>OX388350.1:16569392-17819392 GCA_947579665.1 Sympetrum striolatum
AGAGGAAAAAAATTGAAATTTCGCTAAAATTATACGTTTTTGTTGCTTTTCACGGTCATACCCGATAAAATCAGGAAAATTAAGGAAGAATAAGAGGAATAAAATTGAAATTTGGCTAAAATGATCCGTTTTTGTTGCTTTTTTTGGTCAAAACTCTTCAAAATGAAGAATTTTAAGGAAAAATAGAGGAAATAAAATGAAATTTCGCAAAAATTATTTGTTTCTGTTGCTTTTTTCGATAATATCTCGATAAAATGAGGAAAATTAAGGAAAAAAATTGAAATTTCACTAAAATTATTCATTTTTCTCTCTTTTTTCCCTAATATCGCGATAAAATCAGGAAAATTAAGGAAAAAAATTGAAATGTCACTAAAATTATTCATTTTTCTCTCTTTTTTCGATAATATCTCGATAAAATGAGGAAAATTAAGGAAAAAAGAGGAAAAAAAATGAAATTTTGCTAAAATTATTCGTTTTTGTTGCTTTTTTCTGTCATATCTCGATAAAGTGAGGAAAGTTAAGGAAGGTAAAAAGGGAAAAAATTGAAATTTCGCTAAAATTATTCGTTTTTGTTGCTTTATACGGTCATATCTCTATAAAATCAGATAAATTAGGGGAAAAAAGAGGAAAAAAATTGAAAGTTTGCTAAAATTATCTGTTTTTGTTGCTTTTTTCGGTCAAAACGCTTCAAAATGAGGAAAATTAAGGAAATATAGAGGAAATAAAATGAATTTTCGCTAAAATTATTTGTTTGTGTTGCGTTTTTCGATAATATCTCGATAAAATGAGGAAAATTAAGGGAAAAAAAAGAGGAGCGAAGTTGAAAATTTTTTAAAATTAAACGTTTTTGTTTTTTTTCGATAATATCTCAATAAAATGAGGGAAAATTAAGAAAAAAAATTGAAATTTTATTAAAATTATTCGTTTTTGTTACTTTTTTGTTAATATTTTGTTAAAATGAGGAAATTAAAGGAAAAAAAGAGGAAAAATTTGAAAATTCGCTAAAACTATTCGTTTTGGTTGCTTTTTACGGTCATATCTCGATTAAATGAGGAAAATTAAGGAATAAACCGACGCAAAAAATTGAATTTTCGCTGAAATGATCTGTTTTTGTTTGTTCTTTCCGTCATATTTCGTCAAAATGAGGAAACTACAGGAAAAGTAGAGGAAAAAAATGAAATTTCGCTAAATTTTTTCGTATTTGTTTTTTTTTCGATAATCTCTCGATAAAATGAGGAAATTTAAAGGAAAAAGAAGAAAGAAATTAAAATTCGCTTAAATTATTCCTTTTTTGTTTTCATTTCTCCATTATATTCCGATAAAATGAGGAAAATTAAGGAAAAAAAATGAAATTTCACTAAAATTATTCATTTTTCTCTCTTTTTTCCAAAATATCTCGATAAAATGAGGAAAATTAAGGAAAAATTTGAAATTTCACAAAAATTATTCATTTTTCTCTCTTTTTTCGATAATATCTCGATAAAATGAGGAAAATTAAAAAAAAAATGAAATTTCGATAAAATTATTGGTTTTTGTTGCTTTTTTCGGGCATATCGCAATGAAATCAGGTAAAAAAAGAAGAGGAAAAAATTAAAATTTCTCAAAAATTATTTGTTTTTGTTGCTTCTTTCTGTCATATCTCGATAAAATGAGGAAAATAAAGGAAAGAAAAAAGGAAAAAAATTGAAATTTCGCTAAAATTATTCGTATTTGTTGCTTTTTACGGTCATATCTCGATGAAATCAGTAAAATTAAGGGAAAAAAGAGGAAAAAAATTGAAATTTCTCAAAAATTATCTATTTTTGTTGCTTTTTTCTGTCTTATCTCTATAAAATGAGGAATATTAAGGAAAGAAAAAAGGGAAAAAATTGAAATTTCGCTAAAATTATTCGTATTTGTTGCTTTTTACGGTCATACCCGATAAAATGAGGAAAATTAAGGAAGAATAAGAGGATTAAAAATTGAAATTTCGCTAAAATGATCCGTTTTTGTTGCTTTTTTTCGTCAAAACTCTTCAAAATGAGGAAAATTAAGGAATAATTGATGATAGAAAATGAAATTTCGCAAAAATTATTTGTTTCTGTTTCTTTTTTCGATAATACCTCGATAAAATGAGGAAAATTAAGGAAAAAAATTGAAATTTCACTAAAATTATTCATTTTTCGCTCTTTTTTCAATAATATCTCGATAAAATCAGGAAAATTAAGGGAAAAAGGAAAAAAAAAAATTGTATTATCTCTGAAAATAAACGTTTTTGTTGCTTTTTCAATAAGATCGCTATAAAATGAGGATAATGAAGCAAAAAAAGAGGAAAAAAATTGAATTATTTCATATATTAATCGTTTTTATTCCTATTTTCGATGATATCTCGGGAAAATAAGGAAAATGAAGAAAAAAAGTGGTTAAAAATTTAAATTTCAATAAAAATATTCGTTTTTGTTACTTTTTTCTTTAATATCTCGGTAATTTGAGGAAAATTAAGGAAAAAAATTGAAATAACACTATAATAATTCATTTTTGATTCTTTTTTCGATAATAACCCGATAAAATGATGAAAATGAAGGAAAACAAGAGGAAAAAAAAGGAAATTTCGCTAAAATCATTCGTTTTTGTTGATTTTTTTGGACATGTCTCGATGAAATGAGGAAAATTAAGGAAAAAAAAGAGGAAAAAATTTAAATTTCTCAAAGATTATCTATTTTTATTGCTTTTTTCTGTCATATCTCTGTAAAATGAGGAATATTAAGGAAAAATATTGAAATTTCGCTAAAATTATACATTTTTGTTGCTTTTTACGGTAATACTCGATAAAATCAGGAAAATTAAGGAAGAATAAGAGGAATAAAATTGAAATTTGGCTAATATGATCCGTTTTTGTTGCTTTTTTTGGTCAAAACTCTTCAAAATGAGGAATTTTAAGGAAAAATAGAGGAAAGAAAATGAAATTTCGCAAAAATTATTTGTTTCTGTTGCTTTTTTCGATAATATCTCGATAAAATGAGGAAAATTAAGGAAAAAAATTGAAATTTCACTAAAATTATTCATTTTTCTCTCTTTTTTCCATAATATCTCGATAAAATCAGGAAAATTAAGGAAAAAAACAGAAATGTCACTAAAATTATTCATTTTTCTCTCTATTTTCGATAATATCTCGATAAAATGAGGAAAATTAAGGAAAAAAGAGGAAAAAAAAATGAAATTTTGCTAAAATTATTCGTTTTTGTTGCTTTTTTCTGTCATATCTCGATAAAGTGAGGAAAGTTAAGGAAGGAAAAAAGGGAAAAAATTGAAATTTCGCTAAAATTATTCCTTTTTGTTGCTTTATACGGTCATATCTCTATAAAATCAGATAAATTAGGGGAAAAAAGAGGAAAAAAATTGAAAGTTTGCTAAAATGATCTGTTTTTGTTGCTTTTTTCGGTCAAAACGCTTCAAAATGAGGAAAATTAAGGAAATATAGAGGAAATAAAATGAATTTTCGCTAAAATTATTTGTTTGTGTTGCGTTTTTCGATAATATCTCGATAACATGAGGAAAATTAAGGGAAAAAAAAGAGGAGCGAAGTTGAAAATTTTCTAAAATTATACGTTTTTGTTTTTTTTTTCGATAATATCTCAATAAAATGAGGGAAAATTAAGAAAAAAAATTGAAATTTCATTAAAATTATCTGTTTTTGTTACTTTTTTCGTTAATATTTTGTTAAAATGAGGAAATTAAAGGAAAAAAAGAGGAAAAAATTGAAAATTCGCTAAAACTATTCATTTTTGTTCCTTTTTCGGACATATCTCGATAAAATGAGCAAAATAAAGGAAAAAAAAAAGTGGAAACAAATTGAAATTTCGCTAAAATTATTCGTTTTGGTTGCTTTTTACGGTCATATCTCGATTAAATGAGGAAAATTAAGGAAAAAAACGACGAAAAAAATTGAATTTTCGCTGAAATGATCTGTTTTTGTTTGTTTTTTCCGTCATTTGTCGTCAAAATGAGGAAAATTTAGGAAAAGTAGAGGAAAAAAATGAAATTTCGTTAAATTTTTTCGTATTTGTTTTTTTTTCGATAATCTCTCGTTAAAATAAGGAAATTTAAACGAAAAAAGAAGAAAGAAATTAAAATTCGCTTAAATTATTCCTTTTTTGTTTCCGTTTCTCCATTATATTTCGATAAAATGAGAAAAATTAAGGAAAAAAAATGAAATTTCACCAAAATTATTCATTTTTCTCTCTTTTTTCCATAATATCTCGATAAAATGAGGAAAATTAAGGAAAAATTTGAAATTTCACAAAAATTATTTATTTTTCTCTCTTTTTTCGATAATATCTCGATAAAATGAGGAAAATTAAAAAAAAAGAGGAAAAAAAATGAAATTTCGATAAAATTATTGGTTTTTGTTGCTTTTTTCGGGCATATCGCAATGAAATCAGGTAAAAAAAGAAGAGGAAAAAATTAAAATTTCTCAAAAATTATTTGTTTTTGTTGCTTCTTTCTGTCATATCTCGATAAAATGAGGAAAATAAAGGAAAGAAAAAAGGAAAAAAATTGAAATTTCGCTAAAATTATTCGTAATTGTTGCTTTTTACGGTCATATCTCGATAAAATCAGGAAAATTAAGGGAAAAAAGAGGAAAAAAATTGAAATTTCGCTAAATTTTTTCATTTTTGTTTCTTTTTTCTATAATCTCTCGATAAAATGAGGAAATTTAAAGGAAAAAAGAAGAAGAAAGAAATTAAAATTCGCTGAAATTATTCCTTTATTGTTTTCGTTTCTCCATTATATTTCGATGAAATGAGGAAAATTAAGGAAAAAAATACAAATTTCCCTAAAATTATTCATTTTTCTCTCTTTTTTCGATAATATCTCGATAAAATCAGGAAAATTAAGAAAAAAGAGGAAAAAAAATGAAATTTCTCAAAAATCATTTGTTTTTTTTTGCTTCTTTCTGTCATATCTCGATTAAATGAGGAATATAAAGGAAAGAAAAAAGGGAAAAAAATGAAATTTCGCTAAAATTATTCGTTTTTTTTTTGCTTTTTTCTGTCATATCTCGATAAAGTGAGGAATGTTAAGAAAGGAAAAAAGGGAAAAAATTGAAATTTCGCTAAAATTATTCGTTTTTGTGTCTTTATACGGTCATATCTCTATAAAATCAGATAAATTAGGGGAAAAAAGAGGAAAAAAATTGAAAGTTTGCTAAAATGATCTGTTTTTGTTGCTTTTTTCGTTCAAAACGCTTCAAAATGAGGAAAATTAAGGAAATATAGAGGAAATAAAATGAATTTTCGCTAAAATTATTTGTTTCTGTTGCTTTTTTCGATAATATCTCGATAAAATGAGGAAAATTAAGGGAAAAAAAGAGGAGCGAAGTTGAAAATTTTCTAAAATTAAACGTTTTTGTTTTTTTTTTTCGATAATATTTCAACGAAATGAGGGAAAATAAAGAAAAAAAATTGAAATTTCATTAAAATTATTCGTTTTTGTTACTTTTTTCGTTAGTATTTTGTTAAAATGAGGAAATTAAAGGAAAAAATGATGAAAAAATTGAAAATTCGCTAAAACTATTCATTTTTGTTCCTTTTTCGGACATATCTCGATAAAATGAGCAAAATAAAGGAAAAAAAGTGGAAACAAATTGAAATTTCGCTAAAATTATTCGTTTTTGTTGCTTTTCACGGTCATACCCGATAAAATCAGGAAAATTAAGGAAGAATAAGAGGAATAAAATTGAAATTTGGCTAAAATGATCCGTTTTTGTTGCTTTTTTTGGTCAAAACTCTTCAAAATGAGGAATTTTAAGGAAAAATAGAGGAAAAAAAATGAAATTTTGCTAAAATTATTCGTTTTTGTTGCTTTTTTCTGTCATATCTCGATAAAGTGAGGAAAGTTAAGGAAGGAAAAAAGGGAAAAAATGGAAATTTCGCTAAAATTATTCGTTTTTGTTGCTTTATACGGTCATATCTCTATAAAATCAGATAAATTAGGGGAAAAAAGAGGAAAAAAATTGAAAGTTTGCTAAAATGATCTGTTTTTGTTGCTTTTTTCGGTCAAAACGCTTCAAAATGAGGAAAATTAAGGAAATATAGAGGAAATAAAATGAATTTTCGCTAAAATTATTTGTTTGTGTTGCGTTTTTCGATAATATCTCGATAAAATGAGGAAAATTAAGGGAAAAAAAAGAGGAGCGAAGTTGAAAATTTTTTAAAATTAAACGTTTTTGTTTTTTTTCGATAATATCTCAATAAACTGAGGGAAAATTAAGAAAAAAAATTGAAATTTCATTAAAATTATTCGTTTTTGTTACTTTTTTGTTAATATTTTGTTAAAATGAGGAAATTAAAGGAAAAAAAGAGGAAAAATTTGAAAATTCGCTAAAACTATTCGTTTTTGTTGCTTTTTACGGTCATATCTCGATTAAATGAGGAAAATTAAGGAATAAACCGACGCAAAAAATTGAATTTTCGCTGAAATGATCTGTTTTTGTTTGTTCTTTCCGTCATATTTCGTCAAAATGAGGAAACTACAGGAAAAGTAGAGGAAAAAAATGAAATTTCGCTAAATTTTTTCGTATTTGTTTTTTTTTCGATAATCTCTCGATAAAATGAGGAAATTTAAAGGAAAAAGAAGAAAGAAATTAAAATTCGCTTAAAATATTTTTTTTTTGTTTTCGTTTCTCCATTATATTCCGATAAAATGAGGAAAATTAAGGAAAAAAATTGAAATTTCACTAAAATTATTCATTTTTCTCTCTTTTTTCCAAAATATCTCGATAAAATGAGGAAAATTAAGGAAAAATTTGAAATTTCACAAAAATTATTCATTTTTCTCTCTTTTTTCGATAATATCTCGATAAAATGAGGAAAATTTAAAAAAAATGAAATTTCGATAAAATTATTGGTTTTTGTTGCTTTTTTCGGGCATATCGCAATGAAATCAGGTAAAAAAAGAAGAGGAAAAAATTAAAATTTCTCAAAAATTATTTGTTTTTGTTGCTTCTTTCTGTCATATCTCGATAAAATGAGGAAAATAAAGGAAAGAAAAAAGGAAAAAAATTGAAATTTCGCTAAAATTATTCGTATTTGTTGCTTTTTACGGTCATATCTCGATGAAATCAGTAAAATTAAGGGAAAAAAGAGGAAAAAAATTGAAATTTCTCAAAAATTATCTATTTTTGTTGCTTTTTTCTGTCTTATCTCTATAAAATGAGGAATATTAAGGAAAGAAAAAAGGGAAAAAATTGAAATTTCGCTAAAATTATTCGTATTTGTTGCTTTTTACGGTCATATCTCGATAAAATCAGGAAAATTAAGGGAAAAAAGAGGAAAAAAATTGAAATTTCGCTAAAATTATACGTTTTTGTTGCTTTTCACGGTCATACCCGATAAAATCAGGAAAATTAAGGAAGAATAAGAGGATTAAAAATTGAAATTTCGCTAAAATGATCCGTTTTTGTTGCTTTTTTTGGTCAAAAATCTTCAAAATGAGGAAAATTAAGGAATAATTGATGATAGAAAATGAAATTTTGCAAAAATTATTTGTTTCTGTTTCTTTTTTCGATAATATCTCGATAAAATGAGGAAAATTAAGGAAAAAAATTGAAATTTCACTAAAATTATTCATTTTTCGCTCTTTTTTCAATAATATCTCGAGAAAATCAGGAAAATTAAGGGAAAAAGGAAAAAAAAAATTGTATTATCTCTGAAAATAAACGTTTTTGTTGCTTTTTCAATAAGATCGCTATAAAATGAGGATAATGAAGCAAAAAAAGAGGAAAAAAATTGAATTATTTCATATATTAATCGTTTTTATTCCTATTTTCGATGATATCTCGGGAAAATAAGGAAAATGAAGAAAAAAAGTGGTTAAAAATTTAAATTTCAATAAAAATATTCGTTTTTGTTACTTTTTTCTTTAATATCTCGGTAATTTGAGGAAAATTAAGGAAAAAAATTGAAATAACACTATAATAATTCATTTTTGATTCTTTTTTCGATAATAACCCGATAAAATGATGAAAATGAAGGAAAACAAGAGGAAAAAAAAGGAAATTTCGCTAAAATAATTCGTTTTTGTTGCTTTTTTTGGACATATCTCGATGAAATGAGGAAAATTAAGGAAAAAAAAGAGGAAAAAATTTAAATTTCTCAAAGATTATCTATTTTTATTGCTTTTTTCTGTCATATCTCTGTAAAATGAGGAATATTAAGGAAAAATATTGAAATTTCGCTAAAATTATACATTTTTGTTGCTTTTTACGGTAATACTCGATAAAATCAGGAAAATTAAGGAAGAATAAGAGGAATAAAATTGAAATTTGGCTAATATGATCCGTTTTTGTTGCTTTTTTTGGTCAAAACTCTTCAAAATGAGGAATTTTAAGGAAAAATAGAGGAAAGAAAATGAAATTTCGCAAAAATTATTTGTTTCTGTTGCTTTTTTCGATAATATCTCGATAAAATGAGGAAAATTAAGGAAAAAAATTGAAATTTCACTAAAATTATTAATTTTTCACTCTTTTTTCCATAATATCTCGATAAAATCAGGAAAATTAAGGAAAAAAATAGAAATGTCACTAAAATTATTCATTTTTCTCTCTTTTTTCGATAATATCTCGATAAAATGAGGAAAATTAAGGAAAAAGAGGAAAAAAAATGAAATTTTGCTAAAATTATTCGTTTTTGTTGCTTTTTTCTGTCATATCTCGATAAAGTGAGGAAAGTTCAGGAAGGAAAAAAGGGAAAAAATTGAAATTTCGCTAAAATTATTCGTTTTTGTTGCTTTATACGGTCATATCTCTATAAAATCAGATAAATTAGGGGAAAAAAGAGGAAAAAAATTGAAAGTTTGCTAAAATGATCTGTTTTTGTTGCTTTTTTCGGTCAAAACGCTTCAAAATGAGGAAAATTAAGGAAATATAGAGGAAATAAAATGAATTTTCGCAAAAATTATTTGTTTGTGTTGCGTTTTTCGATAATATCTCGATAGAAATGAGGAAAATTAAGGGAAAAAAACCGGAGCGAAGTTGATAATTTTCTAAAATTAAACGTTTTTGTTTTATTTTTCGATAATATCTCAATAAAATGAGGGAAAATTAAGAAAAAAAATTGAAATTTCATTAAAATTATCTGTTTTTGTTACTTTTTTCGTTAATATTTTGTTAAAATGAGGAAATTAAAGGAAAAAAAGAGGAAAAAATTGAAAATTCGCTAAAACTATTCATTTTTGTTCCTTTTTCGGACATATCTCGATAAAATGAGCAAAATAAAGGAAAAAAAAAGTGGAAACAAATTGAAATTTCGCTAAAATTATTCGTTTTGGTTGCTTTTTACGGTCATATCTCGATTAAATGAGGAAAATTAAGGAAAAAAATGACGAAAAAAATTGAATTTTCGCTGAAATGATCTGTTTTTGTTTGTTTTTTCCGTCATTTGTCGTCAAAATGAGGAAAATTTAGGAAAAGTAGAGGAAAAAAATGAAATTTCGTTAAATTTTTTCGTATTTGTTTTTTTTTCGATAATCTCTCGTTAAAATGAGGAAATTTAAACGAAAAAAGAAGAAAGAAATTAAAATTCGCTTAAATTATTCCTTTTTTGTTTCCGTTTCACCATTATATTTCGATTAAATGAGGAAAATTAAGGAAAAAAAATGAAATTTCACCAAAATTATTCATTTTTCTCTCTTTTTTCCATAATATCTCGATAAAATGAGGAAAATTAAGGAAAAATTTGAAATTTCACAAAAATTATTTATTTTTCTCTCTTTTTTCGATAATATCTCGATAAAATGAGGAAAATTAAAAAAAAAGAGGAAAAAAAATGAAATTTCGATAAAATTATTGGTTTTTGTTGCTTTTTTCGGGCATATCGCAATGAAATCAGGTAAAAAAAGAAGAGGAAAAAATTAAAATTTCTCAAAAATTATTTGTTTTTGTTGCTTCTTTCTGTCATATCTCGATAAAATGAGGAAAATAAAGGAAAGAAAAAAGGAAAAAAATTGAAATTTCGCTAAAATTATTCGTATTTGTTGCTTTTTACGGTCATATCTCGATAAAATCAGGAAAAGTAAGGGAGAAAAGAGGAAAAAAATTGAGATTTCGCTAAATTTTTTCATATTTGTTTCTTTTTTCTATAATCTCTCGATAAAATGAGGAAATTTTACGGAAAAAAGAAGAAGAAAGAAATTAAAATTCGCTGAAATTATTCCTTTTTTGTTTTCGTTTCTCCATTATATTTCGATGAAATGAGGAAAATTAAGGAAAAAAATACAAATTTCCCTAAAATTATTCATTTTTCTCTCTTTTTTCGATAATATCTCGATAAAATCAGGAAAATTAAGAAAAAAGAGGAAAAAAAATGAAATTTCGATAAAATTATTGGTTTTTGTCGCTTTTTTCGGACCTATCGCAATGAAATCAGGTAAAAAAAGAAGAGGAAAAAACTAAATTTCTCAAAAATCATTTGATTTTGTTGCTTCTTTCTGTCATTTCTCGATAAAATGAGGAATATAAAGGAAAGAAAAAAGGGAAAAAAATCAAATTTCGCTAAAATTATTCGATTTTTTTTGCTTTTTTCTGTCATATCTCGATAAAGTGAGGAATGTTAAGAAAGGAAAAAAGGGAAAAAATTGAAATTTCGCTAAAATTATTCGTTTTTGTGTCTTTATACGGTCATATCTCTATAAAATCAGATAAATTAGGGGAAAAAAGAGGAAAAAAATTGAAAGTTTGCTAAAATGATCTGTTATTGTTGCTTTTTTCGTTCAAAACGCTTCAAAATGAGGAAAATTAAGGAAATATAGAGGAAATAAAATGAATTTTCGCTAAAATTATATGTTTCTGTTGCTTTTTTCGATAATATCTCGATAAAATGAGGAAAATTAAGGGAAAAAAAAGAGGAGCGAAGTTGAAAATTTTCTAAAATTAAACGTTTTTGTTTTTTTTTTTTCGATAATATTTCAACGAAATGAGGGAAAATTAAGAAAAAAAATTGAAATTTCATTAAAATTATTCGTTTTTGTTACTTTTTTCGTTATTATTTTGTTAAAATGAGGAAATTAAAGGAAAAAAGAAGAAAGAAATTAAAATTCGCTTAAATTATTCCTTTTTTGTTTCCGTTTCACCATTATATTTCGATAAAATTAAGGAAAATTAAGGAAAAAAAATGAAATTTCACCAAAATTATTCATTTTTCTCTCTTTTTTCCATAATATATAAAATGAGGAAAATTAAGGAAAATTAAGGAAAAATTTGAAATTTCACAAAAATTATTTATTTTTCTCTCTTTTTTCGATAATATCTCGATAAAATGAGGAAAATTAAAAAAAAAGAGGAAAAAAAATGAAATTTCGATAAAATTATTGGTTTTTGTTGCTTTTTTCGGGCATATCGCAATGAAATCAGGTAAAAAAAGAAGAGGAAAAAATTAAAATTTCTCATCAATTATTTGTTTTTGTTGCTTCTTTCTGTCATATCTCGATAAAATGAGGAGAATAAAGGAAAGAAAAAAGGAAAAAAATTGAAATTTCGCTAAAATTATTCGTATTTGTTGCTTTTTACGGTCATATCTCGATAAAATCAGGAAAATTAAGGGAAAAAAGAGGAAAAAAATTGAAATTTCGCTAAATTTTTTCATATTTGTTTCTTTTTTCTATAATCTCTCGATAAAATGAGGAAATTTAAAGGAAAAAAGAAGAAGAAAGAAATTAAAATTCGCTGAAATTATTCCTTTTTTGTTTTCGTTTCTCCATTATATTTCGATGAAATGAGGAAAATTAAGGAAAAAAATACAAATTTCCCTAAAATTATTCATTTTTTCTCTTTTTTCGATAATATCTCGATAAAATCAGGAAAATTAAGAAAAAAGAGGAAAAAAAATGAAATTTCGATAAAATTATTGGTTTTTGTTGCTTTTTTCGGACATATCGCAATGAAATCAGGTAAAAAAAGAAGAGGAAAAAACTAAATTTCTCAAAAATCATTTGTTTTTGTTGCTTCTTTCTGTCATATCTCGATAAAATGAGGAATATAAAGGAAAGAAAAAAGGGAAAAAAATGAAATTTCGCTAAAATTATTCGTTTTTTTTTTGCTTTTTTCTGTCATATCTCGTTAAAGTGAGGAATGTTAAGAAAGGAAAAAAGGGAAAAAATTGAAATTTCGCTAAAATTATTCGTTTTTGTGTCTTTATACGGTCATATCTCTATAAAATCAGATAAATTAGTGGAAAAAAGAGGAAAAAAATTGAAAGTTTGCTAAAATGATCTGTTATTGTTGCTTTTTTCGTTCAAAACGCTTCAAAATGAGGAAAATTAAGGAAATATAGGGGAAATAAAATGAATTTTCGCTAAAATTATATGTTTCTGTTGCTTTTTTCGATAATATCTCGATAAAATGAGGAAAATTAAGGGAAAAAAAAGAGGAGCGAAGTTGAAAATTTTCTAAAATTAAACGTTTTTGTTTTTTTTTTTTCGATAATATTTCAACGAAATGAGGGAAAATTAAGAAAAAAAATTGAAATTTCATTAAAATTATTCGTTTTTGTTACTTTTTTCGTTAGTATTTTGTTAAAATGAGGAAATTAAAGGAAAAAATGATGAAAAAATGGAAAATTCGCTAAAACTATTCATTTTTGTTCCTTTTTCGGACATATCTCGATAAAATGAGCAAAATAAAGGAAAAAAAGTGGAAACAAATTGAAATTTCGCTAAAATTATTCGTTTTGGTTGCTTTTTACTGTCATATCTCGATTAAATGAGGAAAGTTAAGGAAAAAACCGACGCAAAAAATTGAATTTTCGCTGAAATGATCTGTTTTTGTTTGTTCTTTCCGTCATATGTCGTCAAAATGGGGAAAATTAAGGAAAAGTAGAGGAAAAAAATGAAATTTCGCTAACTATTTTCGTATTTGTTTCTTTTTTCGATAATCTCTCGATAAAATGAGGAAATTAAGAAAAAAAGAGGAAAAAAAATGAAATTTCGATAAAATTATTGGTATTTGTTGCTTTTTTCGGACATATCGCAATGAAATCAGGTAAAAAAAGAAGAGGAAAAAATTAAAATTTCTCAAAAATTATTTGTTTTTGTTGCTTCTTTCTGTCATATCTCGATAAAATGAGGAAAATAAAGGAAATAAAAAAGGGAAAAAATTGAAATTTCACTAAAATTATTCGTTTTTGTTTCTTTTTACGGTCATATCTCGATAAAATCAGGAAAATTAAGGGAAAAAAGAGGAAAAAAATTGAAATTCTTCTAAAATGATCTGTTTTTGTTGCTATTTTCGGTCAAAACGCTTCTAAATGAGGAAAATTAAGGAAATATAGAGGAAATAAAATGAAATTTCGCTAAAATTATTTGCTTTTGTTGCTTTTTTCGATAATATCTTGATAAAATGAGGAGAATTAAGGAAAAAAAGAGGACAGAAGTTGAAAATTTTCTAAAGTTATTCGTTTTTGTATCTTTATTCCATCATATATCGATAAAATTAGGAAAATTAAGGGAAAAAGGAAAAAAAAATTGTATTATCTCTGAAAATAAACGTTTTTTTTGCTTTTTCAATAAGATCTCGATAAAATGAGGATAATGAAGCAAAAAAAGAGGAAAAAAATTGAAATATTGCATATATTAATCGTTTTTATTCCTATTTTCGATGATATCTCGGGAAAATATGGAAAATGAAGAAAAAAAGTGGTTTAAAATTTAAATTTCAATAAAAATATTCGTTTTTGTTGCTTTTTTCTTTAATATCTCAGTAATTTGAGGAAAATTAAGGAAAAAAATTGAAATAACACTATAATAATTCATTTTTGATTCTTTTTCCGATAATAACCCGATAAAATGATGAAAATGAAGGAAAACAAGAGGAAAAAAAAGGAAATTTCGCTAAAATTATTCTTTTTTGTTGCTTTTTTTTGGACATATCTCGAGGAAATGAGGAAAATTAAGTAAAAAAAAGAGGAAAAATTTAAATTTCTCAAAGATTTTCTATTTTTATTGCTTTTTTCTGTCATATCTCTGTAAAATGAGGAATATTAAGTAAAGAAAATGAAATTTCGCAAAAATTATTTGTTTCTGTTGCTTTTTTCGATAATATCTCGATAAAATGAGGAAAATTAAGGGAAAAAAAAGAGGAGCGAAGTTGAAAATTTTCTTAAATTAAACGTTTTTGTTTTTTTTCGATAATATCTCAATAAAATTAGGGAAAATTAAGAAAAAAAAATTGAAAATTCATTAAAATTATTCGTTTTAGTTACTTTCTTCGTTAATATTTTGTTACAATGAGGAAATTAAGGGAAAAAAAGAGGAAAAAATTGAAAATTTGCTAAAACTATTCATTTTTGTTCCTTTTTTGGACATATCTCGATAAAATGAGCAAAATAAAGGAAAAAAAAAGAGGAAACAAATTGAAATTTCGCTAAAATTATTCGTTTTGGTTGCTTTTTACGGTCATATCTCGATTAAATGAGGAAAATTAAGGAAAAAAACGACGAAAAAAATTGAATTTTCGCTGAAATGATCTGTTTTTGTTTGTTTTTTCCGTCATTTGTCGTCAAAATGAGGAAAATTTAGGAAAAGTAGAGGAAAAAAATGAAATTTCGCTAAATTTTTTCGTATTTGTTTTTTTTTCGATAATCTCTCGATAAAATGAGGAAATTTAAAGGAAAAAAGAAGACAGAAATTAAAATTCGCTTAAATTATTCCTTTTTTGTTTCCGTTTCTCCATTATATTTCGATAAAATGAGGAAAATTAAGGAAAAAAAATGAAATTTCACCAAAATTATTCATTTTTCTCTATTTTTTCCATAATATCTCGATAAAATGAGGAAAATTAAGGAAAAAAGAGGATAAAAATTGAAATTCTTCTAAAATGATCTGTTTTTGTTGCTATTTTCGGTCAAAACGCTTCTAAATGAGGAAAATTAAGGAAATATAGAGGAAATAAAATGAATTTTCGCTAAAATTATTTGTTTGTGTTGCGTTTTTCGATAATATCTCGATAAAATGAGGAAAATTAAGGGAAATAAAACAGGAGCGAAGTTGATAATTTTCTAAAATTAAACGTTTTTGTTTTTTTTTTCGATAATATCTCAATAAAATGAGGGAAAATTAAGAAAAAAAATTGAAATTTCATTAAAATTATCTGTTTTTGTTACTTTTTTCGTTAATATTTTGTTAAAATGAGGAAATTAAAGGAAAAAAAGAGGAAAAAATTGAAAATTCGCTAAAACTATTCATTTTTGTTCCTTTTTCGGACATATCTCGATAAAATGAGCAAAATAAAGGAAAAAAAAAGTGGAAACAAATTGAAATTTCGCTAAAATTATTCGTTTTTGTTGCTTTTTACGGTCATATCTCGATTAAATGAGGAAAATTAAGGAAAAAAATAGAAATGTCACTAAAATTATTCATTTTTCTCTCTTTTTTCGATAATATCTCGATAAAATGAGGAAAATTAAGGAAAAAGAGGAAAAAAAATGAAATTTTGCTAAAATTATTCGTTTTTGTTGCTTTTTTCTGTCATATCTCGATAAAGTGAGGAAAGTTAAGGAAGGAAAAAAGGGAAAAAATTGAAATTTCGCTAAAATTATTTGTTTCTGTTGCTTTTTTCGATAATATCTCGATAAAATGAGGAAAATTAAGGAAAAAAATTGAAATTTCACTAAAATTATTAATTTTTCACTCTTTTTTCCATAATATCTCGATAAAATCAGGAAAATTAAGGAAAAAAATAGAAATGTCACTAAAATTATTCATTTTTCTCTCTTTTTTCGATAATATCTCGATAAAATGAGGAAAATTAAGGAAAAAGAGGAAAAAAAATGAAATTTTGCTAAAATTATTCGTTTTTGTTGCTTTTTTCTGTCATATCTCGATAAAGTGAGGAAAGTTCAGGAAGGAAAAAAGGGAAAAAATTGAAATTTCGCTAAAATTATTCGTTTTTGTTGCTTTATACGGTCATATCTCTATAAAATCAGATAAATTAGGGGAAAAAAGAGGAAAAAAATTGAAAGTTTGCTAAAATGATCTGTTTTTGTTGCTTTTTTCGGTCAAAACGCTTCAAAATGAGGAAAATTAAGGAAATATAGAGGAAATAAAATGAATTTTCGCAAAAATTATTTGTTTGTGTTGCGTTTTTCGATAATATCTCGATAGAAATGAGGAAAATTAAGGGAAAAAAACCGGAGCGAAGTTGATAATTTTCTAAAATTAAACGTTTTTGTTTTTTTTTTCGATAATATCTCAATAAAATGAGGGAAAATTAAGAAAAAAAATTGAAATTTCATTAAAATTATCTGTTTTTGTTACTTTTTTCGTTAATATTTTGTTAAAATGAGGAAATTAAAGGAAAAAAAGAGGAAAAAATTGAAAATTCGCTAAAACTATTCATTTTTGTTCCTTTTTCGGACATATCTCGATAAAATGAGCAAAATAAAGGAAAAAAAAAGTGGAAACAAATTGAAATTTCGCTAAAATTATTCGTTTTGGTTGCTTTTTACGGTCATATCTCGATTAAATGAGGAAAATTAAGGAAAAAAATGACGAAAAAAATTGAATTTTCGCTGAAATGATCTGTTTTTGTTTGTTTTTTCCGTCATTTGTCGTCAAAATGCGGAAAATTTAGGAAAAGTAGAGGAAAAAAATGAAATTTCGTTAAATTTTTTCGTATTTGTTTTTTTTTCGATAATCTCTCGTTAAAATGAGGAAATTTAAACGAAAAAAGAAGAAAGAAATTAAAATTCGCTTAAATTATTCCTTTTTTGTTTCCGTTTCACCATTATATTTCGATTAAATGAGGAAAATTAAGGAAAAAAAATGAAATTTCACCAAAATTATTCATTTTTCTCTCTTTTTTCCATAATATCTCGATAAAATGAGGAAAATTAAGGAAAAATTTGAAATTTCACAAAAATTATTTATTTTTCTCTCTTTTTTCGATAATATCTCGATAAAATGAGGAAAATTAAAAAAAAAGAGGAAAAAAAATGAAATTTCGATAAAATTATTGGTTTTTGTTGCTTTTTTCGGGCATATCGCAATGAAATCAGGTAAAAAAAGAAGAGGAAAAAATTAAAATTTCTCAAAAATTATTTGTTTTTGTTGCTTCTTTCTGTCATATCTCGATAAAATGAGGAAAATAAAGGAAAGAAAAAAGGAAAAAAATTGAAATTTCGCTAAAATTATTCGTATTTGTTGCTTTTTACGGTCATATCTCGATAAAATCAGGAAAATTAAGGGAAAAAAGAGGAAAAAAATTGAAATTTCGCTAAATTTTTTCATATTTGTTTCTTTTTTCTATAATCTCTCGATAAAATGAGGAATTTTTAAGGAAAAAAGAAGAAGAAAGAAATTAAAATTCGCTGAAATTATTCCTTTTTTGTTTTCGTTTCTCCATTATATTTCGATGAAATGAGGAAAATTAAGGAAAAAAATACAAATTTCCCTAAAATTATTCATTTTTCTCTCTTTTTTCGATAATATCTCGATAAAATCAGGAAAATTAAGAAAAAAGAGGAAAAAAAATGAAATTTCGATAAAATTATTGGTTTTTGTCGCTTTTTTCGGACCTATCGCAATGAAATCAGGTAAAAAAAGAAGAGGAAAAAACTAAATTTCTCAAAAATCATTTGATTTTGTTGCTTCTTTCTGTCATTTCTCGATAAAATGAGGAATATAAAGGAAAGAAAAAAGGGAAAAAAATCAAATTTCGCTAAAATTATTCGTTTTTTTTTGCTTTTTTCTGTCATATCTCGATAAAGTGAGGAATGTTAAGAAAGGAAAAAAGGGAAAAAATTGAAATTTCGCTAAAATTATTCGTTTTTGTGTCTTTATACGGTCATATCTCTATAAAATCAGATAAATTAGGGGAAAAAAGAGGAAAAAAATTGAAAGTTTGCTAAAATGATCTGTTATTGTTGCTTTTTTCGTTCAAAACGCTTCAAAATGAGGAAAATTAAGGAAATATAGAGGAAATAAAATGAATTTTCGCTAAAATTATATGTTTCTGTTGCTTTTTTCGATAATATCTCGATAAAATGAGGAAAATTAAGGGAAAAAAAAGAGGAGCGAAGTTGAAAATTTTCTAAAATTAAACGTTTTTGTTTTTTTTTTTCGATAATATTTCAACGAAATGAGGGAAAATTAAGAAAAAAAATTGAAATTTCATTAAAATTATTCGTTTTTGTTACTTTTTTCGTTATTATTTTGTTAAAATGAGGAAATTAAAGGAAAAAAGAAGAAAGAAATTAAAATTCGCTTAAATTATTCCTTTTTTGTTTCCGTTTCACCATTATATTTCGATAAAATTAAGGAAAATTAAGGAAAAAAAATGAAATTTCACCAAAATTATTCATTTTTCTCTCTTTTTTCCATAATATATAAAATGAGGAAAATTAAGGAAAATTAAGGAAAAATTTGAAATTTCACAAAAATTATTTATTTTTCTCTCTTTTTTCGATAATATCTCGATAAAATGAGGAAAATTAAAAAAAAAGAGGAAAAAAAATGAAATTTCGATAAAATTATTGGTTTTTGTTGCTTTTTTCGGGCATATCGCAATGAAATCAGGTAAAAAAAGAAGAGGAAAAAATTAAAATTTCTCATCAATTATTTGTTTTTGTTGCTTCTTTCTGTCATATCTCGATAAAATGAGGAAAATAAAGGAAAGAAAAAAGGAAAAAAATTGAAATTTCGCTAAAATTATTCGTATTTGTTTCTTTTTTCTATAATCTCTCGATAAAATGAGGAAATTTAAAGGAAAAAAGAAGAAGAAAGAAATTAAAATTCGCTGAAATTATTATTTTTTTGTTTTCGTTTCTCCATTATATTTCGATGAAATGAGGAAAATTAAGGAAAAAAATACAAATTTCCCTAAAATTATTCATTTTTTCTCTTTTTTCGATAATATCTCGATAAAATCAGGAAAATTAAGAAAAAAGAGGAAAAAAAATGAAATTTCGATAAAATTATTGGTTTTTGTTGCTTTTTTCGGACATATCGCAATGAAATCAGGTAAAAAAAGAAGAGGAAAAAACTAAATTTCTCAAAAATCATTTGTTTTTGTTGCTTCTTTCTGTCATATCTCGATAAAATGAGGAATATAAAGGAAAGAAAAAAGGGAAAAAAATGAAATTTCGCTAAAATTATTCGTTTTTTTTTTGCTTTTTTCTGTCATATCTCTTTAAAGTGAGGAATGTTAAGAAAGGAAAAAAGGGAAAAAATTGAAATTTCGCTAAAATTATTCGTTTTTGTGTCTTTATACGGTCATATCTCTATAAAATCAGATAAATTAGTGGAAAAAAGAGGAAAAAAATTGAAAGTTTGCTAAAATGATCTGTTATTGTTGCTTTTTTCGTTCAAAACGCTTCAAAATGAGGAAAATTAAGGAAATATAGGGGAAATAAAATGAATTTTCGCTAAAATTATATGTTTCTGTTGCTTTTTTCGATAATATCTCGATAAAATGAGGAAAATTAAGGGAAAAAAAAGAGGAGCGAAGTTGAAAATTTTCTAAAATTAAACGTTTTTGTTTTTTTTTTTTCGATAATATTTCAACGAAATGAGGGAAAATTAAGAAAAAAAATTGAAATTTCATTAAAATTATTCGTTTTTGTTACTTTTTTCGTTAGTATTTTGTTAAAATGAGGAAATTAAAGGAAAAAATGATGAAAAAATGGAAAATTCGCTAAAACTATTCATTTTTGTTCCTTTTTCGGACATATCTCGATAAAATGAGCAAAATAAAGGAAAAAAAGTGGAAACAAATTGAAATTTCGCTAAAATTATTCGTTTTGGTTGCTTTTTACTGTCATATCTCGATTAAATGAGGAAAGTTAAGGAAAAAACCGACGCAAAAAATTGAATTTTCGCTGAAATGATCTGTTTTTGTTTGTTCTTTCCGTCATATGTCGTCAAAATGGGGAAAATTAAGGAAAAGTAGAGGAAAAAAATGAAATTTCGCTAACTATTTTCGTATTTGTTTCTTTTTTCGATAATCTCTCGATAAAATGAGGAAATTAAGAAAAAAAGAGGAAAAAAAATGAAATTTCGATAAAATTATTGGTATTTGTTGCTTTTTTCGGACATATCGCAATGAAATCAGGTAAAAAAAGAAGAGGAAAAAATTAAAATTTCTCAAAAATTATTTGTTTTTGTTGCTTCTTTCTGTCATATCTCGATAAAATGAGGAAAATAAAGGAAATAAAAAAGGGAAAAAATTGAAATTTCACTAAAATTATTCGTTTTTGTTTCTTTTTACGGTCATATCTCGATAAAATCAGGAAAATTAAGGGAAAAAAGAGGAAAAAAATTGAAATTCTTCTAAAATGATCTGTTTTTGTTGCTATTTTCGGTCAAAACGCTTCTAAATGAGGAAAATTAAGGAAATATAGAGGAAATAAAATGAAATTTCGCTAAAATTATTTGCTTTTGTTGCTTTTTTCGATAATATCTTGATAAAATGAGGAGAATTAAGGAAAAAAAGAGGACAGAAGTTGAAAATTTTCTAAAGTTATTCGTTTTTGTATCTTTATTCCATCATATATCGATAAAATTAGGAAAATTAAGGGAAAAAGGAAAAAAAAATTGTATTATCTCTGAAAATAAACGTTTTTTTTGCTTTTTCAATAAGATCTCGATAAAATGAGGATAATGAAGCAAAAAAAGAGGAAAAAAATTGAAATATTGCATATATTAATCGTTTTTATTCCTATTTTCGATGATATCTCGGGAAAATATGGAAAATGAAGAAAAAAAGTGGTTTAAAATTTAAATTTCAATAAAAATATTCGTTTTTGTTGCTTTTTTCTTTAATATCTCAGTAATTTGAGGAAAATTAAGGAAAAAAATTGAAATAACACTATAATAATTCATTTTTGATTCTTTTTCCGATAATAACCCGATAAAATGATGAAAATGAAGGAAAACAAGAGGAAAAAAAAGGAAATTTCGCTAAAATTATTCTTTTTTGTTGCTTTTTTTGGACATATCTCGAGGAAATGAGGAAAATTAAGTAAAAAAAAGAGGAAAAATTTAAATTTCTCAAAGATTTTCTATTTTTATTGCTTTTTTCTGTCATATCTCTGTAAAATGAGGAATATTAAGTAAAGAAAATGAAATTTCGCAAAAATTATTTGTTTCTGTTGCTTTTTTCGATAATATCTCGATAAAATGAGGAAAATTAAGGGAAAAAAAAGAGGAGCGAAGTTGAAAATTTTCTTAAATTAAACGTTTTTGTTTTTTTTCGATAATATCTCAATAAAATTAGGGAAAATTAAGAAAAAAAAATTGAAAATTCATTAAAATTATTCGTTTTAGTTACTTTCTTCGTTAATATTTTGTTACAATGAGGAAATTAAGGGAAAAAAAGAGGAAAAAATTGAAAATTTGCTAAAACTATTCATTTTTGTTCCTTTTTTGGACATATCTCGATAAAATGAGCAAAATAAAGGAAAAAAAAAGAGGAAACAAATTGAAATTTCGCTAAAATTATTCGTTTTGGTTGCTTTTTACGGTCATATCTCGATTAAATGAGGAAAATTAAGGAAAAAAACGACGAAAAAAATTGAATTTTCGCTGAAATGATCTGTTTTTGTTTGTTTTTTCCGTCATTTGTCGTCAAAATGAGGAAAATTTAGGAAAAGTAGAGGAAAAAAATGAAATTTCGCTAAATTTTTTCGTATTTGTTTTTTTTTCGATAATCTCTCGATAAAATGAGGAAATTTAAAGGAAAAAAGAAGACAGAAATTAAAATTCGCTTAAATTATTCCTTTTTTGTTTCCGTTTCTCCATTATATTTCGATAAAATGAGGAAAATTAAGGAAAAAAAATGAAATTTCACCAAAATTATTCATTTTTCTCTCTTTTTTCCATAATATCTCGATAAAATGAGGAAAATTAAGGAAAAAAGAGGATAAAAATTGAAATTCTTCTAAAATGATCTGTTTTTGTTGCTATTTTCGGTCAAAACGCTTCTAAATGAGGAAAATTAAGGAAATATAGAGGAAATAAAATGAATTTTCGCTAAAATTATTTGTTTGTGTTGCGTTTTTCGATAATATCTCGATAAAATGAGGAAAATTAAGGGAAAAAAAACAGGAGCGAAGTTGATAATTTTCTAAAATTAAACGTTTTTGTTTTTTTTTTCGATAATATCTCAATAAAATGAGGGAAAATTAAGAAAAAAAATTGAAATTTCATTAAAATTATCTGTTTTTGTTACTTTTTTCGTTAATATTTTGTTAAAATGAGGAAATTAAAGGAAAAAAAGAGGAAAAAATTGAAAATTCGCTAAAACTATTCATTTTTGTTCCTTTTTCGGACATATCTCGATAAAATGAGCAAAATAAAGGAAAAAAAAAGTGGAAACAAATTGAAATTTCGCTAAAATTATTCGTTTTTGTTGCTTTTTACGGTCATATCTCGATTAAATGAGGAAAATTAAGGAAAAAAATAGAAATGTCCCTAAAATTATTCATTTTTCTCTCTTTTTTCGATAATATCTCGATAAAATGAGGAAAATTAAGGAAAAAGAGGAAAAAAAATGAAATTTTGCTAAAATTATTCGTTTTTGTTGCTTTTTTCTGTCATATCTCGATAAAGTGAGGAAAGTTAAGGAAGGAAAAAAGGGAAAAAATTGAAATTTCGCTAAAATTATTCGTTTTTGTTGCTTTATACGGTCATATCTCTATAAAATCAGATAAATTAGGGGAAAAAAGAGGAAAAAAATTGAAAGTTTGCTAAAATTATTTGTTTGTGTTGCGTTTTTCGATAATATCTCGATAAAATGAGGAAAATTAAGGGAAAAAAAAGAGGAGCGAAGTTGAAAATTTTCTAAAATTAAACGTATTTGTTTTTTTTTTCGATAATATCTCAATAAAATGAGGGAAAATTAAGAAAAAAAATTGAAATTTCATTAAAATTATCTGTTTTTGTTACTTTTTTCGTTAATATTTTGTTAAAATGAGGAAATTAAAGGAAAAAAGAAGAAAGAAATTAAAATTCGCTTAAATTATTCCTTTTTTGTTTCCGTTTCACCATTATATTTCGATAAAATGAGGAAAATTAAGGAAAAATAATGAAATTTCACCAAAATTATTCATTTTTCTCTCTTTTTTCCATAATATCTCGATAAAATGAGGAAAATTAAGGAAAAATTTGAAATTTCACAAAAATTATTTATTTTTCTCTCTTTTTTCGATAATATCTCGATAAAATGAGGAAAATTTAAAAAAAAGAGGAAAAAAAATGAAATTTCGATAAAATTATTGGTTTTTGTTGCTTTTTTCGGGCATATCGCAATGAAATCAGGTAAAAAAAGAAGAGGAAAAAATTAAAATTTCTCAAAAATTATTTGTTTTTGTTGCTTCTTTCTGTCATATCTCGATAAAATGAGGAAAATAATGGAAAGAAAAAAGGAAAAAAATTGAAATTTCGCTAAAATTATTCGTATTTGTTGCTTTTTACGGTCATATCTCGATAAAATCAGGAAAATTAAGGGAAAAAAGAGGAAAAAAATTGAAATTTCGCTAAATTTTTTCATATTTGTTTCTTTTTTCTATAATCTCTCGATAAAATGAGGAAATTTAAAGGAAAAAAGAAGAAGAAAGAAATTAAAATTCGCTGAAATTATTCCTTTTTTGTTTTCGTTTCTCCATTATATTTCGATGAAATGAGGAACATTAAGGAAAAAAATACAAATTTCCCTAAAATTATTCATTTTTCTCTCTTTTTTCGATAATATCTCGATAAAATCAGGAAAATTGAGAAAAAAGAGGAAAAAAAATGAAATTTCGATAAAATTATTGGTTTTTGTTGCTTTTTTCGGACATATCGCAATGAAATCAGGTAAAAAAAGAAGAGGAAAAAACTAAATTTCTCAAAAATCATTTGTTTTTGTTGCTTCTTTCTGTCATATCTCGATAAAATGAGGAATATAAAGGAAAGAAAAAAGGGAAAAAAATCAAATTTCGCTAAAATTATTCGTTTTTTTTTGCTTTTTTCTGTCATATCTCGATAAAGTGAGGAATGTTAAGAAAGGAAAAAAGGGAAAAAATTGAAATTTCGCTAAAATTATTCGTTTTTGTGTCTTTATACGGTCATATCTCTATAAAATCAGATAAATTAGGGGAAAAAAGAGGAAAAAAATTGAAAGTTTGCTAAAATGATCTGTTATTGTTGCTTTTTTCGTTCAAAACGCTTCAAAATGAGGAAAATTAAGGAAATATAGAGGAAATAAAATGAATTTTCGCTAAAATTATATGTTTCTGTTGCTTTTTTCGATAATATCTCGATAAAATGAGGAAAATTAAGGGAAAAAAAAGAGGAGCGAAGTTGAAAATTTTCTAAAATTAAACGTTTTTGTTTTTTTTTTTCGATAATATTTCAACGAAATGAGGGAAAATTAAGAAAAAAAATTGAAATTTCATTAAAATTATTCGTTTTTGTTACTTTTTTCGTTAATATTTTGTTAAAATGAGGAAATTAAAGGAAACAATGATGAAAAAATGGAAAATTCGCTAAAACTATTCATTTTTGTTCCTTTTTCAGACATATCTCGATAAAATGAGCAAAATAAAGGAAAAAAAGTGGAAACAAATTGAAATTTCGCTAAAATTATTCGTTCTGGTTGCTTTTTACGGTCATATCTCGATTAAATGAGGAAAATTAAGGAAAAAACCGACGCAAAAAATTGAATTTTCGCTGAAATGATCTGTTTTTGTTTGTTCTTTCCGTCATATGTCGTCAAAATGGGGAAAATTAAGGTAAAGTAGAGGAAAAAAATGAAATTTCGCTAACTATTTTCGTATTTGTTTCTTTTTTCGATAATCTCTCGATAAAATGAGGAAATTAAGAAAAAAAGAGGAAAAAAAATGAAATTTCGATAAAATTATTGGTATTTGTTGCTTTTTTCGGACATATCGCAATGAAATCAGGTAAAAAAAGAAGAGGAAAAAATTAAAATTTCTCAAAAATTATTTGTTTTTGTTGCTTCTTTCTGTCATATCTCGATAAAATGAGGAAAATAAAGGAAATAAAAAAGGGAAAAAATTGAAATTTCGCTAAAATTATTCGTTTTTGTTTCTTTTTACGGTCATTTCTCGATAAAATCAGGAAAATTAAG
Organism: Sympetrum striolatum; assembly: GCA_947579665.1. Lineage (NCBI taxonomy): Eukaryota > Metazoa > Arthropoda > Insecta > Odonata > Libellulidae > Sympetrum > Sympetrum striolatum. The sequence goes on from OX388350.1 coordinate 16,594,492, forward strand.
GGAAAAAAGAGGAAAAAAATTGAAATTCTTCTAAAATGATCTGTTTTTGTTGCTATTTTCGGTCAAAACGCTTCTAAATGAGGAAAATTAAGGAAATATAGAGGAAATAAAATGAAATTTCGCTAAAATTATTTGCTTTTGTTGCTTTTTTCGATAATATCTTGATAAAATGAGGAGAATTAAGGAAAAAAAGAGGACAGAAGTTGAAAATTTTCTAAAGTTATTCGTTTTTGTATCTTTATTCCATCATATATCGATAAAATTAGGAAAATTAAGGGAAAAAGGAAAAAAAAATTGTATTATCTCTGAAAATAAACGTTTTTTTTGCTTTTTCAATAAGATCTCGATAAAATGAGGATAATGAAGCAAAAAAAGAGGAAAAAAATTGAAATATTGCATATATTAATCGTTTTTATTCCTATTTTCGATGATATCTCGGGAAAATATGGAAAATGAAGAAAAAAAGTGGTTTAAAATTTAAATTTCAATAAAAATATTCGTTTTTGTTGCTTTTTTCTTTAATATCTCAGTAATTTGAGGAAAATTAAGGAAAAAAATTGAAATAACACTATAATAATTCATTTTTGATTCTTTTTCCGATAATAACCCGATAAAATGATGAAAATGAAGGAAAACAAGAGGAAAAAAAAGGAAATTTCGCTAAAATTATTCTTTTTTGTTGCTTTTTTTGGACATATCTCGAGGAAATGAGGAAAATTAAGTAAAAAAAAGAGGAAAAATTTAAATTTCTCAAAGATTTTCTATTTTTATTGCTTTTTTCTGTCATATCTCTGTAAAATGAGGAATATTAAGTAAAGAAAATGAAATTTCGCAAAAATTATTTGTTTCTGTTGCTTTTTTCGATAATATCTCGATAAAATGAGGAAAATTAAGGGAAAAAAAAGAGGAGCGAAGTTGAAAATTTTCTTAAATTAAACGTTTTTGTTTTTTTTCGATAATATCTCAATAAAATGAGGGAAAATTAAGAAAAAAAATTGAAAATTCATTAAAATTATTCGTTTTAGTTACTTTCTTCGTTAATATTTTGTTACAATGAGGAAATTAAAGGAAAAAAAGAGGAAAAAATTGAAAATTTGCTAAAACTATTCATTTTTGTTCCTTTTTCGGACATATCTCGATAAAATGAGCAAAATAAAGGAAAAAAAAAGAGGAAACAAATTGAAATTTCGCTAAAATTATTCGTTTTGGTTGCTTTTTACGGTCATATCTTGATTAAATGAGGAAAATTAAGGAAAAAAACGACGAAAAAAATTGAATTTTCGCTGAAATGATCTGTTTTTGTTTGTTTTTTCCGTCATTTGTCGTCAAAATGAGGAAAATTTAGGAAAAGTAGAGGAAAAAAATGAAATTTCGCTAAATTTTTTCGTATTTGTTTTTTTTTCGATAATCACTCGATAAAATGAGGAAATTTAAACTTAAAAAGGAGACAGAAATTAAAATTCGCTTAAATTATTCCTTTTTTGTTTCCGTTTCTCCATTATATTTCGATAAAATGAGGAAAATTAAGGAAAAAAAATGAAATTTCACCAAAATTATTCATTTTTCTCTCTTTTTTCCATAATATCTCGATAAAATGAGGAAAATTAAGGAAAAAAGAGGATAAAAATTGAAATTCTTCTAAAATGATCTGTTTTTGTTGCTATTTTCGGTCAAAACGCTTCTAAATGAGGAAAATTAAGGAAATATAGAGGAAATAAAATGAAATTTCGCTAAAATTATTTGTTTTTGTTGCTTTTTTCGATAACATCTTGATAAATTGAGGTAAATTAAGGGAAAAAAAAGAGGAGAGACGTTGAAAATTTTCTAAAGTTATTCGATTTTGTATATTTATTCCATCATACATCGATAAAATGAGGAATATTAAGGAAAAAAAAGAGGAAAAAAATTGAAATTTTTTAAAAAATTATTCGTCTTGTTTTGCTGTATTCGATAATTTCTCGATAAAATGAGGAAAATTAAGAGAAAAAGGAAAAAAAATTGTATTATCTCTGAAAATAAACGTTTTTGTTGCTTTTTCAATAAGATCTCGATAAAATGAGGAAAATGAAGCAAAAAGAGAGGAAAAAAATTGAAATATTGCATATTTTATTCGTTATTATTGCTATTTTCGATGATATCTCGGGAAAATAAGGAAAATGAAGAAAAAAAGTGGTTAAAAATTTAAATTTCAATAAAAATATTCGTTTTTGTTGCTTTTTTCTTTAATATCTCGGTAATTTGAGGAAAACTAAGGAAAAAAATTGAAATAACACTATTATAATTCATTTTTGATTCTTTTTTCGATAATAACCCGATAACATGAGGAAAATGAAGGAAAACAAGAGGAAAGAAAAGGAAATTTCGCTAAAATTATTTGTTTTTGATGCTTTTTTCGGACATATCTCGATGAAATGAGGAAAATTTAGGAAAAAAAAGAGGAAAAAATTTAAATTTCTCAAAAATTATCTATTTTTGTTGCTTTTTTTTAGTCTTATCTCTATAAAATGAGTAATATTAAGGAAAAAAATTGAAATTTCGCTAAAATTTTCCTTTTTTGTTTCTTTTTACGGTCATACTCGATAAAATCAGGAAAATTAAGGAAGAATAAGAGGAATAAAATTGAAATTTCGCTAAAATGATCCGTTTTTGTGTCTTTTTTTGGTCAAAACTCTACAAAATGAGGAAAATTAAGGAATAATTGAGGAAAGAAAATGAAATTTCGCAAAAATTATTTGTTTCTGTTGCTTTTTTCGATAATATCTCGATAAAATGAGGAAAATTAAGGAAAAAAATTGAAATGTCACTAAAATTATTCATTTTTCTCTTTTTTCTATAATATCTCGATAAAATCAGGAAAATTAAGGAAAAAAATGGAAAAAAAAGGAAATTTCGCTAAAATTATTCGTTTTTGTTGCTTTTTTCGGACATATCTCGATGAAATGAGGAAAATTAAGAAAAAAAAGGAAAGAAGTTGAAAATTTGCTAAAATTATTCGTTTTTATTTCTTTATTCCATAATAAGTCGATAAAATGAGGAAAATCAAGGAAAAGAAATAGGAAAAAAAATGAAATTTCGATAAAATTATTCGTTTTTGTTGCTTTTTTCGGACATATCGCAATGAAATCAGGTAAAAAAAGAAGAGGAAAAAATTAAAATTTCTCAAAAATTATTTGTTTTTGTTGCTTTTTTCTGTCATATCTCGACAAAATGAGGAAAATTAGGGAAAGAAAAAATTGAAATTTCGCTAAAATTATTCGTTTTTGTTGCTTTTTACGGTCATATCTCGATAAAATCAGGAAAATTAAGGGAATAAAGAGGAAAAAAATTGAAATTCTTCTAAAATGATCTATTTTTGTTGCTATTTTCGGTCAAAACGCTTCAAAATGTGGAAAATTAAGGAAATATAGAGGAAATAAAATGAAATTACGCTAAAATTATTTGTTTGTGTTGCTTTTTTCGATAATATCATGATAAAATGAGGAAAATTAAGGGAAAAAAAAGAGGAGAGAAGTTGAAAATTTTCTAAAGTTATTCGGTTTTGTGTCTTTATTCCATCATACATCGATAAAATGAGGAAAATTAAGGAAAAAAAGAGGAAAAAAATTGGAATATTTTAAAAAATTTTTCGTTTTGTTTTGCTGTTTTTGATAATTTCTCGATAAAATGAGGTAAATTAAGGGAAAAAAGAGGAAAAAAATTGAAATTCTTCTAAAATGATCTATTTTTGTTGCTATTTTTGGTCAAAACGCTTCAAAATGAGGAAAATTAAGGAAATATAGAGGAAATAAAATGAAATTACGCTAAAATTATTTGTTTGTGTTGCTTTTTTCGATAATATCATGTTAAAATGAGGAAAATTAAGGGAAAAAAAAGAGGAGAGAAGTTGAAAATTTTCTAAAGTTATTCGGTTTTGTGTCTTTATTCCATCATACATCGATAAAATGAGGAAAATTAAGGAAAAAAAGATGAAAAAAATTGGAATATTTTAAAAAATTTTTCGTTTTGTTTTGCTGTTTTCGATAATTTCTCGATAAAATGAGGAAAATTAAGTGAAAAAAAGGAAAAAAAAATTGTATTATCTCTGAAAACGTTTTTGTTGCTTTTTTCAATAAGATCTCGATAAAATGAGGAAAATGAAGCAAAAAAAGAGGAAAAAAATTGAAATATTGCATATATTATTCGTTTTTGTTGCTTTTTTCTTTAATATCTCGGTAATTTGAGGAAAATTAAGGAAAATAATTGAAATAACACTATAATAATTCATATTTGATTCTTTTTTCGATGATAACCCGATAAAATGAGGAAAATGAAGGAAAACAAGAGGAAAAAAAAGGAAATTTCGCTAAAATTATTCGTTTTTGTTGCTTTTTTCTGTCATATCTCGATAAAGTGAGGAAAGTTAAGGAAGAAAAAAAAGGGAAAAAATTGAAATTTCGCTAAAATTATTCGTTTTTTTCGTTACGGTCATATCTCGATAAAATCAGATATATTAGGGGAAAAAAGAGGAATAAAATTGAAAATTTGCTAAAACGATCTGTTTTTGTTTCTTTTTCCGGTCAAAACGCTTCAAAATGAGGAAAATTAAGGAAATATAGAGGAAATAAAATGTAATTTCGCTAAAATTATTTGTTTTTGTTGCTTTTTTCTTTAATATCTCGGTAAATTGGGGAAAATTAAGGAAAAAAATTGAAATAACACTATAATAATTCATTTTTGATTCTTTTTTCGATAAGAACACGATAAAATGAGGAAAATGAAGGAAAACAAGAGGAAAAAATTGAAATTTCGCTAAAATTATTCGTTTTTGTTGCTTTATACGGTCATATCTCGATAAAATCAGATAAATTAGGGGAAAAAAGAGGAATAAAATTGAAAGTTTGCTAACATGATCTGTTTTTGTTGCTTTTTTCTGTCATATCTCGATAAAATGAGGAAAATTAAGGAAAAAAATTTAAATTTCGCTATTTTTTTTCGTTTTTGTTCCTTTTTACGGACATACTCGATTAAATCAGAAACAATAACGGAGAAAAAGAGGAAAAAAATTGAAATTTCGCTAAAATGATCTGTTTTTGTTGCTTTTTTTGGTCAAAACTCTTCAAAATGAGGGAAATTAAGGAAAAATTGAGGTTAGAAAATGAAATTTCAATTAAAATTAAGGAAACAAATTGAAATAACATACTACAATAATTCATTTTTGATTCTTTTTTCGATAATAACCCGATAAAATGAGGTAAATGAAGGAAAAGAAGTGGAAAGAAAAGGAAATTTCGCTAAAGTTATTCGTTTTTGTTGCTTTTTTGAGACATATGTCGATAAAATGAGGAATATTAAGGAAAAAATTGAAATTTCGCTAAAATTATAGGTTTTTGTTGCTTTTTACGGTCATGCTCGATAAAATGAGCAAAATAAAGGAAAAAAAGAGGAAACAAATTTGAAAATTCGCTTTATTTACTCGATTTTGTTGGTTTTTTCGATAATTTCTAAAATAAATTAGGAAAATTATGGGAAAAATAGAGGAAAAAGTTGTAATATCAATATATTTATTCGTTTTTTTGCTATTTTCTATAATATCTCGATAAAATAAGGAAAATTAAGGGAAAAAAAGGTTAAAAAATTGTACTTTCGTAAAAATTATTCGTTTTTGTTGCTTATTTTGGTCAAAACTCTTCAAAATGAGGAAAATTAAGGAAAAATAGAGGAAAGAAAATGGAATTCCACAAAAATTATTTGTTTGTGTTGCTTTTTTCGATAATATCTCGATAAAATGAGGAAAATTAAGAAAAAAAAGTAGAGAAGTTGAAAATTTGCTAAAATTATTCGTTTTTGTTTCTTTATTCCATAATATGTCGATAAAATGAGGAAAATTAAGGGAAAAAAATAGGAAAAAAATTGAATTTTCGCTAAAATTATTCATTTTTATGCTGTTTTCAATAATTTCTCGATAAAATGAGGAAAATTAAGGGATAAAAAGGTAATAAAAATTGTATTTCCTCTAAAATTAAACGTTTTTGTTTTTTTTCGATAATATATCAATAAAATGAGGGAAAATTAAGAAAAAAATCTGAAATTTCACTAACATTTTTCGTTTTTGTTATTTTTTCGTTAATATTTTGTGAAAATGAGGAATTTAATGGAAAAAAAGTGGAAAAAATTGAAAATTCGCTAAAATTGCTCATTTTTGTTCCTTTTTCGGACATATCTCGATAAAATGAGCAAAATAAAGGAAAAAAAAGAGGAAGCAAATTAAAATTTCGCTAAAATTATTCGTTTTGGTTGCTTTTTAAGGTCATATCTCGATTAAATGAGGAAAATAAAGGAAAAAAACGACGAAAAAAATTGAATTTTCTCTATAATGATCTGTTTTTGTTTGTTTTTTCCTTCATATGTCGTCAAAATGAGGAAAATTAAGGACAAGAGGAGGAAAAAAAATGAAATTTCGCTAAAATTATTCGTATTTGTTTCTTTTTTTGATAATATCTCGATGAAATGAGAAAAATTAATGGGAAAATAAGTAAGAAAGAAATTAAAATTTGCTTAAATTATTCCTTTTTTGTTTTCGTTTCTCCATTATATTTCGATAAAATGAAGAAAATTAAGGAATAAAAGAGGAAAAAATTTGAAATTTCGCTAAAAATAATCGATTTTGTTGCTTTTTTTGGTAATATCTCGATAACATGAAGAAAATTAAGGAAAAAAAGAGGAAAAAAATTGAAATTTCGCTAAAATTATTCAATTTTGTTGCTTTTTTCGATAATATCTAAATAAAATGAGCGATTTTAAGGGAAAAATAGAGGAAAAAATTGAAATTTCGCTAAAATGATCTGTTTTGTTGCTTTTTTTGGTCAAAACTCTTCAATATGATGAAAATTAAGGAAAACTAGAGGAAAGTAAATGAAATGTCCAAAAAATTATTTGTTTGTGTTGCTTTTTATCATAATATCTTGATAAAATGAGGAAAATTCTACATCTACATCTACATCTACATTAATACCCTACTAGCCACCTTTCGGCGTGTGGCAGGGGGTGTAAACAACAGTTGAATCTAAATTACTTCCTTATTCGATTATTGTCACGTATTGTTCGCGGAAAGAATGAATCTCTGAAACGATTCGTCCTAGCATCTATTTCTCTTAACTTACGGTCATTATCGGATCGACCGACGTAGCAGGGGGGTTGCATGATACCGATTGTATCTTTGGAAAATGTAGTTTCCCTGAATTTATTAAGCAATCGCAGCCTAGCTTCCAATCTCCTTTCTTTCAAGGATTCCCAACCTACGTCTGAGAGCATTTTTGTAACGCTTGCTTTTTTATCGTAGCATTTCTTAGCAAAACGAACCGCTTTACGCTGCACTTTCTCGAGTTCGCGAGTACACGTTTCATCCGCCGGATCCCATATACTTGCCGCATATTCCAGAAGGGGTCTGACCAAGGTAAAATAACATCGCTCTCTCACCTTTTCGTCGCATTTACCGACAATGCGCTTTACAAAGCCAAGCCTTTTACTTGCTTTGCCGCAGATTTTTCGAATATGCGTGCTCCAATTTAAGTTATTAGTAATGTTGATCCCGAGATATTTAACTGAATCTACTACTTTGATACTAATTCCATTAATTTTGTATGGGTGATTTGGACGCATTTTTTTCTTTTCGAAGAAATTAACTACGGAGCATTTACTTACGTTAATATCTAATTCCCATTTTTCGCACCACCTTTGGATGAGGACTAAATCGTTTGAGAGAGATGTCCGGTCTTCCTCGTTTGTTTTTTCCCTATATATAACCGAGTCATCCGCAAATATCCTCACATTACTAACTATCTCGTCACTCAAGTCATTGATATAAATAAGGAAAAGAAGAGGTCCAATTACACTGCCTTGAGGTACGCCAGAGGTAACTTTGACTCTATTTGAGCTAACGCCATCCAGTACAACTTGTTGTTCCCTCTCGTAGAGAAAATCCTTAACCCAGTCGACTACTTCCTTGTTAATGCCCGCTAGTTTTAGTTTGTAAATTAGTTTGTAGTGGGGGACTCTATCGAATGCTTTTTTGAAATCTAGGAAAATAGCGTCCACTTGCTTTTTACATTCGGCGGACTTTAAGATATCGTGTACAAATAGAGCAAGTTGGGTTTCACATGATCGGGACTTACGAAAACCATGCTGGTTTGCGTCGAGGAATTCATTTCTATCTAAAAATCCCATGAGTGAGCTTACGACGATATGTTCCATTACCTTTCCGGACAGCAAAGTTAATGATATAGGTCTATAATTTCCTGGGTCCTCCTTTAATCCGCTTTTGTAATTCCAATCGGATGGGACCCTACCTTCATTTATCGATAAAAAAAATTAAGGAAGAAAATTGAAACTTCACTAAAATTATTCATTTTTCTCTTTTTTTTTCGATAATATCTCGATAAAATGAGGAAAATTAAGAAAAAAAGAGGAAAGAAAATGAAATTTCGCTAAAATTATTCGTTTTTGTTGTTTTTTTTGGACATATCGCAATGAAATCAGGTAAAAAAAAAGAAGCGGAAAAAATTAAAATTCCTCAAAATTTTTTTGTAGAAGTAATTTTCATAATCTACCTTTATACTTTCAAATGTAATTAACCATTTCCTTATTTGCCCTATAGAAGCTGATATGCCAGATTATTTATGTTTTAAACACATTGTTATGAACAATATTGTAAGTAATCGTTTATCTCATTTTTTATAGATGGCCGACATCAAATCTGTTCTGCTAAGGAGACAGGAAGAAGCACAATTTTTAGAAAAAGGAAAACTAAAAGAAGGAGAAAAATACCTCATAAAAAAATTGAAAATCAAAGGACGAGATTTGGAATGGGCACTCTAGCTGTCATCCAATATGAGGGGAAGGAGAGACGGATATTTCTTCCAACTTATTTAAACATGAGTGAAGAAGAAATAAAGAAATTTAATGATGAAAGAATTCAATTGCATCTAACATTTAAAAAAATAAATTAATGATAGAATAAAATAAAATAAACTTTTCAGACAAAGAAATGAGTTTTATTTATTTAATAACCTTAACAATTCAAACAGGTGCTCGTTGGCATAATATCAAATAATGCTCTCATGAGGCAACGTGAACACCAGTTCTGCTTACTTTGAATCTCAGATATCATATCTTTAGGATATTTAACATAAATATGCATATTTATTTTATTCCAACCATCAGCCATTATGTTTCAATTCATTAATGCTGAAACACACGCACCACAGAAATTATATTTTCTCCATTTAAATTATTGTATTTCACTAAATTTATGCACCAAAAATGTTGCCGCATGCATAATGGGAAAGTACACTCATTCGATGAAACCATACAAATAAGAGCACAAAAAGTCCATGAGTCGATATTTGTAAAAGAAGTTCTGTATGCTTTTGAAATCAAGTTAGACCTCCAAAGATTTCCCCACAAATTCGCCCAATCATTCCTATGAACGTCTAACGATTTCCCCCTAGAACACTTTATCCAAAACAAAGTCTTCAAGTTTTCGAAAACAGTTTCTGGTAGATCTTCCCACAGAAAGACCCAATTGTTGCAATAAACGTCCAACGTTTTCTTCTGAGAACACTCTAACAAGGACTTTGGATTAAATACCGCCATAGCAATAGAGTACATGCACTGAATGTTTACTTCAATGTCGCGATCTTTATTACGAATCTCAGTTTGTTCGGGAGAAGCAAGAGTAACAGCGTACGCCATCTAGCGGGCAAGGCGGAAACTACCAGCACCGCGGCGTGGCGCGAATTCAAACACGGGCGAGCGCGATTCTTTTCGGCGCTCAAGTAGAAATAAATAGACTAATCAAAATATCCTTTTTTGGGGAGTATGGACCACTGGGAAGGGGGTTCATTAACCTCACAACGTTCCTAAGGCGTGTGCGACGAGCCACCCCACCTCTGGGGCCCCCAGGGTTCGAATTTTAATAGAGGATGTTCTAAGCTAAGCTGTGCTAGAATCGGTAGCTGTGCCAGAATCGGTAGCTGTGCTAGAATCGGTAGAACCCTACTACTTTTTTGTTGCTTTTTTCTGTCATATCTCGATAAAATGAGGAAAATTAAGGAATGAAAAAAGGGAAAAAATGTAAATTTTGCTAAAATTACTCGATTTTGTTGCTTATTTCGATAATTTCTTAAATAAATGAGGAAAATTAAGGGAAAAAAGAGGAAAAAATTTAAATTTCTCAAAAATTATTTGTTTTTGTTGCTTTTTTTCTGTTATATCTCGATAAAATGAGCAAAATAAAGGAAAAAGAGTAATCAAATTGAAATTTCGCTAAAATTATTCGTTTTGGTTGCTTTTTACGGTCATATCTCGATTAAATGAGGAAAATAAAGGAAAAAAACGACGAAAAAAATTTAATTTTCGCTAAAATGATCTGTTTTTGTTTGTTTTTTCCGTCATATGTCGTCAAAATGAGGAAAATTAAGGACAAGAAGAGGGAAAAAAATGAAATTTCGCTTAAATTATTCGTATTTGTTTCTTTTTTCGATAATATCTCGATAAAATGAGGAAAATTAATGGGAAAAAAAAAGAAATTAAAATTTGCTTAACTTATTCCTTTGCTTAAATTATTCCATTATATTTCGATAAAATGAAGAAAATTAAGGAAAAAAAGAGAAAAAATTGAAATTTCGCTAAAATGATCTGTTTTTGTTGCTTTTTTTTGTCAGTACTCTTCAATATGGTGAAAATAAAAGAAAACTAGAGAAAAGAAGATGAAATTTTGATAAAATTATTTGTTTGTGTTGCTTTTTTGGATAATATGTTGATAAAATGAGGAAAAATAAGGGAAAAAAATAAAATTTTTGCTAAAATTATTCATTTTTTTGCTGTTTTCAAAAATTTCTCGATAAAATGAGGAAAATTAAGGGATAAAAAGGTAATAAAATTTGTATTTCCTCTAAAATTAAACTTTTTTGTTTTTATTTTTCGATAATATCTCAATAAAATGAGGGAAAATTAAGAAAAAAATCTGAAATTTCACTAAAATTATACGTTTTTGCTACTTTTTCGTTAATATTTTGTGAAAATGAAGAATTTAAAGGAAAAAAAGAGGAAAAAATTGAAAATTCGCTAAAATTGTTCATTTTTGTTCCTTTATCGGACATATCTCGATAAAATGAGCAAAATTAAGGAAAAAAAAGAGGAAACAAATTGAAATTTCGCTAAAATTATTCGTTTTGGTTGCTTTTTACGGTCATATCTCGATTAAATGAGGAAAATAAAGGAAAAAAACGACGAAAAAAATTTAATTTTCGCTAAAATGATGTTTTTGTTTGTTTTTTCCGTCATATGTCGTCAAAATGAGGAAAATTAAGGAAAAGAAGAGGAGAAAAAATGAAATTTCGCTAAAATTATTCGTATTTGTTTCTTTTTTCGATAATATCTCGATAAAATGAGGAAAATTAATGGGAAAAAAAGAAAGAAATTAAAATTTGCTTAAATCATTCCTTTTTTGTTTCGTTTCTCCATTATATTTCGATAAAATAAAGAAAATTAAGGAAAAAAAGAGGAAAAAATTTGAAATTTCGCTAAAAATATTCGATTTTGTTGCTTTTTTCGATAATTTCTAAATAAAATGAGGGATATTAGGGGAAAATAGAGGGAAAAATTGAAATTTCGCTAAAATGATCTGTTTTTGTTGCTTTTTTCGGTCAAAACGCTTCAAAATGAGGAACATTAAGGAAATATAGAGGAAATAAAATGAAATTTCGAAAAAATTATTTGTTTGTGTTGCTTTTTTCGATAATATCTTGATTAAATGAGGAAAATTAAGCAAAAAAATTGAAATTTCACTAAAATTATTCATTTTTCTTTTTTTTTTCGATAATATCTCGATAAAATTAGGAAAATTAAGAAAAAGAGGAAAAAAATGAAATTTCGCTAAAATTATTCGTTTTTGTTGTTTTTTTTGTCATATCTCGATAAAATAAGGAAAATTAAGGAATGAAAAAAGGGAAAAAATTGAAATTTCACTAAAATTATTCGTTTTTGTTGCTTTTTACGGTCATATCTCAATAAAATCAGGAAAATAAAGGGATAAAAGAGGAAAAAAACGTAAATTTTTCTAAAATGATCTGTTTTTGTTGCTTTTTTCGGTCAAAACGCTTCAAAATGAGGAACATTAAGGAAATATCGAGGAAATAAAATGAAATTTGGCTAAAATTATTTGTTTGTGTTGCTTTTTTCGATAATATCTTGATAGAATGAGGAAAATTGAGGGAAAAAAATGAGGAGAGAAGTTGAAGATTTTCTAAAATTATTCGTTTGTTTTCTTTATTCCATCATATATCGATAATATGAGGAAAATTAAGGAAAAAAAGAGGAAAAAAATTGAAATTTTTAAAAAAATTATTCGTTTTGTTTTGCTGTTTTCGATAATTTCTCGATAAAATGAGGAAAATTAAGGGATAAAAAGAGAATAAAAAATTGTACTTCCTCTAAAATTAAACGTTTTTGTTTATTTTTCGATAATATTTCAATAAAATTAAGGAAAATTAAGAAAAAAATTGAAAATTCGCTAAAATTGTTCATTTTTGTACCTTTTTCGGGCATATCTCGATAAATGAGCAAAATAAAGGAAAAAAAGAAGAAACAAATTGAAATTAGCTTAAATTATTCCTTTTTTGTTTTCGTTTCTCCATTATATTTCGATAAAATGAAGAAAATTTAGAAAAAAAAGATGAAAAAATTTGAAATTTCGCTATAGATATTCGATTTTGTTGCTTTTTTCGGTAATATCTCGATAAAATGAAGAAAATTAAGGAAAAAAAGAGGAAAAAATTTAAATTTCGCTAAAATTATTCGATTTTGTTGCTTTTTTCGATAATTTCAAAATAAAATGAGGGATATTAAGGGAATAAAATTTTCGCTGAAATTATTCATTTTTTTGCTGTTTTCAAAAATTTCTGGATAAAATGAGGAAAATGAAGGGATAAAAAGGTAATAAAATTTGTATTTCCTCTAAAATTAAACTTTTTTGTTTTTATTTTTCGATAATATCTCAATAAAATGAGGGAAAATTAAGAAAAAAATCTTAAATTTCACTAAAATTATACGATTTTGCTACTTTTTCGTTAATATTTTGTGAAAATGAAGAATTTAAAGGAAAAAAAGAGGAAAAAATTGAAAATTCGCTAAAATTGTTCATTTTTGTTCCTTTATCGGACATATCTCGATAAAATGAGCAAAATTAAGGAAAAAAAAGAGGAAACAAATTGAAATTTCGCTAAAATTATTCGTTTTGGTTGCTTTTTACGGTCATATCTCGATAAAATGAGCAAAATAAAGGAAAAAAAGAGGAAAGAAATTAAAATTAACTTAAATTATTCCTTTTTTGTTTTCGTTTCTCCATTATATTTCGATAAAATGAAGAAAATTAAGAAAAAAAAGAGGAAAAAATTTGAAATTTTGCTAAAGATATTCGATTTTGTTGCATTTTTCGGTAATATCTCGATAAAATGAAGAAAATTAAGGAAAAAAAGAGGAAAAAATTTAAATTTCGCTTAAGTAATTCGATTTTGTTGCTTTTTTTCGATAGTTTCAAAATAAAATGAGGGATATTAAGGGAAAAATAGACGAAAAAATTGTAATTTCGATATAATCATTCGTTTATGTTGCTTTTTACGGTCATATCTCAAAAAAATCAGGAAAATTAGGGGAAAAAAGAGGAAAAAAAATTGACATTTTTCTAAAATGATCTGTTTTTGTTGCTTTCTTCGGTCAAAACGCTTCAAAATGAGGAAAATTAAGGAAATATAGATGAAATTAAATGAAATTTCGGTAAAATTATTTGTTTTTGTTGCTTTTTTCTGTCATATCTCGATAAAATAAGGAAAATTAAGGAATGAAAAAAGGGAAAAAATTGAAATTTCGCTAAAATTATTCGTTTTTGTTGCTTTTTACGGTCATATCTCAATAAAATCAGGAAAATAAAGGGAAAAAAGAGGAAAAAAATGTAAATTTTTCCAAAATGATCTGTTTTTGTTGCTTTTTTCGGTCAAAACGCTTCAAAATGAGGAACATTAAGGAAATATAGAGGAAATAAAATGAAATTTGGCTAAAATTATTTGTTTCTGTTGCTTTTTTCGATAATATCATGATAAAATGAGGAAAATTGAGGAAAAATAGAGGAAAAAAATGAAATCTCGCTAAAATTATTTGTTTGTGTTGCTTTTTTCGATAATATCTTGATAAAATGAGGAAAATTTAGGGAAAAAAGGAAATATAGAGTAAATAAAATGAAATTTCGCTAAAATTACTTGGTTTGTGTTGCTCTTGATAGAATGATTAGATGATAGGAAAATTGAGGGAAAAAAAAGAGGAGAGAAGTTGAAGATTTTCTAAAATTATTCGTTTGTTTTCTTTATTCCATCATATATCGATAATATGAGGAAAATTAAGGAAAAAAAGAGGAAAAAATTGATATTTTTAAAAAAATTATTCGTTTTGTTTTTCTGTTTTCGATAATTGCTCAATAAAATGAGTAAAATTAAGGGATAAAAAGGGAATAAAAATGGTATTTCCTCTAAAATTAAACGTTTTTGTTTTTTTTCGATAATATTTCAATAAAATTAAGGAAAATTAAGAAAAAATTTGAAATTTCACTAAAATTATTCGTTTTTGTTACTTTTTTCGTTAATATTTCGATAAAATGAAGAAAATTAAGGAAAAAAAGAGGAAAAAATTTAAATTTCGCTAAAATTATTCAATTTTGTTGCTATTTTCTATAATATCTCGATAAAATAATGAAAATTAAGGGAAAAATGGAAATTTCACTAAAATTATTCATTTTTGTTTCCTTTTTCAATAATATCTCGATAAAAACAGGAAAATTAAGCAAAAAAAGAGGAAAAAAATGAAACTTCGCTAAAATTATTCCTTTTTGTTGCTTTTTACGGTCATATTTCGATAAAATCAGGAAAATTAAGGGAAAAAATGAGGAAAAAAATTGAAATTTCGCTAAAATGATCTGTTTTTGTTGCTTTTTTTGGTCAATACTCTTCAATATGGTGAAAATAAAAGAAAACTAGAGGAAAGAAAATGAAATTTTGATAATATTATTTCTTTGTGTTGCTTTTTTCGATAATATGTCGATAAAATGAGGAAAAATAAGGGAAAAAAATAGGAAAAAAATAAAATTTTCGCTAAAATTATTCATTTTTTGCTGTTTTCGATAATTTCAAAATAAAATGAGGGATATCAAGGGAAAAATAGAGGAAAAAATTGTAATTTCGATATAATTATTCGTTTATTTCATTTATGTTGCTATTTTCTATAATATCTCGATAAAATAATGAAAATTAAGGGAAAAATAGAAATTTCACTAAAGTTATTCATTTTTGATTCCTTTTTCAATAATTTCTCGATAAAATGAGGAAAATTAAGGGATAAAAAGGTAATAAAATTGTATTTCCTCTAAAATTAAACTTTTTTGATTTCATTTTTCAATATTATCTCGATAAAATAATGAAAATTAAGGGAAAAATTGAAATTTCACTAAAATTATACGTTTTTGCTATCTTTTTCAATAATATCTCGATAAAAATAGTTAAATTAACCAAAAAAAGAGGAAAGAAATTGAAATTTTGATAAAATGATCTGTTTTTGTTGCTTTTTTTGCTCAAAACTCTTCAATATGGTAAATATGGAAAATTATAGAAAACTAGAGGAGTGAAAATGAAATTTCGAAAAAATTATTTGTTTGTGTTGATTTTTTCGATAATATCTCGATAAAATGATGAAAATTAAGGAAAAATATTGAAATTTCACTAAAATTATTCATTTTTCTCTTTTTTCCATAATATCACGATATAATGAGGAAAATTAAGAAAAAAAGAGGAAAAAAATGAAATTTCGCTAAAATTATTCGTTTTGGTTGCTTTTTACGGTCATAAATCGATTAAATGAGGAAAACAAAGGAAAAAAACGACGAAAAAAATTTAATTTTCGCTAAAATGATCTGTTTTTGTTTGTTTTTTCCGTAATATGTCGTCAAAATGAGGAAAATTAAGGAAAAGAAGAGGAATAAAAATGAAATTTCGCTAAAATTATTCGTATTTGTTTTTTTTTCGATAATATCTCGATAAAATGAGGAAATTTAATGGGAAAAAAAGAAAGAAATTAAAATTTGCTTAAATTATTCTTTTTTTGCGTTATACGTTTTTGTTTTTTTTTCGATAATATCTCGATAAAATAATGAAAAGTAAGGGAAAAATTGAAATTTCACTAAAATTATTCATTTTTCTCTCTCTTTTTTCCATAATATCTCGATAAAATGAAGTAAATTAAGGCAAAAAGAGGAAAAAAATGAAATTTCGCTAAAATTATTCATTTTTTTTGCTTTTTACGGTCATATCTCGATAAGATTAGGAAAATTAAGGGAAAAAAAGAGGAAAAAAATTGAAATTTCGCTAAAATAATCTGTTTTTGTTGCTTTTTTCGGTCAAAACGCTTCAAAATGAGGAACATTAAGGAAATATAGAGGAAATAAAATGAAATTTCGAAAAATTTATTTGTTTGTGTTGTTTTTTCGATATTATCTCGATAAAATGATGAAAATTAAGGGAAAATATTGAAATTTCACTAAAATTATTCATTTTTCTCTCTTTTTTCCATAATATCTCGATAAAATGAAGTAAATTAAGGCAAAAAGAGGAAAAAAATGAAATTTCGCTAAAATTATTCATTTTTTTTGCTGTTTTCAATAATTTCTCGATAAAATGAGGAAAATTAAGGAATAAAAAGGTAGTAAAAATTGTATTTCCTCTAAAATTAAACGTTTTTGTTTTTTTCGATAAAATCTCAATAAAATGAGGGAAAATTAAGAAACAAAACTGAAATTTCACTAAAATTATTAGTTTTTGTTACTTTTTTCGTCAATATTTTGTCAAAATGAGGAATTTAAAGGAAACAAAGTGGAAAAGATTGAAAAATCGCAAAAATTGTTCATTTTTGTTCCTTTTTCGGACATATCTCGATAAAATGAGCAAAATAAAGGAAAAAAAAGGAAACAAATTGAAATTCGCTTAAATTATTCCTTTTTTGTTTTCGTTTCTCCATTATATTTCGTTAAAATAAAGAAAATTAAGAAAAAAACAGGAAAAAATTTAAATTTCGCTAAAGTTATTCGATTTTGTTGCTTTTTTCGATAATTTCAAAATAAAATGAGGGATATTAAGGGAAAAATAGAGGAAAAAATTGTAATTTCGATATAATTATTCGTTTATATTGCTATTTTCTATAATATCTCGATAAAATTATGAAAATTAAGGGAAAAATAGAAATTTCACTAAAATTATTCATTTTTGTTTCCTTTTTCAATAATATCTCGATAAAAATAGGAAAATTAACCAAAAAATGAGGAAAAAAATTGAAATTTTGCTAAAATGATCTGTTTTTGTTGCTTTTTTTGGTCAAAACTCTTCAATATGGTGAAAATAAAAGAAAACTAGAGGAGAGAAAATTAAATTTCGAAAAAATTATTTGTTTGTGTTGATTTTTTCGATAAGATCTCGATAAAATGATGAAAATTAAGGAAAAATATTGAAATTTCACTAAAATTATTCATTTTTCTCTTTTTTCCATAAGATCTCGATAAAATGAGGAACATGAAGGAAAAAAAATAGGAAAATAATTTAAATTTCAATAAAAATATTCGTTTTTGTTGCTTTTTTCTTTAATAATTCGGTTATTTGAGGAAAATTAAGGAAAAAAAAGAGGAAAAAACTTAAATTCCTCAAAAATTATTTGTTTTTGTTACTTTTTTCTGTCATATCTCGATAAAATGTGGAATATTAAGGAAAAATATTGAAATTTCGCTAAAATTATCCGTTTTTGTTGCTTTCTCCGGTCATATCTCAATACAATGAGGACATTAAACTGAAAAAAAGAGGAAAAAAATTGAAATTTCGCTAAAATTATCTGTTTTTGTTGCTTTTTTCGGTCATATGTCGTCAAAATGTAGAAAATTAAGGAAACAAGAATGAAAAAGATTAAATTTCTCTAAAATCATTCGTTTTTGTATGCTTTTTTCGATAATATCTCGATAAAATGAGGAAAAATAAGGAAAAAAAAGAGGAAGGAAATTAAAATTTCATTAAAATTACCCGTTTTCGTTGCTTTTTTCGATAATATCTCGATAAATTCAAAAATTAAGAAAAAAGTAGGAAAAAAATTGAAATTTCGCTAAAATTATTACTTTTTGTTTTTTTTTCGGAAAGATCTCGATAAAATGAGGAAAATTAAGGAAAAACGAGAAGAAAAAAAAAACAAATGTTTCTAAAATTACGAATACTAAGCGAATTTTAAGAAAAACTTCAATCCTTTTTTTTTCCTTTGAAGATCGTCCCAATATGATGCCGATATAAAATTAGTGTCGTCGATCTGCTTATATGCAAGCTACATTTTACTCGTATATATATATAAGTATATCTGGAGAAGCGTCTATATATATATATATATATATATATATATATATATATATATATATATATATATATATATATATATATACGAGTAAAATGTTGCTTGCATACTGCAAGCAGATCGACAACACTAATTTCATATCGGCATTATATCGGGACGGTCCTCAAAAGAAAAAAAAAAAGATTTAATTTTTTCTGAAAATTCGCTGAAATTTATCGTCTGGCATCAAACCCGGGTCTTACTGGTAAACCTACTATGAAACAAAATAGAAGATCACCATCTCTAACTATGTGTGAAAATTCAAGCTGAAATATTGGTTACAACTGCCTCAAAAGACGTTCTAATTTTTACGAATGTGAATGGCTCTCGGGACTCGAACAAGGACGATCTTGGAAATCTAAAAAATGTTTTTGAAAGATATTTATGATCTCTATCTATATGCCAAATTTCAAGTTTCTATAATATAGAGAAAGGTTTCAAAATAATTCCTAAAAATCGGATCAACTTCTGATTGCAGAGACACCTGGTGTCGAACCCAGGACACATTGATAGCTGTGAATGCACTGTTTGATATGTATGGACTTGATCTTTCTATATGCAAAGTTTGAAATCGATATCGTGCCGGAAAGTACCTAAAATTTGTTTCCGTTATCTCCGTAAGAAATGCATTGAGGAATTCAAATGTCCCTCTGGGATCGAACCAAGGACCATCAGCGAATATGTAAAATTCGATTAAGATATGTTTTTATGGTGTCCAACCTCATACCGAATTTCAAGTTTCTATGCCATCGGAAAAGGATCCAAAAAAAATCTTAAAAATCGCCACAGTGCATTTTAAACGGCAGATTTTTGCCCCGACCTAGCATCGAACCAAGGATAATATTCGTAGATAACTTTATGGTTTCCTTTAGATATGCGTGGCATCTAGCGATCCCTCGAGTTTCAACTCTCTCCTTTTCCGGGAAGTGCCTCAAAAAAATTTTCGAAAATCCCCGCCATGTAATCTTATGGGGAATATCGCGACTTTGGGGCCTTCTGGAATCGAACCCATGACACCGTGGTTCAATGTCGGCTTTTTCCTGGAGGTTACACGTTATGGCCAATATGTCGTAAAAATTTCAAGTCGGTGGCACTTCTGGAACATGCTTAGACTTTTGATCCCCAGTGTATATATCTATTATATATAAGTATATCCGGAGAAGCGTCTATATATAATAGATATATATATAAGTAAAATTTAGCTTGCATACTGCAAGCAGATCGGCAATACTAATTTCATATCGGCATAATATCGGGACGGTCCTCAAAATCAAAAAAAAAGGATTGAAATTTTTCTTAAAATTCGCTGACAATTCACCGTCTGGCATCGAACCCGGGCCTTTACTGTGAGCTTCTCTGCAGAAAAAAAAAAAGATCACCATCTCTAGCTATGTGTGAAAATTCAAGCAGAAATATTGGCTACAACTGCCTCAAATGACGTTCTAATTTTCACGAATGTAAAGTGCTCTCTGGATTCGAACCAAGGACGATCTTGGAAATCTAAAAATTGTTTCTGAAAGCTATTTATGATTTATATCTATATGCCGAATTTGAAGTTTCTATATTATTGGCAAAGGTTTCAAAATAATTCCTAAAAATCGGATCAACTTCTGATTGCAGAGACACCTGGTGTCGAACCCAGGACACATTGATAACCGTGAATGCCCAGTTTGATTTCTAAGGACTTGCTCTACTAACATGCAAAGTTTGAAGTCGATAGCATGCCGGGAAGTGTCTAAATTTTGTTTCCGTTATCTCCGTAAGAAATGCATTGAGGAATTTAAATGTCCCTCTGGGATCGAACCAAGGACCATCAGCGAATATGTAAAATACGATTATGAAATACCTTTATGGTATCTAACATCATACGGAAGTTCAAGTTTCTATGCCAACGGAAAAAGGTCCAAAAAAAATCTTAAAAATCGCCACAATGCATTTTAAACGGCCGATTTTTGCCCCGACCTAGCATCGAACCAAGGATAATATTCGTATATGTCAATATGGATTCCTTTAGATATGCACGGCATCTAGCGGTCCCTTGAATTTCAACTCTCTCCTTTTCCGGGAAGTGCCTCAAAAAATTTTCGAAAATCCCTGCCATGTATTCTTATGGACAAAATCACGACTTTGGGGCCTTCTGGAATCGAACCCATGACACCGAGGTTCAAGGTCGGCTTTTTCCTGGAGGTTACACGTTATGGCCAATATGTCGTAAAAATTTCAAGGCATTGGCACTTGTTAAAACTGTTAACTCCTGTAACTGTGGCCGTAAAATCTGGGTCGTCTCAAGAAAAAATATGTCATGTGTCTCATCTCAAGCATTATCGCTCTCCATAATCCCGTCTTTATTCGTCATTAATGTTTTGATCTTTTCATGGTAAAACACTTTCGCATTCGTATTATTAATTACGTTGATTGCGTAAAAGTTATTCTTTGGCGTTGTGCTGGTACCTCATCGCCCGGCGGTAGCTCTACCGTCGCAATCTGCACCTAATTTTTCTTAAATAAAATTAGAAATATTTCTTAATTAAATGAAATGTGGTTTTCTGCATAGTTTGCCGGCACCCTAAAAATGCCAATAATTGGGTGTCCGAGTCATGTGAGTTCTCTCTCAAATCCTCTTAGCTAACCTCTGTAATTATTTTTTTGGCATTTGCCGTTTTTTTATGTCATTGCGCTGCCTTGACGATTATATTGTAAAGGGTTTGTGGGAGACTCGCTTTCTGAACGTAGCCCCAGCGTTCAGCGTTATACTGGTTTTCTACCAGCTGTATATAAATATATATGTGTTTTGTAATTATTAATATGACTGGGTACCCATTACTGTTATTATTCATATGTAAATATTATCATCATGCAATTTTGTTATAATTATGTCAAGAAATGCCTTGTTTTGTGAAATTTTTCATTTACTCTATTCGGCAGGAAGTGTCATTTAATTTCTTGTCCTGCCAAGACGTATTTTGAGTTTAAAATTTGCATTTTCTTATGATTTGCCAGACTGGGTTTAATGGTTTACATTGTATCTCGCAGGATGAACTATTATGTAAAGCTATTTAATACTATCCCCTGTAGATAACTGTAAATTAGTTTAAATATGTAATTTCATTATTTTTCTGACAGATTATCAGTTTGTTATAGGGTGTTCTGATTGTTTTTTTTATGTTCACTTACTTTATGGTGTGCAAAATAATTATCTAAGCATTGTTTTCATTGAAATATAAAGGAGACCACAAAAAAATTTCAATTGCCTGACTTAGCAATTGAGCGGCATACAGTCTTTGTTAAAGAGGTATTAATTTGATTTAATATGGTTTATAGTGAAAGAGACACAAGTGTATATTATGTTATTTGAATTCAAGAACAAAGATGAATCAGTAGGAAAAGGACAGTGTCTGAACTGGTATTTGGATGATATTATCAATAAACTATTGTTCAACTGAACTGTGTCTTATAAACTGGCATTTTCGTCGACGTGATCAATAAACAATGTCGTGCCACTCAACTGTGAATCCCACAGCATCATTTCAAATTAATCCTCTGGATTAATTTTAAAGTGGGGGTGGATGTGACGAATTTCTAGGGAAATTTGGCCATAGTAAGTTGCCCATTTTTAAGTTGCCCGTTTACAAGTTGCTGTCAGAATGGCTCAGTCAGACGGGCCTCAGTCGGAAGGGCCGAACGGCGGGGGGCCGTTAGAAAACACGACTTTTATACTGACCAGTGCAGTGATACTGTCGGCGATCGGACTAATTAACACGGCGGAGTTCTGTGACAGTTTCTAGCAACGTGATTGGCCAATTTGCGGAACCCCTTTCGTTACGAATTTCTGTGATTCATTGTTTTTCCCTCTTGTTCACGAAATACGGACTCCTCCGAAGAGAAGGTTATTTCGCTCGAGAGCGTTAGTCGCTGAACATTACCCATCGACGCCCGTGGCGGCAGACTTTCTTTCGATCGCGTTTGCCGACTTCCTCGTGAATTTACGTGGGACACACTCTAAAGGCTAAGTAGATATCATTATTATTTGTGCAAACTGAACCATATTATTTAATTTGTGTATAATAATGTGTTATTTTCACTTGTTTGCATTTAATTAGTATTATTTTTCTGTGGTATCGTACTTGAGCGTATTATCCTTGATAAATGTCTTTCAGAGTCATTGTTTCCCTGTTGACTTTCTAACAGGTATTTCACGAAAATAATCGAATGCCGTGCACCGGTGGATGACAAGGTGGGTTCGCCTTCATTTCTATTGGGTATATTGCAGCACCAATTTTGTGGTTATTGCGAGATATTTACGTCAAAACGTCGTTTTCATTTATACCTTTTCGTAATCATGTTAAATAGAACATCATTACTATATATCTTCAAAGTTTTATTTGGAGGCTGATTTTAAATTTAAAACATGCATATTTATTTCAAAATAATTATTCAGCTATGATATTTAGCTGAAAATTATATATCTATGAGCTGACTCTCTTGCTGTAAATTGAGCTATTGCTGATTGCTAAGGTTTAAAAGTTTTCTTCTTTGTTTTTTATTCCAATTGTCTTTATTGGTTTTCTTTTGTGTATATTGTTAATTTTCAACATCCTCTGTCACCTTTTAGGTTCCCACTGTTCAAATGTGTGGTCTTTATTATTAATAATAGTTTTTGTTTGTAATTTGCTAAAATTTTAACACTTATGATATTGGAGAAATTTATAATTAATCTCCAGTTTTATCGGTTTTCATCGAATATGTCCAGAAAAACATTATTTATTATCTTTGTGACAATTAGTTAATATAATATAAGTTTTAAAACACTTATACATCCCAAGGAATAACGGACTTGAAAAAGGTCTGACAGTTCCTGGAATCGAACCCGTGATCTTTCTCTACCCGGAAAATTTAAATTTAATATAGTCATCGGGATCACTGTCATAGATAAAAAAATTCTTATTTGTGGAGAAAGTCCTGTGCTGGCCATATCAGATTTTTTCGTATACATTTCATTTATATTGGAATTCGTTATACTTCTTGGGTGGATATCTTCGAAAGCTTAAAAACTAGTCCGTACTTGACTAGGCTTTCCGTTTTTTTAGCATTTAAAATTCTCTCGAGTTACGAGCAACTTAGGAACGAGCCAAATAACTGATTTTTTTTACAAAAATGTTGACTTTTTGCCCATTTTTCGTGAAATTTTTCATAACTGTGAAAGGGAGACTTCTTGAAATTATTTATATTGAATAGCTATTTTACTACGTTTTCTGGAATTTTGGGCATTTTAAGCTGAAAAAACTTCAAATTTGTGAGAAATTATTCAATTTTGCCCATTATTTGAGAATTGATCATCATACCTGGTGTGATATCTTCAAAATCTTAAAATGTAAGCACTAACACTGTTACATGATAATTTCAGGGAAAATTAAAACATGCATAGAGAAATCCCTTCACAATGTACCTTGAATATCATTGCAAACTGAGCTAAGTCTTCAAATAATAAAATGATAATTAGCATAACATTTACTTTGTGATACAGAATGATTACCTATTTTCTTAGTGGTATAGTTACAAAAACCTACTTTCCACTAGCAAAAATTCATTCTGTACAGTGATACAGTACGTTATACACTGATAATTACAATATTGTTAATGACTATATAACTACTATAGAACATATATCAATTATCTATAACCTTACAATCAACAATATACATTTATTGAATAGTTATACGTTTCACTATTACATTACGATTTTTGCCAATCTTAAAGTATCATAATACATTCAACATGCAATCATAATTCCTACAAATCTTTATGTTTTCCTTTAAAAATTAAATACCTCTAGTAAATGCATGTTTGTAATGTATTTCTATGACCAGAAGTAGCATTTCCTCAAAATCATTAAAATAAAATTCCTTAATTGCAACTTAGAAAATGTTTTTTACTTTAATATACATGAATTTATCAAGGGTGAACTAATAAATAAATTAATACGGCCTGCTGTAGTTAAAAGACTAAAAACCATAGCTCTTAACACATCCGTGATTTTTTTACATATAACATTACATTTGGCTGACAAATAATAATAATTCCAAGTGATACATATTAAAAAGCCTTGCAATGAGGACATGCAGAAAAGGAACTCAATATAAATTAACCATTACCTTACACATTACTTCTACATTACCCTAATATACATTACCAAGTTCATACTCTAACCAACAACAAAGAGGTGACACGGAAATTTTAGAAAACTTTTGTCCGCACGAAATATTGTGAGAGAGCTACTTAAGTGTATACAAAAATCAGAATTTGACTTCACATTGGCATATTTTGCAAAATAATAATTTATCCCACAATAGATTCCAATGTTTTGAGAGGAAATTATTAATCAAAGATACAAAATCTTTCTATTTCTATGGAAAATTTGAATAAATTAGAACGTAGTAGTAGATGAGAAAATACATAAGGAACACATCAATACCTTACTTTATCCCATTCTTTTCGTATGGTATCCATCTAACAACACTTCTATACTCAACTTATATCTGGAGCATAGGCTGAGAAGAGGTTTTCCAGTTCATGATGTGGACCGACATATTTTCTTTCTCAATGCTCTTCTTTCATAGTAACTGATTCTTACCTCACCTCACTACATATACAACTTTGTAGATAATAATAATATATTTATTACAAGTGTTATCCCATTGACAGTTTACAATAAAAACATCTACATTAATATAAAATACTATTGCAATAAGAAATATAGCCAGAAAAAATAATTCAATCAATAAAAACATATTTAAAAAATCAATAAAATAATGTTAACTTAATATCTAATTTTATATTTTTAAAATGAATGTTGTCTTAGGTGAAGGGATTATTCATTCGAAATATGTCAGATAAAATATTGAGTTATCATGGTTTTCTAGATATTATTAAGACTTTTTTTTGTTTATTGCTTTCAAAATTATCTTAGCCTGGCATTGGCAATCATCCTACAATTATAAAGTCTGTGTTACAATAAGAATTCAGTCGGTTACACTGTTAATTATAATTGTTTATTTTTCCATTGAAGATCAACGGGCATTTCAGCTAGCTATTATATATAATTATTCACTTTGAGAAAAAATAACAAGCTGCAATAATTGGGACACTGTCATATAGCATACATGCATTTTACTTCCTCATTTACCACTGAATATGATATTTGCAATAATGTATTATAGCTTATGCATCACAGTAATTGCTTATTAACTACACTTGGGAGTGTTTTAACATTAACCCCACATAATTGAAATGCTAATTGTATTGAAATAATTCACTAAATAACAAATTAATTTAACTAAAAACTATATTCCAATGAAGGGGCCATATTCTGTAACTCATTTCCCGTCGGTACGGTTGCCTCTCCGTCGGTTGGGATCGCAAACCGACTCCGCGAGCTCTCAATGCTATTCTGTAAGCTCCTGCATCAGTACGATGGCTAGCCATAGTTGGTAGAATCCGGAGAATTCTACCGGCAAAAGTGTGCATATTTAACAATATCATCAAGGGGAATGCCTTAATTGAATGCCCATAATTAGCAGAATGTAAAATAAAGCCGCAATAAGACATGGGATCGCATAAAATGAATGCGATTCTCGCTTTTAGATGCAAACTAATGTATGCCATAGCACATATGGATGCACGTATGTGCTACGTTTCTTGGAGCGTGCATCTGTCCAAGGACGTGGAATAAAATAAACGTATTAATCTTTAATTAACAATTACATTGATATGAATAAAACTTGGTTGATACAGATGCTTCCATAAAATTAGAAACTTTCTAAAATACTGGTATTTGTACCTTTGTATGCTCGATTCTTCACAGTATATCGTTCATAGCTCCAGTTACTAATATCTCTTTTAGTTTCTCTCTCTTCATATAATCTAGCACTAATTCTTAACATTAATTTGAATTGGGCATATTTTCTCAATGTGTTCTTACTGATAAATACATGAGCTGGGGACTAAACAATCGCCTTTATTGTCAGGGGGTTGGGTTGTTTACAAACACAAAATTTCAATAAAATATTTAGTTACTTTATCAAAATGTGTGCAAGCTTAAATATCAAACGATATCCCAGGATTACAAAAAGAATCCTTATTCTATTTTTTTCTCATGGTGCTTAATTTGACTTCCTACAACAATTATTTCTAATTTAATTTGAAAAACAAATTAACCCTGCAACAAAAAAATAACCTTGACATACAGGGTGCATTATGAAAGTAATGCGCATTATTTCATTGTGACTAGACTATCCATAGCAGCGCTCTCGGACTGGTCGGATAATGTGATGGAAGATCCGCCCTTTAAAACATGCCTGGTCTTAGTTCGCTCCAAGCAGTAGGAGTGGTAGGACCTTTCTTTGAAAGAAGTCTGTTTTTCGATTGTGTAGTGGTGCAATGGAATGTTCGCTTGAACAGCAGTACGTGATCAAGTTTTGTGTACGGCTTGGGAAGAACGCAGCGGAAACTTGTCAAATGCTTCAAGAGGCCTTTAAAAAGGAATGCATTTTGAGATCTCAATGCGGAAGATGGCACAAGACCTTCAAGGAGGGCCGGGAAGAGGTCGTTGATGAGCCCCATTCTGGACGTCTAACAACAGCCTGAACCGTTGATAACGTTCAGCATGTGCCCAAAGTTTCGAGTTCAGACCGTCGGTTAAGTATCCAGGCAATCGCTGACACCCTGAACTTGTCAACATTTGCGGTACATGGGATAGCGATGGAGGATTTGTAAATTCAAAAGGTCTGCGCGAAGCTTGTGCCAAAGGTGTTGACGGAGGTGCAGGAAGAAGTTCGAGTATTGCGCAGTGAAGAATTGTTGAAATTGATCAGAAATGATCCAGACTCTAATCTAACCGGGGACAAATCCTGGATGTTCGAGTACAATCCAGAATCCAAGATGCAGAGCTCCAAGCGGCACACACAATCTTCTCCCAAACCCAAAAAAGCGCGCATGAGCAAATCTCGCATCAAAACAATGCCTTTTGTCTTCTTTGACGTCCGAAGAATCGTCCATTTTGAGTTTGTACCACAAGGACAAACTGTCAATGCAGTCTTTTACCTGGAGGTGCTCAAGAGACTGAAACGCCAGGTCACGTGCGTCAGGCCTGACATCAAAGACGTCTTCAAGCTCCACCACGACAATGCCCCCAGCCTCACGGCCTTCGTCGTCAACAACTACCTGACCCAGAACAAGACTCCCCTGGTGCCCCAGCTTCCTTACAGCCCTGACTTGGCTCCGTGTGACTTTTTTGTTCCCCCAACTGAAGAGAGAGCTGAAGGGAAAGCACTGGGAGTCAGTGGAAAACATTCAAGCTCACGTCACAAGATTCCTGAGAGGCAATCCAGTCGAGGAGTTTCAGGGTTCTTTCCAGGCGTGGCAGAATCGTCTCGGCAAGTGTATTGATGCAGGTGTAGACTAATTTGAAGAATTGTAATCATTTGTACCAATCGGATCAATAAATCTATTTTTTCCAGAAAATGCACATTACTTTCATAATGCACCCTGTATATTTCTTAAGAAAACGTTTTCACCCGTCTGGGTACGAAACATGGACTTCAGGGAAATAAAGAGTAGCCTGTAAGTAGTCTAAAAGTAGCCTGTAAGTAGCCTAAGAGTGCCTGTAAGTAGCCTAAGAGTAGCCTCTGCGTGGGGTCGACTTTTAATAATGTAGAATATTTCTAAGTTGTGTGACTCTTGGTTCTCGAGTATTTAGTAAACATGCACAATCACACTATTTTATATTTTACATATACAGTCATATAGAAGACTAGTTGAAGTGCTCATTGATTCTCAAGGGGAATATTTAAATTGATAAATACAATTGTTATAGAGTTGATAGTAACACCTTCCTCATAATTAAGGCTACATAGAAAATTCTAGGCTATAACTATTTCCAAACCAATAAACAAATATATATAATAAATTTATAATAAAATATGTAAAAACACCTAAATATTAGAACTTTATGAAAAAACTTTAATGAAAAATTTATTTGATGAAGATGTTTGTTTAAGGATAATAAAAATTTATTCGGAGATAGCATTAGGATAAGAAGCATCATGTTTAAGGAGATATTTTAGGAAAGGCATAAATGGATATTGAAATCAATGAACAAACACAAATGAAATATATTTTATATCAAAATATATTTTCAAGAATATTCTTTGTGGAAAGTAAGTGTATTACGGAGCTGAATTATGCCCCAATGCTAAAATGCGTAACATGGAGCTCGATCAAAGAACACAAATGCAGTCACAGTGCCTAAACAGATGCAGAGATTAAACACCGATAACTGAAAAATAGCAAATGTATATGAAGTGGAAGCACTTAAAAAATCTGATGTGGCCAACACGACTTTCTCCATATTTATTGAAAACAGAACCCTATGTCCGTAATATATAAATAACTCAAAAACAATGAGTGTTACAAAAAAAATTTTTTTTAAAGTTTTAGTGAAGTATATTATGTGTAACCTTTGTGTGTAATTTTATATACCTACATTGCATGGTGACAGAGATATGTATGAAAAACTTCCATTTCTGGATAAACAACGACTTCTGGTTGACCATTATTCAAGAATAACACCTAAACCATCAGTGTTGCTGAAAAATTTTTCAATCAAAAGTTGTAGTAAAGTGCATTATCTTTAACATTTGTGCATAATTTTATATACCTACATTGCATTCTGACAGAGATATTGATGAAACAAAATATTGTTCCAGCCAAACCACAACTTCCGGTTAAGCGGTATTCATTAAAACCTAATAAACTATTGGCAATGTTAGGAAAATACTAAATATGAATTTTGGAAATGATCGGATAATTACTTTTAAGATAGAGTGCCCACAAATTGTTTTTTACCTCAGACAGACACACAGACAGACATGTTTGGGAAAAGAGCTAAAACAAACTATATGGGCCACAAAACATCTATTTTGGTTGAAATCTGGAGGTCGAACTTTTTGCGAATACAATACTTTCTCTATACTAGGGAGAAAGTAAAAATACTATGAACTACTTTTTGAATTCTGCATATTACAAAACATAAACTTGCTTTACCTCTACGATCAAGGAATATGGTGTTGGAGATTTGCTACAACATGACAACTCGCCATTTAACAGCATATCGTTCATAGCTGCAGCTACTAACTTCTCATTAAATTTCTCCCTCTTCCTATAATCTATCAATTATTGCTGACATTAATATGAAGTACTCATATCTTCTCAATGTGTTCTTACCAATTAATACATTATCTAGAAAAAAAACAAATACCTTGATCGTCAGGGGGATGGGTTGTTTACGCACTAAAAATATCGATCAAATATTCACATATTTTATCAAAATATTCGCTATTTCTAATCAAGCATGATTTTCAAAGACCAATATAAGATTCTTTATTCTATTTTCCTTCTTTTGGTTCTTAAAGCGACTATTGAAGACTGTTATTTCTAATTTAATTTTGAAAAAGGAATGAACCATGCAACGAAAGAAATGAATTTTACCTCTATATCATATGAAAATGTTTTGACATGTCTGGGTTTGAACCGTGGACTTTACTTAAGTAAATAAAAAGGTTTGCAACTTACAAGTTTTTATAGAACATATACAGAAACACACCCACTGTCTATTTTATATAAATATATGGATATATATTTATTTATAATCTATAAAATAAATATTCAGAAAATATTTAAATTTTAATGATAGAGAATAAAATTGCTTGATTGATAAAATGTCTATGGTAATCGGTTCACTGTTACTGTTGTCCGTTAACATATCTACTTTCCGATGATGAGAATACAATTCGCAGCACTTTTAAAAAATATATAAGATGATAAAACTCAAGATTGTAGGAAATTTTCTGGTCAATTTATAATATGAGAATAGTAAAGTTATAGAATAAATCACTAAAATCACAAAGATTCCTTACAAACACAGTGTCATAGATTCAGAGTTTTTCCGAGATAATCAAAGGTACTGCTTTGCTTTGAGGAATACATCTTAGTCACCTCTAAAAGTCCACTCATCTACAATGTCACGATTTTTCCTGAAATTTATGATTAAAAAGTAAAAACAAGCATTGATGGCTTCTTGCTATAATCATGTTGTTTGGATATAAATATTAAGTCGTAATTTTACTGCTCAAAACCCAAGAACACCAACAAATACAGATGTGATGTAAGTAGTAAAGAATTGTTGAAAAATGATCAGTAAAAATTCAAAATGGCCTAATTGTGACATCTGTAGCATGTTTATGTAGCATAGCAATTATAAAATAGATACATTATTTTAAATGCAACGGAAGGACTCAAAAAGTAGCACCATCAAAAAGAGGAATAGAAGTATAAACTTTGAGGTATATTTCGTTGATTTTTAAACATATTCAGGAATACTAATGCAAACATAAATGCTACAACTGTTAGTATGCATTCTTGTGACGCATTTGCAGTCGGGTTTATTTACTCATGGAATAAGGTGATTCAGCCAAATGTCATTATATTCATCTCGAAAGATACTTTTAAAGCTCAAGTACCATACTAAATATGCTCCTGCTCTTCAGCAAAAGTATATGCATGTTTTTTTAAGCCTAAAAAATGCTAAATGTAAATTCTATAGCAAATTATTAACAAAAATGTCTGATTTTGAGGACTCTGGTAATTTTTGATGTGTGATGTAAAATAAAAATATTTCACCAATTTATTGCAAGTCTATCGCTTAAAATTAATGATGGAATATTTTTACCAATCAAAGAGGTAAAGAAAGACTTAAATAGAAAATATAGTGATTGTTACTTATAAATAAACAACATAATAGACATCAGTATATCATTAAGTATATTTGCACAATTTTCCTGCACTATGGTTAGCACGAATGTTTCTTAATGCAAACCCTTTGCCCGGTCCCTTAAGATTTGTGTTAGTGAGGGTTTACTGTATTCTAGAATAATAATAACTAATAATAATTAATAATCTATTAACAATATAATCATAGTATATACAAGCAAAAGTTATATAAAAGCATATTGATAATGCAAATGAAAAGACGGTATCAAATCAAGTATTCCCTCAAACTTAATTTTGTATTCCCTCTTACAAATATCTGGTTGAATACAAATGGTGCTCCAGCTAGAACACAATTTTCATTAGGTGATAGACTAACTAATTTTATGAAATATTTATTAAATCTCTTCACATGCCTGGGAAGAGAATTTTCAACTTTTGGTTAACGAATATAAAAATTTGAAATTCCTGCAAAGCATTTCAAATGGTAGAGCCACCTGGTCTTGAACCCCGGACTTTTTCAATAATGTGAAAACATAGAACTACCATGAAGGAATAAAACAAATTAAATACAATATTTTAATATACCTGGGTTATCCTTAAAGAAGAATCTTTTATCCACATTTTGAAAACAGAGAAATGCTAATGGCACTCTGTCTTTGAACCAAGGATCATGAAACAAACCGTTAAATTCTTACATGAAATGTATTTATGATCTCTATTTACATGCAGTATTTTATGTTTGCATGTAATCGGAAAAGAGATTGAAAAATTTAATAAAAATTGCAGCAATTTTTCTTAAATGGGAGAAATTTTCACCCAGTCAAGCATAGGCACCTAAATTATTCCTTATAGAATTCGACTCTGTATTCAGCAGAAATGGAGTCGAACCAAGGACTTTTTATGACAAAATGACATGGAAAAATTTGCTATGGGATAATCTGACCATTTCTAAAATCCCAATTCAATTATCGAAAATCTCTTAAAATGGAACTTTATATTTGCGTTTAATTGAATGATGGATTCCAAACCGTGCATCGAACAATGATCATAAGGAAAATGATTAGCTTCGTTCATGAAAGATCCATTACTTCAGTTCATATGCATGGTCAAAATTTCACCCTTCAATCAATCATAAAATATTTGAAAATCTCTATATACATACTTTTAAAAAAGAAAAGAAGCCTAGTGTCAAATGCAAAAACATTCTTAGATTTTTGAATAAATAGAATGACCTGGAAGGAATGGAAGCACTTAAAAAAATTTATATTGCAATATTATACCTAAATATATATTATAACTCAAATAAGGCAGGAATTATGTATAAAAAAAATTATGAACTCCCCAGAATATTATGATCATGTATCCCCAAATCTAGCATAGAGCAATGTGAAAGGAAAAGCCAGAGCAAAGAGATTTTGAAAGGAAAGGATTTAACAGTACTTCAACAGAACTAATGGAAAACCAAAACAATTCAACAAAGGCAACCTGGAGCAAGAGCATATGAAAAAATGCCTGGTTTTCCCCATCACACATCTACTGTATCATCCATTAAACCCAATTAACTTATCATTACTGATTAAGAACATAAATTGACATGATATAACACCATTGAAACATAATCAAAGAAATAAGTAGGACTTACATTGTATTGGAAAACTTAGAGACGCATTTAAAAACAATGAATTGAAAACAATATATGCAATAATATCTTACTCTGCAGCCACCCTTAAAGCACTCAGTGGCTGCCGTTACACTTCCCTTGCTCTCCACAGGAGAAATCAAAAGGCCTCGTACATTCTTCCAACGAATGCCTACGCATCTTGGTGTCTCTCTTAAGCAACTGTCCCATATTGAAGACAATAGTGGTCCATTTCCACCACTCTCCACTTCACTCCAAAGCTGCAGCACTCTGGAACTTCTCGTATGATTTTAAGAACATTCAGTGCATATTCTCTATATGAATATTAAGACAAACATATAATATATTAAATATTATTATAAATGCAAATTGATGCCAAACAGTAATAACAGCAGATCCTGTTAAATATTTACAAGGCAATTACTAGTATTAAAGAAATATGGTTACAATTTTAATCACCTATGAATGAATGAGTCAGTAAATGTATAATTAGGTATAATTGGTATCTGTATGTAATAGATTGGAGATGGATTAACAGATATAACTTTACTTTGTAATCATCATAAAGTAATTTTTAATACACCACTTTGTGCTACTAGTGCCTCAATGAGGCCATGGCAATGGACGATGATGCACAGTCGGACAAGACCACACTTGCCCATGCACACTAAGTTCCCAAAATGCCCTGGGGAATAACAACTACTTAATCGTCAACCCATAACCGTGTGCCCAAAGCAGTGCGGAGCTTGTGTTAAAAATTTAATATACTCAAACCTCTAATACTCTAGCTAGGCATACTCTATGCTCCGAAGGACTGGATACACAAAGAATATATTTCAATGAATTTTTATGAACTTATTATATTTCCATAGGAAGTTTTATTGGAAATGGATGTATTGCGAATAAGGAATAGCAATTACGCAACTGAAAAAGAATAATATTATTCAATTACTAATGTATTTATTTTTAAATTAGGTCTCATAATTTTCCTTAAGTAATGGTTTGTCAGAAAAATAGAACACAATACATCCTATGTATCAACCCATTTTCAGTAAAAATACTTATTTAATATTGTAAATAATAATAGTTCTGTGTAACAATATGCAAGTATTTTATGGTAACCTATAATATGACAAATATATTCTGAAAATGATATCATGAAGAATTTATTTATATTTCTTATTGCATATATTCTATATATATTTTATAAATTTGAAAATCTATATTGGATCATTAAAATACCCAGACCAATAAGTGGGTAAATACTATCTATAACAAGGAAACCATTGTTCAAATAGGATTAAATTATGCCCCTATCAAAAACACCACTAATTACAATCAAAACAAGAGCAAGGAAAACACCTACATGTCATCAAAAAGCTGTTCTGGGATACCAAAGAAGTAGCACCAATGCACCACAAAAAAAATCTGATGTGGCCAGCTAATGACTTTCTTCATGTATAAGATGTCAATATTTTCCTACCACAGTATTTTCGAATTCTATATTCAAACTAAACTTGGAAGATGAGTGATTAATTTATATCATAATATCTTTTACGTCCCAAACATTATAAGTAATGTTTTTTGGGACAAAAACGATTAAAATTGCCTTTTCCCGAGAGTGCCCACAAAGTACATAATCAGCTACTTCCGGTTTATCAGTATTTCACGAATAACTCCTTAGCAATCAGCGATAAAAAAATATGATCAATACAGCAGTTATGGAAAATTACATTTTCTAAAACTTTCATAAACAATCGTATATACCTAAATATCATTTCTTTTGAGATATTTCACAAAAAAAGGAAATTTGCTTCAAAATAAAAAAAGCTCAACTTTTGGATCAAGGATTTGCTCCAAAAAATTATCAACTCTGACAGCACACCACAGTATATATGTGAAGTTTGGTACTGAAAGGTCAAATAGTTTTCACGTTAGAGCGCTCGAAAGCTCACACACACACACACACACACACAAACACACACCGTTATCCCCTGCTTTTCCATAGTAGTCAGCATGGAACACATGACACTGAAGCTATAAATCTTTTTTTTTTGGTGGTTAAACAATATGGCCAATACGTTAAAGAAATTTCAAGTCAGTGACACTTATGAAATATGGTTACAATTTTAATCCCCTATTTATGAATGAGTCAGTGAATGTATAATTAGGTATAATTGGAGAATCATCTATATGTAAAGATAGGAGATGGATTAACAGATATAACTTTAATTTTTAATCATCATAAAGTCATTATTGATACACCACTTTGTGCTACCAGTGCCTCAATGAAGCCATGGCAGTGGACGGTGATGCATAGTCAGACAAGAAAACCCTTGAACACAAAGTTCCAAAAATGGCCTGTGGAAAAACTTCTACTAAATTGTCGACCCATAACCTTGTGCCTAAAGCAGTGCGGAGCTTGTGTTAAAAATTGAATGTACTCAAACCAAACTAGCTAGGCATACTCTATGCTCCGAAGGACTGGATACACAAAGAATATATTTCAATGAATTTCCATGAACCTATTATATTTCCATAGGAAGTTCTATTGGAAATGGATACGTTGCCACTAAAGAATAGCAAATACGCACCTGAAAAAGAATAATATTAATATATAACAGATGAAAAATATAAAACTTAGGTCTCATATTTTTGCTTAAGTAGATAATCAGCAACTTCCCGCTGATCAGTATTTCATGAATAACTCCTAAAAAATGAGTTATACAAAAATATCTTTCACACGAAAGTTATATTAAATTGCCTTTTCTAAAACTTTCTTAAATAATTGTATATACCTAAGTATCAGATTAATGGAGATATTTTGCAAAAATCAGAAACGAGCCTCGAAAAGTAGAGCTCCACTTCCAGCTTACGCATTTGAACCAGAAACTAATCAACTCTAACGACACCAACCAAAGCACTATATATGAAACTTGACATTGATAAAACAAATAGTTTTCATATTACAGTGCCCACAAAGTACATAATTATCTACTTCCGGTTTATCAGTATTTCAGGAATAGCTGCTTAGCAATCAGTGATAAAATATTTGTTCAATACAGCAGTTATAGAAAATTACATTTTCTAAAACAATAGTATATACCTAAATATAATTTTTTCTGAGAAATTTCACAAAAAAGAGAAATTTGCTTCCAAGAATAAAAAAAGCTCAACTTCCGGTTAAACGATTTGATAAAAAAAAATTATCAACTCTGTCAGCACACCACAGTATATATGTGAAGTTTGGTACTGATAGGGTTAATAGTTCTCACTTTACAGCCCCCACAAGATCACACACACACACATACATACACACACACAGATGCAGACATCGTTCCAAAAATGGTTAGAATGTATTCTAGGGACCCCAATACATGTATTTTGGTTTAAATCTTGATGTCAAAATTTTTCATTAAAACAATACTTTCTATATACTATGAATATGGAGAAAGTAAAAATCCATATTATTTTTAAGGAATTGACCCTAAAATACATTGTATATTGTATGTTTGCAATAACAAAAGTGTACAATCTTCTACCACTATTCAAAGAGTCTAAACAATTTTGATTACAGACCACCCATTGCCGTTTTACACTTCCATTATTTCATTAAATTTAAGAAAAAGAAATCCAACAAAGCAACCAAAAAGAAAGCTTTAATGTAAAGTAACCACAAGGTTGATCATTGAAATAAATCAGATTTCCAGAAATACATCCCACAAATTTCGTCCATGATCTCCAATTGGAAATATTCCTATAACTATAATAAAATCTGCTAGTTAAGATGGCAGAAAGAGGCTGAATCAAGAAAATTGATAAAATCGTAGTGCAACCTGTATAACACAACATATCCACAGTAATTGCAATATTATATCTATATATATATTACAACGCAAATAAGGCATGTAATATATATAAAAAATTATGAACTCCCTAGAATATTATGATCGTGTATCCCCAAATCTAGCATAGAGCAATGTGAAAGGAAAAGCCGGAGCAAAGATATTTTGAAAGGATAGGATTTCACAGTCCTTCAACAGAATGAACGGAAAACCACAACAATTCAACTGAGGCAAACGGGCTCAAGAGCATATGAAAAAATTCCAGATTTTCCCTATCACATCATCTAAATTCACTGTATCATACTTGAAACCCAATTAACTTATCATTACCGATTAAAAACATAAATTGACTTGATATAACACCATCGAAACTCAAAGAAATAATTAGGTCTTGCATTGTATTGGAAAACTTAAAGACGCATTTAAAAACAATAAATTGATAACAATATATGTAATAACATCTTACTCTGCAGCCACCCTTAGTGGCTGCCTTTATACTTCCCTTGCCACAAACAGGAGCCGTCGAGAGGCCTCATACATTCTTCCAATGAATGTCTCCGCAACTTGGTGTCTCTCTCAAGCAACTGTCCCATAAGGTAGACTGTAGTGCTCTATTTCCACCATTCTCCACTTTACTCCCAAGCTGCAGCACTCTGGAGCTTCTGGTATTATTTGAGGAACATTCAGTGCATATTCTCTATATGAATAATAGGACAAACACATAATATATTTATTATAATTATAAATGCCAATTTAAATTCCAGTAATAGCAGCAGATCATATTAAATAATTACAAAGCAATTAAACAAGGAAATTACAATTTTGGATGCATAATCCTAAACCTATATTGAAATGAGGATCTATTAAATGATAAAAGAATTTCCTTAGATTATTCAAGAGAAGAGCCTGCACGAACCTTCCCAAACTAACCTGTAGTATCTGGTTCATCAATTTCAACTACATCTCACCTTTGTAGTTGGTGACGGTTATTAAGTCAAAATCATTAGGTACAGAATGACTTATAATGCCAAAGCAATTTAGAATGTGCTGCTATTCCTATGCATTTTACATTTTTTGTCTTCCAAAGGATGGTTTAGAAGTAGATTTTAAGGTAGGTACACCAGTAAACCTATATCAATCAAGTATTTATTACCTCCCCATTCCTGAAAGGTTAGAAAAGAGACCATTAATATTCAATGAAAAAATTTTAATCAAAAAAATTATTATTTTCTAATGATAATCAGATACCAATTCTTAAAAAATATATTCTAAAATCTTAAGAAAAACATACCTAATTTGGTCATCACCAATTGGGAAGGCATTGGAAACCATCCAACCCACTATAATCTCAAATAAGATGCCTTCTTCAAAGTGCATCGATTATTAAAACGTCTCACTCAACATCAGAGGTCAGATCAGACCCTCTACATGAAGTCTTCAAGTTTTAGTCCCATAATTGGCAAAACATCTCAATCGGAATCCTGATCGTCGATGAGAATATTATTTTGCCAAAGGTAGCTTACTATTGAGTGATAGCATGAGGTACGCAGACCCTCTTTCCATGGGCAGAACCTCTCAAACAGGAGAGGCGTTACACCTCCCCTGAAGAGAACTGTATTCTGAAAATGGTACCTTTCATTTGGGAGCTACCCCGTGGTACCCAGACCCACTCGATGGGCAGAATCTCTCGACCTGGAGGAGGCATCACACCACTCCATAGTGAGAATTTTATTCTGCTAGGGTAGCTCTCTTTTGAAGTTACCAGAAGACCAGAAGACCTCTCCATATGGGTGCCTATAAAACAATAGTTGTTAATTATGGCATTAAAATAATTTAATAATTTTGTCCAATTTTATTTAGATATTTCCAAAGTATTCTAGGTTTAAACCTATTTACTCTAAAATTTGTAACCCTATGTTGATTCATTACCTCGAAAGTCCTGTTAATATATTGAAGAAGTAGTCAGTTTTCCCAGTGCCTATCTAACAACATCCAAAGATTTTTAATTTTTCTGTCCCCAGCTGCTGGGGTTCAATGAACATAGGTACAGCATTGCTTAGTCCCACATTAAGTTCACCTCAACTAATACAAACTTACGATTTTCATCTGCATGCGCATAGGAGTTGTTTGCTTGGTTTTACCATCTCTACCATCTTTCTAATGCCGTCTATGGTCATTGTATCTCTGCTGGGAATAAAGCTTCAAAGGCACTCAAATATTTATTATAATTTTAAAACCTTCGATTAAGTTTTACCATTAAGCTAATTTAGTTTGGTTATCACACGTTCATTGACTATATAGAAATTTGCTTACCTTTCCGGATCATTAGTGACCGTTATCCCCTGCTTTTCCATAGTAGTCAGCATGGAACACATGACACTGAAGCTATAAATCTTTTTTTTTTCGTGGTTAAACAATATGGCCAGTACATTGAAGAAATTTCAAGTCAGTGACACTTATGAAATATGGTTACAATTTAAATCCCGTATTTATGAATGAGTCAGTGAATGTATAATTAGGTATAATTGGAGAATCATCTATGAGTAATAGATAGGAGATGGATTAACAGATATAACTTTAATTTGTAATCATCATAAAGTCATTTTTGATACACCACTTTGTGCTACCAGTGACTCAATGAGGCCATGGCAGTGGACGCTGATGCATAGTCGGACGAGACCACCCTTGCACACAAAGTCCCCAAAATGTCCTGTGGAAAAACTACTACTAAATCTTCGACCCATAACCTTGTGCCCAAAGCAGTGCGGAGCTTGTGTTTAAAATTGAATGTACTCAAACCAAACTAGCTAGGCATACTCTATGCTCCGAAGGACTGGATACACAAAGAATATATTTCAATGAATTTCTATGAACCTATTATATTTCCATAGGAAGTTCTATTGGAAATGGATACATTGCCAATAAAGAAGAGCAATTACGCACCTGAAAAAGAATAATATAATTATATATAACTGATGAAAAATTTAAAACTTAGGTCTCATATTTCTGCTTAAGCAGAAAATCAGCAACTCCCCGTTGATCAGTATTTCATGAATAACTTCTAAACAATAAGTTATACAAAAATATCTTTCACACAAAAGTTATATTAAATTGCCTTTTCTAAAACTTTCTTAAATAATTGTATATACCTAAGTATCAGATTAATGGAGATATTTTGCAAAAATCAGAAACGTGCCTCAAAAAGTAGAGCTCGACTTCCAGCTTACACATTTGAACCAGAAACTAATCAACTCTAACGACACCAACCAAAGTACTATATATGAAATTTGACATTGATAAAAAAAATAGTTTTCATATTACAGTGCCCACAAAGTACATAATTATCTACTTCCGGTTTATCAGAATTTCATGAATAGCTGCTTAGCAATCAGTGATAAAATATTTGTTCAATTCAGCAGTTATAGAAAATTACATTTTCTAAAACAATAGTATATACCTAAATATAATTTTTTCTGAGAAATTTAACAAAAAAAAGAAATTTGCTTCCAAGAATAAAAAAAGCTCAACTTCGGGTTAAACGATTTGATAAAAAAAATTTATCAATGCTGTCAGCACACCACAGTATATATGTGAAGTTTGGTACTGATAGGGCTAATAGTTTTCACGTTACAGCGCCCACAAGCTCACACACACACACACACACATACACACACAAAGATGCAGACATCGTTCCAAAAATGGTCAAAATATATTCTAGGGACCCCAATACATGTATTTCGGTTGAAATCTTGAAGTCAAAATTTTTCATTAAAACAATACTTATACTATGAATATGGAGAAAGTAAAAATCCATATTATTTTTAAGGAATTGACCCTAAAATACATTGTATATTGTATGTTTGCAATTACAAAAGTGTACAATCTTCTACCCCTATTCAAAGAGTCTAAACAATTTAGATTACAGACCACTCATTGCCGTTTTACACTTTCATTATTTCATTGAATTTCAGAAAAAGAAATCCAACAAAGCAAACAAAAAGACAGCTTAAATGTAAAGTAACCACAAGGATGATCATTGAAATAAATCAGATTTCCAGAAATACATCCCACAAATTTCGTCCATGATCTCCAATTGGAAATATTCCTATAACTATAATAAAATCTGCTAGTTAAGATGGCAGAAAGAGGCTGAATCAAGCAAATTGATAAAATCGTAGTGCAACCTGTATAACACAACATATCTACAGTAATTGCAATATTATTTCTAAATATATATTGCAACGCAAATAAGGCATGTAATATATATAAAAAATTATGAACTCCCTAGAATATTATGATCGTGTATCCCCAAATCTAGCATAGAGCAATGTGAAAGGAAAAGTCGGAGCAAAGATATTTTGAAAGGAGAGGATTTAACAGTACTTCAACCGAATGAACGGAAAACCACAACAATTCAACAGAGGCAAACTGGCTCAAGAGCATATGAAACAATTCCAGATTTTCCCTATCACATCATCTAAATCCACTGTATCAAACTTGAAACCCAATTAACTTATCATTACCGATTAAAAACATAAATTGACTTGATATAACACCATCAAAACTCAAAGAAATAATTAGGTCTTGCATTGTATTGGAAAACTTAAAGACGCATTTAAAAACAATGAATTGATAACAATATATGTAATAACATCTTACTCTGCAGCCACCCTTAGTGGCTGCCTTTATACTTCCCTCGCCACAAACAGGAGCCGTCGAGAGGCCTCATACATTCTTCCAATGAATGTCTCCGCAACTTGGTGTCTCTCTCAAGCAACTGTCCCATAAGGTAGACTGTAGTGGTCTATTTCCACCATTCTCCACTTTACTCCCAAGCTGCAGCACCCTGGAGCTTCTGGTATTATTTGAGGAAATTACAATTTTGGATGCATAATCCTAAACCTATATTGAAATGAGGATCTATTAAATGATAAAAGAGTTTCCTTAGATTATTCAAGAGAAGAGCCTGCACAAACCTTCCCAAACTAACCTGTAGTATCTGGTTCATCAATATCTACCACATCTCACCTTTGTAGTTGGTGACGGTTATTAAGTCAAAATCATTAGGTACAGAATGACTTATATTGCCAAAGCAATTTAGAATGTGCTGCTATTCCTATGCATTTTACATTTATTGACTTCCACAGGATGGTTTAGAAGAATATTTTAAGGTAGGTACACCAGTAAACCTATATCAATCAAGTATTTATTACCTCCCCATTCCTGAAAGGTTAGAAAAGAGACCATTAATATTCAATGAAAAAATTTTAATCAAAAAAATTATTATTTTCTAATGATAATCAGATACCAATACATAAAAAATATATTCTAAAATCTTAAGAAAAACTTACCTTATTTGGTCATCACCAATTGGGAAGGCATTGGAATCCCTCCAACCCACTATAATCTCAAATAAGATGCCTTCTTCAAAGTGCATCGATTATTAAAACGTCTCACTCAACATCAGAGGTCAGATCAGACCCTCTACATGAAGTCTTCAAGTTTTAGTCCCATAATTGGCAGAACTTCTCTATCGAGAGAGGCAAAATGCCTCTCGGTGACGAGAATTGTATCTGCAAATGGTATCCCTCTTTTGATAACTACCAGAAAGTCTTGAAGGGCAAAACATCTCAATCGGAATCCTGATCGTCGATGAGAATATTATTTTGCCAAAGGTAGCTTACTATTGAGTGATACCATGAGGTACGCAGACCCTCTTTCCATGGACAGAACCTCTCAAACAGGAGAGGCGTTACACCTCCCCTGAAGAGAACTGTATTCTGAAAATGGTACCTTTCATTTGGGAGCTACCCCGTGGTACCCAGACCCACTCGATGGGCAGAATCTCTCGACCTGGAGGAGGCATCACACCACTCTATAGTGAGAATTTTATTCTGCTAGGGTAGCTCTCTTTTGAAGTTACCAGAAGACCAGAAGACCTCTCCATATGGGTGCCTATAAAACAATAGTTGTTAATTATGGCATTAAAATAATTTAATAATTTTGTCCAATTTTATTTAGATATTTCCAAAGTATTCTAGGTTTAAACCTATTTACTCTAAAATTTGTAACCCTATGTTGATTCATTACCTCGAAAGTCCTGTTAATATATTGAAGAAGTAGTCAGTTTTCCCAGTGCCTATCTAACAACATCCAAAGATTTTTAATTTTTCTGTCCCCAGCTGCTGGGGTTCAATGAACATAGGTACAGCATTGCTTAGTCCCACATTAAGTTGTCCTCAACTAATACAAACTTACGATTTTCATCTGCATGCGCATAGGAGTTGTTTGCTTGGTTTTACCATCTCTACCATCTTTCTAATGCCGTCTATGGTCATTGTATCTCTGCTGGGAATAAAGCTTCAAAGGCACTCAAATATTTATTATAATTTTAAAACCTTCGATTAAGATTTACCATAAAGCTAATTTAGTTTGATTATCACACGTTCATTGACTATATAGAAATTTGCTTACCTTTCCGGATCATTAGTGACCGTTATCCCCTGCTTTTCCATAGTAGTCAGCATGGAACACATGACACTGAAGCTATAAATCTTTTTTTTTCGTGGTTAAACAATATGGCCAGTACATTGAAGAAATTTCAAGTCAGTGACACTTATGAAATATGGTTACAATTTAAATCCCGTATTTATGAATGAGTCAGTGAATGTATAATTAGGTATAATTGGAGAATCATCTATAAGTAATAGATAGGAGATGGATTAACAGATATAACTTCAATTTGTAATCATCATAAAGTCATTTTTGATACACCACTTTGTGCTACCAGTGACTCAATGAGGCCATGGCAGTGGACGCTGATGCATAGTCGGACCAGACCACCCTTGCACACAAAGTCCCCAAAATGTCCTGTGGAAAAACTACTACTAAATCTTCGACCAATAACCTTGTGCCCAAAGCAGTGCGGAGCTTGTGTTAAAAATTGAATGTACTCAAACAAAACTAGCTAGGCATACTCTATGCTACGAAGGACTGGATACACAAAGAATATATTTCAATGAATTTCTATGAACCTATTTTATTTCCATAGGAAGTTCTATTGGAAATGGATACATTGCCAATAAAGAAGAGCAATTACGCACCTGAAAAA
Source organism: Sympetrum striolatum (assembly GCA_947579665.1). Lineage (NCBI taxonomy): Eukaryota > Metazoa > Arthropoda > Insecta > Odonata > Libellulidae > Sympetrum > Sympetrum striolatum. The sequence continues at coordinate 16,638,407 of OX388350.1, forward strand.
GAATAATATTAATATATAACTGATGAAAAATTTAAAACTTAGGTCTCATATTTCTGCTTAAGCAGAAAATCAGCAACTCCCCGTTGATCAGTATTTCATGAATAACTTCTAAACAATAAGTTATACAAAAATATCTTTCACACAAAAGTTATATTAAATTGCCTTTTCTAAAACTTTCTTAAATAATTGTATATACCTAAGTATCAGATTAATGGAGATATTTTGCAAAAATCAGAAACGTGCCTCAAAAGTAGAGCTCGACTTCCAGCTTACACATTTGAACCAGAAACTAATCAACTCTAACGACACCAACCAAAGTACTATATATGAAATTTGACATTGATAAAAAAAATTGTTTTCATATTACAGTGCCCACAAAGTACATAATTATCTACTTCCGGTTTATCAGAATTTCATGAATAGCTGCTTAGCAATCAGTGATAAAATATTTGTTCAATTCAGCAGTTATAGAAAATTACATTTTCTAAAACAATAGTATATACCTAAATATAATTTTTTCTGAGAAATTTCAAAAAAAAAAGAAATTTGCTTCCAAGAATAAAAAAAGCTCAACTTCGGGTTAAACGATTTGATAAAAAAAATTTATCAATGCTGTCAGCACACCTTAGTATATATGTGAAGTTTGGTACTGATAGGGCTAATAGTTTTCACGTTACAGCACCCACAAGCTCACACACACACACACATACACACACAAAGATGCAGACATCGTTCCAAAAATGGTCAAAATATATTCTAGGGACCCCAATACATGTATTTCGGTTGAAATCTTGAAGTCAAAATTTTTCATAAAAACAATACTTATACTATGAATATGGAGAAAGTAAAAATCCATATTATTTTTAAGGAATTGACCCTAAAATACATTGTATATTGTATGTTTGCAATTACAAAAGTGTACAATCTTCTACCCCTATTCAAAGAGTCTAAACAATTTAGATTACAGACCACTCATTGCCGTTTTACACTTTCATTATTTCATTGAATTTCAGAAAAAGAAATCCAACAAAGCAAACAAAAAGACAGCTTAAATGTAAAGTAACCACAAGGATGATCATTGAAATAAATCAGATTTCCAGAAATACATCCCACAAATTTTGTCCATGATCTCCAATTGGAAATATTCCTATAACTATAATAAAATCTGCTAGTTAAGATGGCAGAAAGAGGCTGAATCAAGCAAATTGATAAAATCGTAGTGCAACCTGTATAACACAACATATCTACAGTAATTGCAATATTATATCTAAATATATATAGCAACGCAAATAAGGCATGTAATATATATTAAAAATTATGAACTCCCTAGAATATTATGATCGTGTATCCCCAAATCTAGCATAGAGCAATGTGAAAGGAAAAGCCGGAGCAAAGATATTTTGAAAGGAGAGGATTTAACAGTACTTCAACCGAATGAACGGAAAACCCAAACAATTCAACTGAGGCAAACTGGCTCAAGAGCATATGAAACAATTCCAGATTTTCCCTATCACATCATCTAAATCCACTGTATCAAACTTGAAACCCAATTAACTTATAATTACCGATTAAAAACATAAATTGACTTGATATAACACCATCAAAACTCAAAGAAATAATTAGGTCTTGCATTGTATTGGAAAACTTAAAGACGCATTTAAAAACAATGAATTGATAACAATATATGTAATAACATCTTACTCTGCAGCCACCCTTAGTGGCTGCCTTTATACTTCCCTCGCCACAAACAGGAGCCGTCGAGAGGCCTCATACATTCTTCCAATGAATGTCTCCGCAACTTGGTGTCTCTCTCAAGCAACTGTCCCATAAGGTAGACTGTAGTGGTCTATTTCCACCATTCTCCACTTTACTCCCAAGCTGCAGCACTCTGGAGCTTCTGGTATTATTTGAGGAACATTCAGTGCATATTCTCTATAAGAATAATAGGACAAACATATAATATATTTATTTTAATTATAAATGCCAATTTAAATTCCAGTAATAGCAGCAGATCATATTAAATAATTACAAAGCAATTACACAAGGAAATTACAATTTTGGATGCATAATCCTAAATCTATATTGAAATGAGGATCTATTAAATGATAAAAGAGTTTCCTTAGATTATTCATGAGAAAAGCCTGCACGAACCTTCCCAAACTAACCTGTAGTATCTGGTTCATCAATTTCTACCACATCTCACCTTTGTTGTTGTTGACGGTTATTAAGTCAAAATCATTAGGTACAGAATGACTTATATTGCCAAAGCAATTTAGAATGTGCTGCTATTCCTATGCATTTTACATTTTTTGACTTCCACAGGATGGTTTAGAAGAATATTTTAAGGTAGGTACACCAGTAAACCTATATCAATCAAGTATTTATTACCTCCCGATTCCTGAAAGGTTAGAAAAGAGACCATTAATATTCAATGAAAAAATGTTAATCAAAAAAATTATTATTTTCTAATGATAATCAGATACCAATTCTTAAAAAATATATTCTAAAATCTTAAGAAAAACATACCTAATTTGTTCATCACCAATTGGGAAGGCATTGGAAACCATCCAACCCACTATAATCTCAAATAAGATGCCTTCTTCAAAGTGCATCGATTATTAAAACGTCTCACTCAACATCAGAGGTCAGATCAGACCCTCTACATGAAGTCTTCAAGTTTTAGTCCCATAATTGGCAGAACTTCTCTATCGAGAGAGGCAAAATGCCTCTCGGTGACGAGAATTGTATCTGCAAATGGTATCTCTCTTTTGATAGCTACCAGAAAGTCTTGAAGGGCAAAACATCTCAATCGGAATCCTGATCGTCGATGAGAATATTATTTTGCCAAAGGTAGCTTACTATTGAGTGATACCATGAGGTACGCAGACCCTCTTTCCATGGGCAGAACCTCTCAAACAGGAGAGGCGTTACACCTCCCCTGAAGAGAACTGTATTCTGAAAATGGTACCTTTCATTTGGGAGCTACCCCGTGGTACCCAGACCCACTCGATGGGCAGAATCTCTCGACCTGGAGGAGGCATCACACCACTCCATAGTGAGAATTTTATTCTGCTAGGGTAGCTCTCTTTTGAAGTTACCAGAAGACCAGAAGACCTCTCCATATGGGTGCCTATAAAACAATAGTTGTTAATTATGGCATTAAAATAATTTAATAATTTTGTCCAATTTTATTTAGATATTTCCAAAGTATTCTAGGTTTAAACCTATTTACTCTAAAATTTGTAACCCTATGTTGATTCATTACCTCGAAAGTCCTGTTAATATATTGAAGAAGTAGTCAGTTTTCCCAGTGCCTATCTAACAACATCCAAAGATTTTTAATTTTTCTGTCCCCAGCTGCTGGGGTTCAATGAACATAGGTACAGCATTGCTTAGTCCCACATTAAGTTGTCCTCAACTAATACAAACTTACGATTTTCATCTGCATGCGCATAGGAGTTGTTTGCTTGGTTTTACCATCTCTACCATCTTTCTAATGCCGTCTATGGTCATTGTATCTATGCTGGGAATAAAGCTTCAAAGGCACTCAAATATTTATTATAATTTTCAAACCTTCGATTAAGATTTACCATAAAGCTAATTTAGTTTGGTTATCACACGTTCATTGACTATATAGAAATTTGCTTACCTTTCCGGATCATTAGTGACCGTTATCCCCTGCTTTTCCATAGTAGTCAGCATGGAACACATGACACTGAAGCTATAAATCTTTTTTTTTTCGTGGTTAAACAATATGGCCAGTACATTGAAGAAATTTCAAGTCAGTGACACTTATGAAATATGGTTACAATTTTAATCCCGTATTTATGAATGAGTCAGTGAATGTATAATTAGGTATAATTGGAGAATCATCTATAAGTAATAGATAGGAGATATTTTAACAGATATAACTTTAATTTGTAATCATCATAAAGTCATTTTTGATACACCACTTTGTGCTACCAGTGACTCAATGAGACCATGGCAGTGGACGCTGATGCATAGTCGGACGAGACCACCCTTGCACACAAAGTCCCCAAAATGTCCTGTGGAAAAACTACTACTAAATCTTCGACCCATAACCTTGTGCCCAAAGCAGTGTGGAGCTTGTGTTAAAAATTGAATGTACTCAAACCAAACTAGCTAGGCATACTCTATGCTCCGAAGGACTGGATACTCAAAGAATATATTTCAATGAATTTCTATGAACCTATTATATTTCCATAGGAAGTTCTTTTGGAAATGATTACATTGCCAATAAAGAAGAGCAATTACGCACCTGAAAAAGAATAATATTAATATATAACTGATGAAAAATTCAAAACTTAGGTCTCATATTTCTGCTTAAGCAGAAAATCAGCAACTCCCCGTTGATCAGTATTTCATGAATAACTTCTAAACAATAAGTTATACAAAAATATCTTTCACACAAAAGTTATATTAAATTGCCTTTTCTAAAACTTTCTTAAATAATTGTATATACCTAAGTATCAGATTAATGGAGATATTTTGCAAAAATCAGAAACGTGCCTCAAAAAGTAGAGCTCGACTTCCAGCTTACACATTTGAACCAGAAACTAATCAACTCTAACGACACCAACCAAAGTACTATATATGAAATTTGACATTGATAAAAAAAATTGTTTTCATATTACAGTGCCCACAAAGTACATAATTATCTACTTCCGGTTTATCAGAATTTCATGAATAGCTGCTTAGCAATCAGTGATAAAATATTTGTTCAATTCAGCAGTTATAGAAAATTACATTTTCTAAAACAATAGTATATACCTAAATATAATTTTTTCTGAGAAATTTCAAAAAAAAAAGAAATTTGCTTCCAAGAATAAAAAAAGCTCAACTTCCAGTTAAACGATTTGATAAAAAAAATTTATCAATGCTGTCAGCACACCACAGTATATATGTGAAGTTTGGTACTGATAGGGCTAATAGTTTTCACGTTACAGCACCCACAAGCTCACACACACACACACACACACATACACACACAAAGATGCAGACATCGTTCCAAAAATGGTCAAAATATATTCTAGGGACCCCAATACATGTATTTCGGTTGAAATCTTGAAGTCAAAATTTTTCATTAAAACAATACTTATACTATGAATATGGAGAAAGTAAAAATCCATATTATTTTTAAGGAATTGACCCTAAAATACATTGTATATCGTATGTTTGCAATAACAAAAGTGTACAATCTTCTACCCCTATTCAAAGAGTCTAAACAATTTAGATTACAGACCACTCATTGCCGTTTTACACTTTCATTATTTCATTGAATTTCAGAAAAGGAAATCCAACAAAGCAAACAAAAAGACAGCTTAAATGTAAAGTAACCACAAGGATGATCATTGAAATAAATCAGATTTCCAGAAATACATCCCACAAATTTCGTCCATGATCTCCAATTGGAAATATTCCTATAACTATAATAAAATCTGCTAGTTAAGATGGCAGAAAGAGGCTGAATCAAGCAAATTGATAAAATCGTAGTGCAACCTGTATAACACAACATATCTACAGTAATTGCAATATTATATCTAAATATATATTGCAACGCAAATAAGGCATGTAATATATATAAAAAATTATGAACTGCCTAGAATATTATGATCGTGTATCCCCAAATCTAGCGTAGAGCAATGTGAAAGGAAAAGCCGGAGCAAAGATATTTTGAAAGGAGAGGATTTAACAGTACTTCAACCGAATGAACGGAAAACCCAAACAATTCAACTGAGGCAAACTGGCTCAAGAGCATATGAAACAATTCCAGATTTTCCCTATCACATCATCTAAATCCACTGTATCAAACTTGAAACCCAATTAACTTATCATTACCGATTAAAAACATAAATTGACTTGATATAACACCATCAAAACTCAAAGAAATAATTAGGTCTTGCATTGTATTGGAAAACTTAAAGACGCATTTAAAAACAATGAATTGATAACAATATATATAATAACATCTTACTCTGCAGCCACCCTTAGTGGCTGCCTTTATACTTCCCTCGCCACAAACAGGAGCCGTCGAGAGGCCTCATACATTCTTCCAATGAATGTCTCCGCAACTTGGTGTCTCTCTCAAGCAACTGTCCCATAAGGTAGACTGTAGTGGTCTATTTCCACCATTCTCCACTTTACTCCCAAGCTGCAGCACTCTGGAGCTTCTGGTATTATTTGAGGAACATTCAGTGCATATTCTCTATAAGAATAATAGGACTAACATATAATATATTTATTTTAATTATAAATGCCAATTTAAATTCCAGTAATAGCAGCAGATCATATTAAATAATTACAAAGCAATTACACAAGGAAATTACAATTTTGGATGCATAATCCTAAATCTATATTGAAATGAGGATCTATTAAATGATAAAAGAGTTTCCTTAGATTATTCAAGAGAAGAGCCTGCACGAACCTTCCCAAACTAACCTGTAGTATCTGGTTCATCAATTTCTACCACATCTCACCTTTGTAGCTGGTGACGGTTATTAAGTCAAAATCATTAGGTACAGAATGACTTATATTGCCAAAGCAATTTAGAATGTGCTGCTATTCCTATGCATTTTACATTTTTTGACTTCGACAGGATGGTTTAGAAGAATATTTTAAGGTAGGTACACCAGTAAACCTATATCAATCAAGTATTTATTACCTCCCCATTCCTGAAAGGTTAGAAAAGAGACCATTAATATTCAATGAAAAAATTTTAATCAAAAAAATTATTATTTTCTAATGATAATCAGATACCAATTCTTAAAAAATATATTCTAAAGTCTTAAGAAAAACATACCTAATTTGGTCATCACCAATTGGGAAGGCATTGGAAACCATCCAACCAACTATAATCTCAAATAAGATGCCTTCTTCAAAGTGCATCGATTATTAAAACGTCTCACTCAACATCAGAGGTCAGATCACACCCTCTACATGAAGTCTTCAAGTTTTAGTCCCATAATTGGCAGAACTTCTCCATCGAGAGAGGCAAAATGCCTCTCGGTGAGGAGAATTGTATCTGCAAATGGTATCCCTCTTTTGATAACTACCAGAAAGTCTTGAAGGGCAAAACATCTCAATCGGAATCCTGATCGTCGATGAGAATATTATTTTGCCAAAGGTAGCTTACTATTGAGTGATACCATGAGGTACGCAGACCCTCTTTCCATGGGCAGAACCTCTCAAACAGGAGAGGCGATACACCTCCCCTGAAGAGAACTGTATTCTGAAAATGGTACCTTTCATTTAAGAGCTACCCCGTGGTACCCAGACCCACTCGATGGGCAGAATCTCTCGACCTGGAGGAGGCATCACACCACTCCATAGTGAGAATTTTATTCTGCTAGGGTAGCTCTCTTTTGAAGTTACCAGAAGACCAGCAGACCCTTCAGCAGGAAGGTTTACATGGAGATTTTAAGATAGGTATGCCAGTAGACCTTTCTCAATAATGTATTTATAAGTACCCCATTCCTGAAAGGTTAGAAAAGAGACCATTAATATTCAATGAAAAAAATTTAATGGTAACAATTATTATATTCTAATGATAATCAGATACCAATACTTAAAAAATATATTCTAAAATCTTAAGAAAAACTTACCTTATTTGGTCATCACCAATTGGGAAGGCATTGGAATCCCTCCAACCCACTATAATCTCAAATAAGATGCCTTCTTCAAAGTGCATCGATTATTAAAACGTCTCACTCAACATCAGAGGTCAGATCAGACCCTCTACATGAAGTCTTCAAGTTTTAGTCCCATAATTGGCAGAACTTCTCTATCGAGAGAGGCAAAATGCCTCTCGGTGACGAGAATTGTATCTGCAAATGGTATCCCTCTTTTGATAACTACCAGAAAGTCTTGAAGGGCAAAACATCTCAATCGGAATCCTGATCGTCGATGAGAATATTATTTTGCCAAAGGTAGCTTACTATTGAGTGATACCATGAGGTACGCAGACCCTCTTTCCATGGACAGAACCTCTCAAACAGGAGAGGCGTTACACCTCCCCTGAAGAGAACTGTATTCTGAAAATGGTACCTTTCATTTGGGAGCTACCCCGTGGTACCCAGACCCACTCGATGGGCAGAATCTCTCGACCTGGAGGAGGCATCACACCACTCCATAGTGAGAATTTTATTCTGCTAGGGTAGCTCTCTTTTGAAGTTACCAGAAGACCAGAAGACCTCTCCATATGGGTGCCTATAAAACAATAGTTGTTAATTATGGCATTAAAATAATTTAATAATTTTGTCCAATTTTATTTAGATATTTCCAAAGTATTCTAGGTTTAAACCTATTTACTCTAAAATTTGTAACCCTATGTTGATTCATTACCTCGAAAGTCCTGTTAATATATTGAAGAAGTAGTCAGTTTTCCCAGTGCCTATCTAACAACATCCAAAGATTTTTAATTTTTCTGTCCCCAGCTGCTGGGGTTCAATGAACATAGGTACAGCATTGCTTAGTCCCACATTAAGTTGACCTCAACTAATACAAACTTACGATTTTCATCTGCATGCGCATAGGAGTTGTTTGCTTGGTTTTACCATCTCTACCATCTTTCTAATGCCGTCTATGGTCATTGTATCTCTGCTGGGAATAAAGCTTCAAAGGCACTCAAATATTTATTATAATTTTCAAACCTTCGATTAAGATTTACCATAAAGCTAATTTAGTTTGGTTATCACACGTTCATTGACTATATAGAAATTTGCTTACCTTTCCGGATCATTAGTGACCGTTATCCCCTGCTTTTCCATAGTAGTCAGCATGGAACACATGACACTGAAGCTATAAATCTTTTTTTTTTCGTGGTTAAACAATATGGCCAGTACATTGAAGAAATTTCAAGTCAGTGACAGTTATGAAATATGGTTACAATTTAAATCCCGTATTTATGAATGAGTCAGTGAATGTATAATTAGGTATAATTGGAGAATCATCTATAAGTAATAGATAGGAGATGGACTAACAGATATAACTTTAATTTGTAATCATCATAAAGTCATTTTTGATACACCACTTTGTGCTACCAGTGACTCAATGAGACCATGGCAGTGGACGCTGATGCATAGTTGGACGAGACCACCCTTGCACACAAAGTCCCCAAAATGTCCTGTGGAAAAACTACTACTAAATCTTCGACCCATAACCTTGTGCCCAAAGCAGTGTGGAGCTTGTGTTAAAAATTGAATGTACTCAAACCAAACTAGCTAGGCATACTCTATGCTCCGAAGGACTGGATACTCAAAGAATATATTTCAATGAATTTCTATGAACCTATTATATTTCCATAGGAAGTTCTATTGGAAATGATTACATTGCCAATAAAGAAGAGCAATTACGCACCTGACAAAGAATAATATTAATATATAACTGATGAAAAATTCAAAACTTAGGTCTCATATTTCTGCTTAAGCAGAAAATCAGCAACTCCCCGTTGATCAGTATTTCATGAATAACTTCTAAACAATAAGTTATACAAAAATATCTTTCACACAAAAGTTATATTAAATTGCCTTTTCTAAAACTTTCTTAAATAATTGTATATACCTAAGTATCAGATTAATGGAGATATTTTGCAAAAATCAGAAACGTGCCTCAAAAAGTAGAGCTCGACTTCCAGCTTACACATTTGAACCAGAAACTAATCAACTCTAACAACACCAACCAAAGTACTATATATGAAATTTGACATTGATAAAAAAAATTGTTTTCATATTACAGTGCCCACAAAGTACATAATTATCTACTTCCGGTTTATCAGAATTTCATGAATAGCTGCTTAGCAATCAGTGATAAAATATTTGTTCAATTCAGCAGTTATAGAAAATTACATTTTCTAAAACAATAGTATATACCTAAATATAATTTTTTCTGAGATATTTCAAAAAAAAAAGAAATTTGCTTCCAAGAATAAAAAAAGCTCAACTTCCAGTTAAACGATTTGATAAAAAAAATTTATCAATGCTGTCAGCACACCACAGTATATATGTGAAGTTTGGTACTGATAGGGCTAATAGTTTTCACGTTACAGCACCCACAAGCTCACACACACACACACACACACACACACACACAAAGATGCAGACATCGTTCCAAAAATGGTCAAAATATATTCTAGGGACCCCAATACATGTATTTCGGTTGAAATCTTGAAGTCAAAATTTTTCATTAAAACAATACTTATACTATGAATATGGAGAAAGTAAAAATCCATATTATTTTTAAGGAATTGACCCTAAAATACATTGTATATCGTATGTTTGCAATAACAAAAGTGTACAATCTTCTACCCCTATTCAAAGAGTCTAAACAATTTAGATTACAGACCACTCATTGCCGTTTTACACTTTCATTATTTCATTGAATTTCAGAAAAAGAAATCCAACAAAGCAAACAAAAAGACAGCTTAAATGTAAAGTAACCACAAGGATGATCATTGAAATAAATCAGATTTCCAGAAATACATCCCACAAATTTGGTCCATGATCTCCAATTGGAAATATTCCTATAACTATAATAAAATCTGCTAGTTAAGATGGCAGAAAGAGGCTGAATCAAGCAAATTGATAAAATCGTAGTGCAACCTGTATAACACAACATATCTACAGTAATTGCAATATTATATCTAAATATATATTGCAACGCAAATAAGGCATGTAATATATATAAAAAATTATGAACTGCCTAGAATATTATGATCGTGTATCCCCAAATCTAGCATAGAGCAATGTGAAAGGAAAAGCCGGAGCAAAGATATTTTGAAAGGAGAGGATTTAACAGTACTTCAACCGAATGAACGGAAAACCCAAACAATTCAACTGAGGCAAACTGGCTCAAGAGCATATGAAACAATTCCAGATTTTCCCTATCACATCATCTAAATCCACTGTATCAAACTTGAAACCCAATTAACTTATCATTACCGATTAAAAACATAAATTGACTTGATATAACACCATCAAAACTCAAAGAAATAATTAGGTCTTGCATTGTATTGGAAAACTTAAAGACGCATTTAAAAACAATGAATTGATAACAATATATGTAATAACATCTTACTCTGCAGCCACCCTTAGTGGCTGCCTTTATACTTCCCTCGCCACAAACAGGAGCCGTCGAGAGGCCTCATACATTCTTCCAATGAATGTCTCCGCAACTTGGTGTCTCTCTCAAGCAACTGTCCCATAAGGTAGACTGTAGTGGTCTATTTCCACCATTCTCCACTTTACTCCCAAGCTGCAGCACTCTGGAGCTTCTGGTATTATTTGAGGAACATTCAGTGCATATTCTCTATAAGAATAATAGGACAAACATATAATATATTTATTTTAATTATAAATGCCAATTTAAATTCCAGTAATAGCAGCAGATCATATTAAATAATTACAAAGCAATTACACAAGGAAATTACAATTTTGGATGCATAATCCTAAATCTATATTGAAATGAGGATCTATTAAATGATAAAAGAGTTTCCTTAGATTATTCAAGAGAAGAGCCTGCACGAACCTTCCCAAACTAACCTGTAGTATCTGGTTCATCAATTTCTACCACATCTCACCTTTGTAGTTGGTGACGGTTATTAAGTCAAAATCATTAGGTATAGAATGACTTATATTGCCAAAGCAATTTAGAATGTGCTGCTATTCCTATGCATTTTACATTTTTTGACTTCCACAGGATGGTTTAGAAGAATATTTTAAGGTAGGTACACCAGTAAACCTATATCAATCAAGTATTTATTACCTCCCGATTCCTGAAAGGTTAGAAAAGAGACCATTAATATTCAATGAAAAAATTTTAATCAAAAAAATTATTATTTTCTAATGATAATCAGATACCAATTCTTAAAAAATATATTCTAAAATCTTAAGAAAAACATACCTAATTTGTTCATCACCAATTGGGAAGGCATTGGAAACCATCCAACCCACTATAATCTCAAATAAGATGCCTTCTTCAAAGTGCATCGATTATTAAAACGTCTCACTCAACATCAGAGGTCAGATCAGACCCTCTACATGAAGTCTTCAAGTTTTAGTCCCATAATTGGCAGAACTTCTCTATCGAGAGAGGCAAAATGCCTCTCGGTGACGAGAATTGTATCTGCAAATGGTATCTCTCTTTTGATAGCTACCAGAAAGTCTTGAAGGGCAAAACATCTCAATCGGAATCCTGATCGTCGATGAGAATATTATTTTGCCAAAGGTAGCTTACTATTGAGTGATACCATGAGGTACGCAGACCCTCTTTCCATGGCCAGAACCTCTCAAACAGGAGAGGCGATACACCTCCCCTGAAGAGAACTGTATTCAGAAAATGGTACCTTTCATTTAAGAGCTACCCTGTGGTACCCAGACCCACTCGATGGGCAGAATCTCTCGACCTGGAGGAGGCATCACACCACTCCATAGTGAGAATTTTATTCTGCTAGGGTAGCTCTCTTTTGAAGTTACCAGAAGACCAGAAGACCTCTCCATATGGGTGCCTATAAAACAATAGTTGTTAATTATGGCATTAAAATAATTTAATAATTTTGTCCAATTTTATTTAGATATTTCCAAAGTATTCTAGGTTTAAACCTATTTACTCTAAAATTTGTAACCCTATGTTGATTCATTACCTCGAAAGTCCTGTTAATATATTGAAGAAGTAGTCAGTTTTCCCAGTGCCTATCTAACAACATCCAAAGATTTTTAATTTTTCTGTCCCCAGCTGCTGGGGTTCAATGAACATAGGTACAGCATTGCTTAGTCCCACATTAAGTTGCCCTTAACTAATACAAACTTACGATTTTCATCTGCATGCGCATAGGAGTTGTTTGCTTGGTTTTACCATCTCTACCATCTTTCTAATGCCGTCTATGGTCATTGTATCTCTGCTGGGAATAAAGCTTCAAAGGCACTCAAATATTTATTATAATTTTCAAACCTTCGATAAAGATTTACCATAAAGCTAATTTAGTTTGATTATCACACGTTCATTGACTATATAGAAATTTGCTTACCTTTCCGGATCATTAGTGAACGTTATCCCCTGCTTTTCCATAGTAGTCAGCATGGAACACATGACACTGAAGCTATAAATCTTTTTTTTTTTGGTGGTTAAACAATATGGCCAGTACATTGAAGAAATTTCAAGTCAGTGACACTTATAAATTATGGTTACAATTTAAATCCCGTATTTATGAATGAGTCAGTGAATGTATAATTAGGTATAATTGGAGAATCATCTATAAGTAATAGATAGGAGATGCATTAACAGATATAACTTTAATTTGTAATCATCATAAAGTCATTTTTGATACACCACTTTGTGCTACCAGTGACTCAATGAGGCCATGGCAGTGGACGCTGATGCATAGTCGGACGAGACCACCCATGCTCACAAAGTCCCCAAAATGTCCTGTGGAAAAACTACTACTAAATCTTCGACCCATAACCTTGTGCCCAAAGCAGTGCGGAGCTTGTGTTAAAAATTGAATGTACTCAAACAAAACTAGCTAGGCATACTCTATGCTACGAAGGACTGGATACACAAAGAATATATTTCAATGAATTTCTATGAACCTATTATATTTCCATAGGAAGTTCTATTGGAAATGGATACATTGCCAATAAAGAAGAGCAATTACGCACCTGAAAAAGAATAATATTAATATATAACTGATGAAAAATTCAAAACTTAGGTCTCATATTTCTGCTTAAGCAGAAAATCAGCAACTCCCCGTTGATCAGTATTTCATGAATAACTTCTAAACAATAGGTTATACAAAAATATCTTTCACACAAAAGTTATATTAAATTGCCTTTTCTAAAACTTTCTTAAATAATTGTATATACCTAAGTATCAGATTAATGGAGATATTTTGCAAAAATCAGAAACGTGCCTCAAAAAGTAGAGCTCGACTTCCAGCTTACACATTTGAACCAGAAACTAATCAACTCTAACGACACCAACCAAAGTACTATATATGAAATTTGACATTGATAAAAAAAATTGTTTTCATATTACAGTGCCCACAAAGTACATAATTATCTACTTCCGGTTTATCAGAATTTCATGAATAGCTGCTTAGCAATCAGTGATAAAATATTTGTTCAATTCAGCAGTTATAGAAAATTACATTTTCTAAAACAATAGTTTATACCTAAATATAATTTTTTCTGAGAAATTTCAAAAAAAAAAGAAATTTGCTTCCAAGAATAAAAAAAGCTCACCTTCCAGTTAAACGATTTGATAAAAAAAATTTATCAATGCTGTCAGCACACCACAGTATATATGTGAAGTTTGGTACTGATAGGGCTAATAGTTTTCACGTTACAGCGCCCACAAGCTCACACACACACACACACACACACATACACACACAAAGATGCAGACATCGTTCCAAAAATGGTCAAAATATATTCTAGGGACCCCAATACATGTATTTCGGTTGAAATCTTGAAGTCAAAATTTTTCATTAAAACAATACTTATACTATGGATATGGAGAAAGTAAAAATCCATATTATTTTTAAGGAATTGACCCTAAAATACATTGTATATTGTATGTTTGCAATAACAAAAGTGTACAATCTTCTACCCCTATTCAAAGAGTCTAAACAATTTAGATTACAGACCACTCATTGCCGTTTTACACTTTCATTATTTCATTGAATTTCAGAAAAAGAAATCCAACAAAGCAAACAAAAAGACAGCTTAAATGTAAAGTAACCACAAGGATGATCATTGAAATAAATCAGATTTCCAGAAATACATCCCACAAATTTCGTCCATGATCTCCAATTGGAATAATTCCTATAACTATAATAAAATCTGCTAGTTAAGATGGCAGAAAGAGGCTGAATCAAGCAAATTGATAAAATCGTAGTGCAACCTGTATAACACAACATATCTACAGTAATTGCAATATTATATCTAAATATATATTGCAACGCAAATAAGGCATGTAATATATATAAAAAATTATGAACTGCCTAGAATATTATGATCGTGTATCCCCAAATCTAGCATAGAGCAATGTGAAAGGAAAAGCCGGAGCAAAGATATTTTGAAAGGAGAGGATTTAACAGTACTTCAACCGAATGAACGGAAAACCCAAACAATTCAACTGAGGCAAACTGGCTCAAGAGCATATGAAACAATTCCAGATTTTCCCTATCACATCATCTAAATCCACTGTATCAAACTTGAAACCCAATTAACTTATCATTACCGATTAAAAACATAAATTGACTTGATATAACACCATCAAAACTCAAAGAAATAATTAGGTCTTGCATTGTATTGGAAAACTTAAAGACGCATTTAAAAACAATGAATTGATAACAATATATATAATAACATCTTACTCTGCAGCCACCCTTAGTGGCTGCCTTTATACTTCCCTCGCCACAAACAGGAGCCGTCGAGAGGCCTCATACATTCTTCCAATGAATGTCTCCGCAACTTGGTGTCTCTCTCAAGCAACTGTCCCATAAGGTAGACTGTAGTGGTCTATTTCCACCATTCTCCACTTTACTCCCAAGCTGCAGCACTCTGGAGCTTCTGGTATTATTTGAGGAACATTCAGTGCATATTCTCTATAAGAATAATAGGACTAACATATAATATATTTATTTTAATTATAAATGCCAATTTAAATTCCAGTAATAGCAGCAGATCATATTAAATAATTACAAAGCAATTACACAAGGAAATTACAATTTTGGATGCATAATCCTAAATCTATATTGAAATGAGGATCTATTAAATGATAAAAGAGTTTCCTTAGATTATTCAAGAGAAGAGCCTGCACGAACCTTCCCAAACTAACCTGTAGTATCTGGTTCATCAATTTCTACCACATCTCACCTTTGTAGCTGGTGACGGTTATTAAGTCAAAATCATTAGGTACAGAATGACTTATATTGCCAAAGCAATTTAGAATGTGCTGCTATTCCTATGCATTTTACATTTTTTGACTTCGACAGGATGGTTTAGAAGAATATTTTAAGGTAGGTACACCAGTAAACCTATATCAATCAAGTATTTATTACCTCCCCATTCCTGAAAGGTTAGAAAAGAGACCATTAATATTCAATGAAAAAATTTTAATCAAAAAAATTATTATTTTCTAATGATAATCAGATACCAATTCTTAAAAAATATATTCTAAAGTCTTAAGAAAAACATACCTAATTTGGTCATCACCAATTGGGAAGGCATTGGAAACCATCCAACCCACTATAATCTCAAATAAGATGCCTTCTTCAAAGTGCATCGATTATTAAAATGTCTCACTCAACATCAGAGGTCAGATCACACCCTCTACATGAAGTCTTCAAGTTTTAGTCCCATAATTGGCAGAACTTCTCCTTCCAGAGAGGCAAAATGCCTCTCGGTGAGGAGAATTGTATCTGCAAATGGTATCCCTCTTTTGATAACTACCAGAAAGTCTTGAAGGGCAAAACATCTCAATCGGAATCCTGATCGTCGATGAGAATATTATTTTGCCAAAGGTAGCTTACTATTGAGTGATACCATGAGGTACGCAGACCCTCTTTCCATGGGCAGAACCTCTCAAACAGGAGAGGCGATACACCTCCCCTGAAGAGAACTGTATTCTGAAAATGGTACCTTTCATTTAAGAGCTACCCCGTGGTACCCAGACCCACTCGATGGGCAGAATCTCTCGACCTGGAGGAGGCATCACACCACTCCATAGTGAGAATTTTATTCTGCTAGGGTAGCTCTCTTTTGAAGTTACCAGAAGACCAGCAGACCCTTCAGCAGGAAGGTTTACATGGAGATTTTAAGATAGGTATGCCAGTAGACCTTTCTCAATAATGTATTTATAAGTACCCCATTCCTGAAAGGTTAGAAAAGAGACCATTAATATTCAATGAAAAAAATTTAATGGTAAAAATTATTATATTCTAATGATAATCAGATACCAATACTTAAAAAATATATTCTAAAATCTTAAGAAAAACTTACCTTATTTGGTCATCACCAATTGGGAAGGCATTGGAATCCCTCCAACCCACTATAATCTCAAATAAGATGCCTTCTTCAAAGTGCATCGATTATTAAAACGTCTCACTCAACATCAGAGGTCAGATCAGACCCTCTACATGAAGTCTTCAAGTTTTAGTCCCATAATTGGCAGAACTTCTCTATCGAGAGAGGCAAAATGCCTCTCGGTGACGAGAATTGTATCTGCAAATGGTATCCCTCTTTTGATAACTACCAGAAAGTCTTGAAGGGCAAAACATCTCAATCGGAATCCTGATCGTCGATGAGAATATTATTTTGCCAAAGGTAGCTTACTATTGAGTGATACCATGAGGTACGCAGACCCTCTTTCCATGGACAGAACCTCTCAAACAGGAGAGGCGTTACACCTCCCCTGAAGAGAACTGTATTCTGAAAATGGTACCTTTCATTTGGGAGCTACCCCGTGGTACCCAGACCCACTCGATGGGCAGAATCTCTCGACCTGGAGGAGGCATCACACCACTCCATAGTGAGAATTTTATTCTGCTAGGGTAGCTCTCTTTTGAAGTTACCAGAAGACCAGAAGACCTCTCCATATGGGTGCCTATAAAACAATAGTTGTTAATTATGGCATTAAAATAATTTAATAATTTTGTCCAATTTTATTTAGATATTTCCAAAGTATTCTAGGTTTAAACCTATTTACTCTAAAATTTGTAACCCTATGTTGATTCATTACCTCGAAAGTCCTGTTAATATATTGAAGAAGTAGTCAGTTTTCCCAGTGCCTATCTAACAACATCCAAAGATTTTTAATTTTTCTGTCCCCAGCTGCTGGGGTTCAATGAACATAGGTACAGCATTGCTTAGTCCCACATTAAGTTGACCTCAACTAATACAAACTTACGATTTTCATCTGCATGCGCATAGGAGTTGTTTGCTTGGTTTTACCATCTCTACCATCTTTCTAATGCCGTCTATGGTCATTGTATCTCTGCTGGGAATAAAGCTTCAAAGGCACTCAAATATTTATTATAATTTTCAAACCTTCGATTAAGATTTACCATAAAGCTAATTTAGTTTGGTTATCACACGTTCATTGACTATATAGAAATTTGCTTACCTTTCCGGATCATTAGTGACCGTTATCCCCTGCTTTTCCATAGTAGTCAGCATGGAACACAGTACACTTAAGCTATAAATCTTTTTTTTTTCGTGGTTAAACAATATGGCCAGTACATTGAAGAAATTTCAAGTCAGTGACACTTATGAAATATGGTTACAATTTTAATCCCGTATTTATGAATGAGTCAGTGAATGTATAATTAGGTATAATTGGAGAATCATCTATAAGTAATAGATAGGAGATGGATTAACAGATATAACTTTAATTTGTAATCATCATAAAGTCATTTTTGATACACCACTTTGTGCTACCAGTGACTCAATGAGACCATGGCAGTGGACGCTGATGCATAGTCGGACGAGACCACCCTTGCACACAAAGTCCCCAAAATGTCCTGTGGAAAAACTACTACTAAATCTTCGACCCATAACCTTGTGCCCAAAGCAGTGTGGAGCTTGTGTTAAAAATTGAATGTACTCAAACCAAACTAGCTAGGCATACTCTATGCTCCGAAGGACTGGATACTCAAAGAATATATTTCAATGAATTTCTATGAACCTATTATATTTCCATAGGAAGTTCTTTTGGAAATGATTACATTGCCAATAAAGAAGAGCAATTACGCACCTGAAAAAGAATAATATTAATATATAACTGATGAAAAATTCAAAACTTAGGTCTCATATTTCTGCTTAAGCAGAAAATCAGCAACTCCCCGTTGATCAGTATTTCATGAATAACTTCTAAACAATAAGTTATACAAAAATATCTTTCACACAAAAGTTATATTAAATTGCCTTTTCTAAAACTTTCTTAAATAATTGTATATACCTAAGTATCAGATTAATGGAGATATTTTGCAAAAATCAGAAACGTGCCTCAAAAAGTAGAGCTCGACTTCCAGCTTACACATTTGAACCAGAAACTAATCAACTCTAACGACACCAACCAAAGTACTATATATGAAATTTGACATTGATAAAAAAAATTGTTTTCATATTACAGTGCCCACAAAGTACATAATTATCTACTTCCGGTTTATCAGAATTTCATGAATAGCTGCTTAGCAATCAGTGATAAAATATTTGTTCAATTCAGCAGTTATAGAAAATTACATTTTCTAAAACAATAGTATATACCTAAATATAATTTTTTCTGAGAAATTTCAAAAAAAAAAGAAATTTGCTTCCAAGAATAAAAAAAGCTCAACTTCCAGTTAAACGATTTGATAAAAAAAATTTATCAATGCTGTCAGCACACCACAGTATATATGTGAAGTTTGGTACTGATAGGGCTAATAGTTTTCACGTTACAGCACCCACAAGCTCACACACACACACACACACACATACACACACAAAGATGCAGACATCTTTCCAAAAATGGTCAAAATATATTCTAGGGACCCCAATACATGTATTTCGGTTGAAATCTTGAAGTCAAAATTTTTCATTAAAACAATACTTATACTATGAATATGGAGAAAGTAAAAATCCATATTATTTTTAAGGAATTGACCCTAAAATACATTGTATATCGTATGTTTGCAATAACAAAAGTGTACAATCTTCTACCCCTATTCAAAGAGTCTAAACAATTTAGATTACAGACCACTCATTGCCGTTTTACACTTTCATTATTTCATTGAATTTCAGAAAAAGAAATCCAACAAAGCAAACAAAAAGACAGCTTAAATGTAAAGTAACCACAAGGATGATCATTGAAATAAATCAGATTTCCAGAAATACATCCCACAAATTTCGTCCATGATCTCCAATTGGAAATATTCCTATAACTATAATAAAATCTGCTAGTTAAGATGGCAGAAAGAGGCTGAAACAAGCAAATTGATAAAATCGTAGTGCAACCTGTATAACACAACATATCTACAGTAATTGCAATATTATATCTAAATATATATTGCAACGCAAATAAGGCATGTAATATATATAAAAAATTATGAACTGCCTAGAATATTATGATCGTGTATCCCCAAATCTAGCGTAGAGCAATGTGAAAGGAAAAGCCGGAGCAAAGATATTTTGAAAGGAGAGGATTTAACAGTACTTCAACCGAATGAACGGAAAACCCAAACAATTCAACTGAGGCAAACTGGCTCAAGAGCATATGAAACAATTCCAGATTTTCCCTATCACATCATCTAAATCCACTGTATCAAACTTGAAACCCAATTAACTTATCATTACCGATTAAAAACATAAATTGACTTGATATAACACCATCAAAACTCAAAGAAATAATTAGGTCTTGCATTGTATTGGAAAACTTAAAGACGCATTTAAAAACAATGAATTGATAACAATATATATAACATCTTACTCTGCAGCCACCCTTAGTGGCTGCCTTTATACTTCCCTCGCCACAAACAGGAGCCGTCGAGAGGCCTCATACATTCTTCCAATGAATGTCTCCGCAACTTGGTGTCTCTCTCAAGCAACTGTCCCATAAGGTAGACTGTAGTGGTCTATTTCCACCATTCTCCACTTTACTCCCAAGCTGCAGCACTCTGGAGCTTCTGGTATTATTTGAGGAACATTCAGTGCATATTCTCTATAAGAATAATAGGACTAACATATAATATATTTATTTTAATTATAAATGCCAATTTAAATTCCAGTAATAGCAGCAGATCATATTAAATAATTACAAAGCAATTACACAAGGAAATTACAATTTTGGATGCATAATCCTAAATCTATATTGAAATGAGGATCTATTAAATGATAAAAGAGTTTCCTTAGATTATTCAAGAGAAGAGCCTGCACGAACCTTCCCAAACTAACCTGTAGTATCTGGTTCATCAATTTCTACCACATCTCACCTTTGTAGCTGGTGACGGTTATTAAGTCAAAATCATTAGGTACAGAATGACTTATATTGCCAAAGCAATTTAGAATTTGCTGCTATTCCTATGCATTTTACATTTTTTGACTTCGACAGGATGGTTTAGAAGAATATTTTAAGGTAGGTACACCAGTAAACCTATATCAATCAAGTATTTATTACCTCCCCATTCCTGAAAGGTTAGAAAAGAGACCATTAATATTCAATGAAAAAATTTTAATCAAAAAAATTATTATTTTCTAATGATAATCAGATACCAATTCTTAAAAAATATATTCTAAAGTCTTAAGAAAAACATACCTAATTTGGTCATCACCAATTGGGAAGGCATTGGAAACCATCCAACCCACTATAATCTCAAATAAGATGCCTTCTTCAAAGTGCATCGATTATTAAAACGTCTCACTCAACATCAGAGGTCAGATCAGACCCTCTACATGAAGTCTTCAAGTTTTAGTCCCATAATTGGCAGAACTTCTCCATCGAGAGAGGCAAAATGCCTCTCGGTGAGGAGAATTGTATCTGCAAATGGTATCCCTCTTTTGATAACTACCAGAAAGTCTTGAAGGGCAAAACATCTCAATCGGAATCCTGATCGTCGATGAGATTATTATTTTGCCAAAGGTAGCTTACTATTGAGTGATACCATGAGGTACGCAGACCCTCTTTCCATGGGCAGAACCTCTCAAACAGGAGAGGCGATACACCTCCCCTGAAGAGAACTGTATTCTGAAAATGGTACCTTTTATTTAAGAGCCACCCCGTGGTACCCAGACCCACTCGATGGGCAGAATCTCTCGACCTGGAGGAGGCATCACACCACTCCATAGTGAGAATTTTATTCTGCTAGGGTAGCTCTCTTTTGAAGTTACCAGAAGACCAGCAGACCCTTCAGCAGGAAGGTTTACATGGAGATTTTAAGATAGGTATGCCAGTAGACCTTTCTCAATAATGTATTTATAAGTACCCCATTCCTGAAAGGTTAGAAAAGAGACCATTAATATTCAATGAAAAAAATTTAATGGTAAAAATTATTATATTCTAATGATAATCAGATACCAATACTTAAAAAATATATTCTAAAATCTTAAGAAAAACTTACCTTATTTGGTCATCACCAATTGGGAAGGCATTGGAATCCCTCCAACCCACTATAATCTCAAATAAGATGCCTTCTTCAAAGTGCATCGATTATTAAAACGTCTCACTCAACATCAGAGGTCAGATCAGACCCTCTACATGAAGTCTTCAAGTTTTAGTCCCATAATTGGCAGAACTTCTCTATCGAGAGAGGCAAAATGCCTCTCGGTGACGAGAATTGTATCTGCAAATGGTATCCCTCTTTTGATAACTACCAGAAAGTCTTGAAGGGCAAAACATCTCAATCGGAATCCTGATCGTCGATGAGAATATTATTTTGCCAAAGGTAGCTTACTATTGAGTGATACCATGAGGTACGCAGACCCTCTTTCCATGGGCAGAACCTCTCAAACAGGAGAGGCGTTACACCTCCCCTGAAGAGAACTGTATTCTGAAAATGGTACCTTTCATTTGGGAGCTACCCCGTGGTACCCAGACCCACTCGATGGGCAGAATCTCTCGACCTGGAGGAGGCATCACACCACTCCATAGTGAGAATTTTATTCTGCTAGGGTAGCTCTCTTTTGAAGTTACCAGAAGACCAGAAGACCTCTCCATATGGGTGCCTATAAAACAATAGTTGTTAATTATGGCATTAAAATAATTTAATAATTTTGTCCAATTTTATTTAGATATTTCCAAAGTATTCTAGGTTTAAACCTATTTACTCTAAAATTTGTAACCCTATGTTGATTCATTACCTCGAAAGTCCTGTTAATATATTGAAGAAGTAGTCAGTTTTCCCAGTGCCTATCTAACAACATCCAAAGATTTTTAATTTTTCTGTCCCCAGCTGCTGGGGTTCAATGAACATAGGTACAGCATTGCTTAGTCCCACATTAAGTTGACCTCAACTAATACAAACTTACGATTTTCATCTGCATGCGCATAGGAGTTGTTTGCTTGGTTTTACCATCTCTACCATCTTTCTAATGCCGTCTATGGTCATTGTATCTCTGCTGGGAATAAAGCTTCAAAGGCACTCAAATATTTATTATAATTTTCAAACCTTCGATTAAGATTTACCATAAAGCTAATTTAGTTTGGTTATCACACGTTCATTGACTATATAGAAATTTGCTTACCTTTCCGGATCATTAGTGACCGTTATCCCCTGCTTTTCCATAGTAGTCAGCATGGAACACATGACACTGAAGCTATAAATCTTTTTTTTTTCGTGGTTAAACAATATGGCCAGTACATTGAAGAAATTTCAAGTCAGTGACACTTATGAAATATGGTTACAATTTTAATCCCGTATTTATGAATGAGTCAGTGAATGTATAATTAGGTATAATTGGAGAATCATCTATAAGTAATAGATAGAAGATGGATTAACAGATATAACTTTAATTTGTAATCATCATAAAGTCATTTTTGATACGCCACTTTGTGCTACCAGTGCCTCAATGAGGCCATGGCAGTGGACGCTGATGCATAGTCGGACGAGACCACCCTTGCACACAAAGTCCCCAAAATGTCCTGTGGAAAAACTACTACTAAATCTTCGACCCATAACCTTGTGCCCAAAGCAGTGCGGAGCTTGTGTTAAAAATTGAATGTACTCAAACAAAACTAGCTAGGCATACACTATGCTACGAAGGACTGGATACACAAAGAATATATTTCAATGAATTTCTATGAATCTATTATATTTCCATAGGAAGTTCTATTGGAAATGGATACATTGCCAATAAAGAATAGCAATTACGCACCTGAAAAAGAATAATATTAATATATAACTGATGAAAAATTTAAAACTTAGGTCTCATATTTCTGCTTAAGCAGATAATCAGCAACTCCCCGTTGATCAGTATTTCATGAATAACTCCTAAACAATAAGTTATACAAAAATATCTTTCACACAAAAGTTATATTAAATTGCCTTTTCTAAAACTTTCTTAATTAATTGTATATACCTAAGTATTAGATTAATGGAGATATTTTGCAAAAATCAGAAACGTGCCTCAAAAAGTAGAGCTCGACTTCCAGCTTACACATTTGAACCAGAAACTAATCAACTCTAACGACACCAACCAAAGTACTATATATGAAATTTGACATTGATAAAAAAAATTGTTTTCATATTACAGTGCCCACAAAGTACATAATTATCTACTTCCGGTTTATCAGAATTTCATGAATAGCTGCTTAGCAATCAGCGATAAAATATTTGTTCAATTCAGCAGTTATAGAAAATTACATTTTCTAAAACAATAGTATATACCTAAATATAATTTTTTCTGAGAAGTTTCACAAAAAAAAGAAATTTGCTTCCAAGAATAAAAAAAGCTCAACTTCCGGTTAAACGATTTGATAAAAAAAATGTATCAACTCTGTCAGCACACCACAGTATATATATGAAGTTTGGTACTGATAGGGCTAATTGTTTTCACGTTACAGCGCCCACAACACACACACACACACAGATACACACACACAGATGCAGACATCGTTCCAAAAATGGTCAAAATGTATTCTAGGGACCCCAATACATGTATTTCGGTTGAAATCTTGAAGTCAAAATTTTTCATTAAAACAATACTTTCTATATACTACGAATATGGAGAAAGTAAAAATCCATATTATTTTTAAGGAATTGACCCTAAAATACATTGTATATTGTATGTTTGCAATAACAAAAGTGTACAATCTTCTACCCCTATTCAAAGAGTCTAAACAATTTAGATTACAGACCACTCATTGCCGTTTTACACTTTCATTATTTCATTGAATTTCAGAAAAAGAAATCCAACAAAGCAAACAAAAAGACAGCTTAAATGTAAAGTAACCACAAGGATGATCATTGAAATAAATCAGATTTCCAGAAATACATCCCACAAATTTCGTCCATGATCTCCAATTGGAAATATTCCTATAACTATAATAAAATCTGCTAGTTAAGATGGCAGAAAGAGGCTGAATCAAGCAAATTGATAAAATCGTAGTGCAACCTGTATAACACAACATATCTACAGTAATTGTAATATTATAACTAAATATATATTACAATGCAAATAAGGCATGTAATATATATAAAAAATTATGAACTCCCTAGAATATTATGATCGTGTATCCCCAAATCTAGCATAGAGCAATGTGAAAGGAAAAGCCGGAGCAAAGATATTTTGAAAGGAGAGGATTTAACAGTACTTCAACCGAATGAACGGAAAACCACAACAATTCAACAGATGCAAACTGGCTCAAGAGCATATGAAACAATTCCAGATTTTCCCTATCACATCATCTAAATCCACTGTATCATAGTTGAAACCCAATTAACTTATCATTACCGATTAAAAACATAAATTGACTTGATATAACACCATCCAAACTCAAAGAAATAATTAGGTTTTGCATTGTATTGGAAAACTTAAAGACGTATTTAAAAAAAATGAATTGATAACAATATATGTAATAACATCTTACTCTGCAGCCACCCTTAGTGGCTGCCTTTATACTTCCCTCGCCACAAACAGGAGCCGTCGAGAGGCCTCATACATTCTTCCAATGAATGTCTCACTTGGAAGTTTCACTTGGAAGTGATATATTTCGCATTAATGTCTAACGAAACATCGGAAGTATCATCTCTTGGCATTTGAGATTCTCTTAGAACAGACAATTCTTCCGCGTCAGTAAAAATTTAATAATTTGAATTTCCGAATGTTGAAAATACGATACAAATTTAATTTGCCGAATGTTCAATCTCCCGCAAGCTCATTCGGAAAACATCGTTGACAGAAATATTCCGTGTCATGGTAGATTAGTAATAGATAGATTAAGTGCATTGCATTCAAATACACTATGCTTTTAACATATATCTGCACTTCAAAGTTTAAACATAACGAAAAGGATTGAAATTCTTACCGTTACTACGGAAGTGAACCACCACGACCTTTCCCCCACGAAGTCTCACCGGGAACTGCAAATTTTGTCATAGAAAACCATTACAAAAGAGAAGCAGCGTTCTGATTGGTGGAAATTTGTTTTCCCCCACCCCTACCGCCGTCAACCGTTACATTTAAAATCACCAAAAATAATGAAAATAATTATGTGTTGATTTTAAATAACAGAATTTTGTTTTAATAATTAAATTTTTGAAATTGGAATTAATTGTAAAACTACTAGCGAGTTCTATAATAACCTCGAAATTAACGATGGTATTAACTGGGTTAGGATAAACGCTACGAAAAGAATCGTATTGAGATAAGCATCTTAGTTAGAGTATGGAAGTAGATTACAATTCAAAATTAAATTACGTTGTCAGTCGTAAAGTGAGTA
Source organism: Sympetrum striolatum (assembly GCA_947579665.1). NCBI lineage: Eukaryota > Metazoa > Arthropoda > Insecta > Odonata > Libellulidae > Sympetrum > Sympetrum striolatum. Next base: position 16,664,834 of record OX388350.1, read on the forward strand.
AATATCCTTTTGGTTAACACTTATAAAATCCCATTCTCACTTTACCGGAAATTGCATGGATTCAAATATCGCATTGATCGTCAAGAGAACTGCTTGTTTATAATATCAAAAATTTAGGAAAATTTGCGTACATTTTGTTAAAATGCTCGAGAGAAAGTTTCGAAAACGATATTTCACGACCAAAATAATAATTTTCGTTCAAATTCTGTTCTTTTGGTCCTTGTTTCAACTCAGCACGACCGTACCTTCTAATTTAATTCTTCAAAAGAAATTAAGCCTGAAAACGATAAATAGAGAAGTTTAGGTGTATTTATTATGGAAAACTGTTTCAGCGATCTTGGTTTGAACCCAGAAAAAGTATCGAACAAAAATAAATCCGCACTTCGTTCCTGATCTCGAAGAATACTTGTGCAAATTTTTAGCCGGTTCGGACAAACGCTGTGGACTCTAATCGATGACAAACGCTGAATTTCTACTTTACAAATAAGGTTAGTTTTTAGGTAAAATGTTCCCCTAAATCAACGTTTCAAGCGAGTGCAATCTTTAAGGCGATCAGTGATCATATTACGACACACGTTTTTAAATAATCCCACCTCTCTGTATCTGATTAACACACGAAGTCATGAATGTTTCATTGGGAAATTGATTCCTCTATTGGAATAGATATAACCGTACACGAATTTGAGTAGCGACATAAAATAACAACATTCTGGAAGGAATACTAAAGAAATGCATGCTATGGTAACGGAAAATCCATGGAAACTCCAGCACGATGAACAAAAACCATCACAAAACTTATCCAATCGATAGTTTAAATCGGTATTTGCAACCCAATCTCACACTATGTTGAAATAATACCACACTTTGTTAATGAACGACTTGTATAATGCATGTCATTCGACAATTCTACCTTCCACGCCCCTCAATAACACTTTCATCGGACGAAAGATCGATTTCAAAGAGGATTGCTCCCGTATAATTATTACCTTCGGGTAGAAGTAGATATTCCAAACCATAGAAGCTGTACGGCATGTCATTCACTGGCACATGTTGCACAATCCAAGGAACCAGGTTCGATCTTCCAGCACAACTCTCAATTCCACTTCCTGGTTGTTATAGCTACCACACCACTCACAAACACACGGAATATTTAAATATATTCACTACGAAACGTAAGAAATGATACTGTTTAGTCGGCTCTACCACATGGAAGTCATACATTCGTAGAAACAGAGTCAATCCTTGCACTCACCGTACTTCGCTTCGCTACTCGCGATTCTTCTAAAAATAAAAGACAGTCCAACGAAGCGCTTCCAAAGGTGACATCATCATTAGTAATGACCTCGTGATTTCGAAAGCTAAGGAAGAATTGCCGATTTTTAAGAGAGGCAAACCTTTCTTTCAGACGTTTTTAGGTAGGAAATAGCTATGAATAGAATTTGGCATTTCGCTGATATCATACTTACGCCACCACTTAATCTGAACCGTTCTTCTTGACCATTATCCCAACTTCTCTTTTCCCCATTGATTCTATGTCTCAAACTTTGCAGCAAATACACTTTTATCAATCGTGAATTAAATACTTCGCTCCATAGGAAAATGTTTACTAAAACCAAACAGTATTACATTATATTATGTGTCAGCTGATCTTGGAGGCACGCTGTGAAACCATGGTCGATCTATATAATACCGTGTAGTTAGGTAAACGTATTCCAATTTTGCTAGAAGATTTCACAGGAGCAGAATTTACACCACAAACCAACCTTATGTCATCCATTAAACTCGCTTCTCCCTTGCATGAAATGACAACGCTTCAAGTTGCCTTCCAAAAATTCCAGAACTGTCGGAACTCGATGTTCTTTCTTTCCTCGTCTGACTGACGTAACTTCAAATTCAAATGCATTGGGAAATGGTCTACTGTACAATCGAAAGAATTTTCAAAGTGCCTCAAAATTGCTCGTCTTTGTGAAGTTGGTTTGTTTCAAAGACGTCCTTTTTCGATAGATTTCTGTATTTTACCTGTGTTTCGTTAGAGTATACGTACGGGAAACATACATGAAGAACGTATATTGACAGTTGAAAGCCTCGACTCGACTCACAGCAATATCGTAAATCAAGTGTCGAAAAATGTGTTGTTCTAAATCTGTGATCGAAGAAATCCCAAGGTGATACTTCTTATGATTCATTGATTTCGTACTGCAGTTCACGGGAATTGGGAATCCTTCGATAAAGTTACAATAGAAAAATGCAGGATTCTACAGTAAGTACAATGACATGATGCACTGATTTGAATCTAGATGCATGTGAACATGAAATTTCACCTCGTGGTTAAGCAAAGAGTGGTTCTACTTGGCTCTCTGATATCAGAATTCACAGTGCAAATACATTCATATTCTAGATTATTTAGTATTTACAAGCATAACTTGATCGATAGTACTTACATAGGAAAGATTTTTTATTGTTCAATCGATCAAAAAATAATTACGAACTCTTGATCAAGGTGGTGAGCCGTGGTGAAGTTCATCCATAATGAAATTTGAATTTTGATGAAGAAATCTAAAGATGCTAACTGTTCTACTCTATTTATCTAATCTTGTTTCTTTAATGAATTCGTTAGCATTTATCCTGTGAGTAAAGGCAATGAGTACAGCGGGGTTCTATGGGATATCGTTTGCTCGTTTCAACCATTTTGAATCTTTACGAAACTTTTTCGGAAGGAATTATAGCATGCGCAGTTGATGAGCAAGAGAAAAGTATCATAATGATGGGATGTTGAAAGTAAAGCATAAGCTTTTTTAGAAAATGGATATCTTTCCGTCTAACTTAATCCATTCCATTTAAATAATAGCAGACACAGTCACCTAACTCAATTATTTAAGCTGTTGCATGTACTTGATAACTTTCGGAAGTGATTTGTACTAATTCCGTAAAGATTATGAAATTGGAGGTCTCGGCAATTTCAATATGTTTTTGGGAAGTTTATTGCATGGGATATGTCCCTATTAATCTAAATCCAACAAGGTGCAAAGTATAAACAAATAGGTTACAATATTGACAAGTCTTCAACATGAAAGACTTCAGATGAGATGCTCCTTCGATGTGCTTTAAATGCGACCCTTCTGATGTTTAATATCCGGAAATTCTTTGCAGTTGGGCTAAGTCTTTGGTGGAATGGTTATTTATTCAGAGTCTTTCACATTAAGTAGGAAATTTGAAGGTCACTAATCTTGCGAATTCTTAGCTACTTCTCTTCTCTGCCGGATATCTTTATCGGTCTACAATTGATATCCCCTACACCGATATCCATTCTTTTTTCTTACGATGACGTCTTTTATAAGTGAATTTTTTTATCATTATATCTATGTCGAAAATATTGATACATTAAACATACATCTTTGCAAAAATGTAGATTCAATAGGTTTTTGTGAATATTTAATATAATAATATTTAATATACAATCTTAAATATTTCACTCTAGTTTTAACTTCCAGTTCGCGAAATATGTGGGTGATTTTCGAAGAAAATAATTTTTTGCAAAAATATTTAAAAACATATATTAAAATTGATACTTTTTGAAATTCGTCTAAAAATAATTGTTAACAATGGCAACAGTAGTGGAAAATTTCCAAGACGGTTGGTGGGCGGGGCCAGATTGTCAGACGGTTAAATTTCGACCAATCAGGTGACGGCAATTTTTTATTTGGAAGCATTTCTTTTTAATTGTGGTTATCGAAAGTAGCGAATTATTTCCAAGCGAATTTTATAACGTCTTCTGACATGCTGTATGAAAATGTAGAATTGATTGTAATACTCTTTGAAATGCATGCAATAAACAATACGACTTGCCGAGGTAGCTTAAGTAACACCAATCACAGATTCGAGTGAGTGGGAACTTTTTAAATTCATCCAACAAACCGATCTATTCACCGATGCATTTACGATGCTTTCCACCAATGTCCATCGCTGAGATTAATTCCCGATGAAGAGCCGCAGGGTTCTGACGACATTAGCAGGACATTCAAATGTGAATAACCTCATAAAAAAGCCAGTAAATGGAAACTTACAAATATAACGTATTTATAACGCAAAAAAACGATACGATTATATATTTTTCACCTGAATTTAAGGAATTATGGAGATGGAACAAATTGCAAATACAACGGAAGCAATCTAGTAAAACAGAAGAAAAACCTACGGACTGTTCTTAAATCCATCAATAATTGATAATCAAAGTAATCAGACAAATATCGATGTAATCCAGTCAGATTGATGAATTTAAAAACGTGACCAGTACTGGAATTTGTTCGAAAATTAATATCCTATTTTCTTATTGCTTTAAAGATTTATAGATTGAAAGTGATGTAATTTTGTATATAAATTATCTCACATTTTCTACCAAATTCTTGCCAAAGTGAATATGAAACGATTCAATTATGAAGAATGTTTTATTCTATGTGATTTTGATTCAAAATTTGCTAAAAGAATAAATCCTTCAGACATGGACGTTTTCTTTGGTTCTGAAAGCGAAAATACAAATAAACACTGTACACAGATCTGAATACCTAATGTTAATGACAATAACGATTACCTATTCTTCTACTGTGACATTTAATGTGCTATTCAACACCTTTTATCATCCAACATCGTCTTATTCCTTCAAAATATTCTAAAATTTACAAAGAATATTGTTAATGAAATGCACAATTTCCTCTACGAAAACAAAAAAGATCGAATCGGGAATGTTGATTTTGGAATCCACGACGGAGAAGCCTTTTGTGTTGATCCATTAATCATAGTTAATTACTACTGAGAGAGGAAAAAAGTATTTCTTAAAGAAAGAGGAATGCGTAATTTTAATTAAACGGCTTCTTTTGGCTTGAGGATATGCAAATATAATAGATTTATGGTTGTCCTGACAATTTCTTTCTAATATTTATTAAGTATTATAGTAAGTTCTTCTTTCTTTCTATTCATAAAAGAGATGTCAATTCTCATTTAAAATGGGAGATATTGCCATGGAACGAATTGCAGACTCGATCAAACCCTTAAAAAGTTGTGGTTAACATTTGCAAGTGATAGAATGAGTAAGAATGACATTGAAAGTCGTTCCAGCGATAGAATTAGTAAATCTCTGCATTATTTAGGAATAATTTGTCCTTAATGCGCTTGTTCCGCGCTGAGGTTGTACTACCACCCAACCCACCCCCCCGTTCATTCATTTATAACATTAACCAATAATCAGAGCGTGTAGATTAACATAAGACTGAATAACAATAGTACAACGTGAGCGCGGGGGATCAACTCCCTGCGTACGAGTTCCCCACGCACGAATTCACCGCGTACGAATTCACCGCGTATGAATTCACCGCGTACGAATTCACCGGCGCCCGGAGAATTGGTCCGGGGGGAATTGGTACGAGGGATATATTACTGGGAAATAGCACTCTAAAACATTTAGATGACTCACGAGTGACTAAGGATTTATTTGCATATCCTTAAATTGTGTCGGTTTAATGGCATTAAGTTTTAATTATTTACGTTAATACTTAAAGATCATTAATTTATGACAAAGTGTTATTCAGAGCCGGGATGTGTGTGGAATCACTAAGTTGCCTTTACTGAAGTTAAGCCGAGGTAGAAATCGTATGTAATGTTTTTGCGATTGACAGAATGAAGTAAAAAGTATTTATTTTACGTACGTCTCAAATCTCTATTGATCTATATAACGATTGAGCTCAAATATATTTACTGACTGCTGATTCAGATTTAAATTAAAGAGAATGGCATTTATTTTTTAATTAGCCTCGTGTTTCTCAATAGTTTTTGCAATAAAATAACAGCCTTGATGATGCAAACAAAATCAATCAAAATCTAATAAAGGGAAAAAACCTCCTTCTTCAGTATGGTTATATACATTCTAAATTATTAATAGTAAGATATGAAAACTTTTAAGCTATTCTGGATATCAATCAAATAGAGATATAAAAGTTGAAGTTATGCCCAAGACTTATGAAATAATATCTATAATTAAAATTAATTTTTTCAATTAGTACAGTATTGCGAGATTGGAATGAGAAGCAAATACTAACAAAAAGGCAGAGTAGTCCCTAATCACTAGCTTGGGATAAAACAATGATAAAAATGTCCTTAAATAGGTTCGGCTAGTTATATGATGTCACAATTTATAACTCTGGTCTGTGCTTCAGATACGATTTAAAGACACGAAAGCGCAACTTTTATTGGGAAAATGTAGTGAGATATATTCAATGAAAATGTAATGTTGAGTGACTACTTTGTGGTAAACGCGGAAAGTTCGCGTTTGCTATTATAAATATTCACAAGTAATTTCTAACAATAAGGCATCAATAATTAGGTAAACTGTAATAAATACTTGGTTAATAGATTTATAAAAACGTAAGGAAACTTATGAGTTAGAAAGAAGAATGAGCTAAAGTGGAACGGTTTACGATCTTTAAGTTGGTCAAAGAAGTTCTATCGTAATTGAGTTCGCTCAAATATCTTAAATCCGGTTCTAATTTGGTGAATCGAACATTCAATTTAGAAACCGTAACTCCTAAATAAGTTACAACGCCTAATAACAATACTGACCATCTTAGACAAACGTTTGCTTTCAAACGATGATGCAGAAGGAAATTAAGTATTCTTAGTTTAGTTGGAAATGATGAAAGAAGCAATGAAATTCTCTTTGCCATGGTGTTAATCACGGATAATTAATGCAGTATTATCTTTAAATTGGAATGGAAATATTCAGTTTAGAAACCAAGCAATTTAGGAGGAGAATAATTATTCAGTTCGACTTGATTTGAGTTTGATAACTCCCTGAAAATCATCTAAATAATTCTATTTTTATTAAAATTCAGTTAATCACTCCATGATAATATCTTTAGACATACAAATAGATAATTGTGTAACAAATATCGTTTAAAGGACCACAAACGGTGAAGATATTAATGAAGGAAGTAATCGCTGGATTTTATCAAATGTCTTATCGTGAAGATGACGCCTCTCGTCATTGCAGCATAAAAATTCGAGATTTAGTATCACTCGATGTATATTTTATTTGATTGGATATAAATCGAATGTCAGGATTATGCAAAAATTATAATATTATTTGAAACTAGTGGTAATCTAAAAAATACATTCAATTTTAGTATCCATTGCATTCTTTGATTGTATGTTTTTCCCTGACAAGGCGATAAATGCAGGAAAGATAACAATTGCATAGTTCTCACAGAAGCAAACGATGAGTTCGCCTTTAACTTGAAGGAAAGCAAGGCAAAGAATTGAAGGCCATTGGGAAGTCATTACTCGTCTTTTGGCATTGTTAGCATGAGCCTACTTCTTTTACTGATACCTCAAAAGTGAAAGCAACTGAAAAGGAAATGTTAACGATGCTCGGAAAATTCTAAATGAGTTGAAGGACATTCGGAACCCATAACTGGTCTAAGAATGACTGTTGACGTGATCATAGCTTCTTTTTACAGTGCTTTGAAAGTGAAAGCAACGGTGAAGGGAAGCAAAATATCAATAGTTGTTGGAAAGAGCTCATCGAAGAAAGGGAAATTGCATTTCTGCGCCTATTCACAGAAAATTACAGAAAAAGGAAAATGGCATGTCTAACCATTGCATTTCTGTACTGTACTATTTATTCTCCATTAAATTAAACCATATAAGAATTATAAAAGGTAGCCACTTACTACATGGTCGTTCAGATTATGTTGCTCAAAGTTCTTATTAAAAACCTTTTATTCACCCCCAAAACTATTGATCAATAAATAACTTAATTGATAGTCCGTTCCACAGGTTTTTGTTATACACGATGTGAAAAACAAAAGTTCAAAGTCCATAACGGGAGGTTATTTTCAAAGTACGTTATATTAGAGATTGATATAAAAATATATAAATTGTGCTTACCTAAGCCGAAGCTCCAATCCACTGACTTGTACAATCGAAGGATCTCCTGTACAACTTTCACTTTCAAAAGACGCCAATGTGCATAACGCCAAGTCAATATCGGTGTTGCCTCCCAAACGATTAAAAACGAGAAATTCCAAATTAAGAAAATTTGTATATGGATAAAAATCGGAATTATAATCTAAAGCCATGAAAATGTAAAGCGAAGTAAGTAATTTGAAAACTCCGTATTCCGGTTCATTTGCAACCGTTGACCAAACAGTTTAAAATATATTGTTGCATCATCGCACAATATTAAAAAGATAATAACTTATTATAATAATTTAATGATGCCTTAATTAAACTCTTAGAAATTGGCTGAAGATATTGAATTAATGACACGAAACAAAAACATTAATATCAGTGCTACTTCTTAACAAATACATCAATATTCTTAGGTGATGAAGCTAAATTTTAAATGCAATTAAATAGTAAGAATCAAAAATGATTCAGATTATTAAATAATGCCGATTAAATTTAGAATTACGTCGTTAAAGATAACAAGGAACTAGAGAACTATAGCAACTAAAATTTCTGAAAAATCTTCTTAATTGATAAAAATCAGAAGAGTATTCTAAACCCATGAAAATTTGAAGTAAAACAAGCAATTTTAATATAAATAATTAATATATATGGCTACTTCAACGATCAGTACTGAGAATATGTTTAAAAAATAACGACCGCTGAAGGAAATTAATATTACAAACCCGTACAAAATTGAATGGAATTCCTGAATTGATAAGGCTAAATTTAAATCTAAATTACAATAATTAGAAACAAATTCAGTCCTAATTATGAGATAAATAATTTAATGTTTAAGTTGACAAAGGCACTTTCATCGCGGAACATTTAGAACTTCTTTAATTTAAGCCACAAAAACGATTTTAAATCAATTTTAGAAGGTTCGATTAATACATTCGATGCCGTTGATAAGAATGCATCTTTTAAAATATCCTTCAACTACTGATTTCCTTTTAAATTCAAACCAGGAATACCGTAATGTTTATGAGTATGATCTTAACTTAGGCTAAAAATTAACAGAAGAATTAATTGGAAAATAAATTCAAGTAAACTTACGTATTGAACTGTTTATTAATTACAGGAGGAAGGAATTTAAACCGAAAATATGATTGCTTTGAAAATTGAAAACTCATCAATGAAAACTGCATTGAATTGGAGTCCAGGTTCACTCGGAATTTGTTCCCTCGTTTCTTAATTTCAATTTCAACTTGTTACTCGTAATGAAAAGGCAGTTGAAATTTGCAAGACTTTTAGCTTTCAAAACAAATCTCCGATGACGACTTGAAATAGCTAATTGCATACGTACGAAATATTCAATAGAGAAACAATTCAGAAGTTTAATTCCGATTGCGAGAATAAATGTTTAACGAAACAAGGATCCAACTTCCAAATAAATAAAAATTCCTAAAAATTGCATCACTCAATACTGAATCCGAAACTAATTATGTGTGAAAAATTATTAACTGCATTAGAGCGATGTTGCAACTTAATATCATTATAACATTATAATAGACACGAGAAGACCGGTATTGCTTCTGCGAATTTAATAGAAATACTAACAGGATTACGTATATATAAAGACGATATAGATCTATTACCTTATATTATCCTTCCACTATATTAAGGTTATACAATCTATAAATAAATTAAAAATAAACAGCTACGATGCATCCACAATTTCCGTTAAAATTCAAATTCGATCTTCCCTTGTTTGTGTGATGACGTCATGCACTTACGGAAGCATAAAAATTAACGACAGAAATATTTTTTAAATGTATTCAGGTAAAACAAGTCACTGGGCATAAACTGAGGAAAACGGGAATTCGGATTCTTGGCAAATTGAAAAAAACATGCGGCAAAGCCGAGGCTTAATTGGAATTTTTCTCTCGTTTTTTATATGCAAATTCAGAGTTTAAATCGTACGGTTTCGGACGCTAATGAAAAGGCAGTTTAAATTTTCACCATCGCCTCAGACGATGAATTACAATCTTGAACCGAAAATAAACTTATTCTCGTAATCATAGAAGCAAGACCATTCATACGCGATGACATAATTGCTCTTATCGAAGCATAAAAATCAAAGGAAAAGGCTTTTACATTTGGGAATTGATTCGACGTAGGCAAATTTAAGGATTCGATTTACGAGAAGAATATGCAAGAACCGGTTTCTCGACCCGGCGACATTCTTTTCTTTACTCTCAAACTGTCATAAAATGTCTTAGATTCCTATTTTTAAGCAAACTTGTTTACTTAATTCGCTAATGACCATGCTTAACGAGCATTTAAACCTGAGAACGTACTTACGAAATCGTATTAAACAGTTCCGATTCTAAATAATAAGATTAATGTCATCTCATTAATTCATCCTAAATTTAAATCAATCACAAAATTATTCAAATCATGCGTCGTACACTGATATTACAAAAGGAAGAAACTTAAATTATTTAATTTACTAACAGACTTTAGCAATATTTTCTCAGACAATACCTAATAAAGTATTTAATGTGACTTACCATTAAATGGAAATCCTGGGTGACAAAGATCGACGTTGAGCATGGCAACAAATTCAAAGTCAACTGTTTCTCAAACACAGGTTGTCAGCACGACCTCGCTCGCAGAAATTCAGGCAGCAATTGACGAAAAAACCGTCCGCGCAATCGAGGAATAATACTGCCGTCACCTGATTGGTCCAAATTTAACCGTCTTTCAACTTGGCCCCGCCCACCAACCGTCATGAAAATTTTCCACTGCTAACGATAGCAATTATAATTCAACGAATTTATTAAAATATCATTTTATATACATGATTTATATTTTTCGTAGATTTTAATTATTTTGTTTAAATTTCGCGATATCGTCGAAGTGCCGGATCGAAAAATATCAAAGTTTGCATAATCTAAATATTGTAGGTTCTTAAAAAACATCTATATTTGGGTCCGAGTATTTAATACTTTTAGGTTTTTTTATTTTCGAAAATGTAATAACGATTCACAAATTAATTTAATAACCATTCCTCCCAAAAGAGAAAAATGTAGCAACCATATCGATGTAATTAATATACGCACAGCTACTAACAAGATCTCATTGCAAGGATACGTTTTGATCAAAAGAAGTGCAGGATTTCAAGAAATGACGTAGATATTTGCGAATAAAGCGAGAATATCTTATATTATACTCTTAGAAATTCCTCTTTAAGATACCAATTCTCTCGCTAGTCAAACACGTTTTCTACGATGTCAACCAAAGATACTTTTTATGAAGCAGAATTATTAAAACGAGACATAAACGTTGATTGAATGATACATTAAACGTTGATGTTAACGAATTATATTATAATATAATAGTTTACGAACCAGTAATGCACTAATGACCACTCAATGCAACACGAAATATTCTAGAGAATAGGAATAGGAAGAAATTTGCTTTATGAGAAGTAAATCGGCCTGTATGAATATCTCAATGCTAATCTATGAAGTTAATTCACAGCCATTCAAATTAATGCAAACACCACTCTCATCGTACTTACATGACCTCCATCTTGCGTTGATGTTAAATGTAGTTTGATGGAAGGATTCCGAGCTCTTAGAACTGCGATATGAAATCCATGAGTGCTCGTCTCGTTGATGGTTGTTTCATCGCCGATTTAAAATAGTACACGTGTCCACTATTATTCAAGGAAGTCACTGATCAACAGTTAGATCGTCATTATTTGACTGATCTTCGTTAATTGTTAACAATACTAGATAAACTAGCCAAGAAGCTGTCTTAGTATGCAACTTTCTAACTACTAGTTAAATAAGGTAATCAGTTAACGATAATAAATGGCTAAGTTAACATGAAACACTTGGGAATCGACAACTTCACGTCTTTAAACACTACGATCGAAATTCAAAGCAATAATAAGTTAAATATAAGATTATGTTTATCGGAGCACTGGTTTCAAATAATTTCACAGTACTTTCGTAGTGTTTTTGTATCGACAAAAATGGCGGGTTTTCCACGAAGTGTCTGCTACAATTTGATGATTCCACAGATACGTTTTTACGTAGAACTCAGTTATTCACTGTGTAAATTCAGAAAGTACATAATCTGAAGCACTCTTACCAAACCAATTCCACGAATATGAACACTTACAAGCACTTTAAATGGTATTCCAACTCTAGGACGCCATTTCATAGTTTCTTCTCTAAATCACGTGGTGATTACGCACCACACCTCAAGAGAATTCCGATTGTCTTCGAAAAAATGAAGTACGCAAGTCGCGTTTCTGAGGCAGCGAATAATGGAGGGAAATAGTTTTGTTTCCTGTTATCAGAGTGCTTACTGCTGAAGTTAAAGGGCTGCGTATTAACCTCCCGGTTTAAGCGAGGACCTGTGTTAAATCTAAAGTCAAAAATATTTTTAAGAGGTTATAAATGTTCATCTGTTGATCATGAAAGTTGACAATGTTGCTTTAACTTCTGTATTTCTTGATTGTGAGTGTGCCACGGAAGAGAAAGAGTGTAGAAAACGAAAATAAAGAGTTTAAAAGCTCTCGACCTGATTTACACTGTTATCCAAAAGTAAGTGTTGAAAAGTGCATTATTATAAACCTGCGATAGAAGAAAAGTCAAGATAGAAAACCTCATGGTTGATTTATTTCACGCTGGAGCTGTACGAATAGGGCATCTTTCGTTCACCTTACGATCACAAAATGCAAGATTTGAAAGTAAGTACGATGTTGATGATATATGCTTTGAATTTTATCTAAAACTACATGTATGTGAGACTTATGAATCCACTTCGAGGGTTAGCATGGACACAATCACCTAGGCAACTACAATGATATCGAATTCTTAATGCAAATTATTTCGTGTTCGCGATTATGTTGTAATGTTACCATGACGCGATTGACAGTACTTTCAAGGAAGGGCATATGCTTGGATGATTAATCTAAAGACACTTATTGACTCTTGATTGAAGCGGTCAAGTATAGTGATGTTTATCGGTAGTGAAATATGAATGCCAAAGAAGAATTCTATCAAAACCACTTCTTCGTTGTCACTTGTTTCATCTTGATACTTTAGTGAACTTTATTCGTAAATATGTACGTCATTTCTTGAAAATCCTGCACTTCTTTTGATCAAAACGTATTCTTGCAATGAAATCTTGTTAGTAGTTGTGCGTATATTAATTACATCGATATGATTGCTAAATTTTTCTCTTTCGGGATGAATGGTTATTATATTAATATGTAAATCCTTATTTCATTTTCTAAAATAAAGAACCTAAAAATCTTAACATCCGGACCCAAATATAGATATTATTTAAGAACCTACAATATTTAGATTATGCAAAGTTTGATATTTTTCGATTCAGCAAATCGACGATTTTGAAATTCAAAAAAAATATTTAATATCTACGAAAAAGTTAATCATAAATTTAAAATGATACTTTAATAAATTCGTTGAAATACAATTGCTATGGTTGGCGGTGGAAAATTTTCATGACAGTTGGTGGGCGGGGACAAGTTGAAAGATGTTTAAATTTGGACCAATCAGGTGACAGCAGTATTGTTCATCGGTTGCGCTGACGGTTTTTTTGTCAGTTGCCGCCTGAATTTCTGCGAGCGAGGTCGTGCTGACAACCTGTGTTTGAGAAACAGTTGAATTTGAATCTGTTGTCATGCTCAACGTCCATCTTTGTCACCCAGGATTTCCAGTTAAAGGTAAGTCTCATTAAATACTTTATTAGGTATTGTCTGAGAAATTATTGCTAAAGTGTATTGGTGCATTTAAGAATTTAAATTACTTCCTTTTGTAATATCAGTGTACGACGCGTCATTTGTTTCATATTGTGATTGATTTTAATTTAGGTTGAATTAATAAGATGACATTAATCTTTTTATTTAGAATCCGAATTGTTTAATACGATTTCGTAAGTACGTTCTCCGGTGTAAAAGCTCGTTAAGCATGGTCATTAGCGAATTAAGTAAACATGTTTGCTTGTAAATAGGCTTATAAACGAGAGAAAATTTCCGATAAAGCCTCAGCTTTGCCGCATGTATTTAAAATCTGCCTAGAATACAGATCTGCAGTTTACACGACATTTTTTATCTGAATATATTTTAAAATTAGTTCTGTCGTTAATTTTTATGCTTCGGTAAGTACATGACGTCTTCACATGAACAAGGGAAGATCGTATTTGAATTTTAACGGAAATTGTGGACACATCGTAGTTGTTCATTTTTCACTTATTTATAAAATGTATTACCTTAATATAGTGGAAAATAATACAGTAGAATAGATTTGTATCTTTTTTATATCTACGTAATCCTGTTTGTATTTATATTTCATTCGCAGTAGCAATACCGGTTTTCTCGCGTCTATTGTAATGCTATAATGATATGGAGTTGCAATATCCCTGTAATGAGAATAATAATTTTTTCACACCAAATTAGTTTCCGTTTCAATATTGTGATCCTTTTTTGGAATGTTGATTAATTTTGAAGTTGGATCCTTACTTCGTTAAAAATTTAAACTTGTAATCGGAATTGAACTTCTGAATTGATTCTCTAGTGGATATTTTGTAAATATGCAACTAGCTGTTTCAAGTCGTATTCGGAAATGTTTTGAAAGCTAAAAGTATTGCAAATTTCAATTGCCTTTTATTACGAGTAACAAGTTAAAATTGAAATTATGGAACGAGAGAAAAAATTCCGAGTGAAACTGGACTTGAATACAGTGCAGTTTTATGGGTGAGATTTAAATTTTCCAAGCAATCATATTTTCGGTTTGATTTCACTCCTCCCGTAATTAATAAACAGTTCAATACGTAGTTTTACTTGAATATATTTTCCAATTAGTCCTTCTGTTAATTTTTAGCCTATTTTAGGTTCTTACACATAAACATTATGGTAATCTTGGTTTGAATTTAAAAATAAATCAGCAGTTGAAGGAAATTTTAATAGATGCATTCTTATCAACGGCATCGAATGTATTAATCGAACCTTCTAAAATTGATTTAAAATCGTTTTTGTGGCTTAAATTAAAGAAGTTCTAACTGTTCTGTGATGAAAGTGCCTTTGTCATCTTAAACATTAAATTCATTATCTCATAATCAGAACCGAATTTGTTTCTAATGATTGAAATTTAGATTTAAAGTTAGCCTAATCATTTCAGGAATTCTATTCCAATTTTGTACCAATTTTGTAATATTAATTCTCGTCAGCGGTCGTTATTTTTTAAACTTATTCCCAATGTTGTTCGTTTATGTAACCATATTTATCATTTATTTATATTAAAATCTCTGTTTAAATGTTAACTGATTCTTATTTATGTATCGCATGTAAGTACTTATTGGTAGTGTATTTATTTATTTTTGAATGTTTTTCTCTTCTCTTATCTTATAGCTATTACTATCGGTAGGTTTGCGCAGGTTTTATCACACCCCCCTTCCTTGTGGGTGTTTTCCTGCAGTGGATTTTTTTCTCTAAGAATCTCTTAGGTTTTTATATCCACAATTCTTATTATTTTTTCTTCTTCTAATTTCATAATTAATGACGATGGGTTAGATGGAAGAAGAGACTTTTAAGTCTCAATCTCGCCCAAATAAAGACGATTTATTATTATTATTATTATCTATATATATAATAAATCTGTAGAGGGGGTCGTGTCTGTACATTGATCCGATTTCAAAAAAAGTTGTATTGCTGGATACTAGGGTTGTTCCTGAGTTCGAAACACGTTTTAGAAATTTTCATGTCTGTCTGTCTGTCTATTACAGCATCACTCAAAAACTATCCAACCGATTTTGATGAAATTTGGTATGATGGTCACTTGTCATCCGGGGAGTGACATAGGCTACCTTTAATCCACCTAGCTGTCTCCAGTTCGTCCCCAGTTGGGGTCAAAAATCTATTTCACGCTATAACTCTAAAGTTAATTATTTATAAAATTTCAAAATTTGTACAATATTAAAAGTCTCCCTAGCGCAAATGATAGGCTAATTTTTGTTGACCCAACTGTACTCTGTTCGACTCTAGAGGGTCGAATAGTTTCCATAAGAAATATATGGGAAGACATTTTTATCATTTGCACGAAACTTTTCTTTAACAAAATTAAATTAGAAATAATGGTCCTTTGAAACTAAAACAAACACCAAAACAAAGGAAATAGAATGAAGTTTCTTATTTTGGTCATAAAATATTCCTTTCACTTCGAAGTTGGGAGAATTAGGAAGTTAAATACGAAACTTTTATGAGAATCTGATATTCTAAACAACCCGTCGTCAAGGCCAATCTCGATAACTTTAAATTCAAATTCGTTAGCATTAGCGCATCATCAACAACCAATCTTTGTTTTTAGCAACACCAGTTTTTGTTGATTCTTTACGTGAAATTGATGTTTATCGTCGTATTAAATGAATCAAAAGGAATAGGTGCGAAATGACCTCAGCTGTCGAGGCACCTTCATAATTACAACTACTACTTAAATTAATCTTCTTTCCTCATATAAAGTAATTATATCTTCTTAGCTTGGTAAGTTGATAACTTTCTCATTCTTATTTTCCGATCTAAATAATAATCGTTTTGTTTAGCATCCCGCTGTGAATTTAATCTTTAACGCTGAAGAATAAATCAATCAAGATATTTGAAATACCCCTGAATTCAGTGATTGCTTTCTTTGAAGTGTAAGGAATTGGAATTAAAGCAGCAAAGAATCACAATCCTTTTATGCCGAACTAGGAAGGAAAACGGATTTTGTGTTTTTAGATATAGAATTGGAAATTAAACCAAGAAATGTTTTAGTGGATCATCGATTGGTGTGTTTAAGTATAGGTACTATCCACCTATATCTTTTCTTGATAGTGATAATCATACATATTGGTATTTTGTTATATCTTAAATAATATGTTTAAATGCTCGTGTTAAGCGATTGCCAATACGTTATTAAGTTTTTTAGACTATAAAATAGGGAACACCTCTCTCAGATTATGGGCGGCTGTCCTTTATTTTTATGCTTCGGTTCTATGCTGGCGGCTCAAATATTATCATTAGAAATACACCTCAATACGTATTTTGTATGTTGCAGGGTTTAATGCAACGGTTGCAAATGAACGGGAATACGTATTTTTAAAATTAATCGTTTCGCATTACATTTGCATGGCTTTAGAATGTAATTCTGAATTTAAACCATATATATTTTATTAATTTTTAATTTTTAATTCTTTGGGAGGCAACACCGATATTGTCTTGCCGTTATGCTCATTGGCGTTTTTTGGAAGTGAAAGTCCTGCAGGAGATCCTTCGATGGTAGATTCAATGGATTGGAGCTTCAGCTTGGGTAAGCAGAATATATCTATTTTTATGTCAATCTCTAATATAACGTATTTTGAAAATAACCTCGTGCTATGGACTGCTTTTTTCTCACCGTTTATTATATTATAAAAACCTGTGGAACGGACTATCAATTAAGTGACTTATTCTTCAATAGTTTTAGGGGTGAAAATAATACTTCATAAGAACTTTTGAGCATTACAACATAATCTGAATGACCATGTAGTAAGTGCTATATTTTATAATTCTTATGTGGTGTAATTTAATGGAAAATAATTAGTACAGCACAGCAATGCAATGGTCAAACATACACTTTCCCTTTTTCTGTATTGATCTGTGATCAAACGCAGAAATGCAGTTCCGCTTTCTTCGATGAGCTCTTTCCAACACCTATTGATATTTTTCTTCCCTTCACTGTTGCTTTCACTTTCAAAGCACAGCAAAAAGAAGCTATGATCACGTAAACAATCACTCTTAGACCAGTAATGGGTTTCCAACGTCCTTCAATTCATTTCGAATTTTCCAAGCATCGTTTTCATTTCATTTTCGTTGCTTTCACTTTTGAGGTATCAGTAAAAGAAGTAAGCTCATGCTAACAATGCCAAATGACGAGTAATGACTTCCCAATGGCCTTCAATTCTTTGCCTTTATTCAAGTTCAAGGCGAACTCATCGTTTTCCTCTGTGAGAACTATGTGTTTGTTTTCTTTCGTGCATTTACCGCCTTGTCTGGGAAAAAGATACAATCAAAGAATGCAATGGATACTAAAATTGAATGCATTTTTTAGATTACCACTAGTTTCAAATAATATTATAATTTTTGCATTTTCCTGAAAATAGTTTTAAATCCATTTAAATAAAATATACATTGAGTGATACTAAATCTCGTATTTTTATGCTGCAATGACGAGAGGCGTAATCTTCACGATAAGACATTTGATAAAATCCAGCGATTAATTCCTGCATTTATATCTTCAACCCGTTTTTTGTTCTTAAAACGATATTTGTTACATAATTATCTTTTTGTATGTCAATAGATATTCTCATGGAGTGATAATAAACGAAATTTGAATATCAATAGATCTATTTAGACTTTTTTCAGGGAGTTGTCAAACTGAAATCAAACAAACTTAATTCACGTGCAGTACCGATTTTCAGGGCGTCCATTAGAGTTAGTGGACGACAACTATTACCTAGGAGTCACGATGCATCATGAAGGCTCCTCTGTTATTTTATTACAAAAATTATTGAGAAAAAAGTGGCGATTAAAAAATAAATGCCATTCTCTTTAATTTAAATCGCTGAATCAGCAGTCAGTGAATATATTTGAGCCCAATTGTTATATAGATCAATAGAGATTTGAGACGTACGTTAAAAAAATACATTTTACTTCATTCTGGCAATCGCAAAAACATTAGATACGATTTCTACCTCGGCTAAACTTCATTAAAGGCAACTCAGTGATTCCACACACATCCCGGCTCTGAATAACACTTTGTCATAAATTAATTATATTTAAGTATTAACGCAAATAATTTAAACAATGCCATTAAACCGACACAATTTAAGGATATGCAAATGAATCCTTAGTCACTCGTTAGTCATCTAAATGTTTTAGAGTGCTACTTCCCAGTAATATATCCCTCGTACCAATTCCCCCCGGACAAATTCTCCGGGCGCCGGTGAATTCGTACGCGGTGAATTCGTACGTGGAGAATTCGTACGCAGGGAGTTGATCCCCCGCGCTCACGTTGTACTATTGCTATTCAGTCTTATGTTAATCTACACGCCCTGATTATTGGTTAATGTTATAAATAAATGAACGGGGGGGTGTGTTGGGTGGTAGATCAACATCAGCGCGGGGGATTAATTTCCCGCTTACGAATTCCCCCCGAACCAATTCACTGGGCCTTTTCATAGGTTTACTGTGTTCATTAAAGGCAAATTAATCCTAAATAATGCAGAGATTTACTAATTCTATCGCTGGAACGCCTTCCAATGTCATTCTTACGCATTCTATCACTTGCAAATGTGAAACAAAACTTTTTAAGGGTTTTATCGAGTCTGCAATTCGTTCCATGGCAATATCTCCCATCTTAAATGAGAATTGACATCTCTTTTATGAACAGAAAGAAAGAAGAACTTACGATAATACTTAATAAATATTAGAATGAAGTTGTCAGGACAAGCCGTTTGATTAAAATTGCGCATTCCTCTTTCTTTAAAAAATACAATTTCCTCCTCCCAGTAGTAATTGACAAGGATTAACAACACAAACGTATTAACGGCTTCTCCGTCGTGGATTCCAATATCAACATTCCCGATTCGATCTTTTTTTGTTTTCGTAGAGAAAATTGTGCATTTCGTTAGCAATATTCTTCGTAAATTTTAGACTATTTTGTAGGAATAAGACATGTTGGATGGTAAAAGATATTGAATAGCACTTTCAATGTCACAGTAGAAGAAAATATTATCATTAACTCTCGGTATTCAGTTCAATCTGTGTACAGTGTTTATATGTTCGCTTTCAGAACCAAAAGCTCACGAAAGAAAACGTCCATGTCTGAAGGATTTATTCTTTTAGCAAATTTTGAATCAAAATCACATAGAATAAAACATTCTTCATAATTGAATCGTTTCATATTCACTTTGGCAAGAATGTGGAAGAAAATTTGGGATAATTTATATACTCAAAAACATCACTTTCAATCTATAAATCTTTAAAGCAATAAGAAATTAATGTTCTAGCAAATTCCAGCACTGGTCACGTTTTTAAATTCATCAATCTGACTGAATTACATCGATGTTAGTCTGATTACTTTGATTGATTATCAATTCTTAATGAATTTAAGATCAGTCCGTAGGTTTTTCTTCTGTTTTACTAGATTGCTTCCGTTGCATTTGCAATTTGTTCCATCTCCATAATTCCTTAAATTCAGGTGAAAAATATATAATCGCATCGTTTTTTGCGTTATAAATACGTTTTATTTGTAAGTTTCCATTTACTGGCTTTTTTATGAGGTTATTCACATTTGAATGTCCTGCTAATGTCGTCAGAACCCTGCGGCTCTTCATCGGGAATTAATCTCAGCGATGGACATTGGTGGAAAGCATCGTAAATGCATCGGTGATCGGTTTGTTGGATGAATTTAAAAAGTTCCCACTCACTCGAATCTGTGATTGGTGTTACTTAAGCTACCTCGGCAAGTCGTATTGTTTATTGCAAGCATTTCAAAGAGTATTACAATCAATTCAATATTTTCGTACAGCATTTCAGAATACGTGTAGTTACTACAAGTGTGCTTCCTGTTGAGTGAATATAAACTTATATAGACCCTGTGATCTTTCTTTCGGTATACAGGACTCCCAACATCTGTTACCTTAGAGTGTGGTGCTATATAAGATTGACAAGTTAGGAAATCTCTGATCTAATTTCTTTGGTTGGAATTCCACTCTCTTTTACAAAGTTCCCAATCAGTAAGCTATATAGTCCATATTTAACCAATCAAAATCATTATAAACCCTTCTATATAAAGGAAACTTTGGCGGTTTTTCTGAGAGTTTATTAAATACTGCTTTTAAAGTTAATTACATTTACACAATATTCAGATGATTGTCTGTGTTTGATACTAGGTTTATGCAGTTATTACCACTTTAACACCAGACAAGTAAATGAATATCTATTACGAAATAAAACTATAATTTGTTTTGTTTTTATTCTCTACTTCTCACGAAATATTGGACTAGTGAGTAAAAGCACAAGTATTATTCAGATAACCACAATTAAAAAGAAATGGTTGAACGTTTCTTACTTTTCTCTGAACGATTTTAAGGACGTTTATATTTGCAGATATGTAATTCGAAATAGTTATTTAGAGCTCAGGATTCGTGGTGACAACTACTTGATATATCTGGAATCAGTTATTTTAATCTGTTCTTAATTTTTCCTTTAGAATAAGTAATTAACGATGCATGGAATGGTAGTACAGTAAACTCCCGTTTATCCGAAATGTACGGCGGCCGGTTTGGACGAAAATTTCGGATAAACCGAAGTACCCGCGTTTAACATCCAGAATTGCGTCAATACCGCGAAATATGAACATAGAATGGTATTCATGCGTGCGTAGAATGGTATTGATATGGTTCTGAATAAGCCTGCATGTTTTGGATAAAGCGGATTTCGGATAAACGGAAGTTTACTGTATACTTCTATTCAATCTTTTCTAAATTCCTCAGAACAATTAGTAGTAATAAATCGCTGCCTACTTGAATTTCTATTTAGTGCAGACAGTGTTTGTTGGTAGTAGTTTAGTAAGAAGTGCATATTTATGTATTAAACACCTGCTTCGTAGGTGCAGAGGGAATAATGCCCAATTCTTGCCAACCCTAGCTAAGGTGCTAATGGATTAAGGAACCTTCAACTGTATCTCTTAGCACCTGTTTAATCTGAGAGTTGGAGGCTCTAGTCCCACCACCCATCTTGTCAATTTTATTAGGAAAATTATGAGGGATATCTGGGGATAGCTATTTTGAAAAAAACTCGATCCAAATTAATTGGAATATGTAGCTAAATTTCACCAGTAACACAGTTTGGTCTTCAAAGATCTATGCGAGTAAAACTGAACCTTTTTCTTTACGTATTTCTAATATTATTTGCTATCAATTATTCGGATGTTTAAACTGCCATGGTTGCGTAGTATCGTATTCTCGTCTCCATACGATCTGCACCGAGTTCATTTTCCTCTTACGTCAGAACCATCCTTATTTCTATTCCTAGTGCCCTCAATTACAATTTTTCTACTCTAATATTGTGTTTAGAAGTGTTGATGAGTACAATTTTTTTACATCGAAGTGGATCACAGTTATATTACTTCGTAGATGTACATTAATACGATATTTTTCTTTGTCACCGGGAAATTTATTTTTAAATTATTCTCTTCTTGATATTACTATATTCACTAATAAATGATTAATTACTTTGGTGTTTCTATACTTTGCAGTTTAAAGAAAGTGAACTTGCCCAAATTTCGATAAGGCTTTACCGTATGACTTCACAAATGCGAGTGACCACCGTCAACGGAAGAGGCTGGAGGGACAACGGTAGGCTGGATCTCCAAGTTAAGTAAACAGACTATACCTTCATATTTTGCAGATTATTTATGAATTAAACACATATTTTTTGCTTATTAAATTATTTATAATTTATAGCTTTTGCTTCTAAAATTCCAAACAACAGAGAGACATGGCTGTTTTTATATGTCTGATAATATTAAAATAACTTATTTCCTTCTTAGCATTTTGCCAAATATTCAAATTTAATAATCACATTCATATATTCCTTCTGAGTCCATGAACTATTTAAATTATTGCATTACATTATATATAAATTTGTATATTTCCCTATTATGTGGAGTTTCTATGTAAATGCCGATTTGAATGTGACTTTACCACTACGTTTAGATGACTGTTGCATTAAAAACAATCGTTGGCTTATAAGCTAGTCAAATCAAACTGTACAGACTCCGTACACTCCTTTTTCTCATAAAGTTCGATATTTAACTTTCGATTGACTTTCCTATTAATAAAGCAATAAAAGAAGGATATTGAGTACACGCCGTTAGTTGTCAGATGAAAAAGACGTATCTGACATCCTGGAGAATGGATTTAAATTCACGTTTTTTTCCTCAATTATAATTATAAAATAAGGAATTAATATTTGGAGATTCTAATGATTGCTTAAGATCAATGTTTTGCGAGAAAAACATAGTTTTTCCAGAATTCTATCGGCATATTAGCGCATTTACCGAGGTCATTCATTCCACTTTTTAGAAATGCCGCTTCCTTTAATTATAATTTCATCTTATGAATTATGTTCTTTCTTTCAAACGCTAATAATTCTGAGGAAAATACATTTTTTCCACAAATGAAATTTTTGCCTACTAGTAACAAAAGCACGATCAGGTGACGACGATCATTCGTCGAAACCGGTCGTGTTTTTGATGTTGCTAGGCAAGAAATACAACTTGTGGAATAAGTAAAATTTGCTGAGATTCTTAGATATTTCTGTTTGTAAGTTGCATCTGCACATTCTTAATTCCTGGAATTCAGATGAAATTGGATATTCCACATGAAATGTTAGTTTCATGGAAAGTTATATAGTTCTTGCAATCCACTTCTTCTTATATAATGATAGTCTAGGTATTAATAATATTGTTTTCCTTGGATGTATGCTTATATTTACTTCCTTATAATACATAATAATTAGATAGGATCTAACATTTTAAAATTCATTTAATCAATTTCCCTTCCATTTCAAGGACTATATGATGCCCATCGAAAACCAAGAGAACGCCTTTGATGGCCGAGTGAAAGAAGAGTGCACAGTTCCTTCCAGTTGCTGGAAGGAGCAGAGGTCCTTGCATTCGGCATCAGCGACACGGTCTAAAGAGCCTTCCTCCTCTGGCGGCTCCACAATCCCACCCGAAAAATCCGGGTTCTCCAAAGTAGAATGATTCAGGACTTACATTGAGAACATCACCATAGTACTTAACTACCAGACAACGACTAAGGTTGCGAAGCGGATGTAGAACCCGAGGGCGAACCCCTAAAGCATTACCCTACCCCGAAAGATGAATTAGAAGTCAAATTCATTCATCCTCTTCCGAGCCAAAATATATATTTAAATGATGTATAGTATAAAAATTTGTAAGGCTGGAACATGAATAGCGTACCATGACTTGAAATGTATATAATATGGATTTAAAACAACTCCGTGCCCTTAGCCAAAATAACTAAAGCAGAAATGATAGATTTGTTATGATATGTAAGGCAGGGCTATGATTAATTTATATATTCTGTACCTAAATATAGAATTACCTGTATTTTTCCTTATGTCTAATTGGAAAGACAGTCTGAAGGTATTGGGAGTTAGTTATGGGAGAGGAAGAGAAGGAAGCGATTGATTTAATAAATTTTCTATTATGTATAGTATAAATATTTGTTAGACCGGAACTAGTAAAGTGTACCAGAACTTGAAATGAACATAATATGGATATATTTTGCGCCCTTAGCCAAACGAACTATTGCAGAATGTATAAGTTTACTATGATGTGTAAGGCAGGGCTATGTATAATTTATATATTCTGTACATTTTCATTGAATTTTTCCCGTATTTTTGCTATTGTCTAATTCTGAATAAAGAGTTAAGGTAGGGGATGAGAGATGGTTATGGGAGAATAAGAGAAGGAAGCAATTGATTGGGAGAGGGGTGGAATGGAGTAGGTGATGGGCATTATAGAGGAAGGGAATGTATACGGTAGATCATAGGGTACGGATTGGGTGGGCAACAGGGTTAGGAATGGGTGGTAAGTGTATAGAAGGAGCTGTGGGGCGGGGGCGGGATGGGAGAAGGTGGGATAGGAGGCGGGACGGGTGAGGGTGGGGGTAGAGGGAGGGGATAGGGGGCGGGATGGGAGAGGGTGGGGTAGGGGCGGGATGGGAGAGGGTGGGATAGGAGGCGGGACGGGTGAGGGTGGGGGTAGAGGGTGGGGATAGGGGGCGGGATGGGAAAGGGTGAGATAGGGGGCGGGATGGGAGAGGGTGGGATAGGAGGCGGGACGGGTGAGGGTGGGGGTAGAGGGTGGGGATAGGGGGCGGGATGGGAAAGGGTGAGATAGGGGGCGGGATGGGAGAGGGTGGGATAGGAGTCGGGACGGGTGAGGGTGGGGGTAGAGGGTGGGGTAGGGGGCGGGATGGGAGAGGGTGGGATAGGAGGCGGGACGGGTGAGGGTGGGGGTAGAGGGTGGGGTAGGGGGCGGGACGGGTGAGGGTGGGGGTAGAGGGTGGGGATAGGGGGCGGGATGGGAGAGGGTGGGTTAGGGGGCGGGACGGGTTAGGGTGGGGGTAGAGGGTGGGGTGGGTTGTGCTGTAAAGATGCAGAATAGTTTGATGATCGGCGAAGACTCCAGTGAAGGTGAACTTTGCAATTTATTTTACGCTGCAGAAATAATTAGCACAAGAAATAATTTGTACGGATCATTGAAACTTGTTTAATATTCTATAACCGAGTACTTTCGATTGAAAATATCTCAACAATATTTTGATATCGAAGAAATTGATCCATAAGAAAAGTAAAAATTTGAAGCAAGGGGGAGAAAACTTCCGCAATGGTGAACTTTGTAAATATATCACGTCAGTAATACACAATATTAAGAAATGTTTCTGATGTGATTTCCGCCTATTTTAATTTCTACAATAAAAATATTTTGGTTTTTAGAAACAAATCATCGCTGCAGGAAAGGAAATTGTTTCATAATGCAATAGGTTTGATAGTAGCTCCACAGTACCGGAATTATACTTTCATTTGTTTTGCAACGTAGGATAAAGAATTTTTCTCCTTGAATATGAACGAAATTTCACGAAAGGTTTTTACCGGAAAAAAGGTAACTTGGAACTTGGTTTCCGAGATAACGAGTTGTAAAAACAGTGGTTATCACGTGTGTAAGATTAGACCAGGTTAATGCTAGTGTTTTTGTACGATATATACTAAAAATACGTACATTTTGGAAGAAAGCATTTTTAAATTTCGTTAAATATAATAAAATTAATCAAGAAATAAAAATTAATAAAAATAAATCAGAAAAAAATATATGAATCTATAAAATGTAAAAAAACAATACAATGAATAAATATAATTATAAATATACACACAAACATAAATTTAAGATACTACGAGTAAAATGTAGCTTGCATACTGCAAGCAGATCGACAGAGTTAATTTCATATCGGCATCATATCGGGATTGTCCTCAAAAGTAGAATAAGTATTGAAAATATTCTTATAATTTGCTGCAATTTAATCGTCTGGCATCGAACCCAGGTCTTTCTGGCGATAATTACTATACACAAATACAGAAGATCACCAATTATAACTATGTGTGGAAATTCAAGCCGAAATATTGGGTGCAAATGCCTCAAACATCGTCCTGATTCTCACATATATTCCTTATGTTTATGCACTAACTTCCTATTTGTTTATTTCTTCCAAGTATTTTGAAATGCACTTGCAGCGATGCAAAACGAATATTGAGTACGCAACCAGCAGAATGGTCACGTCACGTTGTATTTAATCGTCTAATTTCTCCGATATATTGCAACTTGCAGCAATGATATTTACATCAAATTGTATCATAATCAACCCTTTATACATGAGTAATTTTCTCCAGCAATGCGCAATTTTAATCTAATCTTATCGTAACTTTTGGAAATCATTTAATTGGGAAAAGCTAAACGTCGCATTTACAAATAACCCCCTTTTTTCACACCCCTTCCCTGTGGGCGTTTTCCCGCGACGTGGGTTTTTTCAACCTTCAGTTGCAAAGATTTTTTCCCATACCTTACACTGTCTTTTTGTATTTTTTTAATAATTTAACTATAAATGTAATCGACTTGCGAGGTCAGGTGGAAGAGAGGCCCGCACCTGGGCCTAACCTCGTCAATAAAGGGTCCAACTAACTAACTACAAATAAGATATTGTTTTAAGCAAGTCTGGATGAAGGCAGACCGCAATATCTTAAAACTTAATTGCCATGCAACTATTAAAACCACGAGAATTCGTGACATTAAAACTCGTTTGTGTTCTGCTTGTGGGCAAATGTAGGCAAAAGATGTTTCCGTAAGTGTATACACTATGATTTGCACTACATTACATGTAATATTCTACAGTGGAGAATTGTTTAAATTAAAACAAACGTGGATTTGTTACGAAGAGATTGCTGAAAGATGGTTCGCAAATTGGACAAAAAAGAGTTTACTAATTTATTGTTCAATTACTATTCAATCTAGAAACATGAAATGAACACTAAATTGTAAAGTATTTTATATTCTATTTGTCAGTATATCTTGTTTTCACACTTTAACAATTATTCAGGCGTAATATAGAGATTTCGGGAACATTGTACGCCAAGACTGGACTAAAAAAGCTGTCCCCAAAAAGAAATTTCGCGAATTTATTATTTTGTCAATATTTAACGTAGAATAAAATCCACCGAACTGCGAGTAACTTTGTGGTAATCCATCCCAGGAAAAAAAAAAGAGGAACGAATTTTCACAAAGTAATTCCGTTTTTAATTGGAACTATGCTAAGTACACACAATTGAACACACGACATGTTTCGATGCATCATTTTCAAATCGGCTGCATATCAATCGTCGAAAGATCATTTTTACATTTAATGTATCGGCTTTATGATCCGGAAGTGGTGTATGGAGCGGTGTGTATAAAAGAACGCACCGAAATCCCTCATTTCTGTTATCGTCTCTGATGCTCCCACAAACAAGGGGAGACTCACTTTTGTCCGGGGATTTTGATGAAAATTTTTGCGGTGGTGCAGGAAGTGGAGTAATGAAAAACTGTATTGCCGTTCGTCTGAATGGGCCTTAGTTTTTTTACAATAATTAATCGAAAATCGATAATCTGAGTATAAGTAACCACGAATTACACACCCGCGCCGGCCAAATCGGAAGAAAATAACCCGCTGTTTGCGAGTAATTCTATAATATTATTTTAATTTTCTTTTATTATATTTTTTCCTTGTTACTCACTGATAGACTTAAGAGTAATATTTCCATTCTTGCACTCGATATCCGATCGAATAACCTTATTTAAACCAAATGAACTTCGATTGACGGAGACCCTCACTTAAAGTGTGATGAATGAAGGTTCGTAACATAGCTTTCTGGAATCCTCTGGTATTCGGTGGTTATAACTGCATTGGCTATCCTCATAAATTGATAGTAGGCCCGTAAAATATCATCCGCAAGCGCTATTTTTCATTTAAGTTTCGTAACGCAGAAGAAACTTGCGTTCGACTGATTCAATATTTCGTAATTAAAAGTAGCGGACTGTTTCCGTAATTTAATTTTTACACCAATCAGTAGATACTTTATATTTGTTGACTGGATAATGTGCAATCCGCTCTGGTTACATATGTAACTATGATGTAACTATGTGTGAACTGACCCAGTTCCTCATAATGCGCTCCCAGATTCCTACGCATTTATTAACAACATTTACTGTTCCCTGTTGTCGTTCAAAGGACTTCTTTAAATGGGTTACGCTTTGACCAATAAAAGGTTGGATCAAAACTCTACTCATACCGAGATTCTATTACGGAAAAATGTATGAATTTAGATTCAACAATGGGCTTGGTCGCCAAAAGTTTACCACATCAACATTTCAAGGAATGCTCCTTTATTTTTTCGAAATTCTCATTAAGCATGCATTGAAGCATTGATGCATTGCAAAAGCATTATTTCCATGACTGAAATTAGAATCTTCATTGAATTTTATTTCTTTTATTGCTTGTTAAGGCTTCGTAGGGCTTTTGTTTATAGTTAATTTTTGCAAAAGAAATGAAGCCCCCAACGTTGGAAATATCTAGTTAAAAAATCTAGTTCTCTCAAAATTGAAGGGCCTTAATTTCCAATTTAACTAAGCAAATTAAACCAATTATAGAGACAGAGAAAAATGGAACTGACGCGCATTTTGAATGGAGAACTTTTCGAAGCAAAGTCATGATGTGATGATATTTTTAGCAAAATGAATGTGGATAAATTCACGTCATCCCGTGAATGAGTCCCCGAACTTCAAACTACAATCCCAATTGGCAATTAATTGAAATTAACATCAAACGTTGGCTTTAATTTTCTTTCCTCACGAAAAGTCACTGTTACATAATAAAATAAAAGACGGTGTATGGTTGTGCACCCTGAAAAACCTTTCAGTGAACATATATTCCCCTAAAACTCGGGAGCCAGATTTCGTAGAACTTTCAAA
Organism: Sympetrum striolatum; assembly: GCA_947579665.1. Classification (NCBI taxonomy): domain Eukaryota; kingdom Metazoa; phylum Arthropoda; class Insecta; order Odonata; family Libellulidae; genus Sympetrum; species Sympetrum striolatum. Next base: position 16,693,978 of record OX388350.1, read on the forward strand.
GTTGAATAAACGTTAAAACATGACTCTGTGATGATTCCAGATTACTTTTTATCTCCCTATGGACCCCAGTTCCACTCCAGAAGGGGTCAAACCATTCCTATAAGAAATGCACGTAAAGCTCACTTTCATTGTTGAAAGCTGCCGTTCCCATGGACGCAGAGGGGTCTTGAGATTTCAAAATAGCATCGCTGGAAGTGAATGGTTGAAATGAATCCTAAACTGACAATATTCCAAAAAAAACACGATTGAATGTTTTACTGCACGATACAAAACAAATTTGAAGAGGGTCTTGATTATATGCACATTGATTTAGCGATTGACGCAAATTCCTTCACTCATTCGCAATACACGTGCATTTTATATGGAGAATCGAGGAATTTAAATTTAACTTCCATTTACATTTACATTTTTAACTGAAAACAATAACATTAAGGCAGTTGCTTCGAGAAAAAGCATCAGAAATATTGATAGTTCAAGTAAATTTAATTAAAAACATACAGTTGTTTCGTACTTCCTTCCTACAAATGTGTCAATGCAAGATTATTTATAGCTTCAGATCCTAAACCGTTCCTACATATACTTGATAGTGATTGGGGGAGTGGTATGAGCTCGAAGCTGAAGTTCGCTGTTAAGTTAAACGCAAACAGCCCATTCCATAGCTTTTCTAGTTATTTCCTCGAATATCCCTCCCAAACCAGTATTGGTGCGCCTTCCTACCAAGAAAATAGATCTCAACACCTTTAAGTTTGGTCATTGTGTACTCAGAAATGTAATATTTATGCAACGCATAAAAGATATCAAGTGTAATAAATAGGTGCGAAACAACAATTCATAGCTACCGCTACGAGTCACAGTTAGAAGGAATTGTCGAGGACGGAATCATGCTACAAAACAGCTTAGTTTTACTGAATTTGCTTCCTTTTCAGGGACATAGGAGGCATCTCTGCCTCGTCTAGAGGCATATAAGTGGCATTTTGAGGCTTGAACATCAGTTCTCTTTGCTAGTGACAGCATTTTACGCAAAAATAATGTCGACATGACAGTTTTCTATTTTTCGTTGAAGCATCGTAACTTCGAGGCAAAAATTTTCACTGAAGATATTATAAATTAGGAAAAAACTGTAAATATAAGTTAACATGTAGGGGAGCCATTCTAGTTAGGCGTAAAATTTCGAACCGTTAAATATGTAGCAAACAGAATAACCCTAATATTGCAAAACCAAAGAAAGAACATGTTAAGATATGAATAAACGCCGGAACGAAAGAGTTAAAAGAAGAAGATTCCGTTTTCCCAGAGAAGTGCTTTCTCAAAAGGAGGGATCTTTCACTTACGATAATACTGACGCGGAAGATTAGTAAGAATAGCAGCCGGGAAACGATTCTTCAGTGTTTCAGAAAAGAGCAGCGACAGATCAGTCGAATGACTAAAGTCGAACAAATTGGCGTATGTGCTCGCAATGAAAAACCAAGTGTACTTTTTGAAGAGGTTTGAAATATGCTCTTTCAAATGAAAATGATTCACAAGAGTACGCAAAAGGTGTTTCTTTTCTAAGAACGGGCAGAAAACAACCTAGTTTTGTCGTTTTTACAAATTTCATCCTCATAGTTGTCCGTAATTTAGGCCCGAGATGAAAAATTCCAGAGGGTCTCTTTTCGTAAACGTGGGGTGAAAATAACCTATTTTTGCCTTTTTACAAAAACTGTGACATGTTGAATCAATTTTTAAAATAATGGGAAGTACTAGGAAGTTGAAATTTTATATTCATAAACTATGTATCGATATGTTATTTTAATTATTTAATAAATTTTAATTATTTTTCGATCCGCAATTTTTTGGGTCAGATTTGCAGAGAGTTTTCTGGAAGGAGGTCACTCTTACAGTTGTATTGTTTAATAGAGCGCAAAGAGTTGTTCAAGATAGCCAAAGTTTGTTTCCTTCATAAAACAATTCCCTGAGATACTACGTCTCAAAGTTACTGAAAACTCATAGTCAAATTGAAGAAGGCAGCGACACGGGGTCAAATAAACTGCTATATCTCAGCAAGTATACCATCGGCGAAAGTAAAATTTTACAAATGTTCATAAGAGATATGTGTAAATGTCCATACAAAGTTTCATTGAAATCTGTGATGGTCGAGCGGGGCACTTCTCTGAAATCAAACCACTTGGCATGGAATGACCCATTTGTAAAGCTGTGCCGTTGAGCGTCTGAAGCAAAGGCTCCAATGTTAGCTACTCTGGAACAGCACTCGACTGTAACATGGACGCATATTTCACGAGAAGATTGTAGATGTTTTAAGGTACGTCTATATAAATTAGAGATCATACATAAATGCTGCGTGTATGAAAGGATTCCTTTGGAGTAATTAAAGTTTCATTTACAGAACGGGGATTCGGATAATTGAGTGTAATGCTGAAGGAAGATTAAAGACGTATTGGGTAAGTTGAAATGGAGCGTGCAAAGACTTGATTTCATTTTTGGAATATGGCACGAATATTTTAATCGAAAAAATTAGAGACGAGTTAAATAAACAAACTTCCATAAAAATTAGCTTGCATTTGTTAGCAAAATTTACTAAGGAAAATAAGTCTGAAGATAGAAAATTTATAACTAGAAACTTTGAGTTTCATCGGAATAAATTATATAATAAGTTAACGAAGAATGGATATTAGTCAATATTTGACCTCTTAACGAGTCAAAGATTAAAATAAAACCCCTTCTAAAAACTTCCCTTCCAAACTCGATAAATTCGTTCTCCAAATACTATTCGAGGCTCGTTGCTGGTTGAATCATCATTATTATGCCGTCTTTTTTTTGGGCGAATCTTAGGCTAGGAAGGCCATTCCTCCAATTAAACCATTTTCTTAATTTTATTCCTTTTCTTTTTATTAATATCATACACACACACACACACAACATTCACAAGCAACCATTCCCTAACCGGAAAAATCCGATTAGCCGGGATTCGAAACCAGGACCGTGAGGTTAGAGCGATAGCACGTTAACCACTGCGCCACCACGGCCAGTGTAAAATAAGTTAATCGTCTCTATAAATTACAATCACGTACAATAAAGCAAGAATTATTTCATAAGAGAACTTATCGAGGGGAGCCTGTAATACGTTAAAGAGACGAAATGTTGTTATTAAGAATAAAATCTATGCTGCGTTATAATTTTAAGGTATGTTGTAATACGTCTACAATTTACATTTGACTGCGTTGGTGTGGCAATTGATGACCTATCCTATACATACATATGTATCTCCTTGGAAGCATAAAAAGTATTATTTTTAATATTGAAAAGAAGATCAGAATAAACAAAATACTAAATCAAATATCGTTAAAAACACAAAACTTTTACAATTCCACAAAAAATATATGCACGCAGTTTACCGGTTTCGGCGGTGATTACGCCATCCTCAGAACTGGGAAAGAAACCTGGAGCAAAGTATTAAATAGTGGAAAGAGTGGGGGAAAGTAAGGAAGACAAGGAGGGAAAGAGTCATGAAACTAGGAGAAAAATGGGGGTAATGGTAAGGGGTAGTCATTGTTATGCAGTGGGGGGACGAGTGAGGAAGAAGTGCCATTAGGAGTGGGGAAGGATTGTTTTTGAACGTAAACTCGTTGGCCAGTTGGAAATTATGGCGTTTGTGAATTTGAAATTCCTCTAAAATATTAAGTTTCTTCCCTTTGACACCCCGATGTAAAATAATTGGAGAAAAGGAGGAGGAGTGATTCTTTACAAGTTTTGTGTTTTTAACGATGTTTAATATGAAATTCCACCAAGTATCGCTGGGCAAGTTCCTTTTTACTAAATCAAACTTATATTTGTATTATTAACTATTATATATCAATATTAACGAAACAACTTAAAAATATCAATAACAAATAATCTATTTTTGCAAAAAAAAACTGTATTTTGTTTTGAGAATCTTCTTTCAATGCTCACCAACCAAATCATCATCATCTTCATCATTGTCACCTTTCATGAGATCATTTGCGGCAACATCGTATTCATCTTTCGTTCACTGATTTCGAGCAACTCTCGTTACAGTTAAAACGTTATAACTCATCATTAACAATATTATTTCAAATTTAATTGAACATAGTTTTCAGCTGGATTAATTTTAAAATTGTATGAGTAATTAATGAAAAAATAAGGAGAATAAAACTAAATACACCTTAGATCAATCCAAAATTAGAAAATCTGTTGTAACTCGAACAATTCGGAAAACTGATCACTGACACTGTAACACAACACTAACATCTCTCCTAAAAGTTAGTTCGAATCCTCTCCCAACAAATTGTGGTAGTTTGCAGCAAGTACAGGTCACTTTACCCCAGTCTCCCCAACATGAAAGTGGCCGCTCGATTGTCGCTACCACATCAACCCTCCGCACAACCTTCAACAAAGTCACCAAATAGCATTATAAAACGAATGAATCAATTATAGGAACAATTTCAATGAACGATTGTCCGGCACACACAACAACGTTTTCTCCTTTGGAATGAGGAAGCGAGGGCAATACCTTCCTTTTGAACACGACGCGCTACTCGGCAGTGTTTTGTTTAACGTGTTTAGTAAATCGCGGAATATTTTTCGTTGTAACGTATCCTTCAGTAGCAAATGATGACACATCACATTGCTTCCGACGATATTTTCTAGAATAACATACGCATTGCTCCTCAAGCTTTAATTTAATCCCCACTATCTACATACACCCAAAAAAAAACAATGACGTACATAATTGCGTTCTGACAGAACACGCACAATGGATCATCCTTGTTGAAGTGTCGTCTGCAATTGCGTGTGTCATTTGTTAGGATAAGTGGTATATCCTCATTATACTGTCTAGAGCAGAGTAATGTCTCAAAGAGTGCACGATGGATTCCGTTTTCAACAAAGATCTCATTCGTTTGCTGCTTCAAGGTCTCCTTCATTAGTTACCGGGTCTATTCATTTCATTTTCAGCATTTATAACATTACACACATGCATAAAGAACACAAACAGTTGCATATTCTCCTTAATTGATGGTAAAATAAATTGAAGAAAATCTAATTAAATCGGAATTCACTCACAAAGAGAAAAGCAATTAAACATTTAAGATCCCCTAAAAACAATAATAAATCATGGTTTGAATCTGAATCTCGTATCTACGCTTCCTTTAAACTAAACCTCAGCTTACTGCGCCTAAACACGACTCTGGGAGTTCTATTTATGTGTTGTTTTGTAAACGTTTCTCTCTACAATAAATACATTCTCTTTCAACCTTGTTTGTGTGGAGTGTCGTTCGCATAAAGAAAACAAAGAATTCTGAATGAATATTAACGGAGAACTTGCTAATCTAGCCATTTTCTTAACGTCGCTAGTTTATTAGTTAAATTGAATTTATTCACGAAGAAGATTCATTTGCGGAACAGAAAGATTTTTAGTACTTGGAAAGTTTAGAAATGTGGAAAAATACGCTTAATGTATGGACAGAATTAGAAACGATGAATTACTATTGAGAAAAGGAAAGTGCTGAGGGAAATCTAAAAGAGGATGCCGAAATTGCTTCCTTATAAGGGAAAATTCGAGTGAAGGGGATTGCTGGATGACACAAAAAATGACGCAAGCTATAGGCAAATGAAAGAAGGACAAACTACGATGGAGGGTAGCAAGTTGAAACCAGATTAAACCTTTTAAATGGCCTAAAAGAATAATTAATCTTGGTACGAAGATTAGGCTCACTTTCACGTTTTCTTTGAACAAATTCTTGTTTGGTTGTTAAATGAGGCGCCCCATGACGAGGACATTAGTGTTTTGGTTTCTCTCAACAATAAATATATTCTCTTTTAAACTTGTAAATGTCGGGTGACAAACAAGGAAATCAAAGAATTTCGAATGCCCATATACGGGAGAAATTGCTCACTAATGAGAATTATTGAAGGAAAATTAATATATTTTTTCTTTAATTTCGTCCCAGTCTTGATCATGTGAGGAAATGTAAGTACCGAGGTATGAGTGGATAATTGCACTGATCAAGGTCTCTCCTTATGGACTGACAATAAAGGTATTACTCATAGAATCATTGTGCTCCACTTGCACGGACATGATCCGATTATAGCATTCTGGCTCATTTAGCAATCTACCTCACTCCCCATCCTGCCTAGTGATCCTCATCCCCCTCTGCTGCTCATGCATGGCACCAACCGACCTCGGGGCTGAGTACTTCACAGACAGACATATTATGTTTATACACAACATAGCTCATTGACATACTATCATTGACAATAGCACCTCATTACAATTATAACATCGGCGACAATGCTTTAGCACAGTTTACTTTCCGTCCCACCAGATGGAGTCTTAAACTACGGAACACCACGCCCTGAGTTAGGGAGTCGCGTTCTTGAAACAAGATTGTGATCATAATTAAATCAGCAGAAACCGGAAGCATCGCAACACGGCAGCCATCGCATTAATTACAGTCATATTTGTCAACCTCATAAAGCGAGAAAGAATAATTACATAAAAAATCTGATGTGGCCAGCACATGACTCTCTCCATATCATAAGATGTAGATATTTATCTACTTCAGTATTAAGTTAAATAAAGAAGAGAAATGGAGTAGAAAAACAAAGAAGAAAACCTTAAATGAATCAGCCAGAGCTCAATCAATCTAGCAAGAGAGTGAGCGAAAGACGCTTTGCATTGCATTGTTTGCCATGTAAACAAACCCTTAGTTACGAACTTAGCTATTGTGAAGAGTAGTCAATAAAGGCACGAAACAATTACAATTGAATAATTATTTCGAAATCAATACGCGTGTTATGCATTTAAAATCAGCTTCCAAATAAAACTTTGAAGAAATATAGCTATCATGTTGTATTTAACATTATTATGAGATTGTGTAAATGAAAACGACATTTTAACGTAAATATGTCGCAACAACCAGAAAATTGTTTAATTATGATAAGACTCGTGGTTGATATCTTAAACTGTTTCAAATAAAACTGATAAATATTACATTTTTGTAACTTTAGTAGATAATTGTATCTACCTAGATATCAGATTAATGGAGGAATTTTGCAAAAATGGAAACGAGCTTCTTCGATGAATAAAGATCGACTTCCGGTTGACCGATTTACTGCAAAAACTAATCAACTGTGACGGACCTACCTAAGTGGTGTATACGAAGTTTGTACGACAAATAATTTTCACGTTAGAGCGCCCACAATCACACACAGACATCATTCCGAAAATGGTCAAAACGTGTTCTAGGGACCCCAAGACATGTATTTCCGTTGAAATCTGAAAGTCGATTTTTTTTCATGAAAACAATACTTTCACTATAGTACGTATATGGAGGAAGTAAAAATGGCCATAGTTACAAATGCAAGTGAAAGTAGAAGACTATGATGGAATTGAAACATGTCGGAATTCCAGTAAGGAGAAGATTCGTTTGCATTGAGACAAACGAGAAAGCACTCACCGAATAAAACGAATTCCAGGATTTCCTTCCGGATGATGGTCTTGAATGAACCTGCAGAAGATTATAACAGCATTAGATATAAATAAAGATACGTATGCCACATGCAAATTCAATTTTAAATTCCTTAAAATTGAAGAATATTTACTTCTCTACGAATTCATAAGACCTGTATAACATGTATTCTGGAACCTCCGTGAGTTTTACGTCTTTATCCTTCCGGGAAGCTCATCAAAATATTTTTCAAAAAACTCCAGAATGGTACGTACATTTTTCCCTGCTATGTTTGTACCATAGTTCATATATATTGACATCTCAGTAAATTGTCTCCTCTTCATAAATTCGGACTTTAGCCCCTACCGTTGATTCGGCGTTGACTTAATATCCCCGTACATTGAAACGAGAAAACGCATGAGTTCGGATTCAACAATCGCCTTGGTCGTCAGGGGGACAGAGTTTGTTTACTATGAATATATTTGACCAAATTCTCGTTCATTTTTCCTTTGTTCTCCTAATTTTGATCCTAAAAAGCATATTTCATGACCAATATGAGAATCTTCATTCGATTTCCTTTCTTTAAGTACTTATTTCGAGTTCCTGGGATCATTATTTCCTATTTAATTCTTTAAAAGTAACGAAGACTGCACGACAAATAACCAAATTCAAGTGCATTTAGTATGGAGACGAAGACAAATTCAACCTGCGTATGTCTGTGACCGAAAAACTCGGTAAACATTCGTTCGATTGCCTTGAAATTTCAACGCAACGTTGCATTCAGATACGAGTGTGTTTCTTACGTAAATGATGTTGACATTTCGTCCTCGGTTCGACCCCAGACGAGTGTAAGCATTTCCATAAGAAATGCACGTAAATTTCATTTTTGCCGCTGCAGGCTTTGTTTCTTTTGCGAAATTAAATTGAAAAAAATTGTCGTACGAAATTGAGACAAACACCAAAAGAAGGGTAATTAAATAAAAAATCTTATTTTGGTCGGGTATTGTTGTTTTCGAATTGAATTATCGAGATTTTACACGAAATGTACGACATTTTTGTGAAATTTCGAGGGTGTAAACAACCGGTCCCCCTGACGACAAAGGCCATTGTCGAATCCGAGCTTCTGCATTTTCGCCTATTCAAAGTTAAGAACAAGAAAAAAGTTGTGATTTAGTTCACATTTTTGTGCATAATCAATCGTTGGAAGCGATTTAAATATTATATTTTCGAAAATCGAAATGTGAGTTAATTTGACACCGAATGTTGTATTGAGTTCAATACATTTGTTTAGGAAACCACTAAATGATCTGTTATCGAAAATCAAAGTCTGACTTACTTTGATTTTGACTTTTGCATTCAACTAAATTAATTCCTTTCGTATTTCATTTCATATCTCACTGAGCATCAGCAAAGCATGGCTGAGTTCAGATAGTTTCTTGATAACTTTCTATCGAAACTAAAGGTGTCTTTTTTCTAAAAGTCCCTACTATTAGATTCCGTTTCAACAAAATATAAAACTTCACCATCACCAAACTATCGATATCCCGTCACTTTGTTTACTTTGTTGCTAAAACAATATCGAGATTATTGAGATGAATACATGACATGTTTAAACCGTCCTCAGAATAAACAGTTTTATGACGTATTTTGGATGCTTTTCTGGTCACTGAATGTCCCAAACCACTCGGGAATTCGCCGAAAATCGAATCGAAGCCAAGTGTCTTCATTCGGGGACATAGAGGCTCTTACGTTGAGCGCTTATTTCAACGAAAAAACAAATGGGAAGTTCGTAGAGTTCCACTGTTTAATAACCCCAACCAGCCAACAACAAAGCAGTCCACTCTTTCCAAACAATGTCCTTTCCACAATGTAAACATCCAGCAATGCAATAAATCGCGGTAATTACAGCTACTTCCATACGATTTTCTCAAAAAAATTAAGTACATTAATGAAAGCAAATTACACCGAGCGATGGCCTGATCCTAACCGTCACGAGTCAATTACGTTGCCGATAATCTACGCTGTGAACTTACTCCCGAAGCTTAAATTGAAATTATTATTGTATATCTTGGTACTCTATCTTCTCTCGAAGTCGGTCTTATGCGGAGGAAACCCATTACACTTATCTCAGTGTACTTGGGCTCCGGAATACTGCTGTGGACAGGGCGTTTGCCTTTGGTGAAAGCGGTCCCGGGTTCGATTCTCGGTGGGAGCGAATTTTCCTAAGCTGTCGAAGCACTTTTACACAATACTACTAATGCTCAGTCTACTTACAAGTAAAAAATTTTTAATTGAGTTTCCAGATACCCTAAAGGTATCTTTAAGTAAGAAAAGTTATCGTCAACTAAGAAAATAAATATTTTACTTGCCGAAATTTTCGTTTACAAAATTGCATGTGTTGGATAAAAGCTCACATTGACATAAACAGAAAAGCTTCAATGGGGATAGATCGGTGTCTGTGAAGTCAAAATTAGTATCCACTGATTCTCATGCGATAGTAATAAAATAGCTCTATAGAAGCGAAAAAATGTTGGGGAGACGAGCAAATTGCTCTTGCATCGACATCGAAAAGTCGCTTTATTTATCGGCGTCGTATATTGTCGCAGGATTTTATTTCAGATTCCTTTTTAGAAATTTCCAAAGAATATTGTGGTATAAGTTAGCCCGTGTACATCGTGGTACATCACTACTTCTTTCCTCACTTTAGGTGAATATTTGCCGTAAAATAAGGGTCCGCCGTTTTGTTGTATAAATATTGGAAATATTCAACTGTGATCATTCAAACCCAGTAGTATGAAGCACAAGGATTGGGTTTGTAACACTGCATCGTTTTTCACCCGATGAGTGTGCTCACTTTGGTTCAGGATAGCATTGAAGTTGAAGAATTTTGCGAAACATGGAAGACCGGCAATTTTCGTGATATTTGGTCAACTTTGACCCCCTGTAGAACTGTGATGCGTGGGAGCTAACGCAAATGATTTTGCAGGAATATTCGTGTGATTTTGTGGGCATAAACAATTCCCTAACGACAAAGGTGATTGTTGAACTATCGTACGAATACAAGGGAAAGATAGGCACATAAGTTAATGTACGGGAAAGAAGAGCCGACCTTTTATGGAAATAAAACCATTTTAGTCCGGTCAAAAAAGATATAAAAATAGGCCAGACCTTGCAAAAGGTCATGTATGCCTTATTTTATACGTAGCTGGGATTTATACACGTCGTATATGACGGATTTTGTAGCATAGGAAGACCTGACCCGGCTAACCAACTACCTAACCATTGAAATCTGTGTGCTTTTCTTAATTTCTACTTTCTCCCTATACGTAGTATAGAGAAAGTATTTTATTCGCAAAAAAAATCGACCCCCAGATTTCGACGGAAATAGATGTTTTGGGGCCCATAGAGCACGTTTTCGATATTTTCCCGAACATGTCTATATGTGTGTGTGTGTGTGTGTGTGTGTGTGTGTCTGTCTGTGGTTAAAAAGTTTGTGGGCGCTCTATCTTAAAAAGTAATTATCCGATCATTTTCAAAATTCATATTTAGAATTTTCATAACAATGCCAAAAGTTGATTAGTTTTTGGTGAATATCGCTTAACCGGAAGTTGCGGTTTATCCGGAAAAAATTTGTTTCTTAAATATTTCTGTAAGAATGCAATATAGGTATAAACATTTACAAATAATAGTTATGGGTCATTCCACGCCAATTCGACAAGGAAATCGGCAAAATTGACCCTTGAGGAAACCGATTTTGACCAAATTTGGCAGATCGCTTTGATTTGATAACAAACTGAAAATCCCTAAACCGTTTTGTAATTAACGCAAATGTTTACGAAATACTGCAATGTTTAAAAATTGAAATTTTAAAAAGTGCCTTCGTATTCGAAGCCATATCTCCGGTAATATTGAAGCTAAACATACACAAATTAGCTTAATTTAAAGGTCTTGTGTTAGGAAAGATATTCATAGGAAGGTTTTATAAAATTTAAACAATTTAATATAGTTTATAACAATTTAAAATTTTCAAATCGATTTTTGACGGTGTAACTATGTCTTCGATTTTTCTCATTTTTTTATATGTTGTACATACAACCCACCTCTACATTTAAAAAAAAAATTTGGCGAGGGCAATATTTCATTTAAGAAAGAAAAAAATTTTTGAGTATAGGCGTGACGCTCGCCGCGGCTCCGCGCCGTCCGGCTCGCGCGCTGAACGTTCGGAAGTGTGGCCTCTCATATCTCAGCACGCTTATTCTTCCATCTGCTTTTCACCAATTTTAACTGTTCAACCAATATTAATCGACCCTTTAATTCCCTTCACCCTTGCCGACTGATGAAACCAATGGGAGTCATTACACTCCGGGAAAAGAAAGTCGCTTGGGCAGACTGAACGAGACGTTACAATCCCTCGATCAAACACCTGTTTCAAGCAAAACATTCATAGATCGAGGAAATATCCGGCGAGGAAGTTGTAAAAAAGCAACCACTGCTTTGACATTATGTCTCCAAAAGTTGAGGAGGTGAAAATTCAAGAAGATATTCCTTCATCGGAGGAACAGGATGTCCACCAAGTTGGCAATTAAATGATTATGCAGCTGAAGGATAAGTTCGCCAACACCGCAAAAGTGAGTGAAAATATTCTAATTTTATCTGTATTGCTTAGGCATGTTTGTCTTTGTCATGGAGTGTTTCATAGATAAAGCAGGAGTTTCAAGTTTCGGCATATTTGGTCAGAAAGATGAAGAATCTGAGCAAGGAATTCTTTGCTGTGCTTTCGCGAGACGAAGCAAATCTCTCTCGAAAAAACTAAGCTGAAAGTGATCGAGTTCTACCGTGAGCCAGACATTAGTAGAGAAATGGCGGTCAAAAAAGAGTATAAAAGCATAAAAGAAGGAAATTTGTGCGTAGCAAAGCAAAAAAGTTTAATTCTTTGCAATTTGAGGGAAGCCTATGAAGCCTTCAAAAGAAAATCCCAATGCAAAGATTGAATTTTCCAAATTTGCGGATTTGAGGCCCCCTGAGTGTGTTTTGGCTGGTTCACCTGGCACACACTCCATATGTGTCTGCATGATACACCAGAATTTCAATCTACAGTATCTCGGGGCTGGATTAGAGCAAATCAAGTCGGATAACGGAAATTCATTGTTTAAAAATTATCGGGACTGCCTGGATTTCTCACTTTGCCGCCATCCATCAGAAATGTGCTTCATCGGTGAAATACTGCCATGGGAAGACTACGAAAATGTCGTAAGAAAATGTGGGATCACATATAAAATGACTGATATCATTTCAGAGTATTTCCGGGAAAACTGTTCCGATGAAGTTCGTTTCAGGCAAAGGATTCAAGAAAATCGTTTTATCTTAACAACGCAGATTATGGATTCAGATAGTTTTTACGAGGCATTCTCTGAGAATGTCATGAAAGTAAGGAAGCATGATTACATTGCCCTCATGCAAACTGTATTCTATTTGAAAGTCAGAGACAATCTGAAATTATGTGAAGTTGTTCCTGTGGCCGACTTTTCGGAGAATTTTCTTTAATCCATCAAGATGCTGTGCTATGAGTCCACTGGTGTAGTAACCACGCTACAATACATCCATTTTCGTGTTACAGCAGGAATACCGGCGATAAAGTCATACCTTTCACTATGGTTATTATTTCGGATTGCATGGACCATAACGTAGGAACATTTTATACCTTACAAAGGAAATTAATAACCTTTCTTCGAAGAAGGGTACGTAATCTACGTAATATAATTTACTTTTTCAACAGAGCTGTGCCTCAATACAAGAACCGCTACAACATGAGTGATTTGTTGCATCACTAAGAGGATTTTGGAGTTAATGCTGAATGGCATTTCTATGCTACATCGCACGGAAAGGGTCCAAGTGACCGGATAGGAGGAATGTTAAAGCGATTAGCCACAGTCTACAGCGCCCGTATGGAGAACACAGTCAGACTCCTAAGGAACTGTACGAATAGGCTCAATCAAATGTTAAAGGGATGGAGTTAGAGTTTGTAGCCAACGAAGAAGTGAAAGAGGTAAAGAAGAAGCTGGTCGGAAGATTTTGAGAGGCACCTGCCGTGGAAGGTATCCGTTCATGCCATGCAGCTATTCCACTATTAAAGAAAGATCTGTTACTGAAAAGTCTTTCCAATTCATCGAAAGGAACTACTTTCAGCTTCCCTGGTTCTGATTTGCAACGTTTTAAGGAGAGTTCGGATATTTTTCAAGGTCCAGTAAGAAGGTAAGTGAATTTCATATGCGCGATTAACTAGATAACATTTTTCTCACGGCTAAACGAAACTTTCATATTTTAGGTCTGCAGCTAAGAGGCATATAACCTCGGTAACTAAAACTACCAATACAGACGTCCCTCATCAGAGAAAACGGAAGAAAAATTGATTTTTTTAGGTGTTCTGCGTATCTGTAACTAGTATTGCGTTTGTTTATTTTAATTTTAACGCTCTATAAAAATGAATGAAAATATTATTGAACATTAATATGGACAAAAATATCTTTGTTAAAATATTTACATGCTTACATTCAATTGCTATTCTATTGAAATATTAATTAAAGTATAAAGTCAAACATTAAGATATTGGGATGTCAATTGCATTATGAATGAATCACCTTTTGAAGACATGATGTCAAAGTAGTGGTTGCTTTTTTACAACTTCCTAGCCGGATATTTCCTCGATCTATGAATGTTTTGCTTGAAATAGGTGTTTGATCGAGGGATTGTAACGTCTCGTTCAGTCTGCCCAAGCGACTTTCTTTTCCCGGAGTGTAATGACTACCATTGGTTTCATAAGTCGGCAAGGGTAGAGAGAGTTAAAGGGTCGCTTAATATTGGTTGAACAGTTAAAATTGGTGAAAAGCAGATGGAAGAATAAGCGTGCTGAGATATGAGAGGCCACACTTCCGAACGTTCAGCGCGCGAGCCGGACGGCGCGGAGCCGCGGCGAGCGTCACGCCTATACTCAAAATTTTTTTTCTTTCTTAAATGAAATATTACCCTCGCTAAATTTTTTTAAATGTAGAGAAGGGTTGTATGTACAACATATAAAAAAATGAGAAAAATCGAAGATATAGCTACACCGTCAAAAATCGATTTGAAAATTTTAAATTGTTATAAACTATATTAAATTGTTTAAATTTTATAAAACCTTCCTATGAATATCTTTCCTAACACAAGACCTTTAAATTAAGCTAATTTGTGTATGTTTAGCTTCAATATTACCGGAGATATGGCTTCGAATACGAAGGCACTTTTGTAAAATTTCAATTTTTAAACATTGCAATATTTCGTAAACAATTGCGTTGATTACAAAACGGTTTGGGGGTTTTCAGTTTGTTATCAAATCAAAGCGATACGCCAAATTTGATCAAAATCGGTTACCTCAAGGGAAATCACCTTGTCGAATTGGCATGGAATGACCCTTATATACTTTACTATAACTTTTGTATAAAACATTTTTTCGTAAAGCTGATTGTTTAGGAGTTATTCCCCAATAATGGTTAACCGGAAGTTGTCATTAATCTAGAAATGGAAGTTTTTCATACATATCTCTGACAGAATGCAATTTAGGTATATACATTTACTTACAAAAGTTATAGATAATGTACTTTACTACAACTTTTTTGCAAAACATTTTTTCTTAACACTGATTGTTTAGGAGTTATTCTTCAATAATGGTTAACCGGAAGTTGTTGTTTACACAGAAATGGAAGTTTTTCATACATATCTCTGTCAAAATGCAATGTAGGTATATACAATTATGTACCAAAGTTATAGATAATGTATTTTACTACAATGTTGTATGAAACATTTTCCTGTAACACTCATTGTTTTGGAGTTATTTATATATTACCGGCATAGGCTTCTGTTCTCAATAAATACGGAGAAAGTCATCTGCTGGCCACATCAGATTTTTATTCAGTATATTCTGAAGTGGGCGAATCTAACCAGCGGGTGAACAGGAACGGTTATAAAAACAGTAGGCCTAAATCATATACGATGGAATTGAGATTTACAGCGTCACATCCGATGCTTCTTGGTAATCTACTACTGCTGCATGAAACGAGATCCAATCCATTTCTTACTTCTATACAACGTCGTGTTTCACGACAGAGAAAAATGTTTTAAAACTTTGTATGGATTCAACTGAGAATATGTTTCGGATTCCGGTTTTTTCTTCACCAAAAGTGAAATGAATACCATTGCTACGGTTTGTTATTTTTTCGTGTCCTGCAAAGCATTAGGTGCTGCCCAAAATCTTAGAGAATCAGAATTCCCAGTCGGAGGACCTGCACTTGCATGTGCTAGGTTAGTTGCAGATGCTGCATTAAACGAGATTCATTAGCCCTTGCTGATTTCCATGCTACACTTCGCATTGGAAGCAATGCTTCCTTAACATCAGTAAGTGTATAAAGTGTGGCTGCACTGAACTACCGACTGACGTTCCACAGAAAATGTTGTTCTTACACGTTTTTAAGAAGATGAACTATTAGAGGGTTTCAAGGCGAGGCAACATCCGCGTTAGGGTGTGGAGGAAGAGGGCTCGAGGAACCTCATCATCGGTGTGTGACGATAGTTTTTAGTGTTAGGAGTGATTTTTCATGAGGGCTTTTCACAAAAGCCGTAGGAGATTCGAAAAGGGGTTTGAAGGGGTAATGATGAGTTCTGTTGAGTTTGAACGTGAAAGTGATTATATGAGTGAGTGCTATAATTCAGCGGTGTGTTTTATAATCGACGTTGTGTATGTATTTATCCTTCCGATGCCAGTAGGTACCGTGAGAAATACATGGATGTACATTTCGAAAATTCGAAAGCTTAAAATATGAAAATTCAAACAGAAACCGGCAGATGGTACTCCCTGGAAAAACATGTAATCTCTCTTTTAGAAGACACGCAAACCTTCTACTTTATCCATAATACTGAGTTGCAACAACATACTTAGATTATAAAGGCATTAAACATTAAAAGGCATTAGAAATACTCTATTTCCGACAAGTTGAAGCGCTTCGAACAAATCTGCAATATTAGGTATTTATTTACGTTGAGAATTTTATAATATTGTTTTAACAGAAATTGCATATGAGCTCACTTTCTCAGAGAGTAATTATTCTAACCTCTAAACCGCCTCACGCCAACGAGAACAATAATATTGTGTCCAATAAAATGACATTATATGCTCAATGCATGTCTTAGAGACCCAACAAGTTACGGTATCGTATTTTTCCATGAATTAAATTGAATTTCATTACACACCTATATGTATTGCAGTTAATGCAATTTATTATCCGCTTAGTTTCTAGATTACGTGGAAGTTAACCAGAAAACAATTTACAGCATCTGTTGGAAAAATCAACAGATTGCATCTTATAGTACAACTTATCACACTGTATATAATTTCAGTTTTGAGGACATTTGTTTAGATAAAATGTTTAGATCATTCTTAGGTAATTCATTTTTCGGCGAACGGTATCATATTGTTATTAGAGTATTGTTTTTGGTGAATAACGTGCAATATTTAGTTTCCGGAGGAGGTTTCTGTATTCCTCCTGACAATAGTGTACATGCTAGAAAGATGACAACCTCATTCTACGGCACGATCAATTAATTACGTAGTGTTACATTACTAATAATAGTAAATAATCACCTTATTTATCATCACTGTTTTATATAGCACCTTTGAAGTAAGGGATACCTATTTTCAGTTATTATCTGCAGTGTAAAACAATCCACTTAGCAATAAATTTCCCTTCTTGAAAGAGGGAACATGCATTTCCCCAGTGCGTGTTAGTGCTTTAAATCATGCTCTGTGAATGCAATCCACCTGATCTACCAAGTTTGTATAAGTGACCCTCAACTCGTTCCATAGAAACACAGTATTGAGTGCATTCATAGAAGAGAGAGGATTCGGGCGAACGTGTTGGTGGTGGAGAACATTGGGAGAGAGGCTAAGAAACTGTTTCGTCGAAATTATCGTCATTTCCACAGAAAACGTCATTTACAAGATCGAAAAAAATAAGAAACTATATTCGATTTCGCTTCTTACGGTGACTACCGATTCTTTCTAATTTAATTTTGCGAATGAAACGAGTCCTGCGAAAGCGTAGTTTACGAACATTTCTCACGTCGAGTGCGCCTGGGTTCGAGGCTTCTCTTGGTTAACGAGATGTGATCTTCCGGGTCGAGATCTGCTTAGTTGATGACGTCACCTAAAATTGGTTGGAAGTAGTTTAGAGGGGAAAAGGGTTGCTACCAATTTTTATCTTTTGAAACTAAACCTTCGGTCGGCAGCAACTCGGCACAATCCGCCTTGTTATTTTATATTGCCTGTCACAGAGTTGAAATCGTCTTGTGGATTAAGTTACCTGCCCGACTATACCAGGCATCACAGGCTGTTAATTAGAAATCATCATCAGTTGACCATTATTTCCGATTTAATCCTTCGAAAGAAAAAGTGTCTGCAATCGAACAAAATGATTTTTACGTGCATTTTTCTATCTATGGGAATGTATAAATGCGAGTTAGGCTGGATTTCAAAAGAAAAAATTAAATTGGTTTAATTTTACGAGAAGATCAGCAAAGAATGAAGACGAATTCTATGAGATTATTTCCATTCTCATGCTGCATACACCTTGGTATTCGAAATAAATCTATGCACATAAAATAGAGTGTAGGTGTGTTTGAGAGTAAGTTCTCGAGAACATACTAAAACTAAAGAACCGAGAGTCTCAAAACTATGAAATTTTCTATATTATTAAAAGTAGCCCCTGCGCAGAGTAAAGGTCACTTTTTATTTGCTTCAAGTCCACGATTCGTACTCAGACGGATAAAAACATTTTCATAAGAAATGCGCGCAAAGTTCATCTTTTTCGTTGCAGGGTTCATTTCTTTTGCAAAACTAAATTAGAAAGAACAGTCGTAGAAAATTGAATCAAGCAGCGAAGGAAGGTCAATTGAATAAAGATTTTTATTTTGGTCGTGAAATAACGTTTGCTACTCGAAATTGCGCACAGTTTGATAATGTACGTGAATATTTCATCGAAATTTTAAGGTGGTCTCATTCCCTTGACGATTTAGGCGATTGTTGAATCCGAGCTCACTCGTTTTTACCCTACGTTATACCGCAATTTTCTTACTCAGGTTAATGATAAGTAAACGACAGATTTTTGCGTTATTGATATTGGTTTGATTAGGGTGGGTATTTTCATATCATCATTGATTTAGACATCGATATTTACGCATGAATCCCATGGCAACAATTGTTGTAGTAATGCAATGGATTTATTATTATGGATGTAATGATACGATTCAACTACTAAAACCCGATCTTGGTTATATTATCTTCTATAGAACACGACTACCATATTTAACGCTACTTCTATTCCCTCCAATGAAAATCAACGGGCGTCTCCGCTAGTTATGCATTAAAGAAATAAAATTGTTAGTTCCTCCTAAAACAAAGGCAGTTCCAATGTTTTGGTGTGGTGATGGTAGCATAAGATTGAGGCGAAAGCACACAAAAGCTATCGAGAATTCGAGACATGGAAATGCGAATGTTTTCCTTGAATAAATTCGTAATTTCTAACTTTATTTACTTTGGAGGGAAAGTGAATCAACGCAAACTCCAAAAATTTACTGCATCAAGATTCTCCTTCCTTTCACCAATTCAATGAATCAAACCAATCAAACTGTGAAAACGACTAAGCAATACGAATGTCTTCAATCGACTGAAATCTGGATTAGAACGAACCGTTATTGAAAAAGATCACAATTATTAGAATAAATATATATAATTCCACAATGAGAAACGTTTGAACGTTTCAACCTCAATTCTTCCGAAGGAACAAAGACAGTAATTACGTAACGGAGGTTAGAAGATTTGAAATCCAAAGATGAACAGAAGTGATAATAACCGAAAAGGATTCACAAATGAAGAGATAATCTTAAGCTAATCGAAGTAATTATAAATTTGTAAGCCTCTCTAATTAGCAAACTGGATGGTGTTTGAGATGTCTCATTGTGTATTAATTGTAAACATTAAAACGAGCACAATTCTTCCAAAACAGAACATTCTATCGAATATAAACATGGCATCCAAAACCGGAGAAAACAAATGCATATCGCAACAGAATTGTAAGAAATAAATGAAATATTGCATCCACTAGATTCGTAAGGTTGCTGTTTTGTTGCAGGAGATTCTAGTTCTTTCTAGAAAAGAGAAGAAAGTTCAATTAACACCATTTTATTACGAATAGAGAAAATTCGAAAAGATCCAGAATATAGGTATTATGAATCGGAACGATTTCCCCTCTATTATCTTATTTTGTCAAATTTTTGAAAGATATCGAAATACAAGTATGAAAAATATCGCTTGTAATCGAAAAAGCACCATTTTTTCTTAATCAAGATTTCATAAATGTTAGCATAAACCTTTATTAACGTAATCAGGGAAACTTTAAACAGCGTTTAAAAATTCCTTCATGATGTTTGGTTCAGGTCAAGTCAGTGACACTTGTGGACCATGGTTATAATTTTGATCCCCTACAGATGTATCTATTACGAGTAAAAGTTGCTTGCATACTGAAACCATATTAAATGTATTTATAATCTTTGTTCCAATGCCAAGTTTTAAGTTTCAACGTTATCGGACAGAGGTTAAAAAAAAATCTTAAAAATCGTAGCAATTTCTAAGTTTTGGAGACGCCTGGTGTCGAACCCAGGACCTATTGGAAGATGCGAATAGACATTATAACTTGTTAGGACCTGATCTTATTTAATGCAAAGTTTGAAGTCCATATGATGCCGGGAAGGTCCTGAAATGAGACTCCATTATCCCCATCTGAAATACATAGGGTAATGTAAATTGCTCTCTGGGATCGAACCAAGAACAATCAGCGAAACTTTAAGCAGCGTATATGAAATGTATTTATGATCTTTAAAGGCATGCAAAGTTCTAAGCTCGTATGTTATCGGGAAGGGGTTCAAAGTAAAAATTTTAAAAATCGTCGCAATGCATTTTGAACATGAGTATATTTGCCCTGACTTAGCGTCGAACCAAGGATGATCTTCGTGGATGTCTTTGTGGTTTCCGTAGGACCTGTTTGTCAGGTTGGACTACACCGTCTTTTATGTTGAAAGAAGATATAATTGTATTTCGAACCAATATTAGATTACCATATAATTTTTCCAAGGTTTCGGTAACATTGACGTTGTGTCTTATTTTGCGATGAATTCAGCCGATGTTGTGAAATTTGTCCACCACGCACAGTTTTCGAAAATTTCGCATGAATACTAAAATAACCAATAATTTCTTATTTTTTGCTATTAATATTTTACTGTGTACAGCCGATGAAGTGGGCAAATATTTGCGGTAGACTTGCTTAATAATATATGACAGCGTTGGAATTGAGACGATTGTGGGATGCATTGTTGGAAACGCTTTATTACATCGCGGCTTCCAACAATGGGTCATACTTTGTAATACTCGCGAGGGATATTGTTGTCGACTTCACCAAGTAACGAGGGCGAAGTGGAATTTGTTTCTTATCTTCAAGAGAGTGCCAAAGCGATGTCAATTGGAAAAACGTTTCGGATAATTGAACGCTATAATATCACCAATTTGAGTTTCAACTAAGTTTTGACTTTTTTAGATATACCTCAAATATTTTGATCGAATTGAAGACCTCAAAGTTTTTGAAGCTTAAGTGGAAGCAGCTGTGATAACAAATGTTTTTCGTCGGTTAAAGCAACTATTAATCAGAAGCTAATGAAATTGGATATAACAACCGGAAATCGTAAGAAGCGAATGAAGCATTGTACTCACCGAATAGGAGTGTTTTTCCTTCGGTCTGAAGACGTACCAGTTCTAAGAACAGAGAAAGAAAGTTCAATTTAAAAAAACAAATGGAAAAGGAGAATCTACTCATCTTAAACTGTCCTTCAAATCCAAATTTGGCATTTAATACTAACGTCAATGTATTTGGTAAATTAAATGTCGATATTTGTGTCAAATATGTCCGCAAAAATATTTACTGTCGCAGCTGCTTCTATTTAGGTAGAATTAAACTTCGAATTTCAAAAATGTACGTTCTGAATTTTCCCAAATCATTGAGGCCAATTTGAAATTTAATTTTTTTGGAGACTTCCTTAAAAACTATATATCAGCTCTTTACATTTTATTGAGCTATCTTCACGGCATCGTACTAACAATTATATTTCAATCATATTAAGTTTAAGATTCTCAGTTTTAACGGACGAGTCCAAACCTCATTGTAACTCAAATTGGTGATATTTTAATGTGCTCAATTGTCCAAACTATTTTTCTAATTGGCGTCGCTTTGACACTCTTTGGCGGTAAGAAGATATGCCCCTTTCCCCTTCGTTACTATGTGAAGTGGACAACAATATCCCTCGAGAGTATTAAAAATTATTGGCCATTGTTGGGAGCCAAGAAGTAAATAAGCTTTCCCAACATTGCATCAAGCAATCCTTTCAATTCCAATTAATTTTAGATTATTTTCTTTCGAACTCATCTAAAAAAATCTGATGTGGCCAGCACATGACTTTCTCCATATTTGTAAGATGTAAATATTTATCTACGACAGTATTTTCGAACTCTATATTCAATCTAAACTTGGAAGATGAGTGATTAATTTATATATTATTATCTTTTACGTCACAAACTGTAGGGTTAGTAAAGGATAGGAAGTAAATCATAGGCACGTTCCGAAGTACAAGATAAAATATTCTCAATAGATTTGTTAAAGGCAACTGACATCAGAGAGGGTTTCAGAGGGAGTGCCACTTGCAGGCTCAGACCACGGCGACACCCAAAAACGGAACATACACAGCGCCATCAGCGGCGAAACACATAAGCAAAACAAACACAGCGCAACTTTGTATTCAATTATTCCAACATAAACATTATAAATAATGTTTTTCGGGACATTTTCGATGAAAAACGATGAAATTGGCCTTTCCTCCCAGCGCCCAGTGCGCCCACAACGTACATAATCAGCAACTTCCGGTTTATCAGTATTTCATGAATAACTCCTAAGCAATCAGTTATATAAAAATATGCTTCATACAAAAATTATAGTACAACACAATTTCTAAAACGTTTTCAAATAATAGTATACACCGAAATATCAGATTAATGGAGATATTTTGCAAAAACGGAAACGAGCTTCGAAAAGTAAAGCTCAACTTCCGAATAACCGATTTACTCCAAAAATTAATCAACTCTAACGACACCAACTAAAGTACGATATATGAAATTTGGTGTTGATACAACAAATAGTTTTCATGTTAAACCGCCCACAAAGTAAATAATCAGCTACTTCCTGTTTGTCAGTATTTCATGAATAACTCCTAAACAACCGGTGATACGAAAATGTGTTTAATACAAAAGTTATAGTAAATTACATTTTCTAAAACTTTTTATAAGTAAAATAATATCCCTAAATATCATATTTGAGGAGATATTTTGAAAACCGGAATTGAGCTTTGAAGAATGAAGCTCGACTTCCGGTAAACCGATTTACTCCAAAAACTAATCAACTCTGACTGCACCCACCACAGTGCTATATATAAAGTTTGATATAGATAAGAGTAACAGTTTTTACGTTAGAGTGCCTACAAGCGCAGACACACACACATACACACAGACATCATTCCGAAAATGATCAAAACGTGTTCTAGGGACCCCAAAACGTGTATTTCCGTTGATATCTCGAAGTCGATTTTTTTTATGAAAACAATACTTTCTCTACACTAAATATATGGAGAAAGTAAAAATCTGATGTGGCCAGCACATGATTTTCTCCATATATAAGATGTAAATATTTATCTACGACAGTATTTTCGAACTCTATATTCAATCTAAACTTGGTGTGTGTGCTTGTAGGCGCTCTAACGTAAAAACTAATAGCTGTATCAATACCAAACTTCATATATAGCATTGTGGTGGGTGCTGTCAGAGTTTATTAGTTTTTACAGTTAATCGGTAAACCGGGAGTCGAGCTTTATTCTTCGAAGCAAATTAATAAAGCAAAGAACGCCGATCTTTGACTCGCGTGCATTCAGCGTGAGCATATATATTAAAGAATCACATCTTGAGTACTGAAAATAAAATATGGGTCTAATGACACAACACTGTAGCGCACCCTAAAAGCATAAGAAGTATTTATTTTAAAATCTGAATTGCAACCCGAATACTTAACTCTGTTCAGCCTAGGTTTACTGACATTTTGCTTTATACAATACCTTTTACTATGGGTCTAAAAAGGGGTAAATACATCAGAAGCGATGATGATGTTCTTTTCTCATAGTAACTGTTAGCATGTCCAACGTCATTTTTGGTATTTTTTAAATCTATGAATCCTAATTCAGAGAAATTTCTGCTAAGCGAATAAATAGATCAATAACTAGCCAATTCGCCAATAAAACCAAGGAAATCCAACCTGTCTGTAAGGGGAGGTGAGCATGAAACCGAACATAAAATTAATATTATTCTAATGAAGCGATTCGTGAGACTTGGTCTTAAGAAAACACATTCAAATGATAGCTATCGAAAACATTGTCAGCAATCCATAAATAATTTCTTCTCTAAGAAATAACTCTCATTAATCAATGCTATGATTGATTGAATGGATTGATGAAGAGGGATATTCTTTCCCCCATCTTATGATTGAACTTATCTTGGAAAAGGTCTCTATAACAACGCCCTGTAAAAATTCCAAATACAGCGTCCGTATTTAAAGAAAATGCGTAGAAATCCCAAGGAAAACGGACGATAAAATGTCTGACAATGCCGGGAACCTGTCAGACCTTTTTCAAGTCCGTTTTCCTTTGAATTTGGTGCACGTCCTTATGTGCTAAGTACCTTCAAACTTTTCCTTAAATTGCGTACACTAAAATCGCAAGTATTTGATATATTTGAATTTAAGTCGTTATCTTTAAACATTAATTTATGAGTGATAAAAGGAAAAGTGCGCATTTCAATATGATTGCGACACATATTTTCACCATTGGGCTGCGAACAAAAGTTTTCTTCGAAGACGTCTGCGTGGAGACGCTTCTCACGAGTGCGATAGTGTCCGAGGGAGCGTCTCTCATCCGTTGAGCGAATATTGGTAGCCCATTATGCGGAACCCGCTTTAAACCCAGAGAGAGCGTTAAAATCCTAATTCAGCAAAAAAGAGGAAACGATTTGAATTACTTCTATTACCTCACACGCGGAACATGGCATTCCGTTAATGGCTGTGACCAATTCGCATTCATAAATGATAGCAGCACAGCAGTATTGGATACGAATATTATTAACTATACAATAAGTGACATTTCGTTACGATTCGAGAAGTAAGGTATACGAGTAAAATGTAGCTTGCATACTGCAAGCAGATCGACAACACTAATTTCATATCGGCATCATATCGGGACGGACATCAAAAGAAAAAAAAAATTCAAAATATTCGTAGAATTCGCTGCAATTTAATCACCTGGCAGCGAACCCCGGTCTTCCTGGTGTACTTACTATGCAGCAAAATAGAAAATTACCATATCAAACTATGTGTGAAAATTCAAGCAAAACTATTAGGTGCAACTACCTCAAACGACGTCCTACTATTCACATACACTCCTTATTTGAGAAATTATAATGTGCTCTGGCATCGAACCCAGGAACAGCATGGTCTTATCTATTTTTTTTCTTAAACAAAGTGTTAATATACATCTTCCATCTAAGCAAGAGCTTCCTTACATATCGATAAATGCATAAAAAAATTATGAAAAGATACCCCATAGTATTATATATGGGTGATTTTTTTACCGCCCGGCATCGAACCCGGGTCTTTCAGGCAATACTTTCTATGCAGCACAAAAGAAAAACACCATCTCTAACCGCGTATGCAAATTCAAGCAGAAATATTGGTTACAACTGCCTCAAATGACGTCCTACTTTTCCTTTATATTCCTTATGAGAGAAACGTTATTGTGCTCTGGCTTCGAACCCAGGAACAGTACGGTCTTATGAAAATTTTTTTCTAAAACTTATTCGTACCATACATCTTCCAGCCAAGCACGAACATCCTATCATTTCGATAAGTGCATCTAAAAAAATAATGAAAAACGGCTCCCATGTATTTTAAAGGGCAGATCTTTGCATCGTCCTAGCATCGAACCCAGGATAACTTTTGTAAAAGTCATTGATGTTTTCGAAAGTCCAAGACCATAAATATAGGCACCTTGAGTTTTACTTCTCTACCTATCCGGAAAGTATTTTTTTTTAATTCCCGAAAATCACGGCAATGCATTCAAACGGGAAAAATCGGGACTTTGGGGCCCTCTGGAATCGAACCTATGACACTGAGGATCAAAGTCTCTTTTTTCCTGGGGGTTTCACGTTATGGCCAATATGTCATAAAAATTTCAGATCAATGACGCTTGTAGTTTAGGCTGTGAATTTGTATCCTATCTATCTATATAGGTATATATATGAATGAATCCGGAGAAGCATCTATATATAATAGATTCTGCAGAAATAGAATCCTAATCATTTATTTAATTTGAGAATATGGATGATTGTACGCATAAATAGCAGTAAAATGAAATAGATATAATTAAACAATAAAAGTAAACATGCTTAATTTCAAACTGGTAAGAAAAATTAGCGTTTCAAATTAGAGCAGTCAGAACGAGGTACATAAGATGTAAAATAAATAATAAGGGCAATCACTGCATTTATGGAAAACAAAATAAAGAATGTGATATTAGATCAATGAATAGTGCAAGACCAAACGGTTATATGAGAAAATCTGAATTGATACAGTTTTTACTGAGGCTGACTACAAGAACAGATGTGTTTAAAAGGGCAGAAAACAGTCTGCATAGTTTTTTAGCGCTGAACTTTATAATTAGACGAATAATTGACAAATACGGCAATTTCAACAGATTTCCAATTCAAAATCGAAGCGTTTCCATGCGACCTTTAGAAGTAGACAAGAGTACTGTGTTCAATGAGAAGGAAATTTCCTAAATGAGAATAGAAATCTTTGAGTGCTCACCGTTGATGTGTCAGAAGATAAATACTGCTTCATCATCCTGCAAGAAAGAGAAACAGAATATATTTATTTAACGAACAAAAATATTAATTTCCGAGGGTAATGCACAAAATATCACATTGTATAAAAAACCTGTGGAATGTTCTCGAGATTCGAGAAATTCTCAGGATCTCGGGAAATCTCGAGATTCCTTGAATTGTCGTGATCTCGGGAAAATCACGATTTCGACACGTTCTGGGGATATATAAAGAATTAGATTGTGTCTAATCTTCCCCATTGGGCAGGCACAGAGATTGAACTGTCCATTTTGGATGCAATAGAAATGGCGGGAGCGAAACATTTCAACTGGACCGCAGAATTCAAATTCACATTCCGAATAGGTTCTAGTAATATTAGTAGTAGTATTGCTAAAAGTGCTTCAACAGCCTAGGTCATTTCGCACATTGGCACCCACCGGGGTTCGAACCGGTGACCGCTTTCACCAAAGGCAAACTCGCTGTCCACATGACTATCCGGGAGCCGAATAGGTTCTTCCGCGCACTTAGAAATCACCAGTAACCCGCAAAATATTCTCTATTTTTACATTAAGATATTCGAGATGGATTAGATGTTGGGTTCCTAATGTTTTAGTCTATCAGCTTTTATTCCCAGCGACCGAGGCTAAAAACACATTGGAGCAGATCGCTTGTTTCACTAGCCGGTTATCACACGCACAGTGACGTTAGTTTGTAAACGCTGAATATGGTCAGTTATAGCGATAAATAGCTCGTTATTCGTGATAATTCTGCTAACAAGAGGTTTTTATTGAAACATGTGCACGATTCATGTTCATCCTGTGATTCACGAGTATTTTGGTGATTAACGTAATCTGTATCAAATGCTGAAGAAACATCCTGAAGGGTTCTTTCAGTAATTAAGAATGGAAGTGAGATTTTAGATTACGTTAAAGCATTAGTTCCACCGAATATTAAAGGAACTGCAAAGAGTGCAAATGCGCGAGTCCCCAAAGGCAATACGCTTCAATCAAATGACTAAGTGATTAGATAGGCTCTGCTCCGATGTTCCCTCATACTTGAATCGTGTAAATATGAATCATCAATTCTGCCAGTTCGTGTGTTTGTCTTCCATTTTAGTCGACGCCGTTCGATCTCTTCGCGTAAAACTTTGCTCGCGTGTTCTCTGAGATCAGGGTGGAAAAACCCTCTTAACTTAATTCAATAACTTCGCTGGGTTCGAACAAAGATCGCTCAGATAAGGTTCCAAAAGGAATACATGCATACTTCAGTTTTATCGGGTGCAGGCTTTATTTGTTTTGAAGAGATAAATTAGAAGGAATAGTCTTAAAGAGTCGAGACAAGCACCAAAAGAACGAAAATTGAATGAAGATTCTTTTTGTGGACACGTTATTTACGTTCTGAATCGAAACTACGAGAAGTAACAAGACTTTCTCCATAAGGTATTTCCTCCTCGAAATTAAAAAACGAGGGAAGAGAAAAATAAAACACGAACAACACAAACGATTAATAAAAATAAAGACTACGTATTTAAATATGTATATTTAAACAGAGGAAACTGAAAAAGTAACAGATGACGAAAATTATTAATACACGCTTAAGAAAAAAAATACAGAAGATAAATGGAGGGGGAAAAAACAAAGAAGAAAAGCATTTATCAATCAGTCAGAGCTTAATCTATAGCAAGAGACTGGGCAAAAGACGCTTTGCATTGCATTGTTTGCCATGTAAACAAACCCATAGTAACGAACTTTATTGTGATTATAAATACGTGTGTTTTAAATTTAAAATCAGCTTCCGAATAAAACTTTCAAGAAATATAGTAATCATGTTGCATTTAACATTATTATGAAGTGCTATGAATTAAAACGACATTTTAACATAAATAAGTCGCATAACAACATAATTGATTAATTATAATAAGACTCCTAAACGGTGGTTGATATAGAAAATTAGAACAAAGATTAAGCGGCTGTAGTGGCAGAGTTGTTACAATGCTTGCATACCACGCTTCAACGCCAAGGTCCCAGGTTCGAATCACGCTAACCAGATTTTTATGTTCACAGCTTTCGAAGCACTGCCGTCGGAGACCACTCGTCCACGGGGATTCCTTGTCTACTTCCGTATGCGCAAGACAAGGGGACTGCGAGCCGAACCCTTCGAGCGGAGGTCCTCTCGCTCAAGGACCGCTACGCAAGCGCCTCAGCGGCCGTCCGACGAAACGTGAGTCATTGGGGAAACCATCCCAAACTAAAAAACCTTCCTAACAACTAATTAACTACTTAAATAATATCACTGATCTTTTATCGCGAGTAACTGACAACGACTACTACATTTAATCAAAAAACTTGCGATACAAGACCTGCACCCTGATTACGTAAATGTGAGAGCTATGACGGCGGCTGGCAGCTAACACCGCTTGCTATGACGGTCGGCGACAGCGAGCGATCACGTAACTCACCGTCATAGCACTTAGGACGGCCGTAGTTTAGATTTTTATATTTTTTGTGTTGGTAGTATTATAAAATCTGAAGAACCAATGAAAAACCTTGACACATAACCAAACAATTGCACACCAAAGCGCCGGCGGTGTTTTGAGCCTTTTTTGAACAGCGCAAGCAATGGAAGCCGTACAAGTGAGAGTAATTAACATAAATAAATTATGTTACACAATAGAAGTAAATATTACGTTTAAGATGTAATTTCGTATCTTCAATATCATATTAATTATCGTGGATACAGTAAATAGATTCAGGTGACACTTTGCATTACTTTTCCATCCCAAAAGATTGAATTAAAACTTTCTCTAGACCGCGTGTTTCAATAATAATAATGAAGTATTTAATTTTTAAAAAATTACTTAGATATCTTGAAATGGTAGCAGAAGTAATTATGTTTTAAAATTCTGCTGTTAAGCGTATTATCCCGTTTCTCGCTATTAACAATCGTGATCCTTATATATTCATATAATTGTAATAATAAAAAGTTGCTTTAATAATTTAATTGTAACTCAATTTACGAATGCAAATTGATTTTTAACACCGGAAAGTTGCCTTTAACATAGTATTTTAAATAAAGATGATGAATTGTTTTGAAGATATCGAGAGGGATTCTATGTTTGTATTGTTTCAATTGATGCTCTTGGACTATTATAAAATTCAAAACTTTGACAGAAAGTAAAATATACACACTCTGAAAGTGTGTGGCTAGGATCAACTGAATTTTCTGCAATATAAAGTCATTAGATTTGTTATGACCCATAAGTTCGCTAGATTACTAATTCGTATTAAAAGTTATTAGGTTGAGATGTAAAATAGTACTAGCATTACTTATTTTTATTAGGTGATTCCCAAAGCATGAAGCGACAACTGAAGGTTTTTTTCTTATTTATACATTGAAGTTGAAGCAAGATTTCCATTTTCATATCGAATAATATTCTGCTGTTTAAGAAAGAATTAATATCTCTACGAGTTTTCTACAAATTATTACAGAAAGAAAACTAATCGAGGAGGGAGGGCTAACGAAAGACAACTCAAGTATTTAGTAGACTACATGAGTCTACACAGTAGTTTTGCAGCTACAGAAACTACAGAAATTACCAACATTTTACGTGTCCCTCGTTTCCAAAACAAAGACAGTTGACTGACGTTACCCCGTACTTATGGTGTCAACACAGCAATTTTTATGCTCAGTATACTGATTGTGTGGTAAATAAATGCTTTTTAACTTACACTTAACGCATAATAAATCATAAAAATAATAGTATTAGGCTAATCATCAAATTTATTGTCCATAATCGATTTCTTATGACGCTTCTCACTGCTTCTCACGGCCTTTCCCAGCCGTCATCGCGTACGACGGCGCGAAGGTGAGAAAAAGTGCTCTCACGGATAGTCGCTGATATCACCCTTCGTCGTGCGTATGACGTTGCCCCTGGCAACGACGTCGCTCTAACCCTTCTCACAGTTACATAATCGGGGTGCAGAGAGTTAACTAAAATTCTAGTCTCACACACTCAAAATCGAAAGCTATCTCAAAAAAAACATGCATTCACTAAACCCTATAATGCAATGCTCACTTAAGGAGTAAAATAACTGACTTAATGACATAAGTTATGCGTTGATTACAATTAGCGAACATATACACTCACCGATTAACGTTTCCACGTCTTTGTCACCAAAAGAAAGTCCTTAGCCACCAAAACACAACAATAGTCTTCCTCAGCTGTCAAAGTGACTTTGCTTACATTAACTTTTAAACAATTCACCGACTCGTATTCTCAAAACTAACATGAAACAACATTCTCTGGACATTTAAACACAATTTCACCTCAAAGTCACCTCGGAATCGCGTAAGATGCAATAGAAATAAACAGATTAAGAATTTGATAATACCACGTTTCCTTCTATTCCGCCATAACCGCAAAGCCGGAAATTGACTGCTAGTTAAGGAAGTAGTACCCCTAGTGACCAAATTATAAACTAAATAGGCGTGTACGTGCACTCAAGCCGGAAATTGGCTCAAAATGCCGCGGAACTCAAAAAAGACATGTAAAGAAAATGTTAAACACTGATAAATAAAAGCTTTAGAGGGTTAACAAGAGATGAACGGTACAGAATCATTAAATTTAGTATGTGTATTAAAATTAAATGAATATGAAATTCGAAATAATTGCGAAAAAATCAAAAATACGAATATTGCAAACTCCTACTTCAATTTGCTTCATCATTCAGTATTTGACGCAATCCATAAGCACTTCGTCCTTGTGTGCGAGCCAAACTCGTAAACACCCACTCTCGTATTTTATCCCACATTCGCTTTAAGAGTTTATCATCTCGACAGCTACCTATAAAATATATACAAATACCTATAAAAGGAAATTCTTTTCGGTGATCAGAGATTCTGATCCTGAATCTAAAAGTGGAGATATTCTAGTCGAATTCAGACTCAGTTTAAAGCTACCGGCAATATTTATCAGAATAATGAACGGATTAGTACTTTTAACACGCAAAAAAACGAAAAATTCACAAATTGAATGCCACCTTGTAGAAAATAAAATAATTAAAAGAACGAGTTCTCCAACATAATGTGATGTAAAATTTCCATAAATAGAATAGATTGTAAAAACAGCGAGAGGTAGATTACATCTGAACAAAGCTTACATTCAAAATCATCTTATTAATTTATAATAATATAATATTTTCGATACAAAGTAAGACTTCGAAGGAGTCCGGTTTCAAAAGAACATAATTAAAAAATCTGATGTGGCCAACACGACTTTCTCCGTATTTATTGAAAACAGAATCTTATGCCGGTAATACATAAATAACTCCAAAACAATGAGTGTTACAGAAAAATGTTTCAAACACTTCCTGCAATTGCTGGTTACCTTCTCACGGAATATTTCTAGTTATCCATGTAAAATATTTAATTTTCCAATAATTAATTTAATCACTTCGATATTCAGCCTCATGGTCCTTAAGTTCTCGAGTATCTTTACATGATAACACATCGGATTCAACAATGGAATCGGTCGTCAGGGGGATGAGTTGTTTACAAACTCGAACTTTGACAATATTTTCGTATATTTCACCGATATTCTCGCAAATTCGAATCTGAAGAATATAGAATCTGATACTGAGGCGAATGAAACTGAGTGATACAACAATCCTCAACTCCGTTTCGTATCCGATGGCCGCAGGTGCATTCAAAAGTACCATACATGCCGGCGCATAAGTCGACCCCTAAGATTTTGAGGTGAATTTCAGGTTTTAGCCTATGTTCAGCAAATAAGTCGACCCAAAACATCGATTTCCATCGGCACACTTGTTTCTCGGTTTATCAATGGAACGAAAAACGGACGACGTCACGAAAGAAAGTCACCCCTCAATCGGCCCCTTTCTCCAGCGGTGATGACGTCACGATGAAGTGATAAGTGAGCGGTAGAGAGAGACCTCCTCTCGGACGATGATGGCAGAGACGAAATAATCCGTAGTCTGGAGTTAGTTAGAGGATGATTCGGGAGTGTTGCACAGGATGGTTTTCGGTGGGCTTATGAGGTGTAGACGAGTGTGGGTGGGCTAGGATTTGTCGAAGGTTTTGAATATTAAGTCGGGGCGGAGAAAATTTTGAAAAAAAGGCCCGGAAAAGCGATTTTTCGTTCAAAAAACGGAGAAAATCCGGGAATTCGGTCGAAATGTTCGGTTTCTTTCGCTCCGATTTGCTTGAATATGAAGTGCACCTTTGGACTCGTTTAGACCAACGAGTAAAATGTTGCTATCTTGATAACGCAAGCTTCAAGTCGACATCATATCGAAAGTAAAAAAGTATTGAAATTATTCTTAAAATTCGCTGCAATTTATCCGTCCTGCATCGAACCCTGGTGATACTTACTATGCAGCACAACAGAATATCACCATCTCTAATTATGTGAGAAAACTAAAGCAGACAAAATGGCTTCAACTGCCTCAAAGGTCGTCCTACTTTTCACATGTATTCCTTGTGTGAGAAATCGTAATGTGCTCTGGCATCGAACCCAGGAACAGCATGGTCTTAAATAATTTTTACTTTTTCCCTATACGTAGTATAGAGAAAGTATTGTATTCGCAAAAAAATTCGGCCTCCAGATTTCGACGGAAATAGATGTTTTGGGGCCCATAGAGCATGTTTTAGCTATTTTCCCGAACATGTCTGTCCGTGTGTCTGTCTGTGGTTAAAAAGTTTGTGTGCGCTCTATCTTAAAAACTAATTATCCGATCATTTTCAAAATTCATATATAGAATTTTCGTAACAATGCCAAGAGTTGATTAGTTTTTGGAGAATATCGCTTCACCGAAAGTTACGGTTTATCCGAAACAAAAGTTTGTTTCTTAAATATCTCTGTAAGGATGCAATATAGGCATATACATTTACACACAAAAGTTGTAGATTATGTACTTTAATACAACTTTTGCATCAAACATTTTTTCGTAACACTGATTGTTTAGGAGTTATTCTTAAATAATTGTTAACCAAAAGTTGTTTACCCAGAAATGGAAGTTTTTCATTCTTATCTCTGTCAGAATGCAATGTAGGTATATACAATTATGTACCAAAGTTGTAGACAATGTTTTTACTACAAAGCTTGTATGAAACATTTTCCTGTAACACTCATTGTTTTGGAGTTATTTATGTATTACCGGCATAGGCTTATGTTTTCAATAAATACGGAGTAAGTCATGTGTTGGCCTCATCAGATTTTTTTTCTTGAACCGAGTCTTAATATACATCTACTTTCTGAGCAAAAACTTCTTATCATTTGATAAGTGAATGTAAAAATAATTAAAAACTACCCCTATGTGTTTTATAAGGGAGATATATTTACCGCCCGGCGTCGAACCCGGGTCTTTCTGGTGATACTTCCTATGCAGCCCAATAGAAGATCATCATCTTTAACCATTTGTGAAAATTCAATCGGAAATATTGGCTGCAAGTGCCTCAAACGACGTCCTTCTTTTCTCTTATATTCCTTATGTGAGAAATTTTAATGTGCTCTGGCATCGAACCCAGGAACAGCATGGTCTCATATAATTTTTTTTTCTTGAACCGAGTCTTAATATACATCTTCTAGCGAAGCAAGAACTTCCTATTATTCTATTATTTCGACAAGAGGCATCGTGTTACGTTCTATGTTTAACTCAAAGCCGTGTACGGCGGCATAAGCAATTCGCCCACAGAATAAAAACGCACCATTTACGAGGAAGATTTCGTTTCAAACAAATAAACGAAATACGCCATTCTAAACATTTTCAGGCGGATTACGACCAGTCCCCCTGACGGCCGTTGCGATGGCTAAATCCACGCATCTCCCTGTATAGTGGGAGTCGGATTTTAGTCGTGCTCTACATTAAGCCGTGTTACCAGTGAATTATCCAACGTGACGTATGTAGCTCATTCGTAGCATTACCAAAAAATATTTATTGATTTGACATCGATGGAGAGACCGTGATGTCAAGAAGACGTGAATAACAATGATGTTAATGAGCACGAGAAGACTAAAGAAACGTAATTCGAAACTTTGATTCGTCATCACTCCGTCACCACACGACCAATTAATCGATAACTAACATACAGATCAAAGTTCCACAACTTTCGTTCGCAAATGGCACGAATACAGGGAATTTCGCGGGTCCTTGTTGGCTAAAGTGATTGCAGCAAAGTTTCCTATACCGAGAGTGTTTCGTGCGCTACCTCTGGCACATCTCGATCGCAGCGCCGCACGGCGTACTACTAAAAAGCTCGCTGAAGACGCTCTGCCTTGCCGTGTAAAAAAATCCATAGATACGAACTTCATTGTTATTGCCAAGAGCAATAAATTACGGCACGAAACAATTGTGTTTGAATAACTATTTTGAACCGCGTGTCTCAAATTCCAAATCAACTTCCTCACAAAACGTTGAAGGAATGGTGTTGAACGAAACGAGAAACGGTGTGAACCAAAACGACATTTTAACGTAAATACGTAGCAATACCATGAATTATGCATATTTATTTTCCGAAATAGAATTCGTAGAATCCTACCTTCCCTAACACACTCTTTAATGTTACTGGTGAATGTGAATGTTCATTATTACGACAAACAATTCAAATCTTCACGCCCTTCGCTGAAATCACGAGCACGTTTTTGTCCATTCAAGATCAAATCAGTCGTCGTCGAGTCGGAGCTGCTGCTTTTAAAGAGTCGAGAAGAGACGCAGACCTCATTTTGCATGAAATCGCGAGTTGCTTTGATTTTGATCGATGCATTCTGTTCCATTTTCTCTTCGTGTCCAACTGAGCCACGGCAAAGTCCCACGGAAATACGCGTTATCTCTTCAAACGTAAGATAAGTGCCTAAGGACAGCTTTTAGATTAGCACAGAACTCGTAATCGGATTTGTACGCTCTTTTTAATTCTTACTACGCTTGCAGACCGCTTGCGATCTTCTCAATTCGAGCTCAAGTCTTGCATCGTATTAATTTGATGCATCTTATCACGGAATGCGACAGAAGGATCACACGCAACAGTGATCACGTTCGTTAATACTAATCACGAAGATTTAATTTCAAATTTCAAAGAAATAACAAGCTTTGTTTTCTAAGTCCAAGGAGAAAATGAAAATTGCAATCGGAAGTCGATCATTAGCTGGTACATCCGCTTCATACCTTATTTGATCATTTCGATCGATTGCACACATTTTTTATTTAATCAAATTATAAAAAATGGTCTTCTTAAATCGAGATGAACACCAGAAGAAAGGAAATTGAATAAAGATTCTTATTTTGGCCATGGAATAACGTAATCGAGTCGAAATCGAGAGAATTCAGACAAAAATGAAGAAATATTCGTGTGATTTCGTGGGCGTAAACAATTCTCTAACGACGAAGGTGATTGTTGAACTCTCGTACGAATTTAAGGGAAAGACATTAAGAAATGTATTGGGAAGAAGAGCCAACATTTTATGGCAATAAAACCATTGGTAAACTTAGGAAATGGAAATTCATTTACACTTTCACATAAATCATAAATTTATTTCTATTTTGTAGATTTATAAATAAAGATTTGTGAATAAAACTTAAAATGCTTGATTTCTTTCTTAACAATGAAATGAAAAATGTTGCCGTCAAAATCAATCGAACAGCAACAATGTATACTAATGCGTTATTGTTTTAACAACCGAATAGACAAATACTATATTATAACAGTTAACAATCACCATTTCAATTTAATTGTAATACCGTCATTTTTTATTGAACAATTCACTAGTTAATATTAATATCGGATGTTTTCACATCAACATTAATACATATATATGTTACTTTCTATCCATACATTCTTTCATCGAATATTTGGCATTTCTATTTTAGACTTATTGGACAATGACTTTAATTACAATTACACGGATAATGATGATTAAAACGAAGTTGCTAAACAAAGCAATAACGATATTAAGCAGCTTCTCAGTCGCCCTTCAATTGTTTTATGTGCGCATTTCTATTAGATGCTCATTCGTCTTGTTAAATATACGCACTCCGACGCTCACTTGTTCTACTTTCGTATCTCTTTGTTCCCTTACGACAACTCAATTCCTTCCGTCCCATCTCCTACGCCATTACTAACCTTTTCCCAAATAATATAAGACCCGCATTTCACAACCCCTTAACAATAAGAAACCTTCTTCCAAACCCCAAAGACCACAGGGATCCTGCGACCACCAGCGGCGTCTACCTCCTCTCCTGTGACGACTGCGATGCAAAATACGTTGGTCAAAGCGGCCGCGGTCTGGCACAAGGGCCGCGGAAGCTTGCCTCCGCCGGAAACAATACCCCCCCGCCTCTGCTTTTGCCCTTCACCTCTTGGAATCGGGACATAAGAGCAGCTTTGTCCCCGCACGTCTTCACCAGGAGAAGAAAGGAAGACGGTTGGATATACTTGAGACAATTGAAATTGTGAATTTTCCCGCGGAAAAGGGTTTTCTTACTAACGAAAACACCTTCCCCCACACCTCACCTCTCATCTCCCTTCCCAAAAGGATATTCCCATTACCTCTCCTCCCCCTCCCCTCCAACCCCTCAGCACATAAGGAAATTTTAAAATATTTCTGTACCAGAAGATGCTACTCCGGTAGCGAAACCGGTCGTACTCTAAAATAAAATAGTGTGGAAAATTACAGTGTTTTTATTCATTATCTCAATTCCTTCCCATAATCCACTTCTCCCCAACCAAACAAACAGCTGAACTGCGGATGCCATAGGCCTCCCGTATCTACGGAAACAACTTTTCAAATGCACGTGTATTATTTTACGTGTGTGTATTTTTGTATTATGAAAATAACACAAAATAATATAAAAAAAGCTTTACGTGAATTTCTTATGGAAGGCTTTCCGAACCTTCTGGACACGAACCCGGCACCATTAACAGAATAAAACAGTCTTCTTTTCTACCGTACTAAGGTTAAGTGTGCGAAATTTGGTTAAAATGAGAGTAAATGTCGATACTTTTTAGTCCTTTACTCTAATTTAATTTTTTCTGCATTTATTTTTTTACTTTCTAATTTTCCTTATAGAATACCCTGAGTCGAGTGTCATCGGGAAAGAGGAGAGGAATTTGGGTAGTGAGGATCCTTAAAAGCAGTCCAGCAAGTATAAGTATCAATATATTTGAGTTATTATTTAGTCTTAATTTAGGATTATCTAGTTTTCTTCCATTAGTATAATAATGATTATTTGCCTTTCCTCTAATTTTATTTTTTTTGGCACTTATTTTTAGTTTCATATTTTCCTAATAGAATACCCTGGTTCCAGTGTAATGGGGAGAGAGAAGACTTATTTCGGGAGTGAGGATCTTTAAAAGCATTCATTCAAGTATAAGTATTAATACATTTGAGTTATTATTTAGTCCTTATTTAGTATTATCTAGTTTTATTCCATTAGTTTTATAATGATTTTATGCCTTTCCTCTAATTTTATATTTTTCTGCATTTATTTTCTTACTTTCTTATTTCCCTTACAGAAATTCATGGAATAAGTGTCATTGGGAGAGAGGAGATGCATTTCAGGAGTAAGAATCCTTAAAAACATGCCATCAAGTTTAACCCTTAAACTGCGGGAAACGTATAAAAATGTTTTCCTGCCAGAATGCGAAAACTGCGGGAAAATCGTTTTTAAACGTTTGACCTGCCCTTCCTTGCCCATTCTTGGCCTTCCTCAATTTTATGGCGGTGCCTGTGAATGAGACGGACCTTCACAAAATCTTTTGCATTGTCCTAAATGTGGAAAACCCATCCCGGGGGATCTCCGGCCTCTGCGTAATTCCAAGATTTGTAGTGCACTCGTAATTTCATATTTTCCTCACTCGTTTAAAATCAATGTATCTACTAACTGTTTCGTATCAAATTGATCAGCTAACAGCAAGGGAAAAAATTAGACAATTAAATCATTGGCAATTGCTTCCACGTTAGAGGAACAACCAAAAGTCTTGAACAATAACCGCTAGCCGCGGGCATCGGAAGAAGGTCTACCCGGATTATGGGGGTTTTCTGCCTGCTGCAATTAGTCTGACCCACCAGGAGAAGGGACCGTTTCTCTAACTTGCCTCCCGCACACGACTGTCGCGAAAGAAAAATACACCCGCATCTTAAGGGTTAAGTAATAATACATTTAAGTTATTATTTAGTCTAAATTTAGGATTATCTAGTTTTCTTCTATTAGTATTGTAATGCTTTTAAACCTTTACTTTAATTTAATTTTTTCTGCATTTATTTTTTTACTTTCTAATTTTCCTTGTAGAATACCCTGAGTAGAGTGTCATTGGGAAAGAGGAGATGCATTTCAGGAGTGAGGATCCTTAAAAGCAGTCCAGCATGAATAAGTATGAACAACTTTAAGATATTACTTAGTCTAAATTTAAGATTATCTACATTACTGCCATTTTTACTATGATGATTATATGCCTTTCCTCTAATTTTATTTTTTTCTGCATTTATTTTCATACTTTCTTATTTCCCTTATAGAAATTCATGGGTTAAGTGTTATTGGGAGAGAGGAGATGCATTTCCGGAGTAAGGATCCTTAAAAGCTGTAGAGCAAGTATTAGAATTAAAAAAATTGAGTTATTATTTAGTCTTAATTTAGGATTATCTAGTTTTCTTCCATTATTATTATAATGATTATATGCATTTCCCATAATTTTATTTTTAACTGCATTTATTATTTTATTTTCATATTTTCCTTAGAAAATACACTGGGTAATGTGTCATCGGGAGAGAGGAGATGCATTTCAGACGGAGGTTCCTTAAAAGCAGTCCAGCAAGTAAAAGTGTAAATACATTTGGGATATTATTAAGTCTTAATCCAGGATTGTGTAGTTTTCTTCCATTATTATTATATTGATTATATGCCTTTCCTCTAATTTTATTTTTTTCTGCATTTATTTTTTTACATTCTTATTTTCCTTATAGAATACCCTGTGTCCAGTGTAATGGGGAGAGAGAAGACTTATTTCGGGAGTGAGGTTCCTTATGATTATCTATATTACTGCCATTTTTACTATAATGATTATATGCCTTTCCTCTAATTTAATATTTTTCTTCATTTATTTTTTACTTTTTTATTTTCCTTATAGAATACCCTGAAACCAGTTTCATAAAGTGAGTGGAGATGCACCTCGGGAGTGAGGATCCTTAATGGCAGTCGAGCAAGTATAAGTATTAATACATTTGAGTTAATATTTAGTCTTAATTTTATATTATCTACATTACTGCCATTTGTATTATAATGATTATGTGCGATTCCTCTAATTTTATTTCTTTTCTGCATTTATATTTTTACATTCTTATTTTCCTTATAGAATACCCAGGGTCCAGTGTAATGGGGAGGGAGAAGACTTATTTTGGGAGTGAGGTTCCTTAAAAGTTGTTGAGCAAGTATAAGTATTAATACATTTTAATTATTATTTAGTCTTAATTTTGGATTATATTGTTTCCTTCTATTAGTATTATTATGATTATATGCCTTTCCTCTAATTTTATTTTTTTCTGCATTTATTTTTTTACATTCTTATCTTCCACTTAGAATTCCCTTGGTCCAGTAGATAGGAGATGCATTTCGAGAGTGAGGATCCTTAAAAGCAGTCCAGCAAGTATAAGAATTAACACATTTGAGTTATTATTTAGTCTTAATTTAGGATTATCTAGTTTTCTTCCATTAGTATTATATTGATTATATACCTTTCCCCCAATTTAATTTTTTTCAGCATTTATTTATTTATTCTCTTTTTTCCTTATAGAACTCCCTGGGTCCAGTGTCATCGGGAGAGAGGAGATGCATTTCTGGAGTGAGGATCATTAAAAGCAGTCAAGCAAGTAAAAGTATTAATATATTTGTGTTATTATTTAGTCTTAATTTAGGATTATCTAGTTTTCTTTTATTGATATATTATAATGATTATATGCCTATCCTCTAATTTTATTTTTAACTTCATCAATTATCTTACTTTCTCATTTTCCTTAGAGAATACCCTGGTTCCAGTGTCATAGGGAGAGAATAGATGCATTTCGGACGGAGGTTTCTTAAATGCAGTCCAGCAAGTATAAGTATTAATACATTTGAGTAATTATTTACTATTAATTTAGGATTATCTATTTTTCTTAAATTAGTATTGTAATGATTATATTCTTTACCTCTAATTTTATTTATTTCAGCATTTATTTTTTAACTTTCTTACTTTTCCTTATGGAATTCCCTAGGTCCAGTGTCATCGGCAGAGAGGAGATGCAATTCAGGATTGAGGATTGTTAAAAGCAGTCTAGCAAGTATATGTATAAATAGATTTGAGTTATTATTTAGTCATAATTTTAAATTATCTACATTACTGCCATTTTTATTATAATGATTATATGCCTTTCCTCTAATTTAATTTTTTTCTGCAATTATTTATTATCTTTCTTATTTTCCTTATAGAATACCATGGTTCCAGTGTCACCGGGAGAGAGGAGATGAATTTGGGCAGTGAGGATCCTTAAAAGCAGTCCAGCAAGTATAAGTATTAATACATTTGAGTTATTATTTACTTTTTATATAGGTTTATCAAGTTTTCCTTTATTAGTATTACAATGATTATATGCCCTTCCTATAATTTTATTTTTTCTGCATTTATTTTTTACGTTTTTATTTTCCTTATTGAATACCCTGGGTCCAGTTTCATCAGGAGAGAGGAGATTTATTTCGGGAGTGAGGATCCTTAAAAGCAGGCCAGCAAGTATAAGAATTAACACATTTGAGTTATTATTTAGTCTTAATTTAGGATTATCTAGTTTTCTTTTGTTGATATATTATAATGATTATATGCCTTTCCTCTAATTTTATTTATAACTGCATCAATTATCTTACTTTCTTATTTTCCTTAGAGAATACCCTAGGTCCAGTGTCAGCGGGTGAGAGGAGATGCATTTCGGGAGTGAGGATCCTTAAAAGCAGTCCAGCAAGTACAAGTATTACTAGATTTGAGTTATTATTTAGTCATAATTTTAGATTATCTACATTACTGCCATTGTATTATATTGATTATTTGCCTTTCTTCTAATTTTATTTTTTTTCTGCATTTATTTTCTTACT
Organism: Sympetrum striolatum; assembly: GCA_947579665.1. Classification (NCBI taxonomy): domain Eukaryota; kingdom Metazoa; phylum Arthropoda; class Insecta; order Odonata; family Libellulidae; genus Sympetrum; species Sympetrum striolatum. The sequence continues at coordinate 16,735,671 of OX388350.1, forward strand.
TTCTTATTTTCCTTATAGAATACCCAGGGTCCAGTGTAATGGGGAGAGAGAAGACTTATTTCGGGAGTGAGGTTCCTTAAAAGTAGTTTAGCAAGAATAAGTATTAACAACTTTAAGCTATTATTTAGTCTAAATTTACGATTATCTATATTACTGCCATTTTTACTATGATGATTATATGCCTTTCCTCTAATTTTATTTTTTCTGCATTTATTTTCTTACTTTTCTATTTCCCTTATAGAAATTCATGGGTTAACTGTCATTGGGATAGAGGAGATTTATTTCGGGAGTGAGGATCTTTAAAAGCAGTCCAGCAAGTAAAAGTATTAATACATAAGAGTTATTATTTGCTCTTAATTTAGGATTATCTAGTATTTGATATTTTTGCTCTTATATAAATCAAACTTCTCCTTCCATAGAAACGCAGTTCTTTAGTTCCACGCTGCAGGATGATATTGATGCAATCAAAAAGAAAATATTCTTTTGTCAATGTATCTTGTTGATTTTATGACAGAACAAGATTGGAACCAATAGCTAGTAGCCACTGCTGTGTCATCATCTACAGTCATTCAGGGTGTGTTTTTGCGTTGTATTTCCGAAATTAATAAAGACCCCAGACGTTACAACATGTGATCATTGAATCCATTGTTAGTGAACATTGAATACGATAGTTAGAGCACGAAATAAGCCCTATCATTATAAAATGAAAACTAAATTCTACTCATTTTTTCTCTGTCACTACATTATTGTTTCCCCTTCAAAATTAAGAAACCAGTGCTGAGTAAAGCAGTCATCAAAATTTGAATTCCATTTAAAACTACCTATTTGTATGGAGAAACATTCTCGTCTCCAGTTGCTCAAAATACTAAGTGCTGCTGTTGTATCGAAGTCCTTACGGCTCTCCATGAATGAGTTCAATAAGAGCATTAATAAAGTAAAGACCTTTGAGGTGTGAGTTTCAGTCTACCGCAAATGCAAAAAGTAAGTTGGGTCCATATGAAAACGAAAACAGAGGCGTTGAAGATGGTTGGGGAGGAAAGGCTTTAATTGAAGTAATTAAGCACCTACAGGAGAAATGGGTTGATCAAATATTGAGAAGGGAGGGGATGCTCGAGAATGTTATTGAGGGTTGAACTCAGAGAATAAAAAAAGGAGAAGACAAAGACAAAAGATGTTGGAAGACATAAGGGATGGCATTAGCTATAAGGAGGTAGAAGGCGTCGAATATGGATTTTTGAATTCATATGAACCTACCAAAAGGTAAAACACTCATGCATGTATTGATTCGTACCAAGGAATATTTCCCAATTTATTCAAAATACCTTAAATGTGTTTTGTTTACCATTTTTTCAAATGAATGAATATTTAGCAAAACATGAGTTTTGACCATATCACTTAGTTTTTCTCTCTCATTTATAATCTATTAATTTTTGCTCATTATAAAAGAGATAAATTGCACACTCAACATCTTCCACTTATAAACAACTAAAAAAACCAAATGAATGACATTATGTATATAATTATAAAATTTTATAATTTCATCAATGGGTCTGATAAATGCACACAATGAATTCATCATATCCTATGACGTCTTTCATTTTAGTCTTAATGGAAACACTTGGGAGTTACATAACAACTAAATAATATATTTTAATGATTGGAAACTGAGGTTTCTGAATAATAATATAAATAATTGGTCTAGATCTTTGGTAGTAATACATACAAATAATATAATAAGGATATAATATAATAATAATATGATAGGTTAATTATTATAAATAGAAATAGTATAAATAATTACTCTTTGAGATAGCTGATCCCCGCTCATACACTCTATTTTACTGACAGTAGAAAGTTTCTGTTTGTGCTATCGCTTTGTTGCTAGGGAGTAGATTTCTCAGGCAAGTCCACTTTCAAATTTTAGACTTGGAGATGCTGTAAAAAGATAATGATAATAAAATGCTTTAGAATTTCTATGTATTTCTTTCTATCAATAATGTAAGCTCACTTACCATACAAAGAATATTTGTGTGAAACAAACAAATATTCAATTCTCTTAACATTGGAATCTCAACTTTAAAAGGAGTGCAACATGACATGTGGACTAGCTAGCTGAGGCCTTTTCCTTTCCTGTAGATGTTGTGATAAAAATTCAAGTGTTTTGAATCCCCTCATAGCTAAGATTGGACAAGAATGTGTTCATGAGAACAGAATTACTGACAGCATTACTTCAAAGCAGCAATAGATAAATAAACTACTAGTAATTAGTACTGTACCTATTAATCGGAAAATATTTTCATAAAATATTTCTGGGTACTAGCCCACTCCCTTCATCTTCTTGGTGGCATGCCGCTGTCTCTGATCATTACTCTTCTCTCATAATTTAACTTGGATCTATCTTCATAATGTAAAACAACAGATAATTATTCTTAAAATTTAAATTTTCCAAAGTGCTAAATACCATAGAAATCTTAATGGTGAAAATCTGAATCTCGCTCACCCTCTAACAGTTTGTTTTAATTATGGATAACTAAAGTTTTAATTTTTAGCCTATGATGATTAGAATCTGTTTGTATAGTATTCTACCTTGGGTCAGAAGAAACTTTAACCCTCTCTAACAATCTAGTGTGGGTGTATGAGGCTTTACTCATTATGTTTATATACATTAATTCCCACTTAGTCATAAAAAAGAACTGGAAAACAAGATTCTTCATATAACAATATGGAATATGAAATTAGAGACTGTCCTAAAATCCACATAAAGTAAATATATATGATCTATCGGAAAAGAAGAATTGCATTAGTTTAGTGGATGGAAAATGTTGATTAAAAATTTGAAGCAGCATTTCCACAGATGGATAAACATAACACAAAAAAGTAAATTGCAAAAAAAGTTGGTTAAAAATTTTTACCCTGTGATCCTCGTTATCTACAAAAATTAAATTTTAAAATCCCATTATTAATTTAAGCAAACAATCAAATAAAATTACCTTGATGAATATGAATGAATGAAAACTTTTTTCTTGTATTTAACTATCCCAAAGGTTTCTCTAAATTTAATTTAAAAAATTATAAATAGAAGTTTACATAGCAGATAATTAATAAAGATTTCAATGAATGTAGGTATCTGTAAATTCTAAGGAAATCAGAATTACAATTTTATAATTTCACTTACCCTATAATGTATGGAGAATTTAAAATCATATTTTTGTATACATTCCACAGTCAATGATTCTCTAATTATATCTAATATTGTGTTCTTCGAATATAAATAGTGCACACAATGAAGCATTTTCAGTTAATTATCCTAGAGATGGCAAATATAGGACTTTATAATTAGAAGATTAAATTGAATTAATAAAAGAGCACACAAAATTCTTTAAGATATTTTCCAAAGACATCTAATTCTTCAATAATATAAGAATAAGATGTATTTTTTGAATACCATACAATGTGAATGTGTTTAAATGGAATTGCGGATATTTAAATGTAGAGTAACCATTCACTGTATCCACTTTAAAGAAGAGCATTTTTTGTGGCTGTGTTTACTCTTGGATTAATCTTCTCTGCAAGTGAACAACATGGAATATTTGCATCGAATTTAGCTATTCTAATCAATAAGTGAAAATTTAGCTAATTAAAATCTGGATTCAAAAACTGATACTAAAGTTATCAAGAACTAATCAGCAGAAAATTCAAGTAAAAGTTTAAGCTCAAGCCAAAAAGTTGAAGTTTTAAATTTAAAGAAATTATGTCTTGTAGCAAATTTGATGGAATTTGATATGAGTTGTATGGAACATGAAGTACTGCAGAGCACAAATTATATTTTTTATGTGCAGGCTTTGCAGTGCATTGTTTTAATATTAACATCATACCTATTGAGACAATGAGAGCAACAAGGCACTAATTTTATCTGTACATAAAAGAATGACATTGCATTTGTTCATTTCCAAAAAGGAACATGTTGTTTTAGAGAGTCATTATACTCATACCTCCTGAAAAAACTTCCAGTTGTAAATGAAGAAGAATCAGAATTCAAAGTTTTTTATCATCATTAAATTCCGCTACAAAGCATCTGTGGGATATGTTTTCAAACTCTGACATCTCTTTTCTGCTTACATATCTCAGGTTGCAATCCTATGATTGCAACCCGAGGAATAGCTATTCCTGTAGTAACAGAACTGTACCAATATTATCTAAAAAACAGACCAGACTCTCAGTAATCATTTATATTTTTTACCACAAAGTTATTACAACAAATACATACAATCTATACTACTGCTTTAAGTATCAGCAGCCTGAACCCTCTATATCCTGAGACAGTTGCCACTCTATGAAAAAGGGAGACTACTACTACTATTGCAATAGAATATATGTACCAATGTTTTCCTGAACTCTATCACTGAATATAGATGTAAGTTATTTGAGGAACAAGAAGTTCAACACAGAAATTAAAGCTGAAAAAAGTTTAGGGAGCCAGTGACTTGCATTATGTTCTTCCAATAATTTTGCTCAATATCCTATTTATGGACTTTCACTTCATCTAAAACTTAACTCTAACAAACATAATCAGAGACTTTTATTTCATCATTTTAAAACAGCATAATCAAAATTTGAAGACAAGGAATATCTAGCATTTAGCATTAGAACCTATAAATGGTGAATCAGAGATTATAATATGCCTGTTCAGAGAACAGACCACATAAATTGGTCTCTATTCCCTTATGGCATATGGAGAACAAATTTGAAAGCTATTAAAGTCATTCAAATTTTTTCACATCCTCACCACTTTATGGCTAGGGGGTATTAATTCAATTTTAAATGGTAATCTTAAAAATAAATTATTCTAATTCTTAGAAAACATTTGTTATGAGAAAAATATGCATCTATAGCCATGCACACCTCATATATTGAAGGTATGGATATGGTTAGCAATTAGCAAAACAGAATAATAATAATTTATACATTGCAAACAGGTTAAAAATAACCCAATTACATGTAATGTAACAAAATAAATAATAGATTAATTTAATGAACATTTAAGTAAAAGCACATTGAAAATATACATAAAACAGAAACAAAGAAATGCAGGAAGGAAAAGGCAAATTGAACTATAAGAAAATCATTAATCATACAATATTGTTTATATTTATGGAACCCATTGAGCTATTAAATATGCAGCTAAAAATGTTTTTAGCTGCTCTCATCATTCTTGTGTGGGGCTCAAATATGCAGACATTGAACCCCCAAAGGGTTTACGGAATGCAGCTTATTTCTGGATCTTCTTAAGGGTATAAGAATTGCATTTAAGTCCAAATAATCATTATCATTGCTATTCATGTAATGTTTTAGTTAATTTATGAACAATTCTAAAAATTAAAAGTTTTCATAAAATCAATAGTAACAGCCGTAACGTTGTGGAATTCCATTACTGGAAAAAGTAAAACACAACGTATTCAATTCCACAACTTTTAAATTCCATCACCTAAACGACACGTTTCGACTAGTCATAGTCATCATCAGGTGAGGAAAGCAGAAAGACAAGAGTATATACACAAAATCTTACTTATGGAGGGGGTAATGGTACCAAAGAGGGGTTAGGAGAATGGGGAGGTGGGGGTGGAGAGGAGGTAAAAGGCTGACTAATCCCAGAAGGGGAGAAGAAGTGGTAAAACGGGTTATTTGTGAGTTAAAAGTTATTTTCCTTATGTTGTAACACTTTAAGCTGCTCCAAAATATTTAATTTGGGTCCTTTATGTTGAATATGCAAGATTTGGGGAGAGAAGTCAGAAAAATGTTTTTCCTCCAAAAGATGTTGTGAAAAATATTAATTTTGCATGTTGTTGTTTATAAAATATTATTTTTGCTCCTTAACCCTGGTATGAAAACTTCTCCTCCTCTGAGATATTGCCCCAAAATCACTGTATGTCAGTTTATATATGCCAGATTTAAGTCTGCTGTGAATGTCATTTTTGTTATTAATAAGCTTTTTACCTATATCCCAAGTTGTATAAAATGTTGGTTTTAGGTTCTTGGGAAGGGAATTGGCAATAGCATAGCTAATGGGACCTACAAAAGGAATTTTTACCAATTTGGGAGTATCTATATTAATAGAAAGGGGGCCGTAAATCCGCCTCAAGTTAGATATCTTTTGTTTTTGAGTCATTATTTTATCTATCAGTTTTTCTGAGAACACATTTGAAACTGCAATTTTCTTGATGACATCCACCCCCATTTGAAAAATGAACAGGTTTTAAAGATATATTTAGCAATCTGTGTACCATGCTATGGAAAACAGTGTCTTTTTGATGATTGGGATGATTTGAGGATTTGTGAATAGTGTGGTCTGTTTGGGTCGGCTTTCGAAAAATAGAAAATTCAATCTGTGTATTATCTTTTATGAGTGTTAAATCTAAAAAGTTCAATTGACTATGTGATTCTAGTTCACAGGTAAATTCTATGATTGAATGGAGCAAATTTAAATGGTTTAAAAACAAAAGTCATGCAAAACTAAGTTATAATAACAATACTTTGAAAATGGAGTTTATCTAGGATAAAGAAAACGAACACTTCCTCAAAATAATATCTACATATATCTTCTTGAATAAATAATTTATTTTAATCATTAATTGAAAATCTGATCACATACAAGTGCACATATTTACCCAAATTTGAAAATTATTCTATTAACAGTATCACATTAGAGGAACAAAGGTTATCCAAGAATAGGATACATAATTCACATAATATTTGGTTTAAAGAGTGATTTAGTGCTCTATACTGCATCATTTACATCATTCTGGTATGTTACAGTTCTAGCTTTTGCAATACATATTTCAATAATGCTAATGTAAGTGCAAGAATGGTAGTTTGATAGAATTAATGTTGTAATTCTTTGACACATTACATGCGACAAGTGTTTCTTATCTTTATTTTTGAAGTGCTTACTTCTTTTCATTATAATTTTTTGCTTAATCAGTGAAGAGATATGTTTATAGCTATGCTAATGCTTATACTATCCTCAAATAACACAATTAAATTTTACTTGGTTGTTTCCTAGAATTTTTCTATTACTGGATTCCTTCATAATATATAATTTTCTTTAACAACTTTACCATCCATCCTATATATACCACGTCGTATATCGTATACATATTGTAGTATACATGGTATGTATACTATACCACCAGTTACAGTCCATCCTGTACTTTTTGCAGATGACACAAACTTCTTAGTCTCTGATTCCACCTTTGAAGCTATAAAAGCCAAATCCACTCCATCATCAATGATCTAGTGGTGTTATGGTAACAACTTAAAACTAACAAAAACAAAAACAACAACTTAAGAGAACAAAGCAGTACAAGTAAAATTTAACTATAGTAGAAAGCCATGAAGTGAGAGCCTCCTTCTGAAAATTGAGTCTCATTCTATTCAATAAGATGAGGATACCAAATTTCTTGGGCTCATTGTTGATGCTCAATTGAACTGGTACAATCATATGGACAAACTATGTAATAAATTAAGTACCATTTGCTTCATGGTAAGAAAACTATCATTGGTAACTAACACTGAAACAGGAGTCCAATTATTTCTACAATACCATGTTTCACTCGAGGATCTCTTATGGAATAATTTCTTGAGGCACCTGTAACTTATGCTCACCCTGTGTTTCTTTTGCAAAAACAGAGCTATTCATTATATTGCCAAAACTAAACCCACTGTAAGCCTCTCTTCAAAAAATACAAAATTCAACCACCTGGTTTGTACTACTGTATATTTATCACTCAATTCTTTTTGAAAAAAATGGACTTTGTTTTATAGTAATAACAGAGTTTACAAGTACAGAATGAGAAATCATTAAGGACTTCACATGTACCGCAGTAGATTAAAAATAAATAATCAAGGTCCCTATCACATGGCAGTGAAATGCTGCAATAAATTAAAAAATTGTACAAAGTCTCTTGCTAGCACTAATAATTTTTGGAAAGCAGTTTTAAACTTGTTGACATATGAATGCTTTTACAGTGTAAATGATTTTATAAATTGAATGTATTTAAATGTATAATGAGTTGTCCTATTTTTTTTCTACAAATCACTAAGGACTAATAAATATTATTATATTATTATTTTTATACCCTATCAACAATTAGATTTGATGATAATAAACTTTCGGTTGGGAGAATTATAGAGAAGTTGCAAAATTATTGCAGCTATCTACTTTCTTTCAAACCCACCATTTTACTTTGGTGCTTCAGGAAAAGACAAGCTTTCCATCTTTCCTTTCTAAATATCCTCAAAGGTTATGTGTAAGAGATGCCCAGAAGGGGGCCTAACCACACCAAATAAAGAGAGTTTATAATTATTCATGTCCTTTGACTTTTATAGCTATTAAAATCCATAAATCATTGAAACAAAGTACAATTCAAGTGTTGTAATAACTCTAATCAGTGTAATAATGAGAGAAACTGAGAAAATGCTTAGTAACTAAGATTAACTGGATGTTGTATACTTGTCACATTTAAGTCTACCATGATAATGGATCTTAATTTTGAAATTAATGAATAGGAATATTCTTCAATTTAATGAAGTTTACTGATGGATGTGTGACTCTAAAAACTATCAATATCTGGTAAAATTGTAGTTGCATTTGTGTGCTCTTTTTATTGCTTCAATAATAGCTATTCTGAGGAATGTGAAATCAAATCTGAAGTTGTAATTGAAAATCTATAAAAGTTGTTATTTAATAAAACAGCATAACATGCAAAAATTAAAAATATCATCATAACATAAGCAAATTAAATCTGACTACGTTAGAAAATTTAATTCATGGAATAAGATTACAGTATTTAATTAAAATGTATTTATCATTTTGTAGAAATATTTTAAACTATAGGAGTTATAACTCTGAAGAGATACGTAAATCAGAGATGTATTGATATTATTTTAGATAATTATGTTACTTCATCATAATATTCAGAATATTGTAAGATACGAACATAGATTAAGTACTGAGGTACAGTCTAACATTCCAGATGATCCTCTAACAATAAGAGCCACATTAATTGGCACTCCTAGTTCGTCCATCGACATCATTGACTATGACATCATCTCATGCAATTATTTGGTCAAGTTTTTGATGAAATCATATTGCTGGATTTCTACATTCAAGTGAATAATTCTTGCCCAAACAATCGAAAATAATTTGCAGTAATTAGCATTGCACAAGATAACAAAGTATTTTTAGACATCTGCTACATATGTAAAATGATCTTCTTATTTTAGTCTATTACATAAAGACATGCGAAAAAAATAATATACAAATAAATATCACAAGGAATTAGTAATTTACTGAAAACTAGATAGAAATTGAAGCTAATATTTATTATCCGTATACTATACTTAGGAATAGGATTACACGTCTCCCAAACTCCACACATCACCACCTTCTGTGTTACTCCATGAACCTCTGGAAACCCTTCTAATCCTCGCGAATTTCCCTCGACCATTCTCGCCTCTGCAGACTCCCCTCCACCACACCCTGTAACATGCACCTCTCTGAACCTTCCCGTCCCCGTCCTTACCTCATGTTTATATGTTCCTTATCACACATCCTTGGTGTTAATTGAGTACAGCGATGAGTCCTTGGAAGTTGAGGTTATTTTTTTCGATTAGGTATATTATAATGCACTTTGATTACGTTAAAGTTGTAATGAAATTAATTAAATGAGAAGAGATGTCCCAATTTAAGAATTTAAACGAATATTGCTTTCATGTACTTCTTACCGGGGAAAGAAAACCGAGCGCTAAGTCCGAAATTACTTTGATCGTACATTTCTAAAAATTTTATTTAATTTTAAATTGAATTTATCCATTTAATGGTTCTTCGTAGAGGAGCGTCAAAAAACGTTATTGAAGAAGGGTTTGACGTGGATTGTGAAGAGTTTTCGATACCCTTGCTATTCAAATCTTTTAAAAGACTAACGAGTGACAAAGCAATAGGTCTCAAACGTTTCAGTTGAAGCGGTTGCTTCGAAAGCAGTTTGATTCTTTCTTAAAGATTACCTTTAATTATTATTTTTCTGTGGCAAACGATTGACATGGGTTTGGATGAGTAAACTAATTATTCTCTCTGTTCTGCATCAATAGTGGTATTGTATAAAGTGAGTTCTTGGATGCATGTGAAAGTGAGTGAAAAACGCAGATGAATTAGGAAATCGAGATATATTAAATTAGTTTCACCTGTGTAACAAGCGAAGAGTCTAGATCTCCCTACATAACGAAAGAAAAAATGGTATAGCATAAGCACCGAATTAAGTTCTATAGTGAACTATAGTCAAGAGACACGTTATGAATCTGCTGTTAATCATCAATGTTCGGATTAGCAATTTTCTGTACTGTTGATGCAGAAGATACCACAACTAATCTTCTACTCGTTGAGAATTAATGAAGTATTCATAAGAACTTAATCTACCCTTTCAGAATTTTGTAAAATTTCTTTTACCAACCCTACCTCGGGCCCCAGGACTCATAAGCCAACACCCGTCACTTCGCGCACAAGAGGACCACCCCGTCCATAGCGTACTAGCGCCCCCCAAACCCCCTACTCCGCGGCACACACACCCCCACTACCCAACTCCGCGGCACCCCCTTCGCGGCCCACCCCCGCGGTCCATCCCCGCGGCCCACCTCCGCGGCCCACCCCCGTGGCCCATGCCCGCCCCTAACGTCCCCGGCCTACCCTCCTCCTACACTCCATCCCATGGACTTAACCCCTCCCTCTCCTACTCCTTTCCCCTTCCATAACCTTCCCCCTTTATCCCCCGGTCCTACCCACCTCTCTCCCCTCCTCCCCAGACGGCTATTCCCCCTAACACCTTTGCTTACTGCCCAGACCCCTCCCTCTCCCCAGACCCCTCCGACCCTACTCCTCCTCAGACGTCGCCTACCTTGAATTCCTCCCCGGTCGTCAGAATCCCTCCACCCGACATCGTCTCTTCCGACTCCTTCATTAAAAAGCCGTCTGCCTGACAGCCACCCCAATTACGCCCCCCACCCCCACGCCCTCTCGGCCTACGCTATCATCTGGACCATTAACTTTGTAAAGGCCCACGACTTGTCTTTTATTTATTTATGCCAGGGAAAGGTGATGCCCTCTCACCCTTGCCCCATATTTTACAAAAATAAGTACAGTATATATCATTCAAAATTACGTACATAATTAATTACATGCATAGCAGTGGTATAAAATATAATATTACGTATTTTAAAAAGGTTAAAACCCAAATACATAGGAGAGATAGAAAATAAATATACTATACAAATCTATGCATGATAAATAAATATTGTCCTTTATAATGGAATGACACTGAATGGGATACATAAGGACTTGAAATTTGAGAAATAGCTGTAAAATGTTTATCATCATGAATCACTTATTCTCAGTAAAAATTGAGATGGATATGAGATCCAAAGAAATATACCATACAAACAAATGCATAGATATATAAATATTAGACTAAAACATTAAACTTCGTACAATAGTATTCAAATGTGCTTCACACGATATAATAAAGGTTTGAAAATGTTCAAATACTTTTAATTGATAAAAGTTTACCGGAGTGCTCAATAGATAGTTCACCTAAATGTTTTTGAATAAAATTCCATAATTGGGATTATCACTTCACTAATTAACTTCACTTGATTACTAACGGATCTTATTTCTCAAGGAATTGTTTATTTAATTCTATCTTCGCTAAAATTGATCCCGATGCTCTGCCCCGACGTAGCCGGCCAATGCTGTCCCTCGACGCCGTCTTTCGATAAAAATAATAAGTGTGTTATTCACCAATAATAAAACGTAGACAATGACATACGTTCGCGTTTTTCAAGTACTTAAATGCTATATCACACGAGGGGAGTCTCCGAAATCACATCTATGCATTATAATGTAATATTATTTATACATGTTAAAGTCACTCGCATACTGCAAGCATGTCGATGAATGATATATATTTCGAAATGTTCATACGAACTGTATAAACTGATGGACTGGAAAAATATGGGTGTGTTTTAAACCAGACAATCAACAAGTTGAGTTGAAACAAGTTGAGTAAACAATGTTTAGGAGCCTTGGATTTATTTTGTCTGTTGACAGTCTGCGATACACAAGTTAAGTATGTGATGAAAAAAGGAATTGGCTTCATTTTAATAAGGCAACGTAAGAATCTTGATGGCGGAACCTTTGAAATAAAGTTGATAAGACTCTGAGGGTGGAAATTAATTGATGACGTATCTCTAAAACAGGATTACTCTTGGAAAACAATAATTCGGACATCAGCATTTACCAAATACGCAAAATTTGGGAAAACCGAGTATCTTATGCAATTTTCTTAACCATCAAAGACAAAATAAATTCGATCATAAAATTGAGCAATTGTTATAGTAGATGAATAAATCTACAAATACGTTAGGGCTGGCTATTTTAGTGATGAATGGTTTTTTTATGTGGGATTTCCTACATTGCAGTGATTGAAACCGCATTAAACGCATATTAACGACCTAAATCTACTTAATCGTTTCCGTTCATTGACTTATTTAAGTTATAAATTGGTTATGGCCGCAAACGTAAAATGCCAAGTAGTCCAAAGCTGCGTTAACTAAAAGAAACTCGATCCATCTTAAGTGATCAGTCTGTACGGAGATTGATCAGAAACAAGGATGCATATGCTGCCTCATATATTTTTCTGCATTCTTCCTTATATAATCATCTAAATCACTTCAGATGCATTTGTTACGAAGACTGGTATTAAACCCGACCCAGTTACATTACAGAATCGTGAACACTGAGATAGTTTGCGGAAACAAGACCTTGCAATTGTGAAAAGACCCTGATGCGAAAATGGCACGAAAGTATCTTTTGAAACGATGTAATTGAAATTTGAGTAAGAATAGACTTTGAGGTGTCTCTTAAACGTAATGTTTTTGACATCTGCTAACAAAAAGAAGAAAATGAAAGTAAGCTAATCTAAGTAAGTAGGAAATAAAGTTAAAGGTGATATTGGTGCTATAACGGAACGAATGAAAGGGAAAACACACTGTGATAGTATGACCCATAATTGAAATTAATAGTATCCTATAATTTTTACAAGTGAGACATTAAATAATCTTTACAGCCCTAAAAGTTAGCAATTTTTGACTAACGCATTGAATTTTAAAAAAGTTTCAACGTTAATTATTGCAGTTGATTTCTTTTGACGCTTATAAAGCAATTCCACGAATGTTTAAGATACGCTCATTTGAATGTTTGTTTCTAAAACAGTTGCTCCGGCACTTTTTCTTTCAAGAATATATTTACAGCCATAACATCAAAATTTACAACGAACTCCGAGAAGTAATCTAAATACTTATGATGAATTAAAATTGAGAAGTACTAAATCCGTTAAAAAGCGTAAAATAGTACGTATAGGAGTGATGTAAATTGAAAGTAAATTAATTGTGACGGGCATTGGAGAATTTTAACGAATAAAAAAATCGAAAAAAGAATTATTTCGGTAAAAATACGGACTATTGATCATACTTAAATAGGAATTATATATGAAATAAGATTAAATTTGTACTCAACGTCTTCTGTGTTTCATCCCTGAACCGAATATATCTTCCCAGCAACTATGCATTCCTACTCTTGCTCTTCCATGATGGTGAAAGGTTTTCCTGAATACAGAATAAAAAAAAACAGTAAACAAAAATATAAAAAAATCTTTGATAATCCTAAGATACGCACTATCAGACTTGAATAGGAATAGTAATAATATAAAATTAAATTTATACTCATTGATTTCTGTTAACCATCCCTGGTCCCAATATTTTTCCGCTGCATCTCTGCACTCCTACTCTTCTCCTCCACGAAGGAGATACGATGCGAGTGTGTTTAAAAAAAAAAAAATTAGAAAACTAGTAAATAAAATATTATTTCGAAAACAAAAGAAACACAATATTATTCTAAAATAAGTACTAACGATCATAGTTTAAGATGAATCGCAATACATTTAGATTCCATTTTTACTCATTGTATTCTGTGCTCCATCCATGGACCGTACATCTTTTCGTCAGAATCTCTGCGAACTTACTCTGCTCTTCCTTACTGGAGAAAAGTTGCGAGCTTGATTCTAAGGAATAGATAAAAAAACATTCAATAAATTCCTAATTGGAATACAAATAATCCTGCGTTAATAATATATAATAAGATTTTATTGATAATACTATCAATTTTACTTAATATAAAATTGCTGTCGATTTTACTTAAATAGTATTAGTAATAAAATTTGATTTAAATTAAACTCATTGTATTCTATGTTTCTTCCATGGACCGAATATCCGTATCGGCATCGTTGCGCTCCTTCTCAGCTTTTCTGTGATAGAGAATTGGTTTCTTAACATCCTGGGCTGTTGAGGAATAACGAAAAATAATAATATTGGTCACGCGAGTAATATTTCACTTCATTGAGTACCAGGTCCTAGGAAGCACGACCACTTCAATATCACCGTCACCGGTATCACACCGAAGACGCCGAAAGATATCATCGGAAAGATAAATAATTCACCTCCTCGAAACTTATGAAAAGGAAGAGACACAAATTTACTAAGTATTTACAGAAAATATTGTACAACACCAATAGAAGATGGAGCAGATGTTTTACTTATCTTTCAAACTATGATTTCCTATTCGACGTCGCAGGACAAGATCTTATACCAAGTGGATGATGTTTGGGAAATATCACTTCGGGATTTAGTAAAAATTATTCCTTGTATCTCAAAAAACAGAGATATATTAACTGGAAAATATATCATAAGAAAACTACAGCATGCTCATTTAATTCAAATATGGAATCTCAGTTTGAATCCAATAAAAATATTCAAGCGAAATGGAAATTAATTAGTAAATAAATAATCAAGTGCCCTTAATTCAAATCCAAATATTTTCAGGACCTCCGTTACCAGAATACTAGAAATTATTTACAGAAGTATTTAAAATATATAATTCATGATCATTTATGAAAGTCAAATCAAGTAACACGGATGAAAACTAAAAGCTCTGACAGTGAACATCTTAGACTGATGTTAATTTTAATATTTAGAATTCGTAACTGATCGAAACTCATGCTTCGAGAGTGAAAATAAAATTATACTTCTTATGATAGGATCGGAATGCACCTATTATTCGAGAATTATGTGCAACGTTAATTTGAAACTAATATTAAAAGAAAAGTTTACACAAAGAAATAATTTGAAATATAACTATAAATGTTATTATTATTTGTAAATTGATATGAAAAATCAAACTCTAAGTATGATATCCCATAGCAAACTCGCATGAAGAAAACATAAAACGATCACTGCACGTAAAATAAAATTCAAAATTTTATCAACATTCTTTTACCAAACGACCGTTTAAAGAATCGGATAAAATAAGCTGTTAATATTACCATTTAAAATTTTTGATATTCATCTCGGGATGAACGAAGAAGAGGAACGTAACAAATCTAGGACATCCATTAAATATTAAAATTAAGACCTCCAAAAAGACTTCCTAATAATTTTATCTGGAAAACTAGATTAATAGCACACTATTATCACACAAATGAAAATCTACATGTACGTCAATTTTGAATCGTATTAAGTAACAAAGATAGGATGACGGAAATCTTCCTTTTAAGGGATTCATGACTAAATAACTATGGACATTAAAATCAAATTTTAAATTAAAAAAATTCAACTGTTATGATTTCAATAGACATTGTCTACAACTAATCTCTAAAAAAATGAGAAATAATTGCTTGAGGAATATAATCCAGCTGTAATGAATTCAAAACTCCAAATTGATTCTAAAAATTATGAGTTTAAAAGCGATTTATGGGGAGAAAAACTTCGGCCCTAAAGACTGTAGATGGATTCATGAAACCAAAGGACAAATGGAATCCGAATTCTAGAAGTTCGTTTAACTGTAGTTCAGGGTGAAAGAAAAAGGAGGATAACATCGACGCGAGAAACAGCTGACTAAACTTTCAATGCCACAGCTACAAACACTGCATCTGCTATCTCATAAAATATCTTCATCATAAGAAACGGAATAATGTATTTTGTACTCAAAACAAAATAAAGCCTTTAGTACTCAATCTAGAGTAAATGATGATGATGCACGTACTTACCTAATGAATGAGGTCACCAACGAAAGCCACGATAACATTGACGTTAGGAAATTTCACTCAATTTACTGAATATCTACTTCTTTAATATACATATTCAATATGTAATTAGGCTAAACTTCGAAAGTTAATTGAATAAGCTTGGTTTTGAAATGATTGTACTTCAACAAATCCAGATTCAACGGTTTTCTCGAAAGTAAGTCCCGCAGCAACACCACACTTGTTGACGTCTCCGAAGAAACTGAAGTTTAAACCTTAAGAATAAACGTTGAACATAATGCAGCGCTGTGATTGGTCGATGATTCGACTGTCAGTTGCCCAGTGTTTTTTTCCATAATGTTTATAGATTTCATAAATTTTAATCACCACCCATACGATCTTTAACTAAGCGCAAAAAAATTCTTTTTAAATTTAAAAATGTTTTGAAGATGTATACTATTTTTAAAGTCCTTGATTATAACCCGCGTAGATTTTCGTCTCCCTCAGGTAAAGTTAAGACCGATGGTTAAAATCTTTTGCTAAATATATCATTTTCCATGTATGTTTTGTGAAAAGACTGGAATAAAATAAAATTAAAAAATATATGCTGATATCGTTTCGTATTATGTGAAGATTGGCCTTATTGAAAAAGGAGAAAGTGAGTATCGATCTACGAAATTAAATCGGAACATAACTTTTAAATGTAACTAAAGCAATGATTTAATTGAGAAAAAAAGTAAAAATTCATTGAATTTGCGAGTAATATGTATTTTATAGCAATAATAACTAATATAACATTTAATTTTTCACCGTGGAACATCTCTTCAAGGTAATGGCATGAGTACACACTTATGTGATGTTATGATCCTTACACTATCCTATCCAAGAGAATCATTTCATTGTATAAAACTTTCTTATGAGCTATCAGGAATTTCATCGTATTAGTACCTGTAACTATGCGAACTTGACTTATGATATGGTCAACCTTAAGCAAGTAAGAATGCATAACTAGTCAGCTAGATATCATACTATATTTTAATGAAATTGTCACCAAGTTTATTTTAGCTTTTACTGAAATAATCATTGGTATTTCATATTCTGAATATAGATTTTTCGGAGCTTGCTGGCTCGTTTAAATCTATCGACACGGTCACCTAGTGTTCGAATAAAACTCAAGGTCTCAACAACTTACGTTTTTTCCTTCTGTAATTTGTACTTGGAATATCACGTCCAGACTCTCTCGTTCTAATTAGTATTCCTTCGTATCCTTTTTTACCGAATGACCTTCATCACGAATCATTCTCTTTTGATCCATGAAGCACTGACAATTATGCACTGTTACCATTCACACACATTTCACGAGAAAAAATCACCTAATTGAATAAATACTTCTAATATCCATTGATTTTGTTCCACTGGCAATACTATTTTACTTCTGAAAGAAACTGTGGAAGGAACCTTCACAACTCGAGCACATGCTTTTCAGACTGACTTGAGAAAGGCGGAAGTCACGTAATCAGATGACGAAGAGTGCCTTTTCGTTATTCAGAATTTTCTTCACTAGTATACTTCTAAAGCGCGCCAAAAATCCATGGAACTCTTCATGACTTTCAAGAGTTATTTTGATATGTGCGAACTTTAAAAGTTAATTTTTAGTTACCGGAGTGAAAACTGTAGCTATAGTGTGCTTTGGATAGGGTGGGGTTATGTTTTGCAATAATAGTAACAACATACATTTATTAAGTTAAGGGACTGTGGATATTCGTGAGGAAGTACGAGTTGGAGACTAAGATGTACGACTACTGCCATTTTGACAAGGTGTGAGGAAGTTTTTCAGTGGGAACAGTGCTTAGAGTAACAAAGTGTTTCCGAGTGTTTAAAGTGCTTAAAAAGTTAAGAGGACGTTCATTCCCTCCGCCAAAACCTTAATCTATCTCGCAAGAGTGGCTAATGTTTGTACCATAGAAACAAAAAACGGCGAACTTCTTGTTCGAGGTTAATGTATGCGGGATTTCATTCCACGATTGATGAAAACTGAAACTGGCATGACAAGAATATAAGGGTAAGTGTATAAAGAAGATACAAATTTTGGTCGATTTTCTTAGCTGTTTGATTAAGAATGAATTGAATTACTACACTTCATACGTAATCGCTGAAAAATGTTTATGTTGATGATGTGAGTAGGTAGACCCAGCAAATCCTTCTAGTAATTCAACAATATTTGTTTCGAATCTACATTAATGTTTAGCTATAAATCGGTGCAGTGATGTACAGTAGCAAGATGTGGAAAGAGTATATTAGCTTGCGTTCACTGAGCCTGTGGGCGATTATTGGAAATTTTACTCGTAATTGCAGAACTACGACCTTGTATATCTTTTTTGAAATGATATATAAATAGCAATGCGAAGGTTTGGATTCCTTATAATTTTGATCAGTAATACCATGTCGACGATAATGTATAATTTTCAAAGGCATGTCTCCAAGAGCGACTTAAAAATACTTGTACATATTTCCTTGAGTTTTGCCATACATCTACCTATTTCATGGACTGCAAAGTTTTTATTTAAGAAGCTATAAAACTGTGGTGCTAAATGTGACATTTACTGTTAGTTTAGCGCATTAGGAAACATTGTGATTGGTTTTAAAATTTCACATCATCGCAAACATTGTTTATAAAATTTTAAACAATTTTGAACCTATAAATTTTGCCATTTTTAAAGAAAGGAACTCTGGGTTTCTCAAAAGCTTGAATAGGATAGCGAGACCGATAGGGGGGTAACCGAAACAAGTGAGAGTTGAAAAAAACGACCACAATGGGTTGGAATTCTAAATAGAGGAGTTTTAGAATTTATCTAAGAATAATATTGGATAAAGCATGTAATCTAATCATACCGAATAGTAATCCATATTTCTTGGTTTCTTGTTTATCATTAGATAAGTGGAAACAAAGGTTAACACTTTTGTATGATTTCTTTTGTATGAATGAAGATTATTGCCAGTTTCATTACATCACATTTGTGTGTACTCATATCTTGGAGAGAGATTTTTTACAATTAAAAATATTATCCGAGTTATTAAATGTGCAAAATAAATATTACATGCAAATTCCATGATATGTTTCGTTTTTACCATAATTATATCATTGCTTTAGTTATATTTAAAAATTATGTTCCAATTAATTTCGCAGATAGATACTCACTTTCTCCCATTAATTATTGCTAAAACTTCACATAATACGAAACCTTTTAAAACTTGTTTTTCCACAAAACGTATTTGCAGAATGATATATTTGGCAGTTCTCTTTTTTATTTGCGAGTCATAACGTAACCCGGGGGAGACAAGAAATCTATGCGAATTAAAACCAAGGATTTAATATATAAAATTAATTTTCCAGTGTTATTTAAATTTAAATTGAATTATTTTGCGCTTAGTTAATATTGTATCGGTGGTTATCATAATTGATGAACACGTTAAGCGCTATGGAAAATTCCAGGGGGTAACTGATAGTCCAGTCATCGACCAATCACAGCGCTGCATTACGTTCAACGTTCAATCCTTAGGTTTAAATTTCAGTTACTTCGAGGGCGTCACCAAGTGATGAGTTACTGCCGAACTTATTATCGAGAAAACCGTTAAATTTTGATTTGTAGAATAACAATAGGTTCGAAACCGAGTTTGTTCGAACAACGTTTGAAGTTTAGCTTAATTATATATTAAATATGTTAATTCGAGACGTTCATATTTAATAAATTACGGGAAATTTCATATCGCCAAGATTTTCGTGGCCTTCGTCGGTGATCACATTAATTTGGTAAGTACGAGCATCATTATTAATTACTCTACATTAAGTGATAAGGATCTAATTTTAGTACAAAATACATTATTTCGTTTCTTATAATGAAGATATATTATGAGATAGCAGATGAAGTGTTTAAATTTGTGACATTGACAGTTTCTCGGGTTGATGTTATCCTTCTGTTCTTTAACCTAGAACTACAATTAAAAAAACTTGCATTACTAAGATTCCACATGTCCTTAGTTTTCATGAATTCAATTTTACAGTCTGTAGGGTCGAAGTTATTCTAACCATAAATCTTTTTGTGAGTCGAAATTTTTTGGAATTCATTTTGTATAATCGAATACATTATTGCTTGACTGTGTTCCTCAAGCAATTATTTCTGAATGTTTTAGAGGTCAGTTATAGGCAATGACAATTGAAATGGAATCAACTATTTCTTATTTAAATGTAAAATTTGATGTTACCGTCCATCATTATTGTATTAGGTATCCATTAAAAGGAAGATTTCCATCTTCCTATGCTTGATGCATAATATGATTAAATATCGACATGCATGCAATTCTTGAGTAATGGGGAAATATTCATTTTTGCGTTAATATTCAAGTTTTCGAGAATTACTTATCATGAAGTCAGTTCGGAGGTCTTCATTTTAAAATTCAATGGATGTCTAAGATTTGTGACGTTTCTTTTCTTGTTGCAACGCTATCACAGCTTTTAGTTTTCATCTGAATTACTGCAGTCGAGTTTCGGAATTGATAATTAATAATCTGTTCAAATTACTTAGCTGAAAACTTTCCAATACACTTGTAACGAAGTTTATTAAAAAATATTAGAATTTGAATTGAGGAAAAGTCATCGTTTTGAACATCTTTTTTATTCAATTGGAAATGCCTTTTTGAGGGAACGGTTAAGCATCTGCTCGCTCTTATACTTGAATTGTTCAATATTTTCTGTAAATACTTATTAATTTGTGTCTCTTTCTTTTCACAAGGTTCAAGAAAGTGAATTCTCTCGTTTTTGGAAGTATCTCCGGTGTGATACCGAAGATGAAGTGTTCAACCAAGGATTATAAAGCGAAGTCCTCCGAATATCCCATTCAGTTTAGTATTTTGAAGCGGTATTTAAGTGACAGGACTTCCTAGGACCTGGTATTCCAATGAAGGACAATGCTACTACCGTATTCAGAAATATTACTTTTCGGTATTCCACGACGGTCCAAGATGTTAAAAAAAAAACAATTTTCTATCATAGAAGAGCTGAGAAGGAGCGCAGCGTTTCCAAGATATTTGGTCCATGGTTTGAGCGTGGAATAGAATGAGTATAATATCAATAAATTATTTATACCCATTTTCATTTTATTTGATCATAACCATTTAAGTATAATTGATAGTGGGTATTTTATGGATGAATGCAGTGTTTTTGTCTCTGAATTACTTTTTTATTTCCTTATTTATTCAGAATCATGCTTGGTACCTTTCTCCATCATGGAAGAGCAAGAGTAGGAATGCAGAGATGCTCAGATGATATATTTGGTTCATGAAAAGAACACAGAATACGGTGAGTACCAATTGAATCTAGTGTTAGTATGATTCCTATTTAAGAATGATCGATAGTGCGTAGTCCCCATTCTCGATTTTTTCATTTGTTACAAATCTCCAATATTTGCGGAAATCCGTCACAATTGATTTACTTAAAATTGTTATCATTCTCATAATATTTTACACTTTTAAATGTAAAGTGTGCTCTTCAATTTTTAACTCAACATATAAGTTTCGATATCCTATCAGTGGTCACCGAAAATACTAATATTATCCCTGTAAATATATTCTTGTAAATGAATGTGAGCAACTGTTCTAGAAACAAACATCGAATGGAGCATATCGTAAATAGTTATTAAAATTGCTTCATAAACGTCAACACAACTCAACATCAAACAATTAACGTAGAAACATGTGTTCGAAAATAATGCATGAGTCAATATTTTCAGTATTTTCGAGCTGTAAAGATCATTTAATGGCTCACTTGTCAAGAATATAGGACTCTTTGAATTTCCATAATTGTTTACCTTTTTATCACAGTAATGGCTACCCTTTTCCCGTATGATATTCTTGAACAGTTTGTCATTTTAAAGGCTTTTTATTTTTATAAATTATTAAGTTCGCAAGGTCATACGAATTTGATAGTGCGTATAAAGATCAGAAGTTAAATTCTGACTTCCTATTTGGTCATAAAAGTTTACTTTAATTTAGATGGTCATCGAAATTTGCTGTAACTATTGAAAACATTATAATATTTCATGATTGGAAAGGATTTCGTAGCCTTAACTAACAACGCTAATGCTCATACAGTGCATTTGCGTTTCAGGAGAATTTAGGCCATTTTAATAGAGTTACTTATTTTAAACGCTGCATCAAAAGATTTTTATGAAATTTATAATTTTCAGTCAGGATGAACAAAACTTGCGATCTTATATCACTACCTATTGACCAATCTGGCATAGGGAAAATGTTTGTTAAATGTTCCTTTAAATACTGTTGTGATTTTTATTGATATTAAGCAAACATGGCGAGTATAGAGTATATTTCGGTGGGTTATTAGCGTTTGGGTCGTTTATGGATTTCACGTTGATCGTAAGTCCTGCATTTTTAGAGTGAAAGAATCGAAACTTCAATGAGTAATTAATTTCTTTCATAAGTACTTGGATTATTAGCTTATTTTATTTTCACAAGTTTTATATCAATGATCGAGATCATTAAGTTCGAGTCAATCCAAGGTTGATTCTTCCACGAAATTCAATTTACTTCAATTCTAAAGATTTTTCAAAAGTGGTAGCCTTAATTCGTACAATTTTCACAAGTTAAAGGTGATTGGTTAATGAACAGAAACAATTAATGAGATATAGGTCGTTAATATGCCTTTAATTCGGTTTCAATGATGGCAACGTATGTAATCCGCGATAACGATAACCAGCTGTCATTATCAACAAAAACACAATCAACATCTAAAATTGAGGTAGAAACGTAAATTATTTAATTGTATCATGATTTGCCTTCCTAGCACAGTAATAGCAGCTCTTTCCATGAGATATAACTTAAAATTTAGTCATTTTAAATGCTTTATTTTATTTCTTAAAAATAAATTGCTAACTTTAAAAATCATACGAAATAGAGTGTTCATACAAAGATGTGAAGTTTAATTGGGATTAATTTTTTGGTAGTTTAATTTTACCTTCCGTTAGAAAATTAAACTAGAATGTTTATTTCTTTCGTGATATATCGATTACGAGTCGAATTTATGAGAACTAAGTCAAAATGTACGAAAACTTTGTGATATTTCTGCGTAGTAATCTTATTGCCAATAGAGATCATAATCACATTTTATGTACCCAGTTTACGGTTTTACAGTTTAATTTTTACCTTATGATCCTGGGTTCGATGCCAGATCGCCATTTACATGCATTCAAACATTTCGAATGAGGACAACGGGAATCTAATTTTCGGACCAACCCGGTTTGATATCAACTTCAAACTTTTGATTAAATAAGTTCAATCCGAACCAGGTCGTTATATGTTGTCGTATCTTGCTAAATGACTCTGAGTTCGACACTAAGTGATCTCAGTTCTCCCTTATGAAATAAATGTTGGAGATCTCAAACATTTCTTTGAAGCATTTCCCAAAAAAATAGACTTCCATAGCTTGTTATGAACAGTGATGAACACGCCAGGGCACCATACGGAAATGAAAATTCACTCAAAGAGAAATACACAGATTCCTCGAAGGTCTCTCACGGTATATCGATTTGAAATTGTAGAAACCCTCAGAGAAAATTGCAAAGTCCATTAGTTTAAAATGTCCAATTCGAAATATATGAACAGCATGCCTGAAGAATGCAAGCGAATTTTACTCGTACAAATAATATTGCGTTAACTATCCACATGAGATTCAGGATTTAAGAAATTGAAATAACGCGAATGTATGTTATTGTCAAAATTTTGTTTTTGGTGAATAACACACTTATTCTTTTTATCAAAGGACGTCGCCTAGGGACAGCATTGGCTGGCTACTTCGGAGAAGAGCATTGGGATCAATTTCAGTCGGGGAAGAATTAAATAAACACTTCCCTGAGGTATAAAATCCGTGACATATTAAGTGAAGTTAAATAGTGAAGTGATAATCGCAATTATGGAATTTTATTCAAAAACTATTTGATGAACTATTTATTGAACAGTCTGGTAAACTTTTATCAATTTATACTATTTGAAAATCTTTAAACCTTTAATATTCCATGTGAAGCTCATTTAACAACTATTGTACGAAGTATCATGTTCTAGTCTAATATTTAAATATATATGCATATGTTTGTATGGTATATTTCTTTGGATACCATATCTATCTTATTTTTTACTGTGAAGAAGTGATTCATGATGATGAACTTTTTAAAGCTATTTCTCAAATTTCATGTTTTTATCCATTTATTCAGTGTAATTTCATTTTAAAGGATAATATTTATTTATGTATGCATAAGTTTGCAGAGTATATATTTTTTCTATCTCTCGCACGTATTTGGGTTTTAACCTTTTTAAAAATATGCCCTTTATGTATTTTATACCATTGCTATGCATGTAATTATTTATGTATGTAATTATTGAGAGGTATAGTCTGTACTAATTTTTGTAAAATGTATAATGCTGAAGGGGCCAATAGGCATCACTTGCCCCGGGCATAAATAAATAAAAGACAAGTCGTGGGCCTTTTACAAGGGTACTGGTCCGGGTAATAAATGGGGCTATAGGGCGTGGGGGGGGAGGGCGGAGGACGTCGGCGAGGTTGCCATCCAGACAGGCTGCTTCGGATAAAGGTGTCGGGAGAGACGATGGCGGGTTCAGGGATTCTGGGTACACGAACACAAGGGGAGGTTCTCAAGGTAGACTAGGCTTGAGAGTAGTGTGGGTTATGGGGAGAGAAAGTTGGCCCTGGGTTAGTCTTAGCTTTTTTCACAGGGCCAGGGGACGGAGATAGGGTAATGCCCGGGCAGTAGGATGGTAATTTCTGATAGGATAGGGGGTGGGTCCTGGGGTAAGGGTAGGGTCGTGGGTGGACCGTGGATGGAATAGTGTCGGGGGGCGGGCAACAGGGGTGCTGTTGGGTTAGGTATGGGCCGTATGAGGGGTGGGGTAGGGTCGATGGTCGTGGGGATTGGATTGTGTAGGGTTGGGCCGCGGGGGTCGGGTAGGGTCCAGGGTGAGGGTATAACTCACATTAATTAAGCTGAGTATGCAAATAAAAAAATTTCTTTTACCAACCTGTACACCTCGAGCCCCAGAACCAACCCAACCCCCGTCTCTTCGCGCCCAAGAGGACCACCCCCGTCCATAGCGTACTAGCGGCACACCCCGGTGGCCCACGGCCCACACCTTGGCCCACCCTAACGGTCGAACCCCGCGGCCCACCCCCACGGACAACCCCAACGGCCGACCCCCGCGGCCCACCCTAGTGGTCGAACCCCGCTGCCCAACCCCACGACCCAACGCCGCGGCCCAGCCCCGCGGACAACCCTAGCGGTCGAACCCCGCTGTCCAACCCCACGACTTAGGTCCCCGTCCTACACTCCTCCTGCACTCCATCCCCTTTAACTTCCCCCTAAATCCCCCGATCCTACCCTTCCTCTCTCCCCTTCTCCCCAGACGGCTACTCCCCCGAACAACTTCTGCTTACTCCCCATGCCCCTCCCTCTCCCCAGACCCCTCCGACCCTACTCCTCCTCAGACGTCGCCTACCTTGAATTCCTCCCCGGTCGTCAGAATCGCTCCACCCGACATCGTCTCTCCCGAATCCTTCATCCGAAGCCGTCTGCCTGGACGCCCACCCGAATTACGCCCCCCACCCCTACGCCCTCTATCCCTGCGCTATTACATGGACCAATACCTTTGTAAAGCCCCACGACTTGTCTTTTATTTATTTCTACTATGGACAGGTGATGCCTACTTGCCCTCTCACCCTAGCCCCAGAGATCACTCTTTCGTTTACAGATATTTTTCAAAATTAAGTACAATATATATCATTCAATAATTACGTACATAAATAATTATATGCATAGCAGTGGTATAAAATACATAAAATTGCATATTTTAAAAATCTGATGTGGCCAGCACATGACTTTCTCCATACATAAGATGTAAATATTTATCTACGACAGTAATTTCGAACTCTATATTCCATCTAAATTTGGAAGATGAGTGATTAATTTATATCAAATTATCTTTTACGTCACAAACATTATAAATAATGTTTTTCGGGACATGCTCAATGAAAAACGATGAATTTGGCCTTTCGCCCATAGAGCCCAGAGCGCCCGCAAAGTACATAATCAGCAACTTCCAGTTTATCAGTATTTCATGAATAACTCCTAAAAAATCAATGATACAAAAATATGTTTCATACAAAAGTTATAGTAAATTACATTTTCTAAAACATTTATAAATAATAGTATATACCTAAATATCATATTTATGGAGATATTTTGAAAACCGGAAATGAGCTTTGAAGAATGAAGCTCAACTTCCGGTTAACCGATTCACTCCAAAAACTAATCAACTCTAACGACTGTAATAAAAGTACTATATATGAAATTTGGTGTTGATCTGACAAATTGTTTTTATGTTAGAGCGCCCACAAAGTACATAATCATCTTCTTCCGGTTTATCAGTATTTCACGAATAACTCTTAATCAACCGGTTATACAAAAATATGTTAAATGCAAAAGTTATAGTAACACCGATTACCTAAAACTTTTATAAGGTATACAATATACCTATATATCATATGAATGGAGATATTTTGAAAACCGGAAATGAGCTTTAATGAATAAAACTCAACTTCCGGTTGATCGATTTACTCCAAAAACTAATCAACTCTGACAGCACACACCACAGTACTATATATGAAGTTTGGTATTGATACGACTAATAGTTTTCACGTTAGAGCGCCCACTATCACACACACACATACACACACACCCTAACACACACACACATACACACACACACACACACAGACATCATTCCGAAAATGGTCAAAACGTGTTCTAGGGACCCCAAAACATGTATTTCCGTTGAAATCTCGAAGTCGATTTTTTTCATGAAAACAATACTTTCTCTATACTTCGTATATGGAGAAAGTAAAAAGGTTAAAACCCAAATACATTAGAGAGATAGAAAAAAAAGTTCTATACAAACTTATGAATAGATAAATAAATATTATATTTTAAATCGGAATAAAACTGAATGGATAGATAAAAACACGAAATTTGAGAAATAGCTGCAAAATATTCATCATCATGAATCACTTGTTCAGATTGAAAAGATATGAGATCCAAAGAAATATACCATACAAACATATGCATAGATATATAAATATTAGACTAAAACATTAAACTTCGTGCAATAGTTGTTAAATGTGAATCACATGATATAATAAAGGTTTGAAAATGTTCAAATAGTTTAAATAGATAAAAGTTTTTGAATAAAATTCCATAATTAGGATTATCACTTCACCAATTTACTTCACTTCACTTAATAAGTCACGGATTTTATTTCTCAAGGAGGTGTTTATTTAATTCTATCTTCGCTAAAACTGATTCCGATACTCTCCTACGAAGAAGCCGGCCAACGCTGTCCCTGAACGCCGTCCTTCGATAAAAATAATAAGTGTGTTATTCACCAATAACAAAACTTAAACAAACACATACGTTCGCGTTTTTCAAGTACTTAAATGCTATATCACACGAGGGGAGTATCCGAAATAACATCTATGTATTAGAATGCAATATTATTTATACATGTTAAAGTCGCTCGCATTCTGCAAGCATAACGATGAATGATATATATTACGAAATGTTCCTACGAACTGTATAAACTGATGGACTGGAAAAATTAGGGTGCGTCTTAAACTTGAGAATCATCATGTTACGCTACTGTATTTCTACTATTAGATCTGAGCTGTCAAGAATCTTAAAGAAAAACTTCCAATAATGATGCATGAATCATAATATAAAATTTAAAAAAGTAAGTAATAAGCTTGATTTAGCGAAATAAAGAGTGGTACAAGAATATCCAGCGGATAAAAATGATGTAAAATTACATGAATATATAACCAATTCAGATTATCATAATGTATGAAACCATTACTATGAATTTGTGTTCCTAATAATTCGAGTAAAAAATGTTTAGGAGTCATGTTTTCATTTTGTCCGTTGATAGTCCGCAATATAAAAATTAAATATCTGATGAAAAATGGAGGTGGCTTCTCTTCAATAGGGCAACGTAATAATCTTGATGGCGGAACCTTTGCAAGACGATAAGACACTGAGAGTAGATTTTAATTGATGATGGATCTCTTAAAAAGGATTACTCTTGGAATACAATTATACGGACCTCAGCTTTAACCAAGTATGCAACATTTGGAAAATCCGAGTATCTTATGCAATTTACTTAACCTTTAAAGAAAAAATAAAATTCGATCATAAAATTGAGCAATTGTTACAGTAGATGAATATATCTACCAATACGTTAAGGCTGGCCATTTAAATGATGAATGTTTATGATTATGGCGGATGTACTACGTTGCATACATTGCAACCGCATTAAATGCATATTAACCACCTAAATCTACTTAATCGTATCTATTCATTAACATATTTAAATTATAAATTGGTTATGGCCGCAAGCGTAAAATGCCAATTAGTCCAAAGCTGCGTTAACTAAAAGAAACTCGATCCATCTTAAGTGATCAGTCTGTAGGGAGATTGATAAGAAGCAAGGATGAATATCCTGCCTCATGTATTTCTTTGCATTATTCTATATCTAATCGACTAGATATCTTCAGATGTATTTGTTACGAAGACTTGTATTAAACCCGACCCAGTTACATAACAGAATGGTGAGCAATGTCAGAGATAGTTTGTGGAAACAAGACCTTGAAATTGTGAAAAGACCCTGATGCGAAAATGGCACGAAAGTATCTTTTGAAAGGAGGTAATTGAAATTTGAGTAAGAATAGACCTTGAGGTGTCTCTTAAACGTAATGTTTTTGACATCTGCTAACAAATAGAAAAAAATGAAAGTAAGCTAATCTAAGTAAATAGGAAATAAAGTTAAAGGTGATATTGGTGCTATAACGGCACGAATGAAAGAGAAAACACACTGTGATAGTATGACCAATTATAGAAATTAAAATTATCCTATAATTTCGACAATTGAGACATTAAATAATCTTTACAGCCCGAAAAATTTGCATTTTTTACTGACGAATTGAATTTGAAAAAAAAGTTTCAACGTTAATTATTTTACCTTGATTTCTTTTGACGTTTATGAAACAATTTCGGCAATTGTTTTCGATACGCTCAATTGAATGTTTGTTTCTAAAACAGCTGCTCCGGCACTTTTTCTTTCAAGAATATATTTACAGCCATAACATCAAAATTTACAATGACCCCCGAGAAGTAATCTAAAAACTTATAATGAATCAACATTGAGGAGTACTACATGCTTTAAAAAGCGTAAAATAAATCGTATAGGAGTTATATAAATTGAAAGTAATCAATTGTGACGGGCATTGGAGAATTTTAACGAATAAAAAAATCGAAAAAAGAATTATTTCGGTAAAAATACGGAAAATTGATCATACTTAAATAGGAATTATGTATGAAATAAGATTAAATTTGTACTCATAGTCTTCTGTGTTTTATCCGTGAACAGAATAAATCTTCTCAGCTACTCTGCATACACCTACTCTTGCTCTTCCATGATGGAGAATGGTTTTCCTGAATAAAGAATAAAAAAAACAGTAAATAAAAATGTATTTCGAAAAAAAATAATTATTCGATGATCCTAAGATACGCACTATCAGACTAGGAATAGGAATAGTAATAATATAAAATTAAATTTATACTCATTGATTTCTGTTAACCATCCCTGGTCCAAATATATTTCCTCTGCATTCCTACTCTTCTCCTCCACGAAGGACATATGATGCGATTGTGTTTTAAAGGAAAAAATTAGAAAACTAGTAAATGAAATATTATTTCGAAAACAAAAGAAATATAATATTATTCTAAAATAGGTACTAACGATCATAGTTTTAAATGAATAGCAATAACATTAGATTCCATTTGTACTCATTGTATTCTGTGCTCCATCCATGAACTGAACATCTTTTCGTCAGAAACTCTGCGATCATACTCTGCTCTTCCGTTCTGGAGAAATGTCACAAGCTTGATTCTAAAGAATAAATGTCTAACATTAAATAAATTCCTAATAGGAATACAAACAATACTGCGTTAATAATATAATAAGATTTTATTGATAATACTATCAATTTTACTTAATATAAAATTAATCTCGATTTTACTTAAATGGTATTAGTAATAAAATTTGATTCAAATTATACTCATTGTATTCTATGTTTCTTCCATGCACCGAATATCTCTCCTCGGCATCGTTGAGCTCCTTCTCAGCTTTTCTGTGATAGAGAATTGGTTCCTTAACATCCTGAACTGTTGAGGAATAACGAAAAATAATAATACTGGTCACGCGAGTACAATTTCCCTTCATTGAGTACCAGGTGTTAGAAAGCCCAACCACTAAAATATCACCTTAAAATACTTAACTGTATTGGATATTCGGAAGGTCACTTTATAATCCTTGGTTGAAAGCCCGTTATCTTCGGTATCACACCGAAGACTACAAAATAAATCATCCAAAGGAGAATTCACTTCCTCGGAACTTGAGAAAAGAAAGAAACCCAAAATTACTAAGCATTAACAGAAAATATTGTACAATACCAGTATAGGATGGAGCAGATGTTTTACCGATCGCTCAAACTAGGATTTCCTATTCGACGTCGCAGGACAAGTTCTGATACCAAGTCGAAGATGTTTGGGAACTATCGCTTCGGGATTCAATGCAACTAATTCGTTGTATCTCAAAAACAGATATATTAACTGGAAGATATATATCAAAAATGTACAGCTTGCTCATTTAAATGAAATTTGGATTCTCAGTTTGAATCCAATATATTTATTCAAGCAAAACGGAAATTAATAAGTAAATAAATAAGCAAGAGGCCTAAAAACGATAAAAATTCGTGAATTCAAATTCGAATATTTTCAGGACCTCCGTTACCAGAATATTAGAATTTATTTCCTGAGGTAAATAAAATATATATAATCAATGATAATTTCTAAAAGTCATATCAAGTAACCCGGTTGAAAACAAAAAGATGTGATTGTGAACATCTTAGGCTAAAATTAATTTAAAGTATAGTTATTCGTAACTGGTCGAAAGTCATGCATCGAGAGTGAAAATAAAAATATACCTATTATTCGAGCATTATGTGCAAGGTTGATTTGAAACTAATATTGATAGATAGGTTTACAAAAAGAAATCATTTGAAAGATAACTGATCAGAAAAAAACAAGTACCGATTCAAATACAGACCCCATTGATATGACATCGGATGAAGGAATCCAAATCTTATATAATATAATATATTATATTTTTAAATAACTCTTAACGTATTCTATCCTGCTGTTATTATAAATTTTAAATTACTATTGTGAAAAATTTAAATTCAAACATAATATCCTATAGCAAACTCGCATGAAGAAAACATAAAACGATCACTGCTCGTAAAATAAAATTCAATCTTTTATCAACATTCTTTTACCAAACGACCGTTTAAAGAATCGTATAAAATAAGCTGTTAATATTACCATTAAACATTTTTGATATTCATCTCGGGTTGCACGAAGAAGAGTAACGTAACAAATCTTGGACATCCATTAAATATTAAAATTAAGACCTCCAAAAAGACTTCCTAATAATTTTATCTCGAAAACTAGATTAATAGCACACTATTACCACACAAATGAAAATCTACATGTATGTCAATTTTGAATCGTATTAAGTAACAAAGATAGGATGACGGAAATCTTCCTTTTAAGGGATTCATGACTAAATAACTATGGACATTAAAATCAAATTTTAAATAAAAAAATTCAACTGTTATGATTTCAATAGACATTGTCTACAACTAATCTCTAAAAAAATGAGAAATAATTGCTTGAGGAATATAATCCAGCTAAATGAATTCAAAACTCCAAATTGATTCTAAAAATTATGAGTTTAAAAGCGATTTATGGGGAGAAAAACTTCGGCCCTAAAGACTGTAGATGGATTCATGAATCCAAAGGACAAATGGAATCTGAATTCTAGAAGTTCGTTTAACTGTAGTTCAAGGTGAAAGAAAGAGGAGGATAACATCGACGCGAGAAACAGCTGACTAAACTGTCAATGCCACAGCTACAAACATTGCATCTGCTATCTCATAAAATAACTTCATCGTAACAAAGGGAATAATGTATTTTGTACTAAAACAACAAATAGATCTTTAGCACTTAGTCTAGAGTAATTCATGATGATGCACGTACTTACCAAATGAGTGAGATCACTGACGAAAGCCACGACAGTGTTGACGTTATGAAATTTTCCTTAATTTATTGAATATCTACTTCTCTAATATACATATTCAATATATAATGAAGCTAAACTTCGAAAGTGTTTTGGAAAAACTTGGTTTTGAACCTATTGTACTTCAACAAATCAAAATTCAGTGGTTACCTCGAAAATAAGTTCGGCAGCAACTCCTCGCTGGGTGACCTCTCCGAAGTAACTGAAGTTTAAACCTTAAGAATAAACGTTGAACGTAATGCAGCGCTGCGATTGGCCGATGATTGGACTATCAGTTACCCCCTGGAATTTTCCATAGCGTTTATAGTATTCATTTAATATAATCAACACACATTAAATTTTTAATTAAATGCAAAATAATTCAATTTAAATTTAAAAATTATTGGAAGATTAAGGTTACATAAAAAGTTCCTGATTATAACCTGCGTAGGTATTTCATATCCCCCTGGTAACATTAAGACTGATAGTTAAAATCGTTTGCCAAATATATCATTTTGCAAATAAGTTTTGTGAAAAGACTCGAATAAAATAAAATTAAAAATATATGCAGATATCGATTTGTATTGTGTAGTTTTGCCAACAATGAAATAGGAGAAAGTGAATATCGATCTGCGAAATTGAATCGGAACATAACTTTTAATTATAACTAAAGCAATGGTGTTATTAGTGAAATACGTTAACATTCATTGAATTTGCGAGTAATATTTATTTTATAGCAATAATAACTAATATAACATTTAATTTTTCATTGTGGATCATCTATCCAAGGTAAAGGCATGAGTACACACTTATGTGATGCTATTAACCTGACATTGAATCTATCCTTTCCAAGACAATAATTTAATTGTATAAAACTTTCTTATGAGCTATCAGGAATTTCATCGTATTAGTACCTGTAACCTTGTGAAATTGACTAATGATATGGTCAACCTTAAGCAAGTAAGAATGCATAACTAGTCAGCTAGATATCATACTATATTTTAATGAAAATGTCACCAAATTTATTTAAGCTTTTATTGAAAATCTCATTGGTGTTTCATATTTAGAATATCTATTTTTCGGAGCTTGCTGGCTCGTTTAAATCTATCGACATGGTCACCTAGTGTTCGAATAAAACTCAAGATCTCAACAACTTACGTTTCTTCCTTTTGTAATTTGTATTTGGAATATCACATCCAGACTCTCTCGTTCTAATTAGTATTCCTTCGTATCCTTTTTTTCCGAATTACCTTCATCACGAATCATTCTTTTTAGATCCATGAAGCACTGACAATTATGCACTGTTAACACTCACACACATTTCACGAGAAAAAAATCGCCTAATTGAATAAATACTTCTAATATCCATTGATGTTGTTCCACTGGCAATACTATTTTACTTCTGAAGGAAAATTTGGAAGGGACCTTCACAACTCGAGCACCTGCATTTCAGAATTACTTGAGAAAGGCGGAAGCCACGTAATCAGGTGACAAAGAGCGCCTTTTCGTTATTCAGAATTTTCTTCACTAGTATACTTCTAAATCGCGCCAAAAATCCATGTAAATGGCCTTCATGACTTACAAGAGTTATTTTGATATGTGCAAACTTAAAAAGTCAATTAGTAGTTACCGGAGTGAAAAATGTAGCTAGAGTGTGCTTGGGATAGGGTGATGGAATGATTTGCAAGAATAGCAACACCATAAATTTCTTAAATTAAGCGACTGTGGATATTTATAAGGAAGTAGTTTGTACGAGTTGGAGACTCAGCTTTAAGACTACTGCCATTTTGACAAGGTGTGAGGAAGTTTTTCAGTGGGGACAGTTTTTATAGTTACAAAGCGCTTCCGAGTGTAATAGTGCTTAAAAAGTTAAGAGGACAAGTTTATTCCCTCTGCAAAAACCATAATCTATATCGCAAGAGTGGCTAATGTTTGTACCATAGAAACAAGAAAGGACGAACTTCGTGTTGGAGGTTAATGTTTGCGGGATTTCATTCCACGATTGATGAAAACTGACTCTGGCATTACATGAATACAAGGGTAAGTGTAAAAAGAAGATAAACATGTTGGTCGATTTTCTTTGTTGTTAGCATAAAAATGAGTTGAATTACTACACTTCACAAGTAATCGATGCAACATGTTTATGTTGATGATGTGAGTAGGTAGACCCAGCGAGTCCTTCAAGTGATTTAACAATATTTGCATCGTAACTACATTAATGTTTAGTGATAAATCGGTGCAGTGATGTAAAGTAGCAAGATGTGGAAGTAGTATGTTAGCTTTCTTAAGTGAGCCTGTGTGCGATTAGCGGAAATTTTACTCGTAATTGCAGAACTATGACCTTGTTTATCTATTTTGAAATGATACATAAATAACAAGGTCTGGATTCCTTATAATTTTGATCAGTAATACCATGTCGACGATAATGTATAATTTTCAAAGGCATGTCTCCAAGAGCGACTTAAAAATACTTGAACATATTTCCTTGAGTTTTGCCATACATCTACCTATTTCATGATGGACTCCGAAGTTTTTTTATTTAAGAAGCAATAAAACTGTGGTCCCAAATGTAGCATTTACAGTTACTTTAGTGCATTTGGAAACATTCTGAGCGGCCTTGAAATCTTTTTCATTCCTCCGACAATTGACTGATATTTCACATCATCGCAACCACTGTTTACAAAATGGAAGCCATTTTGAGCCAATAAATTTTGCCATTTTTAATTTTAAAGAAAGGAATTTTTGGGTTTCTCAAAACGTTGAATAGGAATAATGAGACCGATCTTGGGGTAACCAAAACAAGTCAAGAGTTGAAAACACCGACCCAAATGGGATTGGAATTCGAAATGGAGGAGTTTTAGAATTTCTCTGTGAATAATATTGAATGTAACACCTAATCTAATCTTACCGAATGGTAATCCTTATATCTTGGCTTCTTGTTCTTCATGAAATAAGTAATTTATCAGAGCCTTGTAAAATACGTGAGTAGATTTAAGAACTATATTGTTTTGTTTTCCAAAATAGGACACAATGTTAATACTTTTGCATGATTTCTTTTGAAAGAATAAAGATTATTGTCAGATTCATTGCATCACATTAGTGTGTACTCATGACGTTATCTTGCAGAGATGTATTACAATTAAAAATATTATCCGAGTTATTAATGGTATAAGATAAATATTAAATGCAACTTCCATGATTTTTTACGTTTTTACCATAATTACATAATTTTTTTAGTTATATTTAAAAATTATGTTCCGATTTAATTTCGCAGATCGATACTCACTCTCTCCCATTTTATTATTGCCAAAACTTCACATAATACGAAACGATAATTGCTTATAATATTTAATTTATTTTAAATCGAGTCATTTCACAAACCCCTTTTTGCAAAATGATATATTAGGCAGAAGTTTTTCAACTGTGAGTCGTAACGTAACCCGGGGGAGACAAGAAATCTACGCGAATTAAAATCAAGGATTTAATATATAAAATTTATCTTCCCATCATTTTAAAATTTAAATTGATTTATGTTGCGCTTAGTTTAATTTATATCGGTGGTGATTGTAATTGATGAAAACTTTAAACACTATGGAAAAATACAGGGGATAACTGATAGTCGAATCGTCGACCAATCACAGCGCTGCATTACGTTCAACGTTTATTTTTAAGGTTTAAATTTCAGTTACTTCGGAGACGTCACCCAGTGAGGAGTTGCTACCGGACTTATTTTCGAGGTAACCGTTGAATTTTTATTTGTAGAATAACAATAGGTTAGAAACCGAGTTTATTCGAACAAATCTTGAAGTTTAGCTTAATTATTTACTGAATATGTTTATTCGAGAAGTATATTTTTAATAAATTAAGGGAAATTTCATAACGTCAAGATTTCCGTAGCCCTCATCGACGATCTCATTTCTTTGGTAAGTACGTGCATCATCGTGAATTACTGTAGATTAAGTGTTAAGGATCTATTTTTTTTAGTACAAAATACATTATTTAGTTTCTTATGATGAAGATATATTATGAGATAGCAGATGAAGTGTTTGAAGTTGTGACATTGACAGTTTCTCGCGTTGATGTTATCTTTCTTTTCTTTAACCTTGAAATACAGTTAAACGAAATACCATTATTAAGATTCCACATGTCCTTAGATTTCATGAATTTAATTTTACAGTCTGTAGGGTCGAAGTTAATCTCACCATAAATCGCATTGTGAGTCGTAATTTTTTGAATTAATTTTGAATAATAAAATACATTATAGCTGGACTGTGTTCCTCAAGCAATTATTTCTGATTTTTTTAGAGGTCAGTTATAGACAATGGTAACTGAAATCAAATCAACTGTTTTTTATTTACATATAAAATTTGATGTTACCGTCCATCATTATTGTATCATGAATCAATTAAAAGGAAGTTTTCCACTTTTCTATCCTTGATGCTTAATCGACCTGTATGCAATTCTTGAGTAATGGGCAAATATTCAATTACGTGTTATTATTCTAGTTTGCGAGACTTACTTGTCATGAGTTTGGAGGTCTTCATTTTAAAATTCAATGGATATCTTGATTAGTAACTTTTCTTTTCTTGTTGCAACGCTATCACAGCCTTCTGTTTTCATCTGAATATCTGCAATTGAATTTCGAAATTGATCATTAACAATCTCTTCTAATTACTTAGATGAACACTTTCCACTATCTTGTAACGAAGGTCATGAGAAATATTTGAATTTGAATTGAGGAATAATTATCGTTTTAAACATCTTTCTTATTCAATCTGAACTACTAGTTTGCGGGAACGGTTACATATCTTCTCGCTCTTATACTTGCATTGTACAATAATTTCTGTAAATACTTAATAATTTTGTGCCTCTTTCTGTTCACAAGGTTCTTGGAAGTGAATTCTCTTGCTTTTGGCTGATATCTTTCGATGTCTCCGGTGATATACCGATGATAACGGGCGTTAGCCAAGGATTATAAAACGAAGTCTTCCGTAAACCCCATTCAGTTTACTATTTTGGAGCGGTATTTACGTGGCAGGACTTCCTAGGACCTGGTACTCCAATGAAGGACAAAGTTACGCCCGTGTTCAGTAATATTATTTTTCGGTGTTTCAAGACGATCCGACACGTTAAGAAACCAATTGTCTATCATAGAAGAGCTAAGAAGGATCGCAGCGATTCCGAGGAGAGGTATTTGGTCCACGGATGGAGCGTGGAATAGAATGAGTATAATATGAATAAATTACTTTTTTTATTTGACCATAACCGTTTAAGTATAATTGATAGTGAGTATTTTTGGATGAATGCAGCGTTTTTGTTTTCGAATAACTTTTTTATTTACTTTTTTTCTTCAGAAACATGCTTGGAACATTTCTCCATCGTGGAAGAGCAAGAGTAGGAATGCAGAGATTCTGAGAAGATATGTTTGGTTCATGGATAGAACACAGAAAACGGTGAGTACATATTGAATCTAATGTTATTATAATTCCTATTTGAGTATTATCGATAGTGCGTAGTCCCCATTCTCGATTTTTTACTTCCCAAATTATATCACTCTTATAATATTTTACACTTTTAAATGCAAAGTGTACTCCTCAGTTTATAACTCATGATATAAGTTTCGAAATCCTATTAGTGGTCACCGCAACTATTGATATTATCCCTGTAAATATATTCTTGTAAATAAATGTGTGCAACTGTTTTAGAAACAAACATTGAATGGAGCGTATCGTAAATAGTTATTAAAATTGATTCATAAACGTCAACACAAATCAAACGCCAAACAATGAGCGTAGAAACATGTGTTCGAAAATAATGCAAGTCAATATTTTCACTATTTTCGAGCTGTAAAGATCATTTAATGGCTCACTTGTCAAGAATATAAGATACTTTTAATTTCCATAATGGTTTGACTTCCTATCACAGTAATGACCAACCTTTTTCATAAGATATTCATGAACAGTTTGCGATTTTAAAGGCTTTATATTTATATATGTTATTAAGTTCGCAAGGTCATACTAATCTGTGAGTGCATAAAGAGGTCAGAAATTTAAGTCTGACTACTTTTTTGGTCATATAATTTTACTTTCCGTTAGATGGTTCTAGAATATTGTTGTAACTATTTAAAACATTATAATATTTCATGATTGGAAAGGATTTCGTAGCCTTAACTAACAACGCTAATGCTTATACAGTGCATTTGCGTTTTAGGAGAATTTAGTCCATTTTAATAGAGTTATTTAGTTTTAACTCTGTATCCTAAGAGTAGTATTATTATGAAATTAAGCATTTCGAGTCGGATAAGTAAAACTTGTGATCTTATTTCACTGCTCATTAACCTATCTGGCATAGGCAAAAGGAATATTAAATGCTCCTATTAATACTGTTTTTGTGATTTTGGTGAATTAAGCAGAAATGGCATGTATAAAGAAATTCCGCAGGGTTATTAGCGATGTTTATGGATTTCACGTAGATCGTAAGTTCTGCATTTCTAGAGTGAAAGTCTCGAAACTTCAACGAGTAATTACATTTTTTCCTAAGTACTAAGATTATTAGCTTATTCCGGTTTCTCCATTTTGTTATCAATGCTCGAGATCATTAAGTTCGAGTCAACCCAAGGTTGATTCTTGCACGAAATTCCATTTACTTTCATTTTAAAGATTTTTCAAATAGGGTAGCCCTGAATTCTTATCATTTTCACAATTTCAAGGTGAATGGTGCATGAACAGAATCTCGAAATGAGATATAGGACGTTAATATGCCTTAAATGAGGTTTCAATGATTGCAACGTATGTAATCCGCGATAATGATAACCAGCTGTCATTATCAACAAAACCACAATCAACATCAAACATTGAAGTAGAATCGTGTATTATTTCATTGTATCGTGGTTTGCCTACCTATCACAGTAATGCCAGCTCTTTTTCATTATATATTCATGCACATTTAGTCTGCAGTAACGAATACCCATATTTATGATCAAAATTTCTTTGGCTTTCGAAGGCAGAGTAAATTGCATAATTATATCCGATTTCTCGTTAATTTGTGTATCGTGGACTACTCAGCAGACAAAATGAAACCAAGGCTCCTTTGATAATACGAATTATTTGAAAAACCTATTAATTGTGATATATTTACACATTATAAAAATTCTAGTTGGTTTTATATCCATTTTATTTTACATCATAATCTTTCACTGGATATACCAGTAGCTCTAACTTCTTTCGCTAAATAACTTTTATTATTTATTTGATTAGTTTTTTTATATAATGATTTCATGCACAATTATTGAGAGTATATGTAAAGATTCTAAATTATAAAACCTCAGATGTAGTGGTAAAAATATAATAGCGAAACATGGCGATTCTCTAGTTTAACATGCGCGAGATTTTTTTCTTTTTGAGTATCTATTATATATTGACCCTTCTCTGGATACACCAATATACGAATAGGGGATACAAATTCCAATCGTGTTGCGTAAGTGTCATTGACTTGAAATTTATGCGACGTTCTTGCTGCCGCGTATAACTGTCAGAATACTTGTGCCTTTGCTTCTCATTATCATAGAAAGCCCTGAAATACCGTTTTTTTCCATAAGGATACATTGAGAGGATTTTTGGGAATTTTTTGTGCCACTTCATGGTTAATAAGGTATTTAAAATTCGAGCCATCGATGGAAGCCGTGCTTACCCGAAGAAAACTGCAAATACATCTTCAATGATTATCCTAAGTTCGATGCTAGGTCGGGGCAAATACCTTACGTGAAAAATGATTATAAAGTTCGTTTTACCGCTTGCAGACTTCATTTTATTTGCAAAATAAAATAGTAAATAATGGTCGTATAAAGTCGTGACAAGCATTAAAGGGAATAAAAGTATCTTTTAATGTTTTTCGTGATATATCGATTACCAGTTGAATTTAGGAGAACTAAGTCAAAATGTACGAAACTTTTGTGAAATTTCTTCGTAGGGAATTAAGTCCCAATAGAGGTCATAAATACATTTTATATGCGCAGCTTACGGTTTTACAGTTTACTTTTTACCTTATGATCCTGGGTTCGATACCAGATTGCCATTTACTTTCATTCGTACTTTTCGAATGAGGAGAGCGGGAATCTAATTTTCGGACCTTCCCGGTATCATAGTGAATTCAAACTTTGGATTAAATTAGTGCTATCACCACCTGGTTGTTTTCGTAATCATACCATGCAAAATGTTCCGGGTTCCACAGCATATGATCTTCCTCTTCCTTATGAAATGAATGCCGGAGATTTCGAATATTTCAATGAAAGATTTCCCGAAAACATAGAAAGCCATAACTCGGCTTACGAAGAGCAGTCTTGAACACGCCAGGTCACCATTCGGAAATGCACATTCCTCTGAAGACTTGCCCGGTATATCGAATTGAAATTTCAGAAACCCCTCAGAGAAATTTGCAAAGTCCATTATTTTAAACTGCTCGTAGGGGTAATTCGAGATATATCAACAACACGCTTGCAACATGCAACTTTTAATCGTAAAAATAATATTGCGTTAATATTGCGTTGCATTGTTGTGATTGCGGAGACTCCCCTCATGAGATAAAGGATTTAAGTACTTTAAATCACTCGAATGTATGTCATTGTCTAAGTTTTGTTATTGGTGAATAACACACTTATTATTTTTATCGAAGGACGACCTCGAGGGACAGCGTTGGTCGGCTACGTCGGGGCAGAGCATCGGGATCAGTTTTAGCCAAGAAAGAATTAAATTAACACTTCCTTGAGAAATAAAATCAATGACTTATGAAGTGAAGTGAATTAGTGAAGTGATAATCCCAGCTATGGAATTTTATTCAAAAAGTATTTGGTGAACTATCTATTGAGAAATCCAGTAAACCTTTATCTATTTATACTGTTTGAATATTTATGAATTTTTGATATTCCATGTGAAGCACATTTAACAACTATTGTACGAATTTTCATGTTTTAGTCTAATATTTAAATATCTATGCATATGTTTGTATGGTATATATCTTTGGATCTCATATCTATATTATTTTTTTACTGTGAAGAAGTGATTCATGATGAAGAACATTTTACAGCTATTTCTCAAATGTCATGTTTTTATCCATCCCATTCAGTGTTATTCCATATTAAAAGATATTATTTATTTATCTATGCATAAATTTGTATATTGTATTTTTTTCTACCTCTCCTATGTATGTGCGTTTTAACCTTTTTGAAATAAGCAACTTTATGTATTTTATACCACTGCTATGCATGTAATTATATATGTATGTAATTATTGAGCTCTATATTCTGTACTTATTTTTGTAAAATTTATAATGCTGAGGGGGACAGTAGGCACCACCTGCCCCCGGCATAAATAAATAAAACACAAGTCGTGGGCCTTTACAAGGATAGTGGTTCGGGTAATAGCATGGGGCTAAAGGGCGTGGGGGGGTAGACGGGTATAAAGGTCGGGAGAGACGATGTCGGGTGGAGGGATTCTGAGTACACGAACACAAGGGGAGGTAGACTAGGCTTGAAAGTAATGTGGGTTATGGTGAGAGGAAGTTGGCCCTGTGGTAGTCGTGGCTTCTTCTACAGGGCCAGGGGACGGGGGAGGGTAGGTTAGGAAAGGATAGGGGGTTGGCCGCGGGATAGGGTCAAGGGTGCGCCCCTGGGATAGGATAGGGTAGGGGAGGGCCGCGGGGGCAGATTAGGGTTGGGGAGAGGCCTCGGGGGCAGGGTATGGTTCAGGGTCGGCCACGGGGGTCGGGCAGGGTAGAGGGTGGTCCGCGGGGATGGGATATGGACTGGGTCGCGGGGGCAGGGTAGGGTTTTAGGAGGAGCCACGGGGGCCGATCGGGGTCGAGGGTCGGCCGCGGGGATGGGATAGTGTAGGGAATGGTCCGCAGTGGCAGGGTAGGGTTTTAGGAGGGGCCACGGGGGGCGAGCGGGGTCGAGGGTGGGCCGCGGGGATGGGATAGCGTAGGGACTGAGACGCGGGGGCAGAGTAGGGTTTTAGGAGGGGCCACGGGGGCCGAGCAGGGTCGAGGGTGGGCCGCGGGGATGGGACAGGGTAGGGGGTGAGGAGGTGCCGCGGGGGCGGGTTTTTGGTTGAGGGTGTGCCGCGGGGTTCGAGCATTGTAGAGGGTGGTCCGCGGGGATGAGATAAGGGTAGGGGATGGGCCGCGTGGTCGGGGTAAGTTCAAAGGCGGTGGGGTCCGGGCAGGGTGGCGGGTGGGTCGTGGGGTTGGGACAGGGTAGGAGGTGGGCCGCTTGGGTGTGGTTCTAATTCACATCAATTAAGCTGAGTATGAAAATAAAAAATTATGATACTTGAATATGGAAAAATATTACAGAAATTCATTGACCATACTAAGCAAAAACCATACTTATTAAAAAGTGCACAGATAAAGGACAAGGCTTTATTATAAGTTCCTATCATTAATCATAAAGATAAAATAAGAGACTGAAACTGCATTGTTAATGTATGGATTATAATCATTTTCCACAATGTGGTACTTTAATTTAGACTTTTTGGTCCATCTTTAGCATTATGTCTGAAGGAGCACTGGTGAAAAACTCAGAAAATATGATTGTTCAGCCTAACTGCACTAAAGACACCTTTCTCTCCATCTCTTCAAAACTAAAACTATTTTATTCATTTAAAATGTAGTCTTTTCTCCCTCAAAGCAAAAGGAGTTTTATAAGATTTGTTTTGCCAAGTTTTCCAAAAGAAAACAAGTAATTTTTGCTTTGATTCAGTGGCGGCTGGTCAATTGGGTTCACTGAACCCCCTAAGAAAACTATTGCACTATTTTTCCATGTACCAATGTTCTTACTATAACCCAAATATCCTTGTCACCAATCACTGGGCCTAACTTTTCCTTCGTTGAGTCGCGATTCCTGCCACTTTTGCTTTTAACTAGCTTGACTTTGCCCGAGGTTCACACTCCGAAGTGAACCCCTTTAGACGTCGCGTTATAGGTGTAGAGTGGTGAGGGGAAAGAGGGGCATACGGCTGTGAAACATGTGCCGATCGCTTCACTACGTTGCAGCGACAGCCGACGAGAATGCTTCATAGGATTTTCGGAATTTTTTCAAGGCACTTCCCGGCAAATAAGAGAGATGAAATTCGATAGATCGCTGGAAACCGTGCATATCCAACGAAAACTACAAACACACTCTCGAAGATTATCCCTGGTTCGACGCTAGGCAAGCGCAGATATTCTCCTATTTAAAATACATTGCGGCGATTTTTATGTGTTTTTAAATGCCTTCCCGATAACATGAAAACTTAAAACCCGGCATGTGAATATAGATCATAAATACATATACGCTGTGTAGCCATTCCCTGATGATCCTTGGTTCGATTCCAGAGCACCATTTATAATCCTCTATGCACTGCAAAAGGGGATAATGGAATCTTAGTTTAGGATCATCCCGGTATGATATCGACATAAAACTTAAGATAAATAGCTTTATAATAGCTACTCATAATACGGTACAATATTGTGAATTTACGGAGTTCGTTCGTACCCAGTCTAAATATTCGGTTACGTTGTTGTGGTTGCTTGTGGCATATTCAGCACACAAACCTACTGCGTTATGTGCTTGTGAACAGATTTTCTCGCTCTTCACGATGACTAGTGTCCAATTTCTGAAAGATATTAATAGTTCCTCTCTTTCTGTTGAAGAAAAATGTGCAATAAAATGAATTATAGATCTAAAATTCTAAGGAGGCCTATTCCTTCGTTGAACGTATCTCAGAGTCAGAGTAACAGATACTGCCGAGTGTTTAAGCCACAAATATATGAGAGAAACAGTTGGATTTGTGGCTGTGACTCTTCCAATAGGCTATACTGTTTCCCTTGTTTGCTTTTTGCGAAAGCCAAGGACGCGATCTGGACAAATATAGGTGTGTTCGATTTAAGGCATTTATCTCATATAATTACAAAGCATGAGGAATCTATTGGACGCAAGAATGCCAGTTTGGATCTTTTAGTTTTGGGTAAAACTTTGATCAGAAATACTTCAACCTTGAATAAAACAACGTAAGGTAATTTATTTACTTTCTTATGATTATATTTGATTTATCAACAAATAAATGCAACTACGTCAAAAGGTAATTCGATCTTTAAAAATAAATACGAAGAGATATGAAGCGAGAATTAAAAAAAGCTCAATTTTCGGGAATGTGG
This sequence comes from Sympetrum striolatum, assembly GCA_947579665.1. NCBI lineage: Eukaryota > Metazoa > Arthropoda > Insecta > Odonata > Libellulidae > Sympetrum > Sympetrum striolatum. Next base: position 16,780,346 of record OX388350.1, read on the forward strand.
GGATTTTGTGCAACAAAGTCATACATTGATTCAACCCAAAACATTTATTTTCAAATTTCTATTGCTTTTATCCGCGGTTGTCCTGAATTATCCTTCGTCCATGAAAGCAGAGGCAATATTCCAGTACGCGCCACAATATTCAACCATATTCGCAGCCACTTAAAAAAATACGGCTTTGAAGCGAACCCCCTGTTTTTTTAGTCACGCGCCGCCACTGCTTGGATTATTTCTAGCTGTAGAATAGATCTGGTCTTCAGGCATTTTATATATCAAGTAATAAGAAAAAGTTTTCAACTGAATAAGTTCTATGAAAGATTGCAATCATTAGTCATGCAATTACTAATCAGAATATTTTCAATCATTTCAGACTTTGATTTTTCACCAAGTTGTTGAAAATTAAAATGAATACTACCATAACAATAACTATACGGAACATTAGTTTACAATAACATTTAAATAAATGTTTTGTAGAAATAACACCTTACAGAACTATACACTATCTCATGCTGGAGAGGAAATTTGTCTTATACGTTACCATTGCAAGCATTTCAACTATCATGAAATTGCATTGATGACCAAATTGACTGGGGAGGATCAACAGTCCCTCTCTTCAAACCATTCCTGAAAAAGCCTACTCACTGCATGATGGCTCAATGAATGTTTGCAATGGTAATATGAAAGACAAATTTCCCCTCTAGTATGAGATGGTGTAAAGTTTTGTAAGGCTTTATTTCTGCAAGATATTCATTTAAATGTTATTGTAAACTAATTTTGCATACAGTTATTTTTATAGTAGTATTAATTTAAATTTTGAACAACTTAGTGAAAAATCAAAGTCTGAAAAAATTGAAAATATTCTGATTAGTTATTGGTTGACTAATAATTGCAAACTTTCATAGAACTTATTCTGTTGAAATAATTGTCTTATTACTTGATATATGTAATGTCTAAGGACCTGATCTAGGCTACAGCTAGAAATAATCTAAGTAAAAAAATAATTTTTCCTTTTGACAAACTTTGCAAAACAAACCTTATAAAATTAATTTTGCTTAGAGGGAGAAAATATTAAATTTTAAATGAATTATAAATAGTTTTAGTTTTGCAGAGATGGAGAGAAAGGTATCTTTAGTGTACTTAGGCTGAACAAAGGGGATATTGTCTGAGTTTTCTACCCCTCCTCCTTCAGACATAATGTTGAAGGTAGACAGAAAAAGTCAGCTAAGTTAATGTACCACTTTGTGGAAAATGATTATGATCCCTATGTTAACAATGCAGTTTAAGAGTCTCATATTTTATCTTCATGGTCAACGATAGGAAATTACAATAAAACCTTGCCCTTTATCTGTGACCTACTTAATAAGTATGGTTTCTGTTTAGTATGGCCAATGAAATTCAGTAATATTTTTCTATATACTATTATGATACATTTTTGATTTTCATACTCAGCTTAATTAATGTGAGTTAGAAAATACCAACTTGCTGTTGGTTGTTTTTACCTGGTAAACTGCAATTTAATCAGTTTATAAGATTTTAATACAATATATTTTTTAAATCCTTATTTCTAAGAAAATAGTTGTTCAATTCACAAAAGAATAAAATATGACATGATAAAGGAATTTTTGTTTTTTTTTCATTGTTTGTTACTTCAGTGAGTCTTCAGTTAATCTTGTTCTGATGAACAGATATTTTGATAATTAAATGATTTAAAATTTTGCAATTTTCAAATTAATTCTGAAAATTGTAAATATTTTTGGGAACCTTTCTTCAAATTTGTATGTCTACATGTTAGTCTTTATTTGTATCATTTTAATTTATTTTACAAGTTGAATTTATCTGCGTTCATGTTAATTACAGCATCGAATGCTGTTGATCTTAAAATACAATCTGCTAATCTGTTATTTGTGTTATGGATAGGTTTAAAAACATGAACAACAGACAGACACCTGAATAATGTAACATATTCTATAAATTACTCAGCTTAGCATTTTTTGTTTTCTTTAAACAACAAAATATCACTTTATACCTTAATTTTGCATAGGACCAATTTAAGGTGATGGAATGAGGAAGATGAACTCACAAAATAAAAACTTTGAAATACTTAGAAGCAGTAAAATCGTTATCAAAGTCAAAGAGCAACACAATTTTCATAGATCACTAGTATTTTATGGTCTTTTTCTGAGTATCGTATATTTGGGCTTACTATATACTATACTTTCTTCTTTGCATTTATTAGAGGAATACATTTTTTTCTTGACCTACATTAATCAATCATAGTCAGTCCATATTCTTGAATGTAAACAACTGAATTGTGTGTAATGGCTCACATTTAAGTATGAAAGTCTCCATATTGCACCAGTGAAGGCAGGATAAGAAATTTGCACACAGAGAGGAAAGCAAGAGCAATCTAACTCACTTCTCATTTTGCTAAGTTTCTTCATCTCCTATACAAAAAAAATTATCTTTTTTATGATGGAGAGAATGGAGTTCACTCCAGCCTTTGAGCTGAAGACTACATAGACAGTATTATGGTCACTTCAGGAACACTTAGAAGATAATATTTATTGCAATTTTAAAATACTGTGAAAACACTTTTGCTTATGTATTTTTCTTTAATTTTGAATTACACGAACTTAAATGTTAAATTCATATGGAAATTAAGATTATACCAACTGAATTCCCATAAATGCTGATGAATATTTATTGTATTCATATACCTGTAAATTTTAACTGATAAAATTTTCTTCTCTTTATATTTAGTCAGAAATCTCCTTTATTGCCTATAATCTACATGCATTAAAATTTCTAGGACATTTTAAAAACATTTTATTGGTAAGGACCCTACTGATTGTGTTTTGAAGGACAATGAGTTCAAATATTTACATATTTACAGAGTAATGAATATTTTACTAAACAGCCCTTGACTAATTTTCTTTATTCTAGAATTTTCATGCACTTGAATGAGAATTGAGAATTATTGAAAGAATTCTACAATTTATTTCAGCCTCTTAAATTTAGCAGTAGGAAATTTTGGTAATGGGAAAATAAAATTTGTAGTTCGATTCATAATTTTTATTTGTTCCGTATATTTCATTTAAAGTTCATCACACTCTTTTGTCACAATAGGCAGACGGTAACCATCAATAATAAAATAACAAGCAATTCATTGTTTTTCTTTAGACATTATTGAAATTGATGATATTTAGAGGATTGTCATTGTATGGAATTAGTAACATTAGCAAAGTCCATTCTTTATTTTCAACTCATCTCAGTAAATGTGGATTTTAATTTTTTAAATCTTCTACAACTTTGAAGATTAAATGAAAGCTGCATTTTTAATCCTACCACTCATGGTACTCAGCTTTTGTAAAAAAAGAATACATGCATTGCTCAACTTAGTATCAGAATTATACTAAAGATGAGATGTATATCATAAAAGGTAAATACTGCCTAATACATGGAGTGAAGAAGATGATCAATATTAAATATTCTCTCTACTTCTATTGCGCCCATCAAGATTATTTTTATATCCTTGTGAAGAAAGTCCTAGAATTCAATAATATGAATGAACTATCTAATAATTAAATATGATTGCTATATTTTTTCCCCTCTATCAAAAGAGTTAAGTTTCTGGTTTAAATAACAAAAATAAATATAAAAATTGTTATATCTTTCATTTTTGTTGTTTCAAAGTAAATTAATTAGATTTGTAATTTAATTGGTACACAGTTATTAAAATAACTGTGGACTTTTTCTCATTTATATAGGAGGATATCGATTTAACATTAGTAATTTAGTGATTGTGTTAAGAAGCATATTTCTCTGCTTGACATCTTAGGTAAATATATTAATTTACTTCTAGGAACTGAGAGTTTGTTTGTAATTTCAGCAGTCACTTAATGTATTGGTTGTTCATCTGAAAAAATTAAATTAGTTATCTGTACAGCCTTGGAATTTTCTGCGACAACAACTGCCTGACATTTTAAGTCTCAAATTTGTAAGGATTTTGATTGTATATTCTTTGCGGAAATCCTTCTTCCTCTCTTTGCATGTGTCCCTAAAACACTATATCTACAGAGAAATGTATGATCATAAGTCTAGCAATTTTCCAGATGAGGACATATTTTGAGATAACAAGGTTTATTTCAGCTGTTGAAAAGATCTGGCGCAGTGCATGAGGACTTTATAAGGATACAAATATTGCATGCTACTTGCATTCAAAGGATGTATATTATAGAAAGATTTACCTTACATGCCAGCGTATAAGTCTACCTTGAAGCCTAAAAAATGTCTCAAAAGCCAGGGGTCAACATATATGCCAAAAATAAAATTTAACCCTTTACTACCGAGGGGTAAATAGGTATTACTGCCTGCTTTACTAATAAAATCTAATTTCTTTGTCTATAATTTTTATTGTGGAAATTACAATTGTGTATTGTGTTTTTATCAATACTGCTTTATACTTGTTGTACACAAACTCTTGCACCCATTATTACTATAATTGATTTTTAATAACATTGGTTTTCTGTTTCGTAACGCATTTTTTTTGTAAGGCCTGAGTGATACCAACAAAAGAAACCTGTGTAATATTTAAGCAGAGGCAAGAAGTTGACAAGGCAGCTGAAAGAAACAATTCTAGCGTCTTAATCTTATGTGGTAAATATTCCTTAAGCTATGGTACATTTATGGATACTGTAGTTTTTCTTCCCATAAAATAGAGCTGGGGATGTGGTGTAGCCTTATTTTATGGGTCGACTTATGTGCTGAACATAGGATAAAACCTGAAATTCACCTCACAACTTTAGTGGTTGACTTATACACCGGCATATACAGTATTTAAATTTAAAATGTGTGATCAATTTTTCTATAAGTTAAATTCTATAAAAATAAAATTTTATATTTATTGGACCAACAAATATACCTAGCTTTTTGCTTAAAGCATAAATAGAGAAGTAAATATAGGATATTCTTTGGTATAACAATGTGGGTGTCTATGCAAAACTTGCTCTCTCTTGAATACAGCAGTAGCAGAAAATATCAAGAAAAACTGCTTTAAGTGATCAATTTCATAGTTAAAGAATATATTCCTTATTTATGGCAGGCATTGATGCTTAGGAAGATCTTTTATGGATGTAATTTATTTATAATACTAAAAGAAATTTTTGGGTATTTTTCTTTTTATCTTCTGACATAACCCTTAACCAAAAAGAGGGATTAACTGTTTCTTTACTTTCATAAGGAAAAATAAAATTACTGATTTTCCTATTGCTAAAATTTTTTACTCTCACCATTAGTTATTTTTGATAATTTAGCTATTTTGAAAATACTATCTTTGCCATATTGAAAAAGTAATACTATAATTATTTGTGAATTTGGAAGAAATCAGAGAAAAAATTCTTTTCCTCCTACTAACATTCAAGTAATACAAATTAAGACTTGCATTCTCATAGTATAATCATGAGGTAAGTTCCTTACTCTATGGTATATTGCTGCAAATTTAACAGAAGTCAGTTAAGCCTACAGTGTAAAATTACCTAGAATTTATCACTATTTCCTTAGTGGTTATATAATATTTCTTGATCAATGTAATGTTAGGTTTTAGCTAGTATTCTACCTGAAATAATGAAATATTGATTCAAGTTTGTATGAAATACTTACAAAAAGTCTATTACAATAACTTATCTAACTATTAGAAATGAGGAAGGCTTGTACTTTTTCCACAGGTTTAACCTGTGGAAAAAGTACAAGCCTTTCCTCATTTCTACGAGATGGATTTCCACAAAACGACGCCTGAGACTGTGAATTTTATCTAACTATGTTCCAGTTGACTCCATTGACTTTGTGTAGAAAGTGTACTAAAGCGCTATTCTCATTATATTACTTGACAGAATTGAAAAAAAGCTGAATAAAACAGGACAGTGTAGATATGTTGCATGCAATATGAAATACTACAGAACAAATTTTGTTTTAAGCTAAAGAGCAGGCCTTGCAATGCAGTGCTGTGTTGTTATTGGCATGCCTCTTGAGAAAATTAGAGCAATAACAAAATTACTTTAACTCTATGTAAAGGAATGACTTTGCTTTTGTTCATTGCCAAAAAGGAACAAGTTGTTTTAGAGTATCATTAAACCCATTCCCTCTGAAAAAAAACTTTGATGTGTAATTGAAGCAATGGGTAATAAACCATCGGATAATATCTTTCTATTCAATTGTTTTATGACTTAACAAGCTTAACTTAAGGTTGGCATTCCATTTTTTTACCATCATTAAAATCCACTGCAAAGCTTGTGTGGCATAAATTCTCAAACACTGACATATTTGCCTTGCTTCCATGTCTCATGGTGCTGTCTCATTCTTGCATTCATAGAATCAAAGAAAATAGAGATATCTGAAAAATAGACTGCACTCTCAGGAAACTATTTAATTCATTGCCACAAGATTATTACAATGGAACATACCAATTTTTCCCTAAAATTAACCTCTAAATATAATTTATTTGATGAGTAAGAAGTTCTAGGCAGAACTAAAAGTTTTAAAAATTTTATGGATTCTGTGACTTACATTACGTTCTTTGAATCTTAAAGAAAGCAGCATCAAATATAGGCACAAATTTGGAGACAATTTTAATTACAGATTTACATAATAAAATATGGTTATCAGTATTTTAGAAATAGCATCATTGTCTAAAAAAATAGTGCACCTTAAGTTATTGCCACATGTTTATGAAAGTAGACTAGACCAATATCTTCCTGAAATTAATAACTAAAATTAAATTCCTATTGAAGGAAAGAATATGCCTACTTTTCCATAGAAGTTTATTTTGGAGTTCTCTGCTTTCAGCATTCATCCGCAGATCTCAGACAATACAGAATAAGCATTAAATAGGTGGAGAGAGGAAAGAGTGGGTGGCACAGCAGGAAGGGAGTTAAGGAGGTATGAGGGTCAGTGGGGGTGAAGTGAGGGCTACTTGTAGATCAGAATGTTGTTCATTAAGATTAAATTTTGGAAACAAGAGTAATGTATAATTTCTAGTTGATCTAACCATGCAGTGTTTCCCAACCTTTTTTCAGCATTCCCCTACTTAGCCATTTTAAAATTCTAATGTCCTCCATGTAACATTCACATAATATTTTGATATAAAAAAATTAAATTATGCACTAAAGCCAAAAGACAATTTATTCAGAAGACTGGCCTTGGGTTTTAGGAAAAATTAGAGTTTCGAATAATTTGATAGTTAATGGGGGTAGTGCCTGCGGTGCGTGGGACCCCACACCACAGGTTGGGAATCACTGCTCTGAGGCATTCAAATGTTGGTTTGAAAGTAAGTGCTGGCAAGTAAGCTGCTTTAACCCTTAAAAGGTCCAACCTTTTTTTGGTTATTTCATGGACCACGGGAGGGTCAAAAATTGTCCACTTGTTTTTTTTCGATAAAATAATAATGAAACATAATATCTCTTCAGCAATTGCCTTCTTGGATTTTTAAAAACTTCTTGCATTGATTTTTACTGCTAAAAATTGTACTGCAGTGATAAAAATAATGAATTTTTTTTTAAAACTCATCAAAGACGAGGATATGATAAAGCTACTTCTTTATGGTACAGGCTTTAAAGCTCTAATTCCGAAAATAAGTTTGTAAATCACCGTTAGTTATGCTTATAAATCAACAACAAGGTATAATTAAAAAAGTTAAGTTAAATTAAATTATTAAAATTAATTAAAAACTATTTGTCTAAATATATGATTCCATTTGGTTCAAAAATATGTTGCAGGTTGGACCAAGGGAGGGTCATTTTGTGTCCACCGCATATTTCCGCTCTCATTACATTGCTTTAAAAAACGTAATAAATGCATCAACATATAGTTTTATCTTTAACGACCTATATTCGACAATGTAATGAAGTTATAAGACTGTATAACACGATTTAGATGTTAAGATATTGAAAAAGAAAAGTGGTGGAATTCTTTTCAATTGTCTCTAAGCAAACTAAGCGGTCTCTAAGCGAAGCCTATCCATGCTAAGCTGTCTCTATGCGAAGTAATCGGACTCAAAGAGGGCTTATCAGACTCTAAGCGACATAAGCGGTCACTAAGCGAAATAAGGGGTCACTAAGCGAAATAATCGGAGTCTAAGCGAATGAAGCGGACTCTAAGCGAAAGAAGCGGACTCTAAGCGAGCTTATTGGACTCTGAGCGAATAAAGCGGTCTCTAAGCGAATTGATCGGACTCTAAGTTAATTGATCGGACTCTGAGCGAATAAAGCGGTCTCTAAGCGAATTGTTCGGACTCTAAGTTAATTGATCGGACTCTAAGCGAATAAAGCGGACTCTCAGCGTAATAAGCGGACTCTAAGCGAAATTAACGGTCTCTAAGCGAAGTAATCGGATTCTTAGCGGGCTTATCGGACTCACTACTAAGCGTAGTAAGCGGACTGAAAGCAAAAAAAGCAGTCCTTAACCAAAGTAAGCGGTCTCTAAGCGTAGTGAGCGATTTCTAAGAGAAGTAATCGGTCACTAAGCGAAATAAGCGGTCTCTAAGCGAAGTAAGCGTACTCTATGCGTAGTGAGTGGTTTGTAAGCCAAGTAAGCGGACTCTAAGGGTATAAAGCGGACTCTCAGCGAAGAAAGCGGTTTCTAAGCAAAGTAAGCAGTAACTTAGCGAAATAAGCGGTCATTAAGCGAAATTAGCGAACTCTAAGCGAAGTAAGCGGTCTGTAAGCATACTAAGTGACCTGATATATGAGAGCGACGAAGACTCCGTGTTTTCGTGAAACCTCAAGCGTTTACGATCCTATTTCCTCGAGATTCGTCACTCTTTCCCGGAACTGTTCGACGTGAGCAACGAAGACTCCGAGTTTTTGTAAAACCAACTGCGTTTTCGCTTATATTTCCTTGCGATTCGTCACTATCTCCCGGAACTGTTCGACGTGAGCGACGATGACTCTAAGTTTTTGAGAAACCAACTGCGTTTTCGCTCATATTTTCCCGCGTATTGAAACTCTTGCCCGGAACTGTTCGACGAGAGCGGCGAAGACTCCGAGTTTTCGTGAAAACTACTGCGTTTTTACTCATATTTCCTTGCGATTCGTCACTCATTCCCGGAACGGATTGGTTTGGGTTCCCGGAACCCAACCCAACCCAGCCCAACCCAACCCTACCCAAACCCAACCAAACCCAATTAGCAATTAAATGATTAAATTCAGTGGTCAGCTTATGACACAGGGAAGAAATGTTGGAAACCACTGGGAGGATAAGGATGTCTTCCTTATGTATTTTTTGGAAGTACAGTCCTGGCCAAAATTAACGCAGCACCGGCCGTAAGGATCGCTGGGGAGGTGCTGCGTTAATTTTGGCCAGGAGTGTACATAAAGACGCGGGGGTAAAGGGTTGGATTTAGAGAGGTGAAGTTTCTCAGTCTTCAATAATCATCGATTTGAACAGAGCTTCTTTAATGTTGAAGTAGATATTTTTGATACTAATGCACAGGAAAAAATTGGAAATATCTTAATGTACGAAAATGGAACCAAGGAATTTCTTTCATACCATTCGGACTACTTTATTCAACTATCGAAGAGCTATAAACGGTAAAAAATATCATACAATTATTTTTACAAAATTTTATTAATAGAAAAAGTGATGGAAGATTAATTAGTTAGACGTTGTAGGGAGTGGCGCAATTTCAAGCGAACTCTCAGCCGAGGAAAAGCTGCAAAAGATGAGGAATAATGGATAATAATCAGATATAGACATAAGAAGCTGCAAAGGGCCAAACTGTTACTCGGATCATTAACTATTTAAAGCAAGAGTAAGGGAGAGAATAATTAAAACAAGAAAGGCCCAGAGATGGTTAAGAGAATATGGGACACAGATTAGTTAAATGAAAGCTAAGAAATCACGAAGCAAAACCGAAAAGGATTAACTAGTAAAATTGCAAACCAACAGCCGATGAAAAAACTTATAAAATAACCATAGAAAAAGAATGGGAAAAATAGGGAAAGCAATCAAAGAAGCTGTGGAAGAAACTATTGGAAGAAACAAGAGAATAATACATGCTGATTGGTTTATCAACGAGTGTGCCCAAATTATACAGGAGAAGAATAAAGCTAGAGAAAGCATGATAAGGAAAGAAACAAGAACGAACACTGAAAGATACCAAGAAATGAAGAAGGAAGCAAATGGGATATGCAAGAAAAAATGAGAAAATAGAGAACAGCAATAGAATATAGAAGAATACAGTAAACAGAATAAACAGAGATAGTTCTACTGAGTTTTAGAAAAGGTGAAAAGGTTATACCAGCCAAGAATGGAAGGATTTAAAAATACAGAGGGAAATGTTTTCCAAGAAGAGAATAAATTTCTGGAAAGATTGGTAGAACATTTCAAAGAACTTCTCCGTACAGAAGATAAGGAGAGAGTAGCAACTGCGGAAAATGACAGGCTAAGGAAAGAATCAAATTTAGAATCAATCAAATCAAATATATCAAACTTGCTCAGAATTAAACCCACTAGACTGGAAATTGCACAATGCATACAAAAGTTAAAAAATAATAGAGACCCAGGGAAGAAAATATTGCAGCAGAACTAATAAAATATGGAGGAGATATAATGAGTGATGCTATACATAAACTTAGTTGTATAATATAGGAAATGGAAAAACGCCAGAAGTATAGAGCATGGTAATCCTAAGCCCAATATATAGAAAGGGAAATAAACTGGTTCTCGAGAAATATAGATGGAAAATACTGTTAAATATAGTATATGAAATCATCATAAAAGAAAGGCTGAAATTAGTAATTGGGAGGATAATTGGAGATTCTCTGTTTGGGAGTAGATCCAATAGAAGTACAATAGACCAACTATTTGTAATCAGACAAATTTTAGATAAATGCTATGATCATAATGTTTAACTGCATATGCTATTGTAGATTTTATACAAGCATTTGATTGTATAAACAGCATCAAACTCTGAGAAGCAATGGAGGACATGGAAATTCCATCCAAAATAATTCTATTGATTCAAATGTCATTGAAGAAGAGCATGGCTAAAGTAAAAATACACAATCAAATATAAAATGAATTTGAATTCAGCACTGGGATAAAGCAAGGATATTCTAGGATTACACAAATCTGAAGAAAAAATAGATCAAAGAGGAGCAATATTTAACAAATAAATAGAAAGAAGCAATCAAAATGGGATTGATAGTTAATACCAGTAAACCTAAATATATGCTTCTGGCAAACCTAGAGTCACCCAGGATTTGGAGATAGAACAGATAAAATTTGATAGTGTGGAAGAGTTTAAATATCTAGAATATATAACTTACATAAAAGCATAATACGAATAAATGAAAGAATACAAGCAAGGAATAAAACTTACTTTGCAAATCTGAAGATACTAAAGAGAAAGTTAAGAAACAGAAACACTTAAATACAAATATATAAACCAATTACCAGACCAGTGGTAACCTATGGAGCATAAAATGGACACTAACAATCACACAAGAGTATGACCCTGGTAAGATTTGAAAGCAATTGCAGAGAATATACCGACCTGTTATTGAGAATGGATTATGGCAAAGGAGAACCAAAGAGGAGTTATAGACAATAATGAATTGGGGAAGATGTAGTTAAGTTCATAAAATCTTTGAGAATATAATGGTTGGACCTTGTGGAAAGGATGCTTGAAACAGCAATGCCGAATATAGTGATAGAAGGGAGACTGTATGCCGCTAGACAGAGAGGAAGGTCCAGATTGAGATGGCTAATTCATAAAGGACATAAAGAAGATGAAAGTGAGAAGACAGAGAAGTGGAGGCTGATCAGGGTGGAGGCTCACATAGGGCTATAGCTCCAAAGAGAGAGTTTTTCTATAAATTGAGACTTAAATACCATTTTTAAGTGACTTCTTATAAGTGTGGAACAAAAAATATTAAATATTATCACACTTTCTGTGCCTTGTTTAATATTTTGTATCTATAAATAGTTTAAATCAATCCATATTATATTAACATAAGTATACCATACAGCAATTTAAAACCCGGAACTAACAGATGAGCCAAGAAAGGATCACCTGGACCTTATCCTGTTTTCTTTGACTTTTCTTGTAAACATTAATTTATTCTTTATTTTTCAGATTACTTTATTTGCCAATAGCATTTTTCTTTTTATCAATTCACGTTTTATTTAAGATTGTTTGTACAATAACTATACCTTGTATTAAGTTTGATGATAATTAAATAATATATTGTACCAAAAATAGCACTTTGAATTTAGTGTTTCATGTCAAAATAAAATCTACTTACATTATAGTCCACTTTCATATCAATGAAAATTAAATGTATTTTGAAATCGTTTTTTAAATAATACTGCTTATCGGAAATAATAGTTGACATTAAAATTTTCTAAAATCAAAAGTTTATTTCAAAAATTTTTTACAATCAAGAAAATAGAAATAAAACGACTTAAGTAGTCGTGATAGTAATCAAAATAAAACCTATTTTATTATAACCATATTTCATTTAAAAGAACAAAAAGATATATTTGCAAATCTTGTTTTAAATTATATCGCTCACCAGAGTTAATGGTTTAAATCTAAGCTTCCTAATTAAATATCAAGAAAATAGCCGATAAACGACTTTCGTAGTGCTGTCAAATTAAAGTCTACTTTCATTATAATCAACTTTTATAAAAAATACAAACGGATACATTTAAAAATCTTATTTTCAATAATAATGCTTTCTGGACGCAATGTTTTAGTTACATAGTCTTGATATATATAATCAAAAGAATAGCAGTTTGACTCCATCGAAGCCACATTTATTTAAACAACTACTATGCTGAAATTAAAATTAATAGCTTACAGTCGTTTCTCTAGATAAAACTATACAACAGGTATGAGTAATTTAAGTTCGGGTGTTTCAGCAGAAAATACTCTTCGATTCTAAAGAATTACTTTTTTTTCATGAGACATGTGATTAGATCAAATCTGCATATCGTCATTATATCAGCTAATGCATTTCTTCATTTAAGGTGTTTTGTTTTAATAAAATTGTGATTCAATAAAAAGCGAATTACTGGAACGTGATAACTTCCGTTTTTTGCGGTGAGAAATATGATCAGTCACTTGATATATTTACAGTAAAATAATAGCAATTCGTTTAAAAAATACGGCATGAAGTACCTCGCATAGAAGCAATTCATAGTATTTTCTTACCTCTTTCGATTTCCTCTAATATCACTTTTGAATAAAAAATCACAGCACTCCTTACAAAACTTTATTTTGAGTGAGAACATTACAACAAATCTGATGACCACTGGTGACGAAAAAAACAATTTGCCGAATAATTGCTCAACCTCACTGTATCCATTTTCGCTCACAAAAGCAACACCTCTTAACACGTATATTCTTTCGCCTAACACTCTCCGTTAACTGAGTCGATTAAGTGTACTTTGAAAATTAAAGACAGAAAATTAATGATATTTTATAAATAAGCACTGCAGTCACAATTCCACAATATTTCTTAGGGCAATTGCGCGACACTCGAATTATTTTCCGCAGCACTTCCTAAACCGACTAAAATCCTTATATGTTCAGCAAGAAAAACTGGAATTACAATTTCTTGGTGATAGAGCACGAAACACCCTTGCACTTTGCCAATATGGGTAAGTCCTCTGAAAGATACGTTTTCGATGTGAGCAACTCGATTGCACATGAAGAACTGAAAATGAAGGCCAAAAACATGACTACACGCAGAGCATTTCTATATTTCTTGTTTGCGAAATCCACCTTCCACGTCACCCCTTATCTACTACCCATAGGGATAGAATAGCCACCAGAAAAGCAGGCTGAAACATTCGGTCTAATTGCGCAATGGAATATTCTTATCGGTTGTAAGGTCCCTCAAACTAATAAAGGTGAAAGAGAGCTGAAACGACCCAACCCCTATTCGAGACAAAACTATTTAATGATGTATAATTTAGATGGTCAAATCTTTATATAGATTGCGCTTCAAATTCTTAGAGATATTAATCGTTGCAGAAGTCTTTCGGTTTCACTAGTTAAATTACACTGACGCGTGATGCGGTTTACACCGTCTTTAGAGTGAAATTATGCCTTTGCGTTTTATGTAGCAATGGGAAGTTACGCATTTAATTTTCTGACTCAGCAGAGTGTGGATTATCCTGAGTAATGATGGAATAAATATAATATTTGAGCCGCAGAAGTTGCTCTGGAGTTCACTTGCATGAAAATTGAATTATGCGTTTGCTCTATGAGTTTAGAAGGATCATAACCAAAATGTTTATTTTCTGGGAGAAGAAAAAGGGACATACACTCTCACTTAAAAATATTGAAAATTAAGATTGATGCTTTCTTTTGCAGTAAAACTGTTCAAGTGAAATTACATTTCTTTCAATCAATTCTACACAAAGATGAAAATGGAGATATAATATTGAGGTTGTACAAGAAGTGAAAAATAGTGCCTTGGCTGAGGCTCGAACAGAGATCCTTACAACCGAAACACAAATCGATATGTAGAGTTTTCTACTCCAGATGTAATATTTCTATATATTATAATTACATGTAAACTGAATAGCCTATATTTCAATAGTCTTACTAGCAGTATTTGTGAAAGAGTATACTTTTTATACTCAAATATAAGCCGACCTCATTATAAGCCGAGGTACCTAATTTTATTCCGAAAAACTGGGAAAAGTAACCGAGTCGAATAAAAGCCTAGGGTGGGAAATGCAGCAGGTACTATACGCAATGAAAAGAATTAACTATGAAATTGCAGTAATTGAGGCATTGGTAGTTTAGTAAGAGAAAATTGAAAAGGAGTTTTTAAATGAGCAAGCGCGGAATTTCCCAGCCGATTTACGACAATGACGCTTCTTTGCCACGAGAGAACTGATAAGGGGAGCCCTCCCTCGAGTTTAAGAAAAGGGGCCTTGTACTCAGCATAAAAACTGTGCAGAAAAACTCGGCTTTTGCATGAGTATATAATTGTATCCACTGTTAAATTTATTTACATGTATATATAACCATAGGGCACTAAATACGTTTTGCGCGATGTAAGTTTATCGCTCTTAAGGTATTCGATTTAAAATGAATTTAACACTGCAATGATCTGCTTTGGTGGGGTCACACTAAATGGTGGAAATTTAATTTATTGATATTTAATATTATGTATTTATAAACAAAATTATGTATTTGTTTTATTTATTTCATAACATATGTGTTTGTTTTTGTGGACCTGAAAATGATCGTTGTTTTATTCCAATGAAACTTGTGGAGAAGTGAATACCATTTTACTTCATTGGTAATGGATTTCCTCAATATCAATACGGCCTCAGTCGATTTTATTTAAAAACTAAATAAACTGATATCGAAATCACTGAAAAGACGCACAGAATGTTGAACGAAAATCCAACTGGTTGGAAAGTCATTAAAAAGAGGCCCAGTGAACTTGCGAGAGGCATGCGATATTCCATCCTCTTCTTCATCATACCGTGCGCTATGACGTATGCCTGTGTTGAATACAAAGTTACGCAAGTGTGGACATAGCTATAGGGAGATGCCGCGAAGGAGTATAAATACGCGACGCGGCAGTTGCTAAGGCCAATAATGGTCTCGAGAGATAAATAAATAAACAGACAGTTTTCAGGTTGAGAAAGAAAACGTTAAAGAGTGATTGAGATATAATTGGAGAGTTTTTATCGAAGTCGATGCTATAGTTAACTGTGTTTTGTGATTTTTTCCGACTTCGTTTCTTTTGTTGATTACGCTCCGTAATAAAGTGTTGTTTTTCGGATTACGAGAGTTGCTTAATTATCCCGAACCCTTAACTCGTAACAGTAATAAGAGAATTTACCAGAAATTCGCGCTAGTAAGCTGCGACATATGTGACAACGCAGGTAATTGAAGTAGCGGTCAGATTGAAGTTAATTAAAACAATCGACTTAAAATCGTTAAATAGCGCAATAAAGATACACCCATAGAATCGCGCAATAAGAAAGAATATGAAAAAGCATACAAATATAGATAACTTCAATTGGAAAGAATATACGCATAATCATACTAAGGATGTACATCGAACTTTGCACTCGCTTCAGAGAAATTACGTTTTTGTCGATAAGGCGATGAATACCAAAGTCGCGCGTAGTTCAGCTCTTGGCAACTCACTATAAGAATTGGAAATTGGGGTGCTTTCACTGAAAATTTATCACATCTGTATCACCGTTCCGCACATTAATGGGGAATATTATCGAAAATTGGACGGCAGATAGGCAGCGGACTCCTGCGCCTCTAGATTTGCCCGTTAGAGATATCTGGACCTCTCTTGCGAGGCGTCAGGATTTAACAAATTATATGCGTACGAAATTTGGCTGAAATTTGAGACATAGAGAAAAGATCAATTAACGAAGATTTACGGACAGAAAGATCGACAGAGAAACTACCCAAACTATATACAGTGAAACCTCTCACTTACGGACATCAATGGTCCTAGAAAATGTGTCCGTAAGTGAGAGGTGTCCGTAAGTTGGAGGTGAGCCAAAGAAAACCTCATTTTTACGCTTTATTTTATTATGAAAATAGTATACGGTAGTAATTTAATTCAGCTGAAAGAAATCCTTTTATTTCAAATATCAATACTTAATAATTAATAAAAAAATTGGAAACAATAAATAACGTAATGCATTTACTCGCATATGTATATTAAAAATTCTCGAAACATTAACACATTTCAATATGTATACATAAAAATACATTGCTCTCTTAGGCGTAAAGAAATCGTTGATTTTGGTTTGCTTATTTCTTTTTGTAACAAATTCTTTTTCAAAATTTAATTGTACATCAATAAGGCTACTTAATGCCTCGCTGTTGCCTTTTGAAATGCAAAATTTCTTTAACAGTTCAATTTGATGCAACGCATCGGCATACGTCACCACAAGCATCTCTTCCACTATAGGCTCAGGCTCACTGTCATCACTTTCACTGATTTCATCGTCTCCTTCATCAAGAGTACTTTTAATTATTTCTTCCATGTTAACCTCTACCCTGGTCCATTGGTTGTAATACACTCGTAGTATTCGGAGGGAAAAAAATTAACTTGATATTTTTTAGCTTTAAATTGAGATGACAAGGAGCATTGTCAAGAAATAATAAAATCTTTCTTTTTTCCTTTCCCATTTTTTTATCGAGATTTTGCAACCACTCGGTCATTATCTCCGTACTCATCCAAGCCTTCTTATTTGATTTCCAAGTAATGGGTAGTTTATCTTTACTCACTCCTTTGAAGCACCTTGGATTTTCAGCTTTTCCTATCACCAGCGGTCTCAGAAAATCACCTTCCATATTTGCGCCAAGTAAGACTGTAAGCCTCTCCTTAGACGCCTTCCCTCCAGAGCATTTTTCTGATTTTAGGGCCAGGGTTTTGTTAGGTAAGGCCCTAAAAAACAATCCTGTTTCATCTGCATTGTAGATGTCCCTGGGTTCGAAGTTTTCTAGCAGCACAGGCAACCTTTCAATCCACTCCGTAGCACTTTCTTTGCACACCTCTGCAGCCTCTCCGCACACAGCTTTAAAAACGATATTATGTCTTAAACGGAATTTTTCCAGCCACCCATTTGATGCCTTAAAGTTCTCTATACCCAGGGCCACTGCAACTTTAAGCGCCTTTTCTTGTAAAAGTGGTCTGGAGACTGGCAAATTATTTGCTCTCACTTTCATGAACCACTCGAAGAGAATAGCATCCAATTTGTTTCCCGATGGAATCACTTTCTTAACGTTTTCGTTATGATTTTCCGTCTACAACTTCATGATGGTCTCCTTCTGCTTCAGAATATCAGCGATTTGAGTCTTACTCACACCAAAATGAACCGCTAATTTACGGACACCACTCTTTTCTCTATCAGCATGTTCCAACAGCAGCACTCTCTCTCAGCTCTTTCTCTCGTAAGGAAAGACTTTTTCCCTTTCTACAATGTTTCTTTTCAGGGATAAATTTTGGGAATGTGGTGGAGTGGTGGGCCTTATATTCCTTTCAAAAGAATTCTTATTTATTCACAATTGAGTTCAGTGTGTGACTCGCCAGGTAGGCGATCGTTTCCATGCGGTAGATCTTGTGGAAGATCTTTTATTGTGAGTGCGAATCAGCTACTTTTTGTTTATGTGACTGTGTACGAGGGCGGTGATAGTGAGTGCACCATGAAATATCTAGGAAATCGATTAGGAATCCGAAAGTACGATTGCTGCGAGGACAAGAAGAAAATAATTTTCAAGGCATTTATTAATTAAGCAAACCTTTCTTAGTGAAGATTTTTTTCCATTACAAGTTAATTTTTTTAAATATATTACATCTTTATATCTTTTATTTCATGCCGAAAGGCGTATAGTATGTTTCTACTCGATGGCTCTATAAAGGGCCAACTTTTTTTCGCGCAGCAGCAGTAAAGTTGACACTAAACAGCCACAGATCAAAAGATGGACCTTTTGGTCATTTTAATGGGGTATTAAATGGTGGAGGGGGTTCAGGGGTTCAAGCAGTTTCAGTGTCGCCCAGTGAAAATTCCTAAAAATATGCTCTGGTACTGAAATTGCATGATCTGTCAATAGCCCTTAAAGTTTTACATCCAACGCGTAAGAATCATATGCAACGCACGTCCTACGCGCGTCTGGCCGAGGTGCTCTTTCATTTGGGGATTAGCATTTCCAAGAATGCATTCCAGGACACCCTTTCGTTCATTTCCTGATATGCGCATTGATGTATTTTCACTGGTTTGACCAATTTTGACTTCCTCTTTCCCCCAGCTATTCATAAACGATATTTTTAGAGGAAAATACTTTCTATTTTAGAGGGATGGCTCAGAAAATCCATGGCGATAGTGTCCGTATAAGAGAAAAATTATGCCCAACAAGGTGTACGAGTCCGTAAGTGGGAGTGTCCTTATACTAGAGGTTTGATCCCTATACAAATGCATATCCTTCTGCCGGGGAATTGAATACTGTCCTTAAGTCGGAGGTGTCCGTAAGTCAGAGGTGTCCGTGAACAGAGGTTTCACTGTACCTACTTATATAATATCAAATAACTAGTGTTGGGAACAATCGATTGAAAACAATCGAATCATTCGGTTGTTTGCTTCAATCGAATTATTTGAATAAAGCGTTTCGATTTTTCACTCAATCCTAACCGAGTGAATCTATTCGATTGTTTTTAGTGAGCGGAAAAAAATCGAATAAATCTATTCGATTGTTTTTGGTGAGTGGAAAATATCGAATAAATCTATTCGATTGTTTTTAGTGAGTGGAAAAAAATCGAATAAATCTATTCGATTGTTTGTAGTGAGTGGAAAAAATCGAATAAATCTATTCGATTGTCTTTAGTGAGTGGAAAAAATCGAATAAATCTATTCGATTGTTTTTGGTGAGTGGAAAATATCGAATAAATCTATTCGATTGTTTTTAGTGAGTGGAAAAAAATCGAATAAATCTATTCGATTGTTTTTGGTGAGTGGAAAATATCGAATAAATCTATTCGATTGTCTTTAGTGAGTGGAAAAAAATCGAATAAATCTATTCGATTGTTTGTAGTGAGTGGAAAAAATCGAATAAATCTATTCGATTGTCTTTAGTGAGTGGAAAAAATCGAATAAATCTATTCGATTGTTTTTAGTGAGTGGAAAAAAATCGAATAAATCTATTCGATTGTTTTTAGCTTGTGGAAAAAAATCGAATAAATCTATTCGATTGTTTTTAGTGAGTGGAAAAAAATCGAATATATCTATTCGATTGTTCTAAGTGAGTGATTCACTCGTTCAGAGGAAGTGAGTGAAAAATCGAATAGATTTATTCAATTATTCACTCGTTTACTTGATACACGTTGAAGAGAAGATGATAGAAGTGGCTCGTAACGTGATCCCATTTAGTCGAAGTCTGGTAGACACTGATGAAATATGAATATATCATATGTGACACTGATGAAATATGAATATAGATATACGTGTGTGTATGTATATCTGATCCGATATCCCGGCAGCCAGGTGTTACTGCCCCTGACCAGCTACGCTGCTGTTCAGCCTACGAAAGCGAGTGGATTCATTCGAATGAAAACAATCGAATAAGTATTCGATTGTTTTTTCAATCGATTGTCCCATCTCTACAAATAACCCATACGATCATATCTTTGATGGTAACTGGCTCAAATTCATCTTCTCTTTACTTAACAGTTTACTCCATCGACACTGTTCAAAATCTTTCTTAAATTTAAAGAAATTAAAACAGTAAAGCCAATAACGTAATATATAAAATTTTATTTAATGGATATTCATCAAAGTCAGAAGGTAGCCGAGAGATCTCTGAAATTATAAACCCTATCCATGAGGTGAAATGTACCGTAGAATCTGAGGAGAATCATATCAAGAACTCATCTAGTGCTTTTCTTTTACCTCTTCTCCGATGACTGTTTCCTTTAAAGAAAAAAATGGACACCGGCTTCTAATTTAATCACTATCTTAGTTCCTGTGCGACACTTTCAAAAATTACATCCGACGTGAATGCAAAAAAATAAATATTATATCCTCCCGAAACCCCGTGTCCGTCTGAATGGACATATAGTATTTCCTATGCAATATTTGAAATGTATTTTGATAGGAACTAAGACCCACTGTCCAACCTACTGGACAGTATAGTGCTGTTATCCGGAGGTGCTTACTTCAAGTAAGAATCAAAAGAAGTCATCAATTCTTTTCTGTTGTAAAGTGAAAGCTTGGCTTGAGAACGTCCTTGATTATTAACGTAAAATGTGCTAAATTACTTGTTTTAGAATTTATTTAAAGGCAGAAATCAGAAGTAATAACTATATATTTTAATAGTTATTAGACGATATTACTGAATTAAATGGTTAAAATATTCATTAAAAACGAGTCTCCGTTGCATGATTACTTCTTAATTTCCCCATAAAGCAATTAATTGACCAAAAATAAGGCATTTTTGTAAGTTTCAACGATATTGCATTAAGAAAACAGCTTTTGGTCTAAGGAGGATTTGGAAAGAAGAGGTAAAGAGGGATACAAAGAAAGGAAAAGTGGGTTAGTAGGAAGATGAAAGCTGTTGGCGGGGGTTAAAAGCTTTGAAACCCGCCCTGCAGTCGTTACAATCCATGGGGTACACCGCGCTTCTAGATAAGACATCGATAGGGCCTTTTCGGAAAAGGTTTCTGAGCTTTTTGTTGGGTCTACAGATAGGCCTTAGGTAATTTGAGGAAATCTGCTGTGCTATTTGTGAGTGCTGTCTTTTCCAAGTAGCGAAAGCAACACTTATCGTATATTTTTACCACTGTTCAGTCGCAATAGATGCGGAGGAAGCATGATACATACTTAAGATAATTCAAAATCAGCCCAGTAACCGATCCAACGTAGTTAGAGTTAGACATCCTTTTGTAACTGTTGTTAGTCCTTAACATTTTGTGTGCCCTTTAAACATAAGAGATTTAATGTGTTCTTCCTTTACCCACCAAAGATCCTTTAAATTACCCATTATTAGTAATTATCTATTTTGATGGTCCGCCCTTTATGAGCAAAGTTTGGAAGAGAAAACACAGACAAGAAAGAAAGAGAGAAAATTACGATGAGGCTGCGTGTGTGTGTTTCGCGAAAACTAGTCAGGTGCGCACAGTTGAGTCCAACTATTATATATACGAGTAAAATGTAGCTTGCATACTGCAAGCAGATCGGCATATTAATTTCATATCGGCATCATTTTGGGAGGGTCCTCAAAAGAAAATAAAAGGGTTGTAAATATTCTTAAAATTCGCTGCAATTTCATCGTCTGGTAACGAACCCGGGTCATTCTGGTGAAATTACTATGCAGCACTATAGAAGATCACCATCTCTGACTGTGTGTGAAAATTCAAGCAGAAATGTTACTACTACTACTACAACTGCCTCAAAAGACGTTCTACTTTTCAATAATGTAAATGACTCTCTGGATTCGAACCAAGGACGATCTCGGAAATCTAAAATATGTTTCAGAAACTTATTTATGATATCTAACTATCTGCTGAATTTCAAGTTTCTATATTATTGTGAAAGGTTTCAAAATAATTCCTAAAAATCGGATCAACTTCTGATTGCTGAGACACCTGGTACACCTTACCCAGGACATAGTGTAAGCTGTGAATGCACAGTTTGATTTTTAAAGACTTGCTCTTGTATCATGGAAAGTTTGAAGTCGATAGCATGCCGGGAAGTACCTAAATTTTGATTCCGTTATGTTCAGCCAAAGGTTTTGCTACAAATGATGGGCAAGTAGAGCTTAATTTAGAAAAGTGTTCAGTAGTCAACTTCTTTGAAAGAAAATCTATCATAAATGATTATTCTTACAGCCTCCGTGGGGTAAACATAATGATAGTAGAATCGGTGAAGTATCTTGGAGTAACTCTAACGAATAATCTATCATGGAGTGCCCACATCCGAAATATATGTGGAAAAGCACTTAAGAAACTCGGCTTCGTTAAAAGAATAGTCGGTAGGAGCGAAGAAAAAGTTCGCGAGCGATGTTACTTAGCGTTAGTCAGGCCTCACCTTGAGTATGCATGTAGTGTATGGGACCCCGCCGAGAAATGTCATATTCGGGATTCGGGAAAAAGTACAACGAAAGGCGATACGATTTTTAAAGAATTGCTGCGATAAAAAAGCGAGTGTTACTCAGATGTTACAGGACGCGGGATGGGAATCATTAGAAGATAGAAGAAAAATTCAAAGTATAAATTTATTAAATAAGTTCAGAGAAATTACGTTTTCAGATGATGTAACCGATATAATGCGACCCTCTGTTATATGGGCCGTTCTGCCAGAAAGATTAGGGAAATAGATGCTAGAACGAATCGTTTCAAAAATTAATTTTTTCCGCGAAGTATACGCGAATGCAACCGTTTAGGAAAATAGAATCAAGGTGCCTGCATCCCCTGCCACACGCCGAAAGGCGGCTTGCATGGTGCTTATATAGACATAAACTTGCTTCGTGTAAAATAGTTAATTCCTTTTGATGCTTAGCAGTCTAGTTGAGGTTGAGAGCCAGTGGTCTAAAGATATCAGTACCAATTTCACCCAAACGTTATGCATAGTCAATGCTGTTCGAAGAAAAAGCTAAGTATTGACGAGTGCATAACTACTTTATATGGTTCTCAGTTGTATTGGTCGTCATTCACTTCAGCACAAGAAAACATGGAACAGTGGAGAGCTTGTTGTGCAATATAATACTGATCTGTTGAAAGATAAAACTGGAATGATAGACATAAAATAATTCTGATGAGCGTAAACGAATTCCAGAATAAGGATAAATACATATAATCAATGAAAAGAGAAAATATGAACATTTCTATCATCTTTAGAAAACAAGATATAAATCATGGCGGTTTCAATATAAGAAATATTGTCAATTATCATATTATCACTATCGTACTAGAAACTATGAAAGAATATGAAACGTTTTAGCGGATGGATTATTTTTAGGAATTAATTTTCAAAATGTTTCTAAGAGGGCTTTTACTTTTCGAATTTCAAGCAATAGTACATCTGGATACAGTGTGAATTCATTTTTATGTGGACGAAGTCACCTTATACATACAATATTTGATTGATCTAAAAGACGGCTGATGTAAATATGCAAACATAGCACTATAGATCGCTATGCAACAAACTATTGAACAAAAAGACGACCGCATTGAATATCTGAAATTTATCTTCCCCTTGGTATAGGGCAGATTGCGAATAAGGGTAATTTAGGTATGCTATTCACCGATTTATAATACAAGACTTTATTAACTGTTTACTATTGATGAAGAAAGCACTGCCAATACGTGAGATGTCAACAAATAATTACAACATGCCTCTCAAACTGAAATCCAAAATGGATACTTAAGTCTCCATCTTTTTTTATCAGATGATTTACTATGTATAAAACTATGCTTTTGAGTGAAGAAATTCCTATTGTTGTTTCCATATTTCATAATTTTTGTTAAATTGATCTAAAATGGATTACTGAAAACTAATGAAGCACAGCATATTTAAGCACGACTCTGTTCGTAAGTACAGTAAGACGATATTGAAAATGTTTTATTCATTCCAATTTCAATAATGACATTTGTGGTCATAATTGCGATGTTACGAAATTGCTGTTCACGTAAAATGATTAGCTATTGCATTTTATACGAAAATTATAAGAGTTTTGAACCATAAGAGTTAGGACCAGGGATAAATAAAAAGGGCCTGTGGAAAAAATACGTTCCATTCCTTCCCAAATTGAATTCTTGTTACTTTAAGTCGAGGATATACATAACAAGTTTCACATCTACATTAACTACACTAAGTATGTCTGGAGTTTATTATAGCTAAATTAGAAATATTTTATTCATTATTCCTATGGTTTTATGAGGCCATTATGGGTCGGCTAAAATAAAATTTTGCGTAAATGATCCATTACTTTTATTTACTCTGAAATCTCTTATTTTGTTTTTACTGTGATAAATACTACATTACTTAACGTTACTTAACAATATGTATTCTTATATTATACGAGTAAAATGTAGCTTGCATACTGCAAGCAGATCGACAACACTAATTTCATATCGGCATCATATCGGGACGGTCTTCAAAAGAAAAAAAAGGGATTGAAAATATTCTTAAAATTCGCTGCAATTTAATCGTCTGGCATCGAACCTAGGCCTTCCTGGTGAACCTACTATGCAGCACCACAGAAAATCACCATCTCTTACTATGTGTGAAAATTCAAGCAGAAATATTGGCTCCAACTGCCTCAAACGACGTCCTACTTTTCAATAATGTAAATGGCTCTCTGGTATCGAACGAAGGACGATCTAGGAAATCTAAAATACGTTTTTGAAATGCATATAAGTTCTCTACCTATATGCCGAATTTCATGTATTAATATTATTGGGAAGGGGTTTAAATTAATTCTAAAAAAGGACAACTTACTGATTGTTGAGACGCCTGGTGTTGAACCCAGGAAATATTGGTAGCTGTGAATGCACAGTATGACTTATTAGGACTTCATCTTATTTCATACAAAGTTTGAAGTCGATATCGTGCCGGAAAGTAACCAAAATCTTTTTCTGATATCTCCATTAGAAATGCATTGAGGAATGTAAATGGCTCTCTAAGATCGAACCAAGGACCACTAGTGAATATGTAAAATTTGATTATGAAATATATTTATGATCTCCAACTCCATGCCGAATTTCAAGTTTCCATGCCATCGGGAATAGGTCCAAAAAATCTTAAATATCGCCACAATACATTTTAAACGGCCGATTTTTGCCTCGACCTAGCATCGAACTCAGGATGATTTCCGTAAAACTCATTTATGTTTTCGATAGATCATGACCATATATATAGGCTCCTTGAGTTTTGATTCTCTACCTATCCGAAAAGTATTTTTTTTAAATTCCCGAAAATCAAAGCAATGCATTTAAACGGGAAAAATCGGGACTTTGGGGCCCTCTGGAATCGAACCCATGACACTGAGGTTCAAAATCGCAATTTTTCTGGAGGTTGCACGTTATGGCCAATATGTAGTAAAAATTTCAAGTCAATGACGCTTTTAGTTTAGCCTGTGAATTTGTATCCTCTCTATCTATCTATCTATCTATATACATGAATGAATCCGGAGAAGCATCTATATATAATAGATATTTCAATTTAAATTATGTATCTGTAATATTGTAACTTTTATTATTTTTCACTTTTTAATGTTTACATTTGGTTTTGTTTTTTATCGATGTAAACATTTATAACATTGTGTTTTAATATTATTTTTTTCTTAAATGTTGACACAATTTGTATGTTCTCTAAAATTCTTCATTCTATAATAAGAATGATATTTTTTGTATTCTTGAATAATATTAGTTTATAATCAGTTAATATAACATTACATACTCTACTACTTTGCAATATTAAGTCGCTATAGATGTATTTATATATGTTACGAGTAAAATGTAGCTTGCATACTGCAAGCAGATCGACAACACTAATTTCATAACGGCATTATATCGGGACGGTCCCGGAAAGGATAAAAGGATTGAAAATATTCTTAAAATTCGCTTCAATTTAATCGTCTGGCATCGAACCCGGGTCTTTTTGGTGAAATTTCTATGCAGCACATCAGAAGATCATGTTCTCTGAATACGTGTGAAAATTCAAGAAGAAATATTGGCTGCAACTGCCTCAAACGTAGACCTACTTTTCACGAATGTTAATAGCTCTCTGGAATCGAACCAAGGACGATCTAGGAAATATAAAATATGTTTACGAAATGTATCTATAAGTTCTATATATATGCCGCATTTCAAGTTTTAATATTATTGGGAAGGGGTTCAAAATAATTCTTAAAAATCGGATCAGTGACTGATTGTAGAGACGCCTGGTGTCGAACCCTGGACGTATTGTTAGCTGTAAATGCACAGGTTGATTTGTAAAGACTTGTTCTTGTATCTTACAAAGTTTGAAGTCGATAGCTAGCCGGAAAGTACCTAAATTTTGTTTCCGTTATCTCCGTAAGAAATGCATTGAGAAATGTAAATGGCTCCCTGGGATCGAACCAAGGACCATCAGCGAATATGTAAAATTTGATTAGGAAATATATTTAAAATCTCCAATTCCATGCCTAATTTCAAGTTTCCATGCCATCGGGAAGAGGTCCAAAAAAAATCTTAAAAATCGGCACAATACATTTTAAACGGCCGATTTTTGCCTCGACCTAGCATCGAACCCAGGATATTTTCCGAAAAACATATTTATGTTTTCGATAGATCATGACCATATATAAAGGCTCCTAGATTTTCGATTCTCTACCTATCCCGGAAGTATTTTTTAAAAACTCCCGAAAATCTATGTAATGCATTTAAACGGGAAAAATCGGGAATTTGGGGCCCTCTGGAATCGAACCCATGACACTTAGGTGCAAAATTGCAATTTTTCTGGCGGTTACGCTCTATGGCCAATATGTCGTAAAAATTTCAAGTCAATGACGCTTGTGGTTTGGCCTGTGAGTTTGTATCCTCTCTATATATATATCTATTATATATAGATGCTTCTCCGGATTCATTCATATATCATATATATATATATATATATAGAGAGGATACAAAGTCACAGGCCAAACCACTAGCGTCAATGGCTTGAAATTTTTACGACATATTGGCCATAACGTATTACCTCCAGAAAAATTGCGATTTTGAACCTCAGTGACATGGGTTCGATGCCAGGGGGCTCCAAAGTCCCGATTTTTCCCGTTTAAATGCATTGCTTAGATTTTCGGGAATTTTTAAAAAATACTTCCCGGATAGGTAGAGAATCGAAACTCTAGGAGCCTTTATATATGGTCATGATCTATCGAAAACATAAATGAGTTTTACGGAAAATATCCTGGGTTCGATGCTAGGTCGAGGCAAAAATCGGCCGTTTAAAATGTATTGTGGCGATATTTAAGATTTTTTTTGGACCCCTTCCCGATGTCATGGAAACTTGAAATTCGGCATGGAGTTGGAGATTATAAATATATTTCATAATCAAATTTTACATATTCGCTGATGGTCCTTGGTTCGATACCAGGGCGCCATTTACATTTCTCAATGCATTTCTTATGGAGATAACGGAAACCAATTTTAGGTTCTTCCCGGCATGCTATCGACTTAAAACTTAGCGTGATAGAAGAACCAGTCTTAACAAATCAAACTATGCGTTCATAGCTATCAATGTGTCCTGGGTTCGACACCAGGTGTCTCTGCAATCAGAAGTTGATCCGATTTTTAGGAATTATTTTGAAACCTTTCCCAATAATATAGAAACTTGAAATTTGGCATATGGATTGAGATCATTAATAACTTTCAGAAACATTTTTTAAATTTCCACGATCGTCCTTGGTTCGAGTCCCGTGAGCCATTTACATTCGTGAACATTAGAGCGTCTTTTGAGGCAGTTGTAGCCAATATTTCTGCTTGAATTTTCACACATAGTTAGAGATGGTGATCTTCTATTGTGCTACATAGTAAGTTCACCAGTAAGATCCGGGTTCGATGCCAGACGATGAAATTTCTGCGAATATTAAGAAAAATTTCAATCCTTTTTTTTCTTTT
This sequence comes from Sympetrum striolatum, assembly GCA_947579665.1. Classification (NCBI taxonomy): domain Eukaryota; kingdom Metazoa; phylum Arthropoda; class Insecta; order Odonata; family Libellulidae; genus Sympetrum; species Sympetrum striolatum. The sequence goes on from OX388350.1 coordinate 16,808,491, forward strand.
AGGACATTCCCGATATGATGCCGATATGAAATTAGTATTGCCGATCTGCTTGCAGTATGCAAGCTACATTTTACTCGTATATATATATATATATATACGAGTAAAATGTAGCTTGCATACTGCAAGCAGATCGACAACACTAATTTCATATCGGCATCATATCGGGACGGACATCAAAAGAAAAAAAAAAAGGATTCAAAATATTCGTAGAATTCGCTGCAATTTAATCGCCTGGCAGCAAACCCCGGTCTTCCTGGTGTACTTACTATGCAGCAAAACAGAAGATAACCATATCAAACTATGTGTGAAAATTCAAGCAAAACTATTAGGTGCAACTACCTCAAACGACGTCCTACTTTTCACATACACTCCTTATGTGATAAATTATAATGTGCTCTGGCATCGAACCCAGGAACAGCATGGTCTTATCTATTTTTTTTCTTAAACAAAGTGTTAATATACATCTTCCATCTAAGCAAGAGCTCCCTTACATATCGATAAATGCATAAAAAAATTATGAAAAGATACCCCATAGTATTATATATGGGGGATATTTTTGCCGCCCGGCATCGAACCCGGGTCTTTCAGGCAATACTTTCTATGCAGCACAACAGAAAAACACTATCTCTAACCGCGTATGCAAATTCAAGCAGAAATATTGGTTACAACTGTCTCAAATGACGTCCTACTTTTCCTTTATATTCCTTATGAGAGAAACGTTATTGTGCTCTGGCTTCGAACCCAGGAATAGTACGGTCTTATGAAAATTTTTTTCTAAAACTTATTTGTACCATACATCTTCCAGCCAAGCACGAACATCCTATCATTTCGATAAGTGCATCTAAAAAAATAATGAAAAACGGCTCCCATGTATTTTAAAGGGCAGATCTTTGCATCGTCCTAGCATCGAACCCAGGATAATTTTTGTGAAAGTCATTGATGTTTTCGTAAGTCCAAGACCATAAATATAGGCACCTTGAGTTATACTTCTCTACCTATCCGGAAAGTATTTTTTAAAAATTTCCGAAAATCACGGCAATGCATTCAAACGGGAAAAATCGGGACTTTGGGGCCCTCTGGAATCGAACCTATGACACTGAGGATCAAAGTCGCTTTTTTCCTGGGGGTTTCACGTTATGGCCAATATGTCATAAAAATTTCAAGTCAATGACGCTTGTGGTTTAGCCAGTGAATTTGTATCCTATCTATATACCTATATATATGAATGAATCCGGAGAAGCATCTATATATAATAGATATGAATATATACGAGTAAAATGTTGCTTGCATACTGCAAGCAGATCGACAACACTAATTTCATATCGGCATTATATCGGGACGGTCCTCAAAAGAAAGAAAAAAAGGATTTAATTTTTTCTTAAAATTCGCTGAAATTTCATCGTCTGGCATCGAACCCGGGACTTACCGGTAAACCTACTATGGAACACAATAGAAGATCACCATCTCTAACCATGACGATCCTGGAAATCTAAAATATGTTTATGAAAGTTATTTATGATCTCTATCTATATACCGAATTTCAAGTTTCTATATTATTGGGAAAGGGTTCAAAATAATTCCTAAAAATCGGATCAACTTCTGATTGCAGAGACACCTGGTGTAGAACCCAGGACACATTGATAGCTGTGAATGCACTGTTTGATTTGTATGGACTTGATCTTTCTGTATGCAAAGTTTGAAGTCGATATCGTGCCTGGAAGTACCTAAAATTTGTTTCCGTTATCTCCGTAAGAAATGCATTGAGAAGTGCAAATGGCCCTCTGAGATCGAACCAAGGACCATCAGCGAATAAATAAAATTTTATTATGAAATATATTCATAATATCTATCAACGTGCAGAGTTTCAAGTTTCCATGCCATCGGGAAAGGGTCGAAAAAAATATTAAAAATCGCCACAATGCATTTTAAACGGCCGATTTTTGCCTCGACCTAGCATCGAACCCAGGTTATTTTCTGTAAAACTTATTTATGTTTTCGATAGATCATGACCATATATAAAGGCTCCTAGAGTTTCGATTCTCTACCTATCCGGGAAGTATTTTTAAAAAATTCCCGAAAATCTAAGCAATGCATTTAAACGGGAAAAATCGGGACTTTGGGGCCCTCTGGAATCGAACCCATGACACTGAGGATCAAAATCAAATTTTTTCTGGCTGTTACACTCTATGGCCAATATGTCGTAAAAATTTCAAGTCAATGACGCTTGTGGTTTGGCCTGTGAGTTTGTATCCTCTCTCTCTATATATATCTATTATATATAGATGCTTCTCCGGATTCATTCATATATATACCCAGATACCCAGATACCCAGATACCCAGATAGGATACAAATTCACAGGCTAAACCAAAAGCGTCATTGACTTGAAATTTTTACGACGTTATGGCCATGAGGTGTAACCTCCAGGAAAAAGCCGACTTTGAACCTCGGTGTCATGGGTTCGATTCCAGAAGGCCCCAAAGTCGCGATTTTCCCCATAAGATTACATGGCAGGGATTTTCGAAAATTTTTTTGAGGCACTTCCCGGAAAAGGAGAGAAATGAAATTCGAGGGATCGCTAGAAGCCATGCATATCCAAAGAAAATGAAAAAGCCATCGCCGAATATGGTCCATGGTTCGATGCTACGTCGGGGCAAAAATCGGCCGTTTAAAATGCATTGCGGCGATTTTGAAGATTTTTTTTGGATCCTTTCCCGATAACATGGATACTTGAAACTCGGCACATGGATAGATATCATAAATATATTTCAAAATCGAATTTTAAATGTTCGCTGATGGTCCTTGGTTCGATCCCAGGGGGTCATTTGCACTTCTCAATGCATTTCTTACGGAGATAACGGAAACAAAATTAAGGTACTTCCCGGCATGCTATCGACTTAAAACTTTGCGTGATAGAAGAACAGGTCTTTACAAATCAAACTGTGCATTCACAGCTTACAATATGTCCTGGATTCGACACCAGGTGTCTCTGCAATCAGAAGTTGATCCGATTTTTAGGAATTATTTTGAAACCTTTCCCAATAATATAGAAACTTTAAATTCGGCATATAGATAGACATCATAAGTAACTTTCAGAAACATGTTTAAGATTTCCAAGATCGTCCTTGGTTCGAGTCCCGAGAGCCATTTACATTCGTGAAAATTAGAACGTCTTTTGAGGCAGTTGTAGCCATTATTTCTGCTTGAATTTTCACACATAGTTACAGATGGTGATCTTCTATTGTGTTTCATAGTAGGTTTACCAGTAAGACCCGGGTTCGATGCCAGACGATGAAACTTCAGCGAATTTTAAGAAACAATTAAATCCTTTTTTTTTTCTTTTGAGGACCGTCCCGATATAATGCCGATATGAAATTAGTGTTGTCGATCTGCTTGCAGTATGCAAGCAACATTTTACTCGTATATATATATATATATACGAGTAAAATGTAGCTTGCATACTGCAAGCAGATCGGCAATACTAATTTCATATCGGCATCATATCGGGACGGTTCTCAAACGAACAAAAAAAAATAATCAAAATATTCTTAAAATTCGCTGTTATTTTATCGTCTGGCATCGAACCCGGGTCTTACTGGTGAACCTACTATGCAGCACAATAGAAGATCAATATCTCTAACTATGTGTAAAAATTCAAGCAGAAATATTGGATACAACTGCCTCTAAAAACGTTCTAATTTTCAGGAATGTAAATGCCTCTCGGGACTCGAACCAAGGACGATCTTGGAAATCTAAAACATAATTTTGAAATGTATCTATGATATCTAACTACATGCCGAATTTCAAGTTTCTATATTGTTGGGAAAGGGTTCAAAATTATTATTGAATATCGGATCAATTACTGATTGTAGAGACGCCTGGTGTCGAACCCAGGACACACTGGTAGCTGTGAATGCGCATTTAGATTTTTATGAACTTGATCTTATTTTCTGCAAAGTTTGAAGTCAACATCTTGCCGAGAAGTACCTAAAATTTGTTTCCGTTATCCCCATAAGAAATGCATTGTGGAGTGCAAATGGCCCTCTGGGATCGAACCAAGGACCATAAGCGAATAAAAAATATTTGATTATGAAATATATTTATGATTTCTAACCCCATGCCAAATTTCAAGTTTCTATGCATTCGGAAAGGGGTCCAAAAAAAATCTTAAATATCGCCACAATGCGTTTTAAACGGCCAATTTTTGCCCCGACCTAGCATCGAAACCAGGATATTTTCCGTAAAACTCATTTATGTTTTCGGTAGATCCTGTTCATATATATAGGCTCCTTGAGTTTTAATTCTCTACCTATCCGGAAAGTATTTTTTTTTAATTCCCGAAAATCAAAGCAATGCATTTAAACGGGAAAAATCGAGACTTTGGGGCCCTCTGGAATCGAACCCATGACACTGAGGTTCAAAATCGCAATTTTTATGGAGGTTATACGTTATGGCCTATATGTCGTAAAAATTTCAAGCCATTGACGCTAGTGGTTTAGCCTGTGAGTTTGTATCCTCTATATATATATATATATATATATGATACGAGTAAAATGTAGCTTGCATACTGCAAGCAGATCGGCAATACTAATTTCATATCGGCATCACATCGGGACGGTCCTCATAAGAAAAAAAATGGATTTAATTTTTTCTTAAAATTCGCTGAAATTTCATCGTCTGGAATCGAACCCGGGTCTTACTGGAAAACCAACTATGAAACACAATAGAAGATCACCATCTCTAACTATGTGTGAAAATTCAAGCAGAAATATTGGCTACAACTGCCTCAAAAGACGCTCTAATGTTCACGAATTTAAATGGCTCCCGGGAATCGAACCAAGGACGATCTTGGAAATTTAAAAAATGTTTCTGAAAGTTATTATTGAACTCAATCTATATGCCAAATTTCAAGTTTCTATATTATTAGGAAAGGTTTCAAAATAATTCCTGAACATCGGATCAACTTCTGATTGCAGAGACACCTGGTGTCGAACCCAGGACACATTGATAGCTATGAATGCATAGTTTGATTTGTTAAGACTGGTTCTTCTATCATGCTAAGTTTTAAGTCGATAGCATGCCGGGAAGTACCTAAAATTTGTTTCCGTTATCCCCATAAGAAATGCATTGTGGAGTGCAAATGGCCCTCTGGGATCGAACCAAGGACCCTCAGCGAATATGTAAAATTTGATTATGAAATATATTTATGATTTCTAACCCCATGCAAAATTTCAAGTTTGCATGCCATCGGGAAAGGGTCAAAAAAAAATCTTAAAAATCGCCACAATGCATTTTAAACGGCCGATTTTTGCCCCGACCTAGCATCGAACCCAGGATATTTTCCGTAAAACTCATTTATGTTATCGATAGATGATGACCATATATATAGGCTCCTTGAGTTTCGATTCTCTACCTATCCGGGAAGTATTTTTTTTTAATTCCCGAAAATTACGGCAATGCATTTAAACGGGAAAAATCGGGACTTTGGGGCCCTCTGGAATCGAACCCATGACACTGAGGTTCAAAATCGCAATTTTTCTGGAGGTTATACGTTATGGCCAATATGTCGTAAAAATTTCAACTCAATAACTCTTGTGGTTTAGGCTGTGAGTTTGTATCCTCTCTATATATATATATATATATATATATATGGATACATGAATGAATCCGGAGAAGCATCTATATATAATAGATATGAATGAATCCGGAGAAGCATCTATATATAATAGATATGAATATATATACGGATACATGAATGAATCCGGAGAAGCATCTATATATAATAGATTTATATATATATGATACGCGTAAAATGTAGCTTGCATACTACAAGCAGATCGGTATTACTAATTTCCTATTGGCATCATATCGGGACGGTCCTCAAAAGAAAAAAAAAAGGATTGAAAATTTTCTTAAAATTCGCTTCAATTTAAGTGTCTGGCATCGAACACGGGTCTTTACTGTGAACATACTATGCAACACAATAGAAGATCACCATCTCTAACTATGTATGAAAATTCAAGCAGAAACATTGGCTACAACTGCCTCAAAAGACGTTCTAATTTTCACGAATGTAAATGGCTCTCTGGATTCGAACCAAAACGATCTTGGAAATCTATAAGATGTTTCTGATAGTTATTTATGATATCTATTTATATGCCAAATTTCAAGTTTCTATATTATTGGGAAAGGTTTCAAAATAATTCCTAAAAATCGGATCAACTTCTGATTGCAGAGACACCTGGTGTCGAACCCAGGACACATTGATAGCTATGAATGCATAGTTTGATTTGTTAAGACTGGTTCTTCTATCATGCTAAGTTTTAAGTCGATAGCATGCCGGGAAGTACCTTAAACTTGTTTCCGTTATCTCCATAAGAAATGCATTGAGGAATGTAAATGGCCCTCTGGGATCGAACCAAGGACCATCAGCGAACATGTAAAATTTTATTATAAAATTTATTTGTGATATCTATCCACGTGCCGAATTTCAAGTATCCATATTATCGGGAAAGGATCCAAAAAAAATATTAAAAATCGCCGCAATGCATTTTAAACGGCCGATATTTGCCCCAACCTAGCATCGAACCAAGGACAATATTCGAAGATGTCTTTTTGATTTTGGTTGGATATCCACGGCATCTAGCGATCCCTCGAGTTTCAACTCTATCCTTTTCCGGGAAGTGCCTCAAATAAATTTTCGAAAATCCCCGCCATGTAATCTTATGGGGAAAATCGCGACTTTGGGGCCTTCTGGAATCGAACCCATGACACCGAGGTTCAAAGTCGGCTTTTTCCTGGAGGTTACACGTAATGGCCAATATTTCGTAAAAATTTCAAAGCAGTTGCACTTGTGGAACATGGTTAGAATTTTGATCCCCTATATATAACTTATGTATATATATATAGGTACGAGTAAAATGTATCTTGCATACTGCAAGCAGATCGACAACACTATTTTCATGTAGGCATCATATCGGGACGGCCATCAAAAGAAAAAAATGGATTGAAATTTTTCTTCAAATTCGCTGAAATTTCATCGTCTGGCATCGAACCCAGGTCTTTACTGTGAACTTACTATGCAGCACAATAGAAGATCACCATCTCTAACTATGTTTGAAAATTCAAGCAGAAATATTGTCTGCAACTGCCTCAAAAGACGTTCTAATTTTCACGAATGTAAATGGCTCTCTGGATTCGAACCAAGGACGATCGTGGAAATCTTAAACATGCTTTTGAAATTTATTTATGAACTCTATCTATATGCCGAATTTCACGTTTCTATATTATTGGGAAAGCTTTCAAAAGAATTACTAAAAATCGGATCAACTTCTGATTTCAGAGACACCTGGTGTCGAACCCAGGACATATTGTAAGCTGTGAATGCATAGTTTGATTTGTAAATACTTGCTTTTGTATCATGCAAAGTTTGAAGTCGATAGCATAACGGGAAGTACCTAAATTTTGTTTCCGTTATCTCCGTTAGAAAGGCATTGAGGAATTTAAATGTCCCTCTGGGATCGAACCAAGGACCATCAGCAAATATGTAAAATTTGATTATGAGATATATTTATGATATCTAACCTCATGTTGAATTTCAAGTTTCTATGCCATCGGGAAGGGGTCCAAAAAAAATCTTCAAAATCGCCGCAATGCATTTTAAACGGCCGATTTTTGCCCCGGCCTAGCATCGAACCAAGGACAATATTCGAAGATTTCTTTTTGATTTTCGTTGACTATGCACGGCATCTAGCGATCCCTCGAGTTTCAACTCTCTGCTTTTCCGGGAAGAGCCTCAAAAAAATTTTCGAAAATCCCCGCCATGTATTCTTATGGGGAAAATCGCGAGTTTGGGGCCTTCTGGAATGGAACCCATGACACTGAGGTTCAAAGTCAGCTTTTTCCTGGAGGTTACACGTTATGGCCAATATGTCGTAAAAATTTCAAGTCAGTGGCACTTGTGGAACATGGTTAGAATTTTGATCCCCTATGAATGAATGAATGTGTATATAGGTTATATATAGACGCTTCTCCGGATATACCTATATATCTATTATATATAGACGCTTCTCCGGATATACCTATATACACACTCACTCATTCATTCATTCATAGGGCATCAAAAGTCTAAGCATGTTCCACAAGTGCCACTGACTTGAAATTTTTACGACATATTGGCCATATCGTGTAACCTCCAGAAAAAATCTGACTTTGAACCTCAGTGTCATGGGTTCAATTCCAGAAGGCCCCAAAGTCCCGATTTTCTCCATAAGGATATATGGTGAAGATTTTCGAGAATTTTTTTGAGGCACTTCTCGGAAAGGTAGAGAGTTGAAATTCGAGGGATCGCTAGATGCCGTGGATACCCAACTAAAATAAAAAAGACATCGCCGAACATGGTCCATGGTTCGATGCTAGGTCGGGGCAAAAATCGGCCGTTTAAAATGCATTGCGGCGATTTTGAATATTTTTCTTGGATCCTTTCCCGATAACATAGATACTTGAAACTTGGCACGTGGATAGATATTATGAATATGTTTCATAGTCAAATTTTACATATTTGCTGATGGTCCTTAGTTCGATCCCAGAGGGCCATTTGCACTTCTCAATGCATTTCTTACGGAGATAACGGAAACACAATTTAGGTACTTTCCGACATGCTATCGACTTCAAACCTTGCATGACACAAGAGCAAATTTATACAAATCAAACTGTGCATTCACAGCTGACAATATGTCCTTGGTTCGACACCAGGTGTCTCTGCAACCAGAAGAGTATCCGATTTTTAGGAATTATTTTGAAACCTTTCCCAATAATATAGAAACTTGAAATTCGGCATATAGATAAATATCATAGATACATTTAAGAAACATGTTTTAGATTTCCGAGATCGTCCTTGGTTCGAATCCAGAGAGCCATTTACATTCGTGAAATTTAGAGCGTCTTTTGAGGCAGTTGTAGCCAATATTTCTCCTTGAATTTTCTCACATAGTTATAGATGGTAATCTTCTGTTTTGCTGCATAGTATGTTCACCAGGAAGACCCGGGTTCGATGCCAGACGATTCAATTAAAGCGAATCTTAAGAATATTCTCCATCCTTTTTTTATTCTTTTGAGGAACGTCCCGATGTAATGCCGATATGAAATTAGTGTTGTCGGTCTGCTTGCAGTATGCAAGCAACATTTTACTCGTATATATATATAGACGCTTCTCCGGATATACCTATATATATATATATATAAGTTATATATAGGGGATCAAAATTCTAACCATGTTCCACAAGTGCCAATGCCTTGAAATTTTTACGACATATTGGCCATAACGTGTAACCTCCAGGAAAAAGCCGACTTTGAACCTCGGTGTCATGGGTTCGATTCCAGAAGGCCTTAAAGTCGTGATTTTGTCCATAAGAATACATGGCGGGGATTTTCGAAAATTTTTTTGAGGCACTTCCGGGAAAAGGAGAGAGTTGAAATTCAAGGGACCGCTAGATAACGTGCATATCTAAAGGAATCCATAAAGACATCTACGAATATTATCCTTGGTTCGATGCTAGGTCGGGGCAAAAATCGGCCGTTTAAAATGCATTGTGGCGATTTTAAAGATTTTTTTTTGACCCTTTTACGATGGCATAGAAACTTGAAATTCTGTATGACGTTAGATACTATTAAAGTATTTCATAATCAAATTTTACATATTCGCTGATGGTCCTTGGTTCGATCCCAGAGGGACATTAAAATTCCTCAATGCTTTTCTTACGGAGATAACGGAGACGAAATTTAGGTACTTCCCGGCCCGATATCAACTTCAAACCTTGCATATAGAAAGATCAAGTCCATACAAATCAAACAGTGCAATCACAGTTATCAATAAGTCCTGGGTTTGACCCCAGGTGTCTCTGCAATCAGAAGTTGATCCGATTTGTAGGACTTATTTTGAAACTATTGCCAATAATATAGAAACTTCAAATTTGGCATATAGATAGAGATCATTAATAACTTTCAGAAACATTTTTTAGATTTCCAAGATCGTCCTTGGTTCGAATCCAGAGAGCCATTTAAATTCGTGAAAATTAGAACGTCTTTTGAGGCAGTTGTAGCCAATATTTCTGCTTTAATTTTCACACTTGGTTAGAGATGATGATCTTCTATTGTGCTGCATAGTTAGTTCACCAGTAAGACCAGGGTTCGATGCCAGACGATGAAATTGTATCGAATTTTAAGAAAAATTTCAATCCTTTTTTTTTTCTTTTGAGGAGCGTTCCGATATGATGCCGATATGAAATTAGTATTGCCGATATGCTTGCAGTATGCAAGCTACATTTTACTCGTATAGGTTATTCATACTTGTACTTCATGTGTACTTATTTCATATCGGCATCATATCGGGACTGTCCTAAAAAAAAAGGATTGAAATTTTTTTTAAAAATTCGCTGAAATTTCATCGTCTGGCATCGAACCCGGGTCTTACTGGTGAACCTACTATGCAGCACAAAAGAAGATCACTATCTCTAACTATGTGTGAAAGTTCAAGCAACGTCCTACTTTTCACGAAGGTAGATGGCTCTCTTGATTCGAACCAAGGACTATTTAGGAAATCTAAAACATGATTTTGAAATGCATCTATGTTCTATATCTATATGACTAATTTCATGTTTTAATATTATTGGGAAGGGGTTCAAATTAATTTTTAAAAATCGGATAATTTACTGATTGTAGAGACGCCTGGTGTCGAACCCAGGACATATTGACAGCTGGGATTGCACAGTTTGATTTGTATACACTTAATCTTATTTCACACAAAGTTTAAAGTCGATATCATGCCGGGAAGTACCTAAAACCTAATTCTGTTATCTCCATAAGAAATGCATAGAGGAATGTAAATGGCTCTCTGGGATCGAACCAAGGACCATCAGTGAATATGTAAAATTTGATTAGGAAATATATTTATGATCTACAACACCCTGCCGAATTTCAAGTTTCCATGACATCGGGAAAGGGTCCAAAACAAATCTTAAAAATCGCCACAATGCATTTTAAACGGCCGATTTTTGCCTTGACCTAGCATCGAACCCAGGGTATTTTATGTAAAACTCATTTATGTTTTCGATAGATCATGACCATATATAAAGGCTCCTAGAGTTTCGATTCTCTACCTATCCGGGAAGTATTTTTTAAAAATTCCCGAAAATCTATGTAATGCATTTAAACGGGAAAAATCGGGACTTTGGGGCCCTCTGGAATCGAACCCATGACACTGAGGATCAAAATCACAATTTTTCTGGCGGTTAATTGTTATGTCCAATACGCAGTAAAAATTTGAAATCAATCACGCTTGTGGTTTAGGCTGTGAATTTGTATCCTATCTATCTATATACCTATCTATATACCTATCTATATACGAGTAAAATGTAGCTTGCATACTGCAAGCAGATCGGCAATACTAATTTAATATCGGCATCACATCGGGACGGTCCTCATAAGAAAAAAAAGGATTTAATTTTTTCTTAAAATTCGCTGAAATTTCATCGTCTGGCATCGAACCCGGGTCTTACTGGAAAACCTACTATGAAACACAATAGAAGATCACCATCTCTAACTATGTGTGAAAATTCAAGCAGAAATATTGGCTACAACTGCCTAAAAAGTCGCTCTAATGTTCACGAATGTAAATTGCTCTCTGGCCTCGAACCAAGGAAGATCTTGGAAATTTAAAAAATGTTCCTGAAAGTTATTTATGATCTCTATCTAAATGCTAAATTTCAAGTTTCTATATTATTGGGAAAGGTTTCAAAATAATTCCTAAAAATCGGATCAACTTCTGATTGCAGAGACACCTGGTGTCGAACTCAGGACACATTGAAAGCAATGAATGCATAGTTTGATTTGTTAAGACTGGTTCTTTTATCATGCTAAGTTTTAAGTCGATAGCATGCCGGGAAGTACCTAAAATTTGTTTCCGTTATCTCCGTAAGAAATGCATTGAGGAATATAAATGTCCCTCTGGGATCGAACCATGGACCATCAGTGAATATGCAAAATTCAATTATGATGTATTTTTATAGTATCAAACCTCATACCGAATTTCAAGTTTCCAGGCCATTGGAAAGGGGTCCAAAAAAAATCTTAAAAATCGCCACAATGCATTTTAAAGGGCAGATTTTTGCATCGACCTAGCATCGAACCAAGGTTATTTTCCGTAAAACTCATGTATGTTTTCGATAGATCATGACCATATATAAAGGCTCCTTGAGTTTTGATTCTCTACCTATCCGGAAAGTATTTTTTTTTAATTCCCGAAAATCAAAGCAATGCATTTAAACGGGAAAAATCGGGACTTTGGAGCCCCCTGGCATCGAACCCATGACACTGAGGATCAAAATCGCAATTTTTCTGGTGGTTACACGTTATGGCCAATACGCCGTAAAAATTTCAGCTCAATCACTCTTGTGGTTTAGGCTGTGAGTTTGTATCCTCTCTATATATATATCTATTATATATAGATGCTTCTCCGGATTCATTCATATATCATATCTATTATATATAGATGCTTCTCCGGATTCATTCATGTATCCATATATATATATATATAGAGAGGATACAAACTCACAGCCTAAACCACAAGAGTGATTGAGCTGAAATTTTTACGACATATTGGCCATAACGTATAACCTCCAGAAAAATTGCGATTTTGATCCTCAGTGTCATGGGTTCGATTCCAGGGGGCCCCAAAGTCCCGTTTTTTCCCGTTTAAATGCATTGCTTTGATTTTCGGGAATTAAAAAAAAATATTTCCCGGATAGGTAGAGAATCAAAACTCAGGGAGCCTTTATATATGGTCATGATCTATCGAAAACATAAATGAGTTTTACGGAAAATGACCTGGGTTCGATACTAGGTCGATGCAAAAATCTGCCGTTTAAAATGTATTGTGGCGATTTTTAAGATTTTTTTTGGACCCTTTCCCGATGGCATGGAAACTTGAAATTCAGTATGGGGTTGGATATCATAAATATATTTCATAATCGATTTTTATGTTTTCCCTGATGTTCCTTGGTTCGATCCCAGAGGGCCATTTACATTCCTCAATGCATTTCTTATGGAGATAACGGAAACAAGTTTTAGGTACTTCCCTGCATGCTATCGACTTAAAACTTAGCATGAATGAAGAACCAGTCTAAACAAATCAAACTATGCATTCATAGCTATCAATGTGTCCTGGGTTCGACACCAGGTGTCTCTGCAATCAGAAGTTGATCCGATTTTTAGGAATTATTTTGAAACCTTTCCCAATAATATAGAAACTTCAAATTCGGCATATAGATAGAGATCATAAATAACTTTCAGAAACATGTTTTAAATTTCCAAGATCGTCCTTGGTTCGAATCCAGAGAGCCATTTAAATTCGTGAAAATTAGAACGTCTTTTGTGGCAGTTGTAGCCCATATTTCTGCTTGAATTTTCACACATAGTTAGAGATGGTGATGTTCTATTGTGTTTCATAGTAGGTTCACCAGTAAAACCCGGGTTTAATGCCAGACGATGGGATTTCAGCGAATTTTAAGAAAAATTTCAATCCACTTTTTTCTTTTGATGGCCGTCCCGATATGATGCCGACATGAAAATAGTGTTGTCGATCTGCTTGCAGTATGCAAGCAACATTTTACTCGTATATATATATTCATATATATATACGAGTAAAATGTAGCTTGCATACTGCAAGCAGATCGGCAATACTAATTTCATATCGGCATTATATTGGGACGGTCCTCAAAAGAATAAAAAAGGATTGAAAATATACTTAAAATTCGCTGCAATTTAATCGTCTGGCATCGAACCTAGGCCGTCCTGGTGAACGTACTATGCAGCACAACAGAAAATCAGCATCTCTTAGTATGTGTGAAAATTCAAACTAAAATATTGGCTCCAACTGCCTCAAACGACGTCCTACTTTTCAATAATGTAAATGGCTCTCTGGATTCGAACCAAGGACGATCTAGGAAATCTAAAACACGTTTTTGAAATGTATCTATGTTCTCTATCTATATGCCTAATTTCAGGTTTTAGTATTATTGGCAACGGGTTCAAAATAATTCTTAAAAATCGGATAATTTACTGATTGTAGAGACGCCTGGTGTCGAACCCAGGAAATATTGGTAGCTGTGAATGCACAGTATGACTTATCCGAACTTCATCTTATTTCATACAAAGTTTGAAGTCGATATCATGCCGGGAAGTAACTAAAACCTTTTTCAGTTATCTCCATAAGAAATGCATTGAGAAATGTAAATGGCGCCCTGGGATCGAACCAAGGACCATCAGCGAATATGTAAAATTTGATTATGAAATATATTTATAATCTCCAGCTCCATGCCGAATTTCAAGTTCCCATGTTTTCGGGAAGGGATCCAAAAAAAATCTTAAAAATCGCCACAATGCATTTTAAACGGCCGATTTTTGCCTCGACCTAGCATCGAACACAGGATATTTTCCGTAAAACTCATTTATGTTTTCGATAGATCATGACCATATATAAAGGCTCCTTGAGTTTTGATTCTCTACCTATCCGGGATGTATTTTTTTTTAATTCCCGAAAATCAAAGCAATGCATTTAAACGGGAAAAATCGAGACTTTGGGGCCCTCTGGAATCGAACCCATGACACTGAGGTGCGAAATCGCAATTTTTCTGGCGGTTACACTCTATGGCCAATATGTCGTAAAAATTTCAAGTCAATGACGCTTGTGGTTTGGCCTGTGAGTTTGTATCCTCTCTATATATATATCTATTATATATAGATGCTTCTCCGGATTCATTCATGTATCCATATATATATATAGCGAGGATACAAATTCACAGGCTAAACCACAATCGTCATTGACCTGAAATTTTTACGACATATTGGCCATAACGTGCAACCTCCAGAAAAATTGCGATTTTGAACCTCAGTGTTATTGGTTCGATTCCAGAGGGCTCCAAAGTCCCGATTTTTCCCGTTTAAATGCATTGCCTTGATTTTCGGGAATTAAAAAAAAATACTTTCCGGGTAGGTAGAGAATCAAAACTCATGGAGCCTATATATATGGTCATGATCTATCGAAAACATAAATGAGTTTCACGGAAAATATCCTGGGTTCGATGCTAGGTCGAGGCAAAAATCGGCCGTTTAAAATGCATTGTGGCGATTTTTAAGATTTTTTTTGGACCCTTTCCCGATGGCATGGAAACTTGAAATTTGGCATGGGGTTAGAAATCATAAATATATTTCATAATAAATTTTTTTGTATTCGCTTATGGTCCTTGGTTCGATCCCAGAGGGCCATTTGCACTCCAGAATGCATTTCTTATGGGGATAACGGAAACAAATTTTAGGTACTTCCCGGCCTGCTATCGACTTAAAACTTAGCATGATAGAAGAACCAGTCTTAACAAATCAAACTATGCATTCATAGCTATCAATGTGTCCTGGGTTCGACACCAGGTGTCTCTGCAATCAGAAGTTGATCCGATTTTTAGGAATTATTTTGAAACCTTTCCTAATAATATAGAAACTTGAAATTTGTCATATAGATTGAGATGAATAATAACTTTCAGAAACAGTTTTTAAATTTCCAAGATCGTCCAATCCAGTCCAATCCTTCCAATCCTCCAATCCTTCCAATCCTTGGTTCGAGTCCCGAGAGCCATTTACATTCGTGGACATTAGAGCGTCTTTTGAGGCAGTTGTAACCAATATTTCTGCTTGAATTTTCACACATAGTTAGAGATGGTGATCTTCTATTGTGTTTCATTGTAGGTTTTCGAGTAAGACCCGGGTTCGATTCCAGACGATGAAATTTCAGCGAATTTGAAGAAAAAATTAAATACTTTTTTTTTCTTATGAGGACCGTCCCGATGTGATGCCGATATGAAATTAGTATTGCCGATCTGCTTGCAGTATGCAAGCTACATTTTACTCGTATATATATATGGATACATGAATGAATCCGGAGAAGCATCTATATATAATAGATATATATATATAGAGAGGATACAAAGTCACAGGCTAAACCACTAGCGTCAATGGCTTGAAATTTTTACGACATATTGGCCATAGAGTGTAACCGCCAGAAAAATTGCGATTTTGATCCTCAGTGTCATGGGTTCGATGCCAGGGGGCTCCAAAGTCCCGATTTTTCCCGTTTAAATGCATTGCTTTGATTTTCGGGAATTTTTAAAAAATACTTCCGGGATAGGTAGAGGTTCGAAAATCTAGCAGCCTTTATGTACGGTCATGATCTATCGAAAACATAAATGAGTTTTACGGAAAATATCCTGGGTTCGATGCTAGGTCGAGGCAAAAATCGGCCGTTTAAAATGTATTGTGGCGATTTTAAAGATTTTTTTTGGACCCCTTCCCGATGGCATGGAAACTTGAAATTCGGCACGGAGTTGGAGATTACAAATATATTTCATAATCAAATTTAACATATTCGCTGATGGTCCTTGGTTTGATCCCAGGGCGCCATTTACATTTCTCAATGCATTTCTTATGGAGATAACGGAAACAAATTTAAGGTACTTCCCGGCATGCTATCGACTTAAAACTTAGCGTGGTAGAAGAACCAGTCTTAACAAATCAAACTATGCATTCATAGCTATCAATGTGTCCTGGGTTCGACACCAGGAGTCTCTGCAATCAGAAGTTGACCCGATTTTTAGGAATTATTTTGAAACCTTTCCCAATAATATAGAAACTTGAAATTTGGCATATGGATTGAGATCATTAATAAATTTCTGAAACATTTTTTAAATTTACAAGATCGTCCTTGGTTCGAGTCCCGAGAGCCATTTACATCCGTGAACATTAGAGCGTCTTTTGAGGCAGTTGTAGCCAATATTTCTGCTTGAATTTTCACACATAGTTAGAGATGGTGATATTCTATTGTGCTACATAGTAAGTTCACCAGTAAGATCCGGGTTCGATGCCAGACGATGAAATTTCAGCGAATTTTAAGAAAAATTTCAATCCTTTTTTTTTCTTTTGAGGACATTCCCGATATGATGCCGATATGAAATTAGTATTGCCGATCTGCTTGCAGTATGCAAGCTACATTTTACTCGTATATATATATGGATACATGAATGAATCCGGAGAAGCATCTATATATAATAGATATGAATGAATCCGGAGAAGCATCTATATATAATAGATATCCGGAGAAGCGTCTATATATAATAGAGATGTAAAAGTTAGAGGGCAATTTTGCCCGTAATAAAGATTATTATAAAGATTATTATTAAAGATTAATATCATTTCGCAGAACGCATAACAATTCCTCGCAATTTGTAATTATTACATATGATCCTCCGGAAACTTCGTACTTGCTTTGTTTGTGCTGCCCAAAACAAGGCCTTCAGATTTCGAAATATCTCAGTTGTTTTTCACGCCTTAAATACAAATCTTTTCTCAGTTGCGACACCTTTTATTCCGCCTTTCATTTTCTGAATCGACCTTTGCAAAAGGGAGCTCAATAATTGAAGAAGGGTTCGTGTCTATATTTTGAGAGCGGAAGAAATTTCAGTTTCTTTAAGAGCTGAAAAATCACAAAAGGAAGAACACAAAAGAGGAATTTGAGGAATCAAAGATAAGAGAAAAGGGAAAACGGGTAGTGTTAGATTAGAAAAAGGGTAAAAGATATTTCCGAAGGGAAGAAATACGACAGAAATTGTATCATTATCATGATTTACTTCCCAAAAGTGATAATTCAGAGAAATATTATATTACACAGCTCATTAACTTACACATATACTGAAGTAAAGGTTACGTGATGATTTTATACGTACACGTTGATTTTTATCTTATTCCTTGCAATTTTCACTCCCCTAGCTTATTGATGTTATGCATATGTTTTCTATTAAAACTTTTCTGAATATTATTGAGTTGCTTTTATTCTATACAACTCGTAAGGATGAGGAAATTGTAATGGTTGATTAGAAACTTACGAAGTATAATTGCCAATCAACCAATTAATCAATTGATACTTCCAGATAGAGAGTGCGTTCTTATACATCTAAGTGAACTTATATCAGATTTAAAAGAAAAATTTAGATAGTGTTTACGTTGCATTAGATTTAATTGAATGAGGGCCTAGATTCACAAAAAAGTTATGGCTTCTTAGAGTGTATACGTGAAATCTAGGATAAAAGTATATTTCATCCAAAAAATTAATGAAATCAAGGAAAAATTAAGTACGATTAATTTAAATTTGATCTTGACTTTACATAAACTAAAAATATAGCTAAATATGAGCACTATGTGGTATACATTGCACATATTCGTAAAGCCTACGAAAATTTATGTAACTTAACTTCCGTATGTAAATATTGATCACGACAAAGCAACAAGAAGAGTTACTCTATTTAGATAGCTCCTCATTACAGTCATTCATAATTATCCAAAATTAAAAATCTGATGTGGCCAGCACATGACTTTCTCCATATATAAGATGTAAATATTTATCTACGATAGTATTTTTGAACTCTATATTCAATCTAAACTTGGAAGATAAGTGATTAAGTTATACATAAATATGTTTCATACAAAAGTTATAGTGAATTAAATTTTCTAAAGCTTTTATAGATAATAGTATAAACCTTAATATCAGATTAATGGAGATATTTTGCAAAAACGGAAACGAGCTTCGAAAAATAAAGCTCGACTTTCGGTTAACCGATTTACTCCAAAAACTAATCAATTCTAACAACACCAACCAAAGTGCTATATATATAAATTTTGGTATTGATACGACTAATAGTTTTACGTTAGAGCGCCCACAAGCACACACACACACATGCACACAGACATCATTCCGAAAATGGTCAAAACGTGTTCTCGGGACCCCAAAACATGTATTTCCGTTGAAATCTCGGAGTCGATTTTTTTCATGAAAACAATACTTTTTCTATACTTCGTATATGGAGAAATTAAAAATGATGGGTTACATCACTTAATATTAAAAAAGTAATTAATTATCTTAGCTTCTGACATAAAAGTATTTGAATAGTATCAAAATAACAATAAAAAAATTACTTTCAAATTAAAAGCCATTACGAATACGATCCAATGCGATTTATAAGTTCCAAAGCGGCAGAAGTGTAATTATTAGGACATGGCTTCAGAGGTTGATCCGTCAAAGTTCCTTCAGTTCACAAAATTAAGAGATGGAGAATGTGCAAAATGGCAGGACTTAACTTGAAAGGGGGCGTTTGACTCTTTCAAAGGCGCCGATCGATGCCAGTGGCTGTTTTCCCCGTTGTCCTCTCTGCTTTGTGCACGACCATTGTTGGGCCTGGCAAAGGCCCGAGGGTTTCATTGGGCGTGAGGATGCACACCAAAAGAACTCTAACACCTCCGCGACTTCTAATTGGACAATGAGTGTTATGTCGACTGGAAATGCACGTAGGTTCATAGAAAATAACAATGCATAATGGATTTAATTTGGAGTACTATCGTCCGACATTACTCTAGAAAACACTACAAGTATTTTATTTGAATTGCCGACGAGGACATTTCAAAATATTTTATTATTCTGAGAGGCGGCTGATATACTAACAAAAATCTCTACATGGCGAATGAAAATTAAATTCCTATTTGATGCACGAACTGGTAATTAAAGTTTAAACATATTTTCACGAGAGTGAATATTTTATTTTCGCTAGATTAGAAAGAAAAATGTGGAATTTATCGATGCATTAATTCTTGAATGATATTAGCAAAAAACTAATATGAAGTTACGTGAACTGCCATAGTGACGCAAACATAACTTTGCCTGTGCTCACGCGAATCAGCTAAAATTATCATCATTCGTCTTCAAACGAGTAATTCAAAATTTGAATGTATCGTTCAAACTAAAATTAAGGTTTATTTAGTGTTACTTCGAAGGTTTGAAAAGCTGCATTTTATTTTCTTCATTTCGCATCATAATTACATTATTTGTTGCACTTGTGCTGTATAATCATCATCTGATAATTACAGTCTTTTGGTTTTAAAGACTCCTCCTTTGATCATTTTCTGTAATTTATTAAAAATAATAATAGAATAATAATTTATTTAACACATACAGGATAAATTCCCACATAGATGTGTTGTATTATATAAGTAATAAATTAATAATAAGTACAGTAAACTGAGTGAATATGAAAAATAAAATGAGAAATACATAATAATAAAGAAGATGAAATGATGGAGAAGTAGGAAGTGTGTGAAAGAACAAAATAGAGGGAGGAGAAAATAACGTGAAATTATAGTAATGGTTTGATGAAAAAGATTCTTAATAAAGTTCAATTCACAAAATCTTTACCTGATTTAGGAAAAAATCTGTTAGTCCAATTACTTCAAGTGCACTGCAAATGCTAAAGAATATCTAACATATATTACAAATGAACACTCCAAACAGATATTTGCAAACAATCGAATTCTTCCGACAGGATTCAACTGACTATCCTCCATCGGTCCTGAGCATCTTCTTTCATTTGCCTCTAACTTCGGCAATTTTTTTTTGTTATTTTCTTTCTTCTTCTTCCCCTTCCTTGTTTACGTTCTTTTTTTAACATTAATAGATTATCAATATTTGACATAAATACATTGAAATGTAACATAAAAATAACATACAAGTATATTAAATTATATTGGTTATCCTGCCTGAGATCGGCTTACAATTTTTTTATAATTAATATAATTGTTGCTTATTGTATAGCAAAAAAATGAGCAGAAGAACTTTTACAAATAAAAACACGTTACATTTCAAGAAAAACTTCAAAAGGAAAAACAAGAATTTCAAAGTAGATAAATTATAATCCAATACCACAACTTCCAATAAATGGGTTACAAAACCAGCAAAATAAAAACAAAGTACTGGTACATTCAAGTCCCCCTGAGCTAATTCTAGCCCATCAGGGGGTGCTCCATATGTATAAATGTGTTCACCTATTTATTGTAAACTAGTTGTTTTATATTCATTTTCACCTCAGAAATATTTTAGATCCCATGCATACAGTCAGGCGGATTATTGAAAATTTTTGGAACTACAACATTTAATCTATTTGCACCATATTGATTATAAATCTTGCCACTTCAAGATTAAACTTTCTCCTTGTGTCCATATTGTGTTATTTAATTTTCTGTGATTTTAACTTGAAATTGTAATAGTTATCCACAACAAGCAAGCATTGCAATAAGTCATATAAGGGAAGTAATTCCAGAGAAATATACATGGTTTTAACATCGAAAATATCAATTGCATTTGAATAACCTCTGGTTTTTACACTTCTATATATTAATTTAACTATTCTATTTTGCATTGAAAACAGTTTTCTCTTCCCCAAACAGTCAAGCCATACCTAATAACAAAAGCTACATATAACATTTTCAACACATTGCCGTGCACTCTTTAACTAATATGGTACAATTGATATGAAATTTTCCTCAACTTATTAACTACTTCATCAATATGTGCCTTGAATTTAAAATTTTGGTCAATAACCACTCCTAAATACTTACACTCTGAAATTATATTCAATCTTTCTTTCGATAATTCTCCGAAGTAAGCAATTTCGGTGTAGTATATGCCCCACTCAAGCTGTCTTCCTCTTTTTGATTTCCCGCTGCAGTTTTCTTTCCTTTCCTATTCTCAAAATTTTCTAGTTATATCTGTCCACTTCACCTTAAGCATCTTTCTCCGCAACCACATATAGAAACTTTCCAAGTAATTTTCTTTCTTTTTGACTGTCCACGTTTCTCTGCTGTAAGTCAACACACTCCATACAAGCAAATCTCATTCTCATATCTATCTTAGATATTATCATATTAGACCGAAATTTATACGGATTCGAAATGGAATGTTGTTGAATGAAATAGTACAACTTTTTGTTTTTGTGTAATTTGCATTTTTTATTTATTATGATCCCGATATCGGAATTCCACCAAGTTAAGGCTTCTACGACTGAATTTATTCGAAATGTTTTAGTTTCAATTTTAATTTACTCATTTAAATAATAAAATGTACTATCTAACAAACTTAGAAAATATATAAATGGAGATAATGAGAAGATGTTTGGGAGTTTTCTTCTTTTGCTTGAGGGTAAAAATTATAAGTTAAAAAATGTTTCTTTGATCGGGGATATGGAATTTTAGTTTCTACGGAAAGCGCCTCCTAAGAGTTTAAAAGGGTTTAGGAACATTTCAGAGGTAATTACGTTTGCACAGTAATAACGGACTGTTTTCACTAAAATGATCATCGATCGAAAACTAATGTCGTACGGAGGTTGCAATATAGAAAAATAGTACTAAGCAAGATGGCATAAAAGGAGATAGAGATATTAGGGATTCCTTACAAAGGTTATTTCTTACAGATTCTATATCACAATTTCCTTAAGGGAAATAATGGTGAGGATATTAAATAATATTTGCTACGATTCTATTTTACCTCATACCCTAGGGAGCGTTAGGCAGCTGGGTCGAACAGTTCTAGGGTCGTAAGGAAATTACGGAAAACCAAATATCTCAATGCGGAGAGTTTCTCACAACTCTAAGAGGGATTTTAACACACAGGTGCCTATTATTATTTTTTAATAAAACTTTGTTCTGAAACCATCTATTAGTTATAATGTTTATGAAGTTGTTCTTGATGCTACGAAGAATTGCATTTTGATGAAAACCATTCTTAGATTTAACGAACGTTATTTTGTTGAGATTTGAGAAAAACTCATCAATGTGTTTCGTGAACTAGAGCGGAAAAGAATGGTGGATGACGAAAATTTAAATCTTCGGTGAACTTCCTTTCTGATGATTCAAATCTCAACCTTGTAAAGACACCCTTTTTGATTTTAAATTTCAAAAGAAATAAGATTGATGGTAGTATTGTTAAAAGTGCTTCGACAACTTAGGTCATTTCGCACATTGGAGAAATAATACTGATAATTTATATTCTGTAGAGGATCGAATTTCACTAACGAGCTGTTTTAAATCATGAGCTTATCTGATTTGATTTTTAGATTTAGATATATACACCCTGCTATTTGTCAGTGACGTATGGCAGGGGCTATAGTAACACTATCATCCCTTACTATTCTATTCTATCATCGTCTTTAATAGACTGCGAAAAGAAGAGTTTTAGATTTAAAAACCCTCACCCATGCCAATAAGCACTGACAAATTCAAATAGAAAATTTTATGTACTATCTAAGCTAGTTTCCTTTACAATCAATACTTGGTTTTATTGCTTTTTAACCTGCTTTATCCATAAAATTTAACTTGGATATAGATTTTGTAGGCTTTCACAACCCTTTCTTGCCGGTGGTTTCCCGCTGCGGTATATATTTTCCTAAGCGATGCCTTAGGTTTTTAAGCCCACAAGGTAGTTTTCTCCTGGATACTTTTTCATGCTATCTCTTTCCGTAAACTTTATGTGACGACCACGATTTCAAAATCAGAACCATAGTTCAAAGGAAGGATGTTGGGAAATTCTCCTTCCTAAATAGAACAGGAGTAGATTGGAATGGCCTACCCAAGGAAATTTTCAGCCCCTTCCAGCAAAACAGAAATATTTTTAAAATTATTTCAATTAAAATATACTGATGGTTGAAGATATCAATGCATGTGTAATTATATTTGCGATATTGTACGAGTATATAAACTGATGTGATGATTGTGTCTGCGTATGACTATGATGTATTGTTTTATATTTATTATGAAGAAATTTATGTTATAGTTGAGTAGGAAATTGTGAAAAGTTACCACCTTTTACCTAGTTGTAACTAATTTAAATATAATAATCACTTTATTTTTCGTTACATGCAGGTACAAACATGCTTACAAAATTGTAATTGGAAAAGTAAACAAAAAATTTTAAATCCTGCCTTTGATAAGCTTACAAAAATTTAAATCTTCTTAAGAAAAAAACAACCAAAAATAATCACATAAAAATAATCACATCCTTCATATTTGTTCAGAGTGAGAAATAAAGATACAACCAACTCGGTCCTGCTAAGCATCAAATGCTTGTCAGCAGGTTCCTAATTTACAGCTTTGTGGAACTATTTTATCACTATCGTCAATCTTACAAGACTCTTGAAGCAACCATTCTTTAACTTTTTTCTTAACCTCGCTAATTGTGTAATGTAATGTATATAATAATAATAATAAGAAGAAACTTAATGATCTCGATCTCACCTTAAGAATAGACCTTTTATCATTATTATTAGTATTCCTTAATCTGCTTTCTAAGAATACCTATCTCGAGTATCCTTTCTCCGGTTGGAACGGAACCCTGGATAACCAGGATTTGGGTTCTCGAAACTTCTGCGGAAGGAAACAAAGATTCCGAGGCGATGGATTCCAACAGCAGTCGTCAAAAGCCATTACTCTGCCCTTTGTTTGTCGAGCGGGAAAATTTCGTTTTCGCTCCCTCCCGGATTAACCCCGCCAAACAGTTCCTCGGAGCGCAAACAGAGGCGCTGCAGTCGAGGAAGCCGCGAGAGGATGAGGGCTCGAGTCGAGGGGGGGGAGTAGGGGAACGGAGGGGTTACGCTGAGGGTAGCAGAGCCAGTGGGCGGCCCGTGTAAGGTACGTCGGGGTGGTGGTTATTCCAGGAAGGAAAAGGGGATTTCTGAGAAGAAAGATGCTTTGTGTGTGGGGTTAGAAAGAGATCCGAAAAAGTGCGACCGAGGATTTAATTGTTCCTTCGAAATCTGCGAATTGGTTTGTGAAAATGGAACCTGCAGCGGCTGCAGACGGCGAGACGTCGGCTGGGGGAGGCCTGCGACAAAGGTTAGTGTCTCATCGAGCGCCGTTTAATCGGAGGAATCCACACAAGGGAATCGCCTTTTTCCTCGAGGCATCTTTTCCACCATCAACACCGACCGATTCAATTGCGTTCGATTCCGTGAATTTCGGCAAATATTACAATCGGAAGGGCTTAGGACCTGGAGATAACAGAGTGCTCACGTAACGAATATATTCTAAATAATTTTGGAACTTTGCAGGTATTTAATTGCCAAATTATGTCCAATACAATCAGATTCCGGCTAATCTTACGATTTCATCGATTCCATTAGAGATGCGATCGACGAATTAGATGCATATGTAAGTTCTGAAATCTTGTTATTCTGAACGCATTCCCAAAACTTTCGCAGTGAAAGAGAAGCATTGAATTTATTCATAAATGATACTGTTATTGCATGAAATGTTTATGAACAAAATAGCGAAAATGAATTTGTATACGTAGTTTATGGAAATAATAAGTATTTACCCGTTTGAAAATTTTGGAGTAAAAATTGCTGCGCATAATTTAAATAGGAATAAATATGTCACGTGACTGCTTACTGGAGCTGTACTGACTGTACTACCATGAAAACATTCGAAAACATGAAATATTAAAACTAAATAGTACTGGCAGGGGAAAATATGATTATTTACTAACGAAAACTTATTTTTTTCATTGATAAAAGTCTGAATGAAATATTTACTATGCTGCTAACCTCAGATACTCAGAAAATTTTAAACCGATAAGTCGGTGCAAGGAAAAAGAATTCAGTCATATCAATAATTTAATAATTCAGATAATTAAAATATAAATTCTGCTGGATGAAGACAGAAACTTCAAAAATTTCAATTACATTTATATGATGGTCTATTCCTAGAATAATTTATGGTGTAATTAGTAATTCCTCGGAGATTACGTCGTACTTCGCATAACCCTACTGACAATGCAACAAGATTGCGTTTCTATTAACTCGGTATTAATATATTTATAGTGACATTGTGATATAATAATTAGTTACATTGAATTCATAGAAGGATACTAAAATTAAAATTAAATAATATTTTTATGGATGGCTTTCCTCGCAGTATTATGCAATGGCTATTATGGCATTTATAAATGGCCAGGCTGCAGCATGTACGAGATAATTTACAGACTATGTATGGTCTCATGAAATGTGATAATGGCGAATTTAATGAGGTTAATGGTCACACTAGGAGGTCTGAAAATTTAGGATGCTTTATTCGGAAGATTTATATTGGGCCATCAGAGTACTTTTCTGCTAAAATGTAAATGCGGACTTTGGTCTCTTGTAAGCCTCTGGTGGAATCTATTATTATAGAATGATTTTGTCGATGATATTGCTTCATCTTGGTAATCGAAGTATATGCTTTTAAAGGATTTCCTAAATTCTTATACTCCTATATATTTTCTAGGCCCCAAAAACCTAGAAAGCTATCAGATATGCCAAAGAGTTTTCCATTTCGACAACCTAAAATCTCGCTGAACTACATCTGTTGTTCTGTTCGTACTGCATTCCAAACTGAATTCCTCCACATGAACCTACGGAACGACATTTGAAATTGTATTTGTAAGTCAACGATGGTGTCTCCAGCAAATGTATATTTCATAATTGCATTTGTGTCCTCCGAGAAACCGTTGGAATGCCGCGAAGGCTTGTAGTAGCATTTTCCTAACCATGGATAGGATGTGCTGGCATTCTGAGTTCAGCGAAGGAATACGCAGAAGAAGGGAGCAACCGCTGTAGCCATGATTTGCCTTTAAAGTTACGTTAATGGTTATCGGATACCTACCCTAAACGGGAGCGTATCTGGAACGTAGTTAGTAAAGTTAGTTTCGGGAAATTTGGGCTTAAAGTTTCCACCTTATCCCGAGGCCATTATTATCGCTTTGCAACTACAACGGCATCTAAATTATAGGGCGTGACACCAAACTGCGTTTCGATTTAGCTTTTTCATTGGTTTTACAATTAGGGAATAAAACTGGAGACGAATCGGAAAATAAATCTCCGGAAAAGGAAGAAAAAGGTAAGGCCCTCATCATCATTCAAATGGCGGTACAGGGAAAGAGAATAAATTCGGTTTAAATATTTCATTATTTATCGCAGGGATGATTCTGTGCAATAATTCAGTTTATGGCGGTCTGAACGTCTGCTTATAATCCGTGAGGACACCGTTGAATTCCCCCCAACGCAGCCCCAGATCGAAATGAATTGCGTGGAGTGAATTCTAAATTTCGCTCCCTCGAGGGAGGACGAAGAATTTTACATTCCCGTACGGGAAGAATTCTACTTACTGGAAGCAATTACGAGAGAGAGGCTGAAATTTCCTCGCAGCTAAGGAGGAAGCCGAGAATGAATCTCGCAGCCGATTCCTAGGAAAGGGATCGAAAAGACTTTTTGTTTCCCTGGAAATATATCTAAAAACCACTCTTGGGGGGAAGGAGCGGCAACACTCGCAGGGCTTTTATATGAAAAGGGGAGCACAGCTGAAATAACGAATCGATTCTTCCGAATGCGTCTTTTTTCAAAACGGAATTTTTCGTTCGCGAAAAACATGCGTGAGCGTCCTTGCAGAAACTGGGCTGCGTATCATTACTTTTTATTGTGCTAATTGCCCAAAGCTCTGAGGATACTGAAATTTGTCATTCGATAATTATAAAAGGAGCCTGATTGTAAATAGGTTTAATTATGCTTAGTTGGTCTTATGATATCAATTTTAGGGTACATAAATACTATTGCTATATCAATGTCAGTCACACATTTTTGCAATTAGATTAGATTTAACAAACGGGCATAAAAATGCCCTCTTTCTGTTGGATACATAAGAAAATACATACATTTTGTAGTATATATCAAGAAATAACAACATAAAATATAACAAAAGTATACCACAACGTATCTATACATCAGAAAATAAAGAAATACAGAGGAATTCATTCATTGTATACGATACATAAAATAATATAGTATAAAATATTTCAACATCGATAACAAATATCACAGCATACATATATTATAAAAATATTTTCATGAATACAAAAACATAAAAATAAACTATAATTACTGCATGAATTACAGCATAAACTCACAATATCAAGTAATTAAGTAGAAGTATAATGACCAAGTTATGGAAATTAGGTTGGTAAATGTACCCACGCTTCGTTGAGTGATACCGAGAGGGTATTAAAATATATATTGTGATTTTTACAACGGTTGTGGTCTACAGAATATTGAAAGTAGTCGTTGCTATCTCATTCCGAACGAGAATGGTCCCACGCTTAACTCTTTGGAGATCTATTAACAGTGTTACACGGAGAAGATTTATATCCAGGAAGGTTTTTTACAGCTCCCTTTTGGGCTATTGTTGAAATATGACCCCTCGCTATCCGATGGATTGAACCTTTCTTCGCAAACAGAAACTGAGAAGTGGCCTCAGGCTCAGCCAAATCCGATGATGTAGAGGTTACATCAGAAGTCCCTCAAGGCACCCTCATCGAGCCTTCTTTTTTTTCGAGGATGAGATGGAGGGCGAATAAATCAAAGTTTTTCGTATCTGCCACGATGATACACACGGGAATCATCTCAAAAAGGATATTATCTCCATTTTATTTTTTCTGGGCTAAATTTAGCAGAGTTCCCTCATTTGAAGTTTGAAGGCGGATGGCCGTGCGTTTGACGTATTCACAAAATGTCTTTCACATTTTAGGAAAAATTATATATTTTACATTTATAATTTAAAGATTATGAGTTCTTGCTCCGCTGTAATCATACTTGTTGAATCTATACAAAAATTGTGCAATTCCACTCTATAGGAACGTATTTTTGTCTTCATATTCGTTTAGTCCTCTTACATAATTTTTGAGTTGTAACTAATAATTAAATAGTACCATAATGCGATTTTTATATTCACGTTTTCCACGAAGCAGAACTATTTTACATCGTTATAACAGACGTTTTGTTGAAAGAAAGATCTCAGGAAAGAATACAGTCACTTGAAAAAAAAGAGAGCAATGTTTTCCCTTAATGTTGATATTCTCATTGCAAATGAGCGGAGGGAAAATTTCGGGAGCGCTCTTCCTTCTGATTGCAAACGGGAATCATGCAGCAAGATAGCAAAAGTACTAAACCATTTGGAAAGAATACTCAGAGGGGATTGCTAACTCTACTTGCTCCTCGTAAATGGTATCTTGTATTGATATTAAAATAACATGTTCAGTTTGTGTAACAATAACAATAAAATCAATACTTAAGCTAATCTTTCAATGATAGCATGTTGATAAAGAGAGAATGTTCTTCGATAATCGTGTATTGCATATTGAAATTTTTAGCAGGCCATCAAAATTAGCCTACCACATTCTTTTCTTAAAAAAACATGTCTTTTATTGAAGTCTTATATCTCATCTCTTTGTAATAACTTTTCTTTTTGCCCCTTCCGCCGCAATTTTATGCCTATTTTTATGTCCTTGATCGATATTTCATTCCAGCCCATCTTATTTAATATCCCTTTGTAGACGTTTCTTCCCTCCGGCCTCCATTTTGTAATTAACTCACATCCGAAAAGCTTCTTAATATTTTTCTTATCAACGTCCGCGATACATAATAACAGCGACGGAATAAGAAGATTTTCAGTGAAGGTCTTAAAAATTTCTTCCAAAAATCTTTGTCGAGCGATCTCGTTAAAAATTCATCGTCTTTCCTCTTTGAGAACGCATTTGACATTCCCTTCTGAAATTTAACTTCACTCTCAGTTTATTTACTGCCAAAATTAAATGCAATTCATAATTGAGGGATTTTTAAGGCCAGATATAACTTAGGAAAATTAAATTAGGCAGTTGTTTTTATGAAATAAAATAAATGGATACGCCAATTTTAGTTATGCGTTTCTTATGAGACATTGCAATTTATATTTATCAAGTTTTAGCTTATTATTACGAAATTAATTAAATTCTCATAAACTATTGAACTAATCAATTTTCATTAAAGTGTCTTCATTTATTTGTATAGCTATTTATATACTGACCTATTTTAACCTAATTATTTGCTTTTCATAACGTTCTCTTTCGGTTTTACATGTGTAAAATATATATGGATATTGATATGTGTATGTCCATATGAATCTGAATTATTTTCCGCTCCGTAAACCGTGTTTTTATTTGCCGTTCAATTCCTAGCTTGACCTGCTTAACAATTTATTTAATTGTCCTAAGTTTTATAGATTTCTACTGTTTTTCTGCCGTGATGTATTTTTCTTGAGTGAAAATTAAGGTTTTCCAACCCGCAAATAAGTGCTCTTCGGTGTACATTATCTTACTTTTAATATTAAAATGAATTGAGGTATAAGAAGAGACTTATTTTTCTCAATTTTTCTCAAATAAAGTCGTTTCATAATTATTATCACTATACAAATTCATATTCTATGTATACCATAGATGAAAATAAAATCAATGAAATGTGTGGATAGCGGACACATTGCTCTGGATTGACAATTTTTGTTGATTATCTTTTCTAAATTCGAAAGAGGAGGCAAAGACAATCATGATTCTTCAGCGGCTGCATTATTTCCGATCACAGTTTGTCTTATGTCGGCACTTCTAGATTACTAATTTATATCCTATATAATAATTACCGATGTGTATATATTTAACTGTCCGATGTCAGTAGCTGCCGAAAGAAATGCAACGGAGAAATTTTCCATAATTTATTTTCATACACTTACCTACGTGTTAGGATTATAAATTCGAGTCGTTTAAGATCCATTTGAACATTAAATATTGTTATTTGTTTGTCCAAGGTATCCGTGCTTAAACTCTGGACGACTCGAATCGTCTCTCTTAAGAAACGCACGCAATGTTCATTTTGATCGATTGCAGGCATTTTTTCTTATGCAGCATTAATTCAGAATGGTCCTACGAAATTGAGATAAATACAAAGAAAGGAAATTGAATAA
Organism: Sympetrum striolatum; assembly: GCA_947579665.1. Classification (NCBI taxonomy): domain Eukaryota; kingdom Metazoa; phylum Arthropoda; class Insecta; order Odonata; family Libellulidae; genus Sympetrum; species Sympetrum striolatum. Next base: position 16,839,257 of record OX388350.1, read on the forward strand.
ATATTTTAATTTCGGTCGTATAATATCGTATTTGAGTCGAAATTGAGAGAATTAAGACAAAAATGACGAAATATTTGTGTGATTTTTTTAGCATAAAAAATTCCCTTACGACAAAGGTGATTGTTGAACTCAACACTCATATAAATAAGGGAAAGATAGGCTAGTAAGGAATGTATTGTAAATACGTTTATTAATTGTCAGAGTTTAAATGCATTAAAAGCCACGTACGAGTATTCTAAGGGTTAATCCAATTTCTTATCGGGATATATTTTTGGTTACTTAATTTAATTTTAATTCCGTCATTTTTGACGGAGTAATTCACAAGTAAAATCATAAACAGCAAGAGATCTTAACAATGGATAAAAAAATTGTGACTATATGGTAAAGTCAACAGTTAAAAATTTTAAAGCCAATTTTAGATTACTTATCTATTGTCTTATCAATGAATAAACAACAATACACCTTTTCAATGGATTGAATACTGTAAATATTGTAACAAAAAGTAAAATAATGTATAAAACAAAGGCAATTATTATAAGGAAAGTATGAAATGAGTATAAAGCTGCATTATTAACGATCAGCGCAGTTAAAGAAATAGGTCAAAGTTGAATCCTATTAAAAGAGTTCCGCTAGATACGAGGAAAGGCATAAACGTAAAGTAGAAACGAATTAGTTTTTTTATGGTGGCAGCGCCTCTACGAAATTCGGCAAATTTTGTGTCTCGTTTATAAATTATTCCTCGAAACGGAAATGCGACGAGAGTCAAATGGTCTGGTGGTGTGACTCATTCCGTTCAAAAAACGTGGGCGGTCGCCTACACCCGCCTACGTCACTCGCCGGTTATCCTATGACGTCACGCACATTCCTCCAGCCGAAGAATTTAATATGAAAAATTGTTCTCGAGCCCATAAATATTATAGAATTTTGCCAAAATTAATAAAGTGTTTCATCTTTTGAACATTAAGATAGCCGTTTTCTCTATAAGGTCCCAAAATGAAGAGAATTATTTCAAAACTATCTTTATTTCGAATACGTTTTCATAAATAAAATCCATCTGACTCTTGTGGTGACTTTGTTCCACCGAGAGTTCTGATTAATCAATATGAACGTGTCTCGTGGAGGAGCTAATGAAAATTCTGAGAGCTGCGTTACAAAGAGTTCGTGGAAAGCATCGGGAGATTTTCCTTATTCCGAATTTTGTGCAAGATTTTCCCACTCCGAGCTTAAATTGCCACTGCCTTTCCTAAAACACTCAGAACTTTATGTCAACTCTGAGAGGAGCATTTATTTCTAACTCCAGAGAGACTTTCATCCTCCGAGAAGCTCCGCCTGCAACTGTACTCCGCGAGGATTGTAAATGTGGAAGTTGCGCCGGCAGACGGGGGCAGATCGTCACCCAAATGGCGACGTTATGCGTCGTGCCTCCCACGATTATGCGAGGGAGGACTAGAGAGGACATATACGTGTAAAATGTTGTAAAACTTAGAAGGAATGCTAAAGTTGTAAGGAAAGAAAATGGAGCACGGCTGTTAATGAAATAGAGGTTTGAGAAGTCTCCAAAAGCATCCTTTGTCAGCGCTCCGTACCAAGTTGCCGCTAATAAATTTTGAATTTAAAAAATGCTCTTCATATTTTCCACAATGCTTTATTCAAAACGACAGGTTTCGACCATTACGGTCATCTTCAGGCAATTGGTATTACAGAAATGACAGATTTTACAAGATACTTTGCAGCTTTGATGGGAGGGAAAGGAGTGGGGAAGGGTTGTGGTAGGTGAGGTCGTTAGTTAGGTTGGGGGTAAGGGAACTTAACTGCAAAGTATCGTATAAATTCTGTTATTTCTGTAATACCAATTGCCTGAAGATGACTGTAATGTTCGAAACCGGTCGCTTTGAATAAAATATTGTGGAAAATACGAAGAACTTCTAAAAACTTTAGTTGCTATGGCGTTCCGCAACGTTCTGCCTGAACATCTTGATTTTATAAGTTGCCACCGATACCACAGTTGCTTTTGTATTTCTTCCTTCCACCCCTGAAGAGGATAGCTCGGCAGTTGGAATATACATTGGGTACTTCTTAGACCGCCTGTAATCCAGGCTCTGCCGCTGCTTCTGGAATCGGTATTGACGTGATACGGAACACGGCTTTTTGAGACCTAAATTCTAAGGTTGCAAAATTCGCATTGCAATACTCTGTACTCAAATATATTACTGCAGATGTTCAAATTATTGATAAACTTTAAGTCTATCTTGAGTTTTTGAAAATGTAGAGAATCTTTCCTATGCATTCCCAATGTTTATTTTTAGACTGTTGAATCATATGTGTGACTGAAAATTACCGTTTGAGGGCAATTTATCCTCTTGAAGTTCAAATAAGTGACTATATATACTATTGTCATGATTTTAATATCGGCAAAAATCCAAAATCACAGAATTTCTGAAATCATATAAAATTATAAATAGTGATAAAATGTTTAGATAGAGTCAACTACATCTAATTTGCCTAATTTAACAAGCAACCAGCCAATGACGACGCGCCTTAGAATTTGTGATTCCATTTACTATTTGATTTCAATAGAGTGATCTCATAGTTTTAGCTTGAGACATCTGAAAGAAAATATTAATAATGGCCATTTATAAAATATGATATAATATAGACATCTATGAATCTTAATCAATTCAATTCAAACAAATTAAATTGTAATTTTCTCTAACAGTTTTATGTAAAGAAAAAATATTTAATAATTTCATGAAAAATATTCTTTCTAAAGGATATCTCAGTAACGAGTTTCATAGGAAATATTCGTGACGATAATTAATTAATTCTAACTACTAATTATTTTTATCCCAAAAATAGAGTAATAAGTTCATTTGCATTTATACGCTGTCGAAGGAATTGGAATTTGCCTTAAATTACTGAGAATAGACCAATTACATTCATTTTCCCAATAAATAAGTCCGTAAACATTGTGATTGGATACTCCGCCATAGCATGCTGATTCGCATTGAAAGAGGTATTTCGAGATAAAATTATAATCAAAATTTTGTATAGGGTATAATATCAGAAAAGGTTATATCGGAAATTTGAGTATAACTCAGCTGTGACGCTAAAGAAAGAAAGGTTGAGAACCTCAAGAACGAGAGAAAAATATATTCCGTATTTTCTATACGTGCAAAAATAACTTCGTGCATAACGTTCATGGCCGCATTTCGATGAACTGTGCACGCCAGGCAGTTACTCTTTTGTGCCGACTTTATCTCGCCGTGGAGAAGAGCTTCTATTTTTCTCCAATCCTAAAAACCGTTGAGTTGAAATTGCGCTTGTTCCTGTGCTTCCACCTGCACATAATCTCCTTCCCCTTTTCCTTCCGCCGCCCCCACCCCACTTCCCCCTCCTCCCCCACCCACTTCCCCCTCCCCATCCCACCACTTCCCCTCCGTCGACCCCGTCGGCGTAAGTCTTTGGCGACGCCGGATTCTCTCTCTGTTCCATTCAAGACGCTGTTCTGAGTGAGCCAATTCAGGATTTCGGCCTTATTAAAGCTTCACAAGCAATACGACGGAGTTTGTGGTTTGGCATAAAGGAATACAAGAGAATGACAGTCTGTCAAACTCTTTCGTGTCCCCAAAGAGTGATTTCGACCCGTCCAATCTCTTGTTGAAATAGGAAAGCGCACGTAACCTCATGCCAAATTGATTTTTTGGTGTCGTCGCACATGCTCCAATACACTGATTTTATTCTCCCTGTGCCAATAGAAATTTATTTTCTTACAAGTTACACGACTGATTTTATCATCTACCGCAAGATAATCGACCTAGCAGAACCTGTTATCTGTTTTCCAATTGTATAAAAGGATAGTATTAATTTAATTAGCCGTCACTATGTGTAACTCCCTTTGAAAAATTAGACATAAAGATAAAATTAAAACACATGGTTTTTCTTCGACACACAAAGTTGTGGCAACACATTATTTTTGATTTATCTTTATGGCTACATTTTTCTGTGCATAAGAAGTGTACACAACGGTGAATTGTTAATATAAAGTTTAGAATAAGAACTTTTATGTAGCTTCAGCAAAGATACTATTGTTTTTACTCTCTATTACCACGATTAATTATTGGGGAGTACAATAATAATTATAATAGTGTAATAATAATAATAAAACGGCTTCATTCGGGCGAGATTGAGACTAAAAGTCTCCTCTTCCATGTAACCCATCGTCATACAATACATAAATAATTAATTTAAAGAGATAGTATGAAAAAGATATGAGAAGAATTGTGGATGTAAAAAAACTAAAAAACTCTTGGGAAAAAATTGGATCCAATGCAGGAAAACACCCTCTAAGAAGGGGGGTGTGAAAAACCTGCGCAAACCTACCGATAGTCATAAATAAAGAGATGGTAAGAAACATGAATATATATTATAAATACACTATCAATAGATACATAGATGGGATATATCAATAAACATAGTCATGTTGACATTTAAGTAAATGCCAACCATTTACATATGAACATAAAATAATAAGGGTATACATATTTTAAAGCATAAATACCATTAATCTAGTACATAGCCAATATTACATAAGACGTAGATATTAACACAAAATAGGGATAGGAAACTGGTGAGAAAAGATTTTTTATTACCAGAATAAAGAAGAGAGAATTTTATTTACAACAGCAATAAGTATATGGAAATTACTATGTAAGGATAAGTATTGGGTTAGAGTTTCTGGGTTTTCAAATAGAATATTTCCACATTTTTAAATTGATCTAAATTTTAGAATCCTTCTTGGTGCATTGATTAAATTACATCTAATAGAAAGATAGAATTTCAGATGAAATTTGACGAAAATGTAAGTAAATTTTCTGGAATTTTCTCATAAAATTTCTGACTTCCCAAAATAGGGCAAAAAGACGCTGTAACTCGTTTTAAATTGAATAGACGTAAAACAAGTGCTTTCCGTAGGAATATTCTAGAGGGCACCCAAGTTCATATGCATTAGACCGCTACGATGTAATAGTAATGTAACTTATTATTAATTTTGAGAGACCCACCGCTTTAATGAAGAGTCGAAAGACGTGAATGGAATACCAGTAGACTGTTAAATGACCGAGGAAGATGAAAAGATCAAAGGGGAATGGAAGGTAAGCGGATTCAATGATTCAATTGGTGTAGTTAACTTTCGGAATAAATGTACGCAATGAATTCTTCACTGCGGAATAAATGCAAGTGTTTTGGCTCGGGTATATGGCGAGACGAGGTTGTGGGGAGCAGGGCCGTTCATTAAAGATAAAAAGAATTAAGTAGCAGCGGGTGGATCAGAGAAGAAGGTCACATTCATCCAAGGGTAAGCATTAATATGTGAGATGTTTCAGAGGGAGAAAAGGTAGAGAAACACCAAAGAAAAGACATTTTATTACTTTTAAAAGAGTAATAAAATGCTCTAAATTACTCTTAAAAGATAAGCTCATGAGTGTTTCTATTGAGTCGTAACCACGTTTGGTTATCAATTACTAGAGGTGTTTGTTTTTCGTAATAAGCGATAACACCAACAAATAAAGCGAATTTTGACCGATTTAGCGAAATAACGCTAATTTCGACAGTTTTAATTAGCAGCACGGATTTTGGTGATTTTCGCTTCATTCATCATTTGTAAGAGAGGGAAATGTAACTTTGGTATGATTTAAATAAATGTACAATATATAATTGTGTTATTTACGTATTTTTGTCATATTCTTGATCACTCATGACATCTTTGCTAACGCGAATTCAGCTTTGATCTTTTGCAATGAATTCACAAAACTTTCTTTCTTTTATGGATTATCACAAAATCTCGCCTAATTCCACGAATAAATATGTTTTGTTTTTCCTAACATCTATCGTGTCAATGTGATTTTAATGAGAATATCATATTTTGTTGATCTGCAGCTGTGACAGCATTTTCATTAGGTGTAAACAGTTTTAAATAAATTAAATTTAATATTTTGCAGAATTTACACTTCATAATATTTTCAATGCTTTAAATATTTATGCTAAAGTGTGCCTAATATGATTCCTTTGCTTAAATGAGATTCTATAAACATTAGTGATACCAAATTTAGGAAACATAATAAAAACACAAAACACCACAATTTGGTTTTCAAATCAACAAATTTCAGAAAAAAATAAAAATATTTTCAAACAGCTCTATCAATTATGTAAAGAAGTATTGCCATTTAGTAGTATTTATACCTATTGAAACCATTATTCTCACAAAATTCGCTTCTTATATTCCTTCATTTCTAGCCAAGGTATCATAAGAGATGACTCAGGTAAATATGGAATTCTTGCAAGAAACTCTATGTTTAGGAAAACACTCGAGGATATATTTATATCTCCTTAACTCTAGGAGTCCTCTCGCAACACCAATTTCTACTAAATTAATATTTAACAAACATTGTTTACGTTCAAGAAAAATCGTCCTTGCATAATATGCAATATGTAAAGCTCTGTGGTTTATCGATGTTCTCCTAAAAATATATATATTTTTAAAAAGTTAACTTCACCTAGCCCGTCTCTTCTTAATCAGCCTCCTTCGAAGAAGAGTGTTTTGCTTGCCCTTGCACGATTTGTTTAGAGAGAATATCAAGCTAAAAATATTCCATCTATGCAGCAAAAACTAATACATTTTCAAGTACAACTTTACATCTGTTACGATGTCTAACATGTAAGATGGTATCAAAAATCTACGGAAAAATTATAATATCCAGTAAGTGTAGTTATCCTGAACGTTAGGCAAATAAAACACACACATCGGCATTGCGCGTTGCCGAACTTGCACGAGGCAAGTCATTGTGGTTGAATAACTACAAGGGAGTCACTATTTTACGAATCAAAGGAAAGCGTATTTCCAGAACTTAAAATGATCTTAATTTTTAGGAAAATCTTAATTAACTAGAAAAATACATACATTTTACGGAAGGCTTTTTTTTAGATATCTTCATTATAATTTTACTTATTTTTTTACCGCAATGGATGACATGTCTAAATATTTTAAAAAGAGTCATGGTTTGGATTTTTTTACATTTAAAGATCATTAAAATCAATTTAATTGATTTTTTTACTCCTTAAAAGTAACTAAGGATTTTATAAACACCCAAAAATGCAACAGGAACGCTATTTGTGTAACATGCCTCTTATTCGCTCCAAAAAGGACTTTCAAGGAAATTCTCTGAAGGGGCTATGCAAAAAACAATCACGTTTGAAATATACCCTGAATACAAAGAATCATATATAATTAAAAGTCATCTAATCGATGAAATTTTGATGAAATGATGATAAATATGTATCAGAAGAAGTTCGATGAGTATATTTTTTAACTAGGAATACGAGTCACTGCATGAAGTCACTGTTTATGTACGAGATTGCGTGACACTATTTTGATCGACTGAATTTAAACGGCTAATTTAATCTTTGAGAAGACGTTTCAAAAAATAAAACAATTATGACTTGAAATAATTACGCGAAAATTAAAAATTCTTGTTAGAAAGGTTTAACCTATGTAAAATAAACTAATCATGTATTAAAGAACGTTGTTTATGAGTATATACAAATAAAGTAATCTTGTTCATTTTGATACTGCTATAGGGGTGTGTGTGATCATTGTTTCTATCATGTACACCATAAAAATCCAGGAGACCAGTTATGGTTTACTAGATTTTCTATAGAACACACTTGTACCAATGTATACCGACTACCAGAGTGAATGACCTAAATTACTTGTTGAAAGTAATGCCAGAGTTACATACATGTAAATGTACAGCGAATTTGAATGTACAATGTATATTTGTTCTTTTGTTAACGCTATTTTCCCTCTGCAGTGGCTGATGTTTTTATTTGCTAATCGATTCAATTCGAATACACAAAAATTGATGAAATACAAAAGAAAAATCGAAGTTACGTAATTTATTTCCGGATATCGTTATGACGATGTTACAAGCTCCAAAGGGAATACATTTTCTCATTGTAAGTCTAGGTTTTGTTTTCCGAGGAGTGGCCACAACATCCGTTCGCATTCGTTGCTTTTGTTTCCTCGTCAAGCGAGGCATAGGGGCTCTTCAGCGGAGCAGAAAGCACTTTTTCGTTTACGCTTCGCCTGTTCCGCAATTATGGTTTGTGTTTTCCCGCTTCATTTCGACTTACTTTCAATTTTCCCCGAACCGCAATCCGTCTCCCCGATCGTAATTCTCGATGAATACTATCAAACGGTGCTTGACTTTAACGAAGGAGGATATTAAAATCCTCCCCCTTTAAAACCCTGAGTACGGCCGGGATTTCCTCCCCCTCCACCCCTTTCCCCGACCCTGTTTATCCCTTTTTATTCAACCTACGGCCCAGAGCGCATTCCCGGGAGAGCAGGCGCTACATAATTTGCCCGTCTCTTTAACGGCTCTCCGTTAATGAAGACGGTCGATGGCATTAGATTAGGAGTAACTTGTTTCCCTTCTTTTGCCTCGTTTTATTCTTCCTTCGTCTTGCCCTGGAATCCTATAATTGCTTCCCGGTGGACCACGGGGAGAGAATTAGGTCTCTCCAACCCTGATTTGAGATATTTAATCGGGGCGACCAATTTCAGGACGGCTACGATAAGAGTGGGTAGGGTCTATTGTAGTAAAAGAGTCATCAAGAGTACAATGGGAACGTAGAAAACCAACGTTATCATACTATTTTCTGGTCTAGTTTAAGATGTAATTGATCAACGTTTACAAATATCTGTTTCTTTTTATTTTTGAAGTTTATTGGTTGTTCATTGTGTACTACACTTTCAAACTCTTGTTAGTTGAGGGATATTTGGATTGAAATTAGTAAGCTTTCCTTTACAGGAGTTTTAAAATATGTGGCAAGTGAGATTTATGAAGTACGAAAAAAAATATAAAAATTAAAAATTAATTAATTTTGTCTCTAAAAAGATTGAATCTGTCTCTAGTATATATTACGCTCCCACCGGATAGTTGTCAACTTGTGTAATAATAATAAATTATAATAAACGTATTCTTATACAAGACCTCATTCCTAAGTCAAGTCTTCAATACCTTTGTAAACTACGCAAATAAAATAAAAACTTAAAAAAGCCAAGTATGAGCATATTTTCTGAAAGTGTCTTAAAAAATTAGCCATCTGTAAAACATCAGTGAGAAGTTATTTATCCAGTAGAGGGCATATTTCGATTCTATAAGAAAATATAACAACGACGTATTTACAAAATTAACGTTAATGATATTTTACTGGTTAAAATATTTATAATAAATCAATTTAAATAAAGAAAAAGATTAACGCATCGGTAAGGATAGTTTTTCACAGTTAGAGGCAATCATTTGGAGCCATTGCATTAAAAAATCATTACTTCCTCTCCGTATCAAGCACCTTCAATAGCAAGACAATTCTGCAAATTCAAAATCTGCAACTAATCTTTCTTATGATTCAACTTTCAAAGGTAAACCATGCAAAGCTAATGATGATTATGATTGCTTGCTATTCGTATTAGAGCGGTATACCGCAGACGATTTAATTGATGTAATATGCGCGGATTTACTTGATAAATGTACTCATAAAAACAATAAATATATTCCTTCGGAAAAAGATATATCCTTTTATGGAAACTCAATTTTTAAAGAAAAGCATCTGAATAAATAATGAAACAAAAGGTTACCAGAATGGAAATGCGTATATCACCGTCGGAAAATTATGAGGCAATGTTTTAGCGGGATCAGAAAATTTCACCAACCAAAAAGGTCATCGGTTGAATTTTTGGCAAGGGACAAATTGAAATCAAGACACATCCGTTAATGTCTTTCTTTTTGAAGTAATTTATGAATCGGTGTAACTATCTTCTGAGTTTTAAAACTTCAGTGGATATGGAAGTGCTCCAAAAACGTGAATCATGGCTGAACATTCTGGAATATGTTTTTTCGGGATAATTCATCTGCAAAATTTAATTTTAGGTTGAGTGTCGAGGTCAACTCTATTTATTTTTGTCAGTAATGGTAATGAAAAATTGAATGCTTCGAATTTTTGGGCTTTCATTAATTCATTAAATAAAACTAATTCATGTAGAGTCTAGCATAAATTCGTAACTTCCCTACAGTTGTATTCACAAGTAAGGATTGTCAAACATTGATTTATTAATTGCAATCGTATAATGTTTGCATTCGTTCCATGGTATTACTTCAGTCGATTTTGCCTTACGATAAAATATTTAAAATCTGAACTATCATTTATTATTTATCTCGGATTACTACCAAACATTTTCTGCTCGAGATTTAGGCATATACATTAATCTTTCATGTCCACTGCATTATGAATGTTTATACCCCAAGTGAATAATTCAATTGGATAATAGGTTTTCCTATTGGGAAATCTAACGTAACGTTTTAATTATCTGTAACATTTTCATGGGATTACTTTAAATTATTTTGAGTGCAATTACGAATCGGTACAATTTGTTACAGTGCTGGACCAATGTACCTCTCATCAGATTGAACGCCGTGATGCACCAATTAAAACTAGCTTAAGCATGACCATCATTATCATTGTTTCAATAAAGGAAATATTTTTATGTACTATTTACAGAATCTCCTTTTCAGAAATTGCAATTTATAAGGGAACGGTATTTAAAGAAGTGCGAATCAAAATAGAATTAAAATCACCGATAACACTACATTTCGGTACGAACTGGAGAAATGCAAAAGGAGAAAAATTATCAATGCAGTGATAAAATTAGACTGGTTTTCTAGGTTTTTTAAACACAAATGCTTCCTGTGCAAATATATTTCATAGCAATTGATGATGGTACTAGAATAAATGATCGACTTGCGAACGTATTTGATTCTTAATGAAAAAAATAAGGCGTAAAATTTTGGTGTTTGGTATTACTATTAGTAATCGGGTTCATCCGTGTAATTCACAAAACGTTTCTCTTTTTAAACGACAGATGTCGCAGATTGATAATTTCCAAATCCCATTATTTCATTAAATTCCTATAACGAAAAGTAGCATCAGATTACTAGATACAGTTTCTTTTTTCTTTGAAACCATTTTCAGCACATCCCGTTCTTGTAAGGAATCAAATCCTGGTACTTTGCTGGCTTTTTAAATAATTTTCTTAGCCCTCGAGTACTCGCGTCTGGGTCGAATCGACCCATGTGAATTTTAAAATTCCATATATTTTTATAAGTGATTTTTTACCTCTTCTTTCTCATAGTAGCTGAGTTTTAGAATGTTCTGAACCAGTCATGCATTTTCGCTGGAAATGGAAGTTTAATTATTTAAACAAATTTATCTTAGTGGTAGTGCCAGGTAGATGAAAGACCTTTACGTAAAATATTGCATTTTTGACCTTGTTTCCGCCTTAAGTTTTAGAGATATTATATAAATTTCATAAAATTAACAATTATTATCAATATATTAAATTTTATTTTATTTTTAAACAGTTTAATTTTTATATGCAATATTCCAAATTCATCAGGGGTCAGGAATATCGAATTTTTACGGAGTATTTTTGCTAATTAGTTTGCTTTTTATTTTAATAACCAGGTTAACCATTAATATGACATCATCACTAATGAATTAAAAATTTACTCACTACATTTTGAGACAATTTTCCCCTTTGAAAGATGTCGGGTTGATTCCACCCAATGCGAGACAATTTGGGACGCGAGTACTCGAGGGTTAAGATAAATTTAGTAAGATTTAATAGAGGTATAAATTTTGATAACATTTTTGACCTGTACATATCGTTGGTAAGTTAATTCAATTACTTTTATTTGCGAATTGCTTTTTACTTCTCACTTACTTACATCCAAATTCTGCCAACTGTGTTATGCTTTAATTAAGTCAATACAATTATTTATTCACCATATAAATTTTTTGGTAGCGTATATACTCTTTATTTGTGATTCATGCATGAAAAGTACTTTGTTTTCGCTTCGCGGCGCAGCTGTCAATTTTGAAAGCGTACATCGATGAAATGAATTCGAATCTGCGCTTTCAATGATTCCGAAATACATTTTGATACATGGATTTACATCAAGTTATTGAAGTCCCAGCTTTTCATTACATTTTTAAGAATATCATTTAGAAATGATTGTTGAGAAACATCTCATGGAATTGTCCGATTTCGTTCTAAATTAACATATTTATGGAGATGATTAAATTATTTGAATGAATAGCCACTTATAAGGTACCATGTTACAAGCACTCATGTAAAATTGAGAGTACTCGAATTCCCAATGTAAGTTAGCATGGATTTCATATTTATCGTTACATCTCGTTTTTTCTCATTGTTGTCTGTCTTATGTTTAAAATTCTCTGGTTACTTATATTGTGATTATCTTTATGAAACTCTGCTCTATTTTTTTCCACCTAAATGACATTCAATACTAAATCGTCGTCGTTTGTATAAATTGGTGTTCATTTTTGTCGAGCTATTTTTTTGTATTTTTGCGGAGATTTCTTTTTTCTTTTGACTTTCCATATATTTATGTATTTCTGTCGAGTTTTTTTAAACCTTTTGTTTGTATTTTTGTATTTCCATACCTTTTTATGCTCTTATTGAGAATTTCTCATAAAATGTGTTTCTCTATGGGAAATACCAAGAGTATAATGAAATTATTATTATTATACTGAACGATGTATATTTAGCTTCAACGAAACGAAAATTCTCTAATGAACCGCGCTATCAAAATTTTGGATCGTTGAAAAAAAGATATCCTCTCTATGAAAACGAACGACGGGAAAGCAAGATAAGCTTTTTTTAGATGTTGTTTGATTTTCGGCACAAAAATATTTCGATTGGAGCCTGGAAACACCAACTTAATTGCCAACATGTTTACCATTTTCCTTATTTCGAAGAAATGTTTGCTCGTGTTTGTTTTCTTTCAGATTTTTATTGAGCTCTTCCGACGTTCCGATTGCGTGCGATGGAGCGTTGATAGCTCCGGTATCAGGACAGGAATGAGAAAACAAACAATTCCGTATTTTCAAATACCTGCCTAACTTTTTCGTTTGCTCTACAAATATTTAAAAATCAACATGACCACAAGCAGAGGTTGTACAGTCGAACCTCGATAACTCGAATACTTCGGTAACTCGAAGAAAACGTCTGGCCCTTAAGAAAACCTCGATTAGTGGAAGAAAAAACAGTACATAATTTTAATTTTTTCCTGACGACGTTTTGGGCGTAAAAACCCTTATAAGTCGAATTTTCGGTAGCCCGACCTCTATAACTCGAATTTTCCAAGAACCCTCCGCCGCTAGCTGCTTCTCGCACGGCGTGTTTCAACCTGCCAGACCTTTTCCCTCCCCTCTGTATTCTCCGTCTTATCTCCGTATTCTGAGAGATGTACAACTTTTAATTGCTATGAAAATTTGAATTTACCCAAAGAAAAAGCTTACGTAATTAAAATGTTCCTAATACAAGCTGTCTCTTTTATTTCCCCAGATTTATTACCCCACTTTTAAGTAAGTACTGCAAAAAATTCTTAATAAGTCACTAGATTTTGTTGGATGGTCTTAATCAAAAATGGAATATTAATGCAGTGGTAATCGTAAGAAAACCTCGATAAGTCGAAACCTTGATTACTCGAAACCTCGGTAACTCGAAATTTTTAGCCCGTCCCTTGAGATTCGAGTTATCGATGTTCGACTGTAGTTTTAAAACTGAGGTCGATCGACAGCTGAGGTCATTTTGCACGCATGGACCCCCGCCGGGAATCAAGCCCGGGACCTCTTTACCACAGGCCATAGGCCAACGCACTACCAAGCAGACTATACAAGCACTACAAGCAGGCTATCTGTAGTCTTGTATATAAGACTAGACTACAGATATTTAACTAAAGAAAGATTGATTACTAGGTTAACTTTTCATATCTATGACAGTACTGTGGTACAACTATCAATTTGTCAAGCAAAATCAAAAGATAGTAAATTTTAATAATACACTTCTTACGGAGAACTAAATGCAATTCTGCGATGTAATATCCCCTTTCATGATAACTCCAAGGTATAATTTGTTACCTAATGTTTTCTATTTTCCTACCTATTTTGCTAGAATATCTCCTTTCCACGTAAATAAACCTAAATATATAATATGCATATAATAATACAGAATATGTTTCGGTTGGACTATGAACATCGATATACTTTAACCTTACATAACATGCAAACTGCATAATATATTCCCTACAATTTTCTGGAAATTCATTCACAACTGGTCTTTTGAAGATGCTACAACGGTAGCGAAACGTACGTAGACCCGTCTTTGATATTTGACAGCTCAAGGTGTATTTGTGATTCCTAATTATAGCATTGCTGTCAGTGGTGAGTCTTTATTGATATTCCTTGCGGAAGATATCTAAAAACATCACCTTCTATCATAAGAATTTTCTCATTATTCGCATAGGTGTTAGAATAAGATTGACAACTTTCAAGAGTGACAAATAATTGTTTGTAAATATTGTCTTCTATTTTCTGTGACAGGTCAGGATATGTGTAATGGTGCATGAGCTGGAAGGCTAACACGTTAGCGTCTTGTAAATGGGCACTTGTACTCCGCGTCCGATGATAAAGAGACCATTTCGACGGACGGCACACACATCTCACACGTCCGCTAGCGCCTGAACTATAATACTTTTCTAGCGACGAAAATCTCCAATTCAGATTGCGACTGAGATTCGAACAAAGGGTTTTTTCACATCCCCTCCACTAAACATTAACCCTGTTGCAGTATACCCAATAGAAAGGAAGGCGAACCCACCTTGTCCTCCACCGGTACACGGCATTCGATTATTTTCGTGAAATACCTGTTAGAAAGTCAACAGGGCCAGCGACACAAACGACCAAATGCGAAATAATGAGAAACAATCACTCAGAAAGACCTTTATCAAGGATAATACTCTCAAGCACGATACCACAGAACAATAATACTAAGTAAATGTGAACAAGTGAAAAATAACAGATTATTATACACAAATATAATATGGTTCAGTTTGCACAAATAATAATGATATGAACTTAGCCTTTAGAGAGTGTCCCACGTAAATTCACAAGGAAAGAAAGAAAGTCTGCCGCCACCGGCGTGGATGGGTAATGTTCAGCCACGAACGTTCTCGGGCGAAATGACCTTCTCAGTGGAGGAGTCCGTGTTTGGAGACGAAGAGGGAAAAACAATGAAGCACAGAAATTCGCAACGAAAGGGGTTCCGCAAATTGGCCAATCACGTTGCTAGAAACTGTCACAGAACTCCGCCGTGTTAATTAGTCCGATCGCCGACAGTATCACTGCACTGGTCAGTATAAAAGTCGTGTTTTCTAACGGCCCTTCTCCGTTCGGCCCTTCTGCCTGAGGCCTTTCTGACTGAGCCATTCTGACAGCAACTTGTAAACGGGCAACTTAAAAATGGGCAACTTACTATGGCCAAATTTCCCTAGAAATTCGTCACATCCACCCCCACTTTTAAATTAATCCTCTGGGTTAATTTGAAATGATACTGCATGATTCACAGTTGAGTGTCACACATTGTTTATTGATCAGGTCGACGAAAATACCAGTTTATAAGACACAGTTCAGTTGCACAATATAGTTTATTGATCATTTCATTCAAATACCAGTTCAGACACTGTCCTTTTCCTACTGATTCATCTTTGTTTTTGAATTCAAATAACATAATATACACTTGTGTCTCTTTCACTATAAACCATATTAAATCAATTTAAATACTTCTTTAACAAAGACTGTATGCCGCTGAACTGCTAAGTCAAGCAATTGGAATTTTGCGGTCTCCTTTATATTTCAATGAAAACAATGCTTAGATAATTACTTTGCACACCATAAAGTAAGTGAGCATAAAAAAAAACAATCAGAACACCCTATGACAAACTGATAATACGTCAGAAAAATGAAATTACATATTTAAACTAATTTACAGTTATCTGCAGGGGATAGCATTAAATAGCTTTACAAAATAGTTCATCCTGCGAGATACAATGTAAACCATTAAACCCAGTCTGGCAAATCATAAGAAAATGCAAATTTCAAACTCAAAATACGTCTTGGCAGGACAAGAAATTAAATGACACTTCCTGCCGAATAGAGTAAATGAAAAGTTTCACAAAACAAGGCATTTCTTGACATAATTATAACAAAATTGTATGATGATAATATTTACACATGAATAATAATAGTAATGGGTACCCAGTCATATTAATAATTACAGAAACACATATATATATTTATATACAGCTGGTGGAAAACCAGTATTACGCTGAACGCTGGGGCTACGTTCAGAAAGCGAGTCTCCCACAAACCCTTTACAATATCATCGTCAAGGCAGCGCAATGACATAAAAAAAACGGCAAATGCCAAAAAAAATCACAGAGGTTAGCTAAGAGGATTTGAGAGAGAACTCACATGACCCGGACACCCAATTATTGGCATTATTAGGGTGCCGGCAAACTATGCAGAAAACAACATTTCATTTAATTTAGAATTATTTCTAATTTTTATTAAAAAAAAATTAGATGGAGATTGCGACGGTAGAGATACCGCCGGGCGATGAGGTACCAACACAACGCCAAAAAATAACCTTTACGTAATCAACGTAATTAATAATACAAATGCGAAAGTGTTTTACCATGAAAAGATCAAAACATTGGTGACGAATAAAGACGGGATTATGGAGAGCGATAATGCTTGAGATGAGACACATGACATATTTTTTCTTGAGACGACCCAGACTTTACGGCCACAGTTACAGGAGTTAGCAGTTTGAGTATTTCAAACGGACCAGTCCACAAAGGCTCTAGTTTAGCAGTCCTTTTCTTTAATTTGGAACTAATAGGGTGATTTTTGCAAAGAACCATCTCGCCAACGTGAAAACTGGGTGTACTGTGTGATTTATTATAAGTATTTGAATATTTTTGATGGGCTCTTTTCAGATTTTTAACTGCATCCCCCCAATATTCCCACATTCTATCTTCAGAAGTAGTATCGTCACGTAGCGAGAGTGGAATATCCCAAATATTATTCAAAGGATGGGGGAGATTTCTTCCAAGGAACAATTTACAAGGCGAAAAACCAGTACCCTCATGAACAGCAGTATTAAACGCAAAGGACAAATCACCAAGCATATCATCCCATACAACATGGTGTTCGTGGGTAAAGGCAGACAAAGCGAAACGTAAATTTCGATGAACTCTTTCCGCTATATTCGGACAGGGGTAATAGGGGGACGTGAAAATTTGCTTAATACCATAGCTGAAGCACATGTTCCTAAATACCTCGGACTTAAAAGAACTCGCATTATCCGAAACTAAATACTTTGGATAACCAAACTTGTGAAATAAATTATGAAAAAGGACCTTAATTACACTTGCAGAGGAAGCATCCTTGACGGCTTCGAGGAAGGTAAATTTAGAGAAACCATCAACAACGGTGAATACATAACAATTCCCTTTCTTAGACCGTGGCAATGGGCCCACATGGTCGATAAATATTCTCTCCCAGGGTGCAGATTGAGTTTGAGAGGACAAGAGACCCGGAGGAAGACTGTTTCTGGGCTTCGAAATTTGGCAAATATGACATCGAGTGACCATATCTTTTATTTCCTTCTTGGAATTCAACCACCAGTAATCTTGAGAAATCTTATGTACAGTTTTCATAATTCCCAAATGAGCCCCAGAAGGAATGCAATGAAAGTATTGAAATATCATAGGGCGAAGAGCAGCGGGGACAACGACTTTGCACTTCTTTGACTTAAGAGGCTTGTAACACAATATATCATTCTTTAATTTATAATTGATACCATCCGAAATTAACTGTCTATCTTTCGACATCGAGATTTTATGCAACAATAGTCCCAGAACCGGATCCTTTTTCTGGTGTTCACGAATGTCGATAAAAGAGAGAGGAATCTTATGGAGGAAACAGTTAGTTTCCGAAGAAAGTGGAGGATGAGGAGGAATCACAACTCTTGACAAACAATCGGCTGGTTTATTAACTGTACCCCTGACATGATGTATAGTAAATTTATAAGTGGATAGCTTTAAAACCATCCTGCCAATTTTGCCAAGCTGCTTGGGATGAGAGAACAACCAAGTCAAAGCCCCATTATCGGTATAGAGGTGAAAATGAGCGAACTGGAGATAATCTTTGAATTTTTCGACGGCCCATGAGCACGCCATGCACTCTAACTCGTAGGTCGTTAACCTTTGCTCATGAGGCGACAAAGTTTTACTTGCATAAGCAACAGGAGAGAATTTATCATTCGTTTTATGATTAAGAACAGCGCCCAAAGCTATCTGACTAGCATCGACGAAAAGATGGAATTCTCGATCAAACGATGGCATGGTTAACACCGGAGGATTAGCAAGGGCGGCCTTTAATTTTTGAAAAGAGGAAGAATGCTCCGAGGACCAAATAAAACGAGCACCCTTCTTTTTCAATTGATTCAACGGATAAGAAATTTCAGCGAACTGAGGAATAAATTTAGCATAAAAACCAGCCATACCGAGAAACCTCACTACTTGTTTAATACTGGTGGGCACAGGAAAATTGAGAATTGGACGTACCCTTTCCGAGTCGACAAGCAGTGCTCCATCTCGAATGCAGTGTCCAAGGAATGAAATAGAAGTCTGGCATAATTTAATCTTATCCTCATGAATCGTAAGACCGGCTCTCCTAAGTTGGTGAAGAACGGCCGTCAGATGTTCCTTATGAGAAGACAAATCTTCAGAAAAAATACATAAATCGTCGATATAGGGGTACACACAATTGTATTTCAAATCCCCTAACACAATATCCATCATTCTGGTGAATACTTGGGGTGAATTAACAAAACCAAATGGCAAACGTGTGAATTGGTACAAACCAAAAGGCGTAACAAAAGCGGTCAATTTCTTGGAAGATTCACACAAAGGAATTTGGTGAAAAGCAGAGTGCAAATCAAGTATGGAAAATACTTTAGCCTTGGATAAATACTGAAAAGCATGTTCAACAGACGGAGTTGGGTACGGGTCGATTTTAACCTTTTTATTCAATTTACGATAATCAACCACCAACCGTAATTTATCAGCCTTCTTTGGAATCAAAAAGGCAGGGGAAGCCCATTCCGAGTTGGATGGTTCTATTACTCCTTGCTGAATTAAAGAGTCTAAATGTTCCCGCATTAACTTCGCTTTTGGAGGAGGGAGAGTGTAGGGATGAGAACGTATCGGAGAAGTATCATTTAATTCGATTCGATATTGCATAATGTTGGTCATGCCCATCTTCGAGGTGACAACATCAGAGAACTGAGAAATTATCTCCCGGAAACCCGAAGGTAGAGTCGAATCAAAAGGAGTTTCAACAGAATTCGCTGCCATATTACCAGGACCTGCTTCCGGCCAAAAGACCGGACTACCTTCACCCACAGAGGAACTCGAATGAACAATTTGACAAGACTCTTGTGGACGAGGCAAATTGACGTACGGAAAAGTACACGCGGGCGAAACCGCGAAAGAAAAACAATCGGCTGCAACAATCATTTTGGTCTTTGCCATAAAGTCCCTTCCCAATAACAGCGGCACCGGTAATGAAGACAGGTAAAATTGATGGTACCAAGATAATGAATGAATTTTCACTTTTAATTTTACATACTCGAACAAATTAAGTTTATGCCCTCCGATAGTTTGCAAGTGGATCGCGGAATTAGAACCAGATTTAATATTAATTTTCAGTTTCTTCCCGAACTGGGGATCTAACAGTGAGACGGAGGAACCAGTGTCGACAAGAGCAACCGTTTGAATATGTCCGATACTAACCGGAACAAGCGGCAACGAGTTAAGAGAAGAATCTTCGAAATTTGCCATCGAAATTCGAGGGAGATTTCTGTTGCTCAATCTTCTCCGACGATAACATTCGGTAAACTCATGACCCCTTCGATGACAGAAAGAACACGTAACAGGAGGAGTCTCGCGACGACTAACATTTGAGAAAGCGCGAGAATAATCGGTAGAATCCGCGAGCTGCTTAGAGGAAAATTTAAGCAACGCGGTCAAACCTTCGAGAGTCGTCGGGCGAGATTGAAATATAAAAGTACTTCGCGTTAACGGACTCACACCATTCAAAATGAGCGAAACAAACTCCTCTTCAGAATACGATAATCCAAGCACCGTGATAGCATTACGTATGTTATGGAGAAAGTGAAGTGGCTTTTCGTTCGGAAATTGAAACCTTTTAACCTTGACCGTTATTAATTTCTCGTACTCTCGCGAACTAATCTCCTCCTCCCAAAATTGTCGAGTAATTTGAGCCCAAGACAACCGGTTTTTAATTGCCAACAAGAAGAAATTACGTAAAATCGATGGTACCTTACAAAGTAACAAAGTTAATAAAGAATTTAAAGGAAACAGCTCCAAATCTATTACTTCCGACACAGAGGAAAAGAATGCAAATAAGTTTTCGGAAGTCGCATCTGTCAAAGGAGCGATATCGTGAATTAGCTGCTTACCCAAATCAAAATTAACGTCAGGAGTGCGAGACAAAGATACCGGGGTCTCCCCGCATGCTTCGTCACGTTGACTTGGGCCGGCCGCGGTCTTCGTAGGGACCATTTTCTTAGCGCGATCTTGTGCAGTCGTAATGAATTCCTTTTGATAGGAATTTAGAGGCATTCAAATAACCAATAATTAAACAAGAGATACAAGAAACATCTACAAATTAAGGTGCGACTTAGCAACCACGAGGCAAAAATGAAACATTAGACGAAACTACAAAGAATAACGTCGGTGAGCCCGAAAATTCGCACTCTAACAGAATTCAACACGAAAGTGAAACAACCAACGCTCCGCTACCAATTGTTGCAGTATACCCAATAGAAAGGAAGGCGAACCCACCTTGTCCTCCACCGGTACACGGCATTCGATTATTTTCGTGAAATACCTGTTAGAAAGTCAACAGGGCCAGCGACACAAACGACCAAATGCGAAATAATGAGAAACAATCACTCAGAAAGACCTTTATCAAGGATAATACTCTCAAGCACGATACCACAGAACAATAATACTAAGTAAATGTGAACAAGTGAAAAATAACAGATTATTATACACAAATATAATATGGTTCAGTTTGCACAAATAATAATGATATGAACTTAGCCTTTAGAGAGTGTCCCACGTAAATTCACAAGGAAAGAAAGAAAGTCTGCCGCCACCGGCGTGGATGGGTAATGTTCAGCCACGAACGTTCTCGGGCGAAATGACCTTCTCAGTGGAGGAGTCCGTGTTTGGAGACGAAGAGGGAAAAACAATGAAGCACAGAAATTCGCAACGAAAGGGGTTCCGCAAATTGGCCAATCACGTTGCTAGAAACTGTCACAGAACTCCGCCGTGTTAATTAGTCCGATCGCCGACAGTATCACTGCACTGGTCAGTATAAAAGTCGTGTTTTCTAACGGCCCTTCTCCGTTCGGCCCTTCTGCCTGAGGCCTTTCTGACTGAGCCATTCTGACAGCAACTTGTAAACGGGCAACTTAAAAATGGGCAACTTACTATGGCCAAATTTCCCTAGAAATTCGTCACAACCCTTCGCCTCCGCTTTCGGTCTTAACGCTCCATCGCGCTTTATCCTGAATTATTAAACAACAAACGAGATCGATCCTGAGACGCTGGCGATTCCAATTGTGTTTGGTCATTTGGTTGAATCGCTTGCGAAAATAAATCGTCAACTGTTTCAATGAATGTCGGTATTATAGGCATTTACATTTTGAAATGGAATTCATTGGAAGTGACGGTCCTTCCAAAATTTTCGAAAGGAACTTTAAGTAATTGATCAGGATTATAGTAGATATATCCTTCAATTGCATGCACACAGATTTTGATTAATAAAAAATCGAACACTTAGTAACTTCCACAGATATATTTTTCCAAAAGACGAAAGCTTTGTCTAAAATTTAGACATCATCAGGCATCAGATATCTGTGGAAGTTAGTAAGTGTTCAATTTTTTATTTATTATGGCTTCCTTCCGCTAAGTTGAGCTTGAGCACATTACATTTAGAATTACAAATGCATCATGCAACTTTTTCACATTGCTATCAAACAATAGTTTAAGAGTGAAGCAGGTACGATTTAACAACATGCTATTCGTTCTTTGGTAATCTTTTACTTATAGCCACACTTAAAACATGCTATTTTCCTTTGATTTTAACATAACTGGAGTTTCAGAAACATTTTGCAAAATCGGAGTGAATTTTTAACAGGTCTACATTTAAAACTTCATGGCTTTTTGATGTGGGAATTTAGAAAATATATACGAAGTAGCAGCTCGAATCAAGGGATGAGGATAGGAACTTCGCAGTTAAGAATAATTGCTGAACTCAGATAACTAGGACCATGATAAAAACCTCTTTTTATCTTCCACATGTATATTTTTCCAGACTATTTTCGGAAATGTTCAACCGTTTGATGCATCAAGCGATTAGAGCCAATTCTTTATATTACTTCGCTTACATTTTTTTACATTCACTTTCGAAAAATCTTATTACTATCTAAACAAGCGCATGACAACCATGTCAACGCCAACAATCACAATCAACAAATTAACTTGTTTACATATTTAAGTTACTTGTGATATTAGAAAAGATATACGAGAGTAAATCAACGATATTTCGTCAATTTTCACCGAAATGAGCTGAAATGATGAATGTCTACGCTCTCTTTAACCAGCTCTCGTTTGCTTTTCCCTTTGATTAAAACTAATAACGAACCTTCCTCGAAGTATTTGACGGCATTTGCAGCGGCGTGTTTTCGGTTTCAGCGTCTTTTTCCAAAGGCAAAGGAGAGACGGAGGGCGACTTAGCCGCCTCATCGCGACAATTTTGAACAAATTGCCGCGCCTCATCCTTTCCTTCTTCCAGAGCGGCTCTTTTATCGCTCGGGGTCTCATTTACTAAATGCGTGCTCCAGCTGCGGCCAAAGTAACGCAAAGTGGCATCGCTCTCCCGCTTCCTTATCGCTCCCGCCGACAATACCTCTAATGAATCAAAGTTTCTCACTTCCTGCCCTACAAACTTTGAGAATCTAAGTACCCAAGTTTTATTTACGAGGGCAATTCGAAGGCATTTCGGAGATTCCGCCATTCTGCCACTTTATCCGATCGAACTTTTAGTCCTGAATTACTCTCGGTAATTGCGGGGATTTTTCCCGAAAGTGTTTCCGTCATTAAGGAAATGGCTTCAGTGCCGTAAAAACGAGAACGTGTATGCGCGTGTCAGTAAGAAAATAACTCAGAAATACCTGCAAAGAGTGCAAACTAAGGAAGGAAATTTGTTCTAATAAATTTCGTCTCTGCCCCCAATACATACGGTTTGTAAGGTCATTATTAAGACGAGATTGAGACTGAAAAGTCTCTTCTTCCATCTAACCTTTCATCAATGATATTAAAACCATAATTTATTTGTTTCCTATTATATATTTATTAGACAGTTTCCCCATTCACCTTTTAGAGGTGAATCGAGATAGAGAGGAAAACTATACAAGGATTTGGTGTAAAAGAGACCTAAGACAAAATGTAATAAAAAAAGTTATAATGCAAGAAAATACCCTTGAAGAAAGAAGTGAGAAAAATCTGCGCAAACCTACCAATAATATAAGCTAAAAAAAGGTCAAATAAAGCTCTATACAACATGGAAATTAAATTGGCAGTACGTTAAAAATTACAAAAAAAATAAAATAAAAAACAGGAATGATTGCACTTATACATAATGATATATCATCTATAGAAAGGGTTAATGATGGAAATACTGACAAAATAGGTAAATTAATAATATTTCTATAAAATTCATAATTAAAAATATTGTTTTCTGCATCGAAATTTTATTAACTCCTTAGTTGTGGCCAACTAGGACCGCGATAGCCAGTCAAAATTGATGTCAGGACACGTGGTTCTTGCATCAATTCCAACGACGTCGATTGATGGCAGAATTTGACCGGACCTCTCCATTCAGATAGCTACTCACATTCATCACGACGCTCGGCATCACTATCACTGATGTATGTGGGGCCCCCTCCCGGATTCGAATGCAGGACCTTTCACCAAAAGGGAGCTCGGAACCCTCTTTGTTATTCGAAGGAGATTTGAAATATAACCAACAATTTTTGTCACAAATTTGTATTTATTAAACTTAAATTCAATTTTAATAAACGTAAGCTAATTGCAATGATACTTATACTATGCTGCGAAACCACCCCGGTAGAAAATAAGACACTTTAAAATATAAAATAATAAGACTGAAAATTAAATACTATTGAAAGAATAAACAAATATTTGCAAATTTTTTTAATCAACTAACAAGTGATTAGCACTGCAAGTAAAAATGGCTGGGAGGAGAAAAAATATGTTTCTGATTTCCAAAATTTCTGCAAAATTGAAGGAAATAAAGAATAGATAAATATTTTGCTGTAAACGAACCGGCCTTTTGCCTCTGAAAGAACACGGCCTCCGGTCAAATTCTCTTCTGAATTGAAACACCGAGTATAATTTGAAACCGTGGATGATGCAAATCAATAAGGAAGATTCAATTGAACAGCCGTTCGATTTAATCTCTCATTTTCATATCGCCAAAGATGAAAAGCAAACAAATCTGGTACTTTGTACTCGTTAAAGCTGAGATAACACACGCTTATAATGAGGTGTAGATTGGACCTAATGATAATGGGTTAGCATCAGTCGATCGCTCACGAATTTGATTTTAAATGTGAAAGTTCGAAATTAACCTTCAATTTCTATTTTCCGCTTGATTAATATTTGTTTCTTTTCCTGAGTTTGCCATCACAGAAAAAAGAGAGCAGAGTACAAAATAACTACATCTCCATTGTTCTTTATTACATAAAATTCCTCTTGGGTTGAACTGAGAGTCATGCAAAGGAATTCACTGATACAATTTGCCCCTATTTTATTAAACTACCATTTTTCCGGTCTAACTTTGAAAAACACATTTAGACAAACTCACAAGAAACAATTTTCTACAAGATAACATTTATTACCCGTTTCGACGAATATTCTGGTAATACCGTATTGCAGCATAAAAGTCCAATTTGACAGGCAGTATTTGGAATTACTAAAGAAAGTAAAAAAATCTGATGTGTCCAACACGATTTACTCTATATTTATTGAAAACAGAAGCCAATGCCGGTAATATAAAAATAACTCCATTACAATGAGTGTTACAGAAAAATGTTTCAAACTAAAGTTATATTAATGTGCATTATCTATAACTTTTGTTTGTAATTGTATGTACCTACATTGCATTCTGACAGAGATATGTATGAAAAACTTCCATTTCTGGATAAACAACAACTTCCGGTTAACCATTATTCAAGAATAACTCTTAAACAATCAGTGTTACGAAAAAATGTTTCATACAAAAGTTATAGTGAAGTACATTATCTATAACTATTGTATTTAATTGTATATACCTACATTGCATACTTACAGAGATATTTAAGAAACGAAATTTTGTTATATAAACCGCATTTTTCGGTCAAGCGATATTCATCAAAAACTAATCAACTCTTGGCATTGTTAGGAAAATACTAAATATGAATTTTGGAAATGATCGGATAATTACTTTTTAAGATAAAGCGCCCGCAAACCTTTTACCACGGACAGACATGTTCGGGAAAATAGCGAATTCGAACTCTATGGGCCCCAAAACATCTATTTCCGTTGAAATCTGGAGGTCGAATCTTTTTGCGAATACAATACTTTCTCTATACTACGTATAGGGAGAAAGTAAAATTACTATGGTAACGGACATAAATTTGATGAATGAAAGTTTTCGCGTAAACAGTTAATCATAATGATCTCATGATTGAGATTTCAGAAGCTATTCATGCGGATTTCTGAAGGTTCTCGTTTACCTTTTCACATAAATTCTAAAAATACTGATATAAATTTTTTACTTCATTAAATCATGAACTAGTATTCCTTGTAAAAATGCAACTTTAAATAGTTCCATGAAGAAAGAGTGACAGAAGTTACTAATTCAAAAACAGTAATTCAGCCAAATTACAGCCGCACCATAAGAATCTATAGCTCATTTCCCCCTGTCAAAAGCAGCAAGGATAAGATAATTAGCAGCGGCGATTAGGTTCATTATAAATGAAGTAGCTCCGCCATTACCAAGGCCCCAAAGACGTGTAAGAGTCGAGTTCCTTTCGAGTAGTCGAAAACTTCCTGGTCCCTTTCAAAACGCAACCAGGAAGTAGCCGAGAGATACAGAAAAAAAGATGAATTCGCTGAATGGTATGAATACCTCCTAAAGCTTAAATTCTGTAAATAAAAGCGTCGTCGAGGAATAAACAAGATGGACCTTGTGGAGCACAACGGAGTGGGGACTTTTAAAATATCAAGATTCAGAGCTCGACACTTTTCCCTCGGGGATTCCTCGAGAGTCCCTCGTTCTTAATGAGCGAATTGATTCAGGATTCATCGTGATATATGCAACCCATCTCAGATGGTATCCTAAACAATCTGCATGTCAGATGGCGTTGGAGGACATCGCTTGGGGACCCACTAGACATTGCATGCCGAGAATGCCCCCAGTAGCCGTGTTGGCCTTCCGAGAATTCCGTGTGAGTTTGTCCGGCACATCCGCGTATAAAATAGCCGCAGCAGGGTATGACGCAGGGGTCTTGAAAGGGTCGATTCCCACCGTCCGTACCCTGAGAGCGGTGCCTTATTTCCATCAACAGTTCAATTCGACCCAAGGAAGCGCGTGGCATGCGCAGAACTGCTCTCTGAGCGCCGTTCCACATTCGATGGTGAAATCCACCTCTTTGTCTTCAACCCTCGCTTGCTGTTGGAAATGCGCTGGATGCGATGCAGAGAATACGCGTCGGAAGTATTTCGTATTTCCAGATATTGCATCCTTAGGACTGTCTGAAACCTAAAGCCATCGCTCTAGGAAACAAGTTTACCTCTTTGCTGCTAAATTGTCTTCATTCTAATTTAAGATTGTTCTAAGAGATCACCCGGTCGGTATCCCGAGAAGACCTCTTTCAGCAGACCTTTCACTGGGAAAGTCTCAAGCCTTGGAAAATTATTCAACTAGAAATCAGTGTTTCTTCGCCGTAGTCCTACTCTGTCAAATTATTCAACGCCGGGATGAAAATTCATGTTGAATACGGACAAATTTGACTTAGGTTTACCCAGTAGAAATATTTTATTC
Organism: Sympetrum striolatum; assembly: GCA_947579665.1. Taxonomy (NCBI): domain Eukaryota; kingdom Metazoa; phylum Arthropoda; class Insecta; order Odonata; family Libellulidae; genus Sympetrum; species Sympetrum striolatum. Next base: position 16,866,503 of record OX388350.1, read on the forward strand.
AGGTAGAGTAAAATCATTGATTTTTCTCTAAAAATGTCCATCGTAAACTTTGAAGTTCTGGACTTTACTTGCTTATTATTGTTCAGTGAGTTAATTAGGAAATTTTACCTCTTTACTGCTAGATTGTCTTCATTCAAATTTTAAATTAAGAAAGCAGAAGAAGTGCAAAGACTTTAGTCGTCGATATTGCATCCATTGGACTGTCTGAAATATGTGAGGGCCATTGGTCTAGGAGACAGCTTTAACCTCTTCAGTAATAGAATATCTTTATTCATTGATTCTAAATTATTTGGTAGGACTTCGTGGAGAGACATACTACAGGAGCGATGAAAGACTTGTTAGTAACAACTGGTATTTATTAAATCGATCGGTTTCAGGCTACACACCCATCGTCAGGTCTAGTAGTGGTCTAGCGAATCCGGTCGACTTAATAAATTCGTGTGGTTAATGCCAAGTCTTTCCTCACTCCTTCAGTCTTCATTCGTATTTTAGGTAGTAAAATCAGGAATAGCAAAAATACTTAAGAGCTTTAAATTTGAAAGCAAGAAATGGTATTCATTCCCTTGGGTAATTAATGGCTGACGGTCGTTCATACATTGATAAAGAACAGGATACTTCGCTAAACCCGAAAGGATAACTGAATTCAATCACTTCAAACTTCCACTTGATGTAAATTCATCTTAAGCATATAAGATAAAATAAACTTTCTGAATTCCACAAATAGAAGTATAAAATGTGTTAAGCTCAGGATCGGTTTCGACGCTATAAGTTCATCTTCGATCTTCTCACAGCTAAAACGACGACGTAATAGCGTCGAGACTGGTCGAGTATTGCGTCCTTTTTAAATTTGTATTTTTGGAATAAAGAAAGTCTATTTTATTTACCTTATATTTTTAAGGTAACTGAATTCATGGACAGACTTAATACTGAAGTTTTTGTCTAGGTCTCCTTCAAGTATGCCTTCCCAATCCACCAAGTAATCGAAGACAAAAGCGTCTAGACTCCGACAATATCCGAATTATCTGCATAAGAACTGTTCATTCATGCTCCCAATTACGAACTAGCTAGACATTCAGGATTTGCATATGAGCTTGACCAATTCTAGGCCCACAAAAACCATCCAGACTTCATCTGGATCCCTTAGACATCCACGACGTTCTTTTTCCACCACCTTCAACACCTTCTCTCCGGGGAAATAATTGAAGACGCGAGCGCGAATTTCCGCGTAACAAAAGAAAGGTGAATCCAAACGAAAGGGAGTGTTTGTCCCTTTTCTTCTAAATTTAGTCTCGTTATTTTCTCCTCCGCCGAAAGTAAAAAGCAAGTGGACGCTATTTTCCTAGATTTCAAAAAAGCATTCGATAGAGTCCCCCACTACAAACTAATTTACAAACTAAAACTAGCGGGCATTAACAAGGAAGTAGTCGACTGGGTTAAGGATTTTCTCTACGAGAGGGAACAACAAGTTGTACTGGATGGCGTTAGCTCAAATAGAGTCAAAGTTACCTCTGGCGTACCTCAAGGCAGTGTAATTGGACCTCTTCTTTTCCTTATTTATATCAATGACTTGAGTGACGAGATAGTTAGTAATGTGAGGATATTTGCGGATGACTCGGTTATATATAGCGAAATAACAAACGAGGAAGACCGGACATCTCTCTCAAACGATTTAGTCCTCATCCAAAGGTGGTGCGAAAAATGGGAATTAGATATTAACGTAAGTAAATGCTCCGTAGTTAATTTCTTCGAAAAGAAAAATATGCGTCCAAATCACCCATACAAAATTAATGGAATTAGTATCAAAGTAGTAGATTCAGTTAAATATCTCGGGATCAACATTACTAATAACTTAAATTGGAGCACGCATATTCGAAAAATCTGCGGCAAAGCAAGTAAAAGGCTTGGCTTTGTAAAGCGTATTGTCGGTAAATGCGACGAAAAGGTGAGAGAGCGATGTTATTTTACCTTGGTCAGACCCCTTCTGGAATATGCGGCAAGTATATGGGATCCGGCGGATGAAACGTGTACTCGCGAACTCGAGAAAGTGCAGCGTAAAGCGGTTCGTTTTGTTAAGAAATGCTACGATAAAAAAGCAAGCGTGACAAAAATGCTCTCAGACGTAGGTTGGGAATCCTTGAAAGAAAGGAGATTGGAAGCTAGGCTGCGATTGCTTAATAAATTCAGGGAAACTACATTTTCCAATGATACAATCGGTATCATGCAACCCCCCTGCTACATCGGTCGATCCGATAATGACCGTAAGTTAAGAGAAATAGATGCTAGGACGAATCGTTTCAGAGATTCATTCTTTCCGCGAACAATACGTGACAATAATCGAATAAGGAAGTAATTTAGATTCAACTGGTGTTTACACCCCCTGCCACACGCCGAAAGGCGGCTTGTAGGGTATTAATGTAGATGTAGATGTAGATGTAGAAAAATGCCACGAGAACGCGTGCAAGGGAATGTTGCAACTCGGAGTCAACGAGGCCTCGTAACCCTTAGCGTTCTTGAAGACGAGAGTGGGGCGACAGAGATACCGAGGAGGGAGTCTGCGGTGGTTTACAAGAGGCAGTTATTTTAAGACATTTTCTCACGGTCCGATGAGGGGGCGGACGACCCTTCGAATCGATCCTCCGCGAGGACGCGATTTTGCGGAACACGTGAGGAAATCGCTGCGTTGCTGTTTGCCATCCCTTTTCGTGGAAACCTCTCCTCTTCCATCTCACTTATTTATGCGTAAACAACGGTGATGTTGCGTCGCTCATCCCCATGGCAACGGATGACGATAACAAGATCCCAGGAGATTAAATCCCTATCTTCCGGAACGGACTTAAAATACAGATTTCATGATCGGCATTCAGATGAAACTACGAATCTCACTGAATTTGGGATTCTCATGAAAATGCCATCAAAATGTCCGCATCCTCAATAAAAGACTGATGTCCTCTTGTAGTTTCAAATAAATATTTGGGATAGTATATTTATTATACGTTTCTAATGAACGGCAAATCACTTCTTCAAAATTATTCGTGAATGAATAATTACTCTACTAATCATTATCATTAAATTTTATTATAGGAGCCTTATCTGTTTTATCTTGAAATTATAAATTGACTGATTACTTATTTGATTGAACTAGTGATCGCCCAGTGGTCGAAATTCGACCATAATTCATTCAATTTTTAAGTCTGAACGCTATTGAGGTTTTTTGTCAAAGAGTATACCTATATAATCATTGCTTATAATTTATTTCATTATTTTTCTATTACGTCAGCTGTGAGCGTGTACAAATACGTCATTAGAGTGTGTTGTTTGCCTTAATTCCCTTCGATAAATGTAAAATTTTAATGTTAGAAAAATAAATAAAACACAATTACAGCTCGTAGCTTTATTCATTTTTTGATACTATTCATCGTCATTTTTAGTTTTAAAGATTGATTTCCAAATTAAATTCCGTAAAATCGCCGTAATTAAATCCCTGTTATTTATTAATCTGTTAGCGACTGTTGGCATCTCGGTTAATTGCCCTCTTTTCACAATTTCTGACATGAGTCTCTACCGTTAATTTGGTTTGGAGATAAAATCCCCTTCTAATGTGAAAACGCATAAGCTCGGATTCAACAATGGCCTTGGTCGCCAGGGGGACTGGTTTGTTTACTACGAAGAAATTTCACAACATTTTCGTTAAGTTTGCCAGAGTTCTCGTAATTTCGACACGATTAATATATTCTACGAACAAAATAAGAGTTTCTATTTAATTACCTTTCTTTTGGTACTTATCTCAATTTCCTACGAGCATAATTTCTGATTTAATTCCGCAAAAGAAAATAATGTCTGCAATCGATCAAAACGAAATTTACGTGCATTTCTTATGAGAGACGATTATACTGGTCCAGAGTCTAACCAAGGAAATTTGGACAAAGATATTAGCTTTCTGCACTCCTTCTTCATATAAACTTTAACTATGCCAAATCTCAAACTCTTCCGTTCGCGCGATTTCCTTAAAAAGGGATCCAAAGTTTTATCTTCACGTATTAATGTATAGATAATAGTTGGAAGTTTAAAATATTTATTTATTCCTGGATATTAATTTGTGCATTGCCTGATGAAAAATATATTGTAAGGGATACCTTTAACAATTCTTCTAATTGTTTCTCGAACTATTCTCTTTAAATCCATTATTTTATAAATAATGACGATATATTAGTTGGAAGGGACTTTTAGTGCCAATATCGACCAAATAAACACGATTATTATTATTATCAACCTGCGTTTCCTACGAAAGATTTACTGAGTCAAGTTAAAGATTCGATAACTAAAAGCTTTCTGAATCGAAATGGTTTTTGATGATATGCGATGGGAGAATATGGGACATTATGAATATATAAACGTAAAATAACCGTATATTTGCTTTAGAAAATCGATATAGTTATTGTAGAACGATATAGGTCGACGTAATGATATTTTAGATAATTTATCCCATTTTTTCCATTATATTGAGTTCATCCTTATTTTTTATAAACATAATTATTATTTTCTTTGTTTCTTTTCTTAACAAGTTTCTTCCTTGTCATTGAGGTAAGCGAAATACATCTATTACTCAAATAAAAACTCAGGTAATAACATATTTTTTTAGGAATTTCAATTGACATTGCTTAGTGAGTGAATTTGAACTTTTATATTTGAGAGAAAGGGAATTTTATCAAGTTTTGATTGTTTATCCGAACTCTATTCTATTGAATTATGTATATCACACCTTTCTGGATTTATCAATTGCCGTATTGCGAATAATATCTCTTTATAAAAAGAGGACCTGTATTCCATTAGCATTTTCTCTGCAAATCACTCATATACTCCTAGTTGATCGATATGTTATTCTTAGGATTACAGAACTTCAGCCATAGAAAATTTATTTCTATTGACGAATTATTATCTGATATAAAAGAAATTGAACTCGTGTCCTATGAAAAAATGTACGGCGCATTGTATGGCTGAACGACAATCGAAATTGGACAATTTCATAATAATAATAAGAGGTCTTTATTTGGGCGAGATTGAGATTAGGGAGTCTCTTCTTACTCCTAACCCATCGTAGTATGCGAAACAGAAAGAAAGAGATAGTTAACAAAAGTACACAAAGAAAAGTAATATGTGGATTGAATAAACCTAAGCTGAGGGCTCAGGAAAAAATTTCCACTGCAGGAAAACACTCACAGGAAGGGGAGTGTGAAAAACCTGCGAAACCTAAAGATGGAAAACTATATTTTTGATGAAGGAGAAAGAAAAGGGTTATGATAGACAGGCAGTGAAAATATAAAAATTGTACAAAAAGAAAGGGGAAAATATATAACTTCAATACAAACAATCAGATAAAATAAATCAACTTCACTAAACTGACATTAATTATAGATGAATTAAAATAAAAGTTGAACAACGGGAGATAAATCTCAAAGAAATGAAGACAATGAAATTACATTAAGTAATACATACAAATGAAAGATTAAAAGGTACCCTGAAAATTATCAAAAACATAGTTTATAGGAAATTCTTAAAACACAACAAGAGATCATGAGGTCCTAGGGTCGAAGTGTTCACTTAAATTATGGCTCTTCTATAGAACAAATGGCAACGTTTAGAGATAATATTTATACCAGTATTTATAGTAAATCGTGCTATATATTTAAAATGTATTGTGTATTTATATATAAAAATTGAATATATAGCAAAAATATCTTGGTAGTGACCGAGAAATATACTAAGAATTTCCATTTCTTGATGAAGTTTCTAATGTTTTCACGTATTGATCACAAACTGCTTTTGGTACATAAATCTAAAACTTGTAAAATTTCAATGCCAGTCTTCTTTCCCCACATTTGGACTTTATTTAAGTAGGTTCTATGCAATTCCAGAGAAATACTGTCATTTTATGTTCTTTACTCACGCGATCGCAAGTTCAGCTAGAAATTACCGAACCTAATTCCCCCTGGCATCATTCGGTTTAAATTTCACGTTTAGGAATCTCAAAAGCCGAACAGCCCACTCGTTAAAACCGTTTGGGAGACAATAAACTTCTTGGACTGAAACAAGTATCACTGGATCACCGGTCGATGTAACCTACTTCTCGAGCGATCTTCTCTTCCATCGCACTGTTGATCCTCAGAATGCCTCCATGTTTCTTTTCATCCCTCCGAGTCATTCTTGCGGCTGGATCGTAAATGTCGCGCGATTTTCAATTAAAATGCGCGACCCGCTAGCATTGCGGATGTTCCAAATGACGATCGCCTAGCGCAGGCGGCACAGGTGACCACGTGCAAAAACAGCCTCCAAGGACACAAGGAGGAGTTGCCCTAAGGTCAAAGGTCTCCTCGCCTGGTGCAGAGATCAAAGGAGTGGTCGTAACGAGGCACGGGGGTGGGATTAGGTTGTATGGGAAGGGGTACAAGCAGAATAACGAGCGGGGGAGGACGGGGTCGCTCGATTCCCTAGCTCTCCCGTTCACCTATCCTTCGATATTATTTACTCATTAACAGAATTTTAACGAAGGGCTTGTTTTGAGACTGATGAATAACGTATCGGATATCGGAGGAAACCCCTTGGCCCGGAGAGGTGCGAAAACAATGGCGGAACAGATATAGTCGAATTAAATACCTTCTTTCACAAACACTTTCATATTAATATGGATAGTGGAAATCCTTCACAGGTCATAGCGTTAAGGTAATTGTTCGTTAGTAACTTAATCAGAGGTTCAGTTGGACCTCTACGAAAGGATGGATCCAATCATTCATACATATAAGAGTGGCAAACAGAAAATTATTCTGAAGGAAGTATTCACGGGTCACTATCGAGGTGGTTTCGTTGTGCAATACCGACAGCGTTTCGCCCCTAACACTTGTCTTATTCCATCGTAAAATTACTTAATTCCGGGAAATAAATGATCTTGGAATATGGATTTAGGTCTACGTAGGGGGAAAGTTTAATTCAACTGGTATCTTTTTGATAATAACGATTGATTTGTCTCTAGACATTTTCGCTATAAAATTTGGAGCTGTGAATTATTCACTCATTACTGTTCAGTGAATTCATGCGGGAATATAACTAAAATTTATTCAATTGTATCTCTAATATTTAAAAAAAATATTTAAGAGGTAATTAAAATATGTTCGATATTCGGAATATTATCATTAAAATATGCTTTTTAATAAATTTGCTTTTAACCCTCATATGGATTCACTGCGCCTTTGCGGCGCTCGTGAATTTTAATATGCTTTAAATACTGCCCAATCCCATGGATTTTGCTGATACTTTCAGTAGTCTATTTTTTCTGCATTATTAGTCGACAAATTTAATTTTGCCCACATAGTGCGTATAGTTTTCATTTTATTGGCCACTAATGGAAAAAGTTACGTCGTTGGATTTACGGCGCCGCTGCGGCTACGCGAGTTTTCTCGTCGCTAATTTGGCCGGTCAATACTCATTTAATGTTTCTTATTTTACGCATGAAATAGTATATTATATTTATAATCATAATATTTAAACGATGAAGCTTTCTAAATCATTTATTATTGTTTAACATAGGGCCAAGTTTGCTATGCCAAATTTCTTTCATCTATTATCCAAGTATCATAAATTTTTCTTTTTTACAATGTTCTTTTACAAAACTTCATCTAAATACAATAATAGATTTTAGAAATTCGTGGCTAGCCTAAGGGTGTTATTTCTATGGCCTCTGTCATTATTTGACAGTAAACGGAAAATAATGCAGTGTTAAAGGTTTTTATTCATAACTTCTGTAATAATGGGTTCAATCGAACAAAACACAGTTAAAAATAAAGAATATAGAAGTTAGTAGCAATATCATTAAAAAAATTGCTAGGAATAGCCAAATTTGGAAGATAATGACAAAAAAACCGCAGCGCCTCTGTGGCGTCGAAAATCCAACGACGTAACTAAATTTGTAAATCCATATGAGGGTTAAATGAAAAAATACATTTTTGGATATTAACTCAATCCAAATTTTCAAAAACCAAGAGAGAATATCCAATAATTATTGTAGGATTATCCTCGTCATTTTATCACTGGCATAGGTTGATTAAAATTCAAGCGTTACTTTTCAATTTCAACTTAATTATAATTTAAAGGTTATTTTGAAATGCTCCAATTAGAGGATTTTTGGAATTATATACTTTATTTAATGAGAATATTATATTAACATAGATAGAAAATTATAATACCACTTCAAAGATGAATAGCTTAAACAACCGCACTAGAAAATTGTTCCGAAATGCTCATTTCGGTAAAATTTCCAAATACACTTCGATGGATTGAATACTGTATTAATATTTACTTCGATTTGTGGAACGTAATAGGTTATACTAAATAATCTTTTATACTCTTAGGATTGCAGGATATTCTGTCACGATATTGGGCTAATCAAAGTTTTCCACAAGTTGAACTTCTCAGACGTTAGTTAACAACTATTGGAGAAGATTTTTATGAGATAAATTCTAACTTCACCAGCCATATCCAGGCTACAAACGTAAGCTAGCAGTTTTTTGTATTTTATCGAAATATAATGTAGGTAGAAATTCCCTCCAGTGCGAATAAAATGTAAATGGAATCCAACGCCTCCTTCCAGTACTTTAATAAACTAGCTAAGGGATCAGCTTCTACTCCTCGCGTCGACTCCTTTGTTTAGCTCACAATGGCTTCTGTGCCTACGTTTAAGCAGAAACATGTTTCTAAATTTCTCTACATTCTCAAGTGGCGCAACTTAGGTTAATGCACGACAGTCTTTTATTTTTTAGACGTCAAACAAAGGAGAGCCCCGAAGCCATTGGTTAGAGGAGCGCATGAAACGTGCCCCGAGGGAGTCCACGAATGGTAATGTGGGAATGAGCTCTGTAACTTGTGATGCTGCGAAGCCCTCTCCGAGACTGGGAAAAATAATTTTGCACCTCAAAGCGTGCGATACGGCCGAGTCCAAGATTTATCAGTGAAATTGAAGAAGAGACGATGACGCATCTTTATGAGCCACTTCAAAGGCACTCCAGCGAATGACTGATGCATCTGAGAAGGCAATTAGAAGATCCAACGCCTCGCCCTGATAAAATCACGGAAAGATCATTTTACTTTGAAAATTATACAGAATTATGGGAGCAGAATATTCTATTTGCACATTTGACTAGTAATATAATCGTTAATTAAAATGAATCACGTTTTACCGAATTAGCTCGAGTATAACGCGACCCCGAATTCAACGCGATTCCGAAATTTTCATAAAGATATTTTCAATTCGATTTTTTAACGGAAAATAAACGATCGAAAAATATGTTATATTCGGGCTAATACGGAATTTCATATTTCTTAATAGATAAATCTATTTAGGACTAGGCGGATAAATAAGATGTACAAACGCATTTTACATAATTGAGGTTAGGGAGTCTTTTTATAAATCTAGCCTATTAACGAATACATATGGAAAAATATTAAAGCTAGAATTACGAACTTTTGATAAATTTTGTATCTCTGTAAATACTTAAGCTCTTAAGCTGGCTGAATCCTCTTGATTAGTCAAATATAGTAGCTTCTGTGTGGGAACGAGACAATTTGTCTAGATGGAGAACTAGGTAGTTAATAAGAGTGGAATTGTCACCAGAAGTCCATTGCAGTGGCACTGTTGACAACTCTACCTTAGCCTTCCACTGACCAATTGAATCTCATAATTAACTGTCACTCATTCAACAATAGTTTTCTTATCATCGCGACCGTGAACAAAGAAGCAGGACAGGGGAAACTTAAGGACACATTTTTCTCCATCCTGTACCAAAAGGAAAATGGAAAAAATTGCATTTACCACGACATGGTCGCAGGAACAATTTAGCTTTAAGAGAGAAAAATAGGATTTAAGAAATGATGAGTTTCTGCTTCGGAAAAGACTGCGATGAACGGTGCTCATGTGGACGGTATAAAAATGTCTTTAGGGAAAAATCACACGCTAAGATTATGAAAATATCAGGAACTTTGAATAGAAAAATGGACATGAAATATGGATATTAGTCAAAGTTGCAAGAGTTACCGCAATGAAAAAAGCTTAGAAGATTCTTCGTCAAAATATAAAACACTAATTTGGACATAAAAGACTTCAGCAACTTCATGAACTGTAGTAAGTAAATCTACTGATAAACATTACTGAGGAAAGCGGATAAAGAAAAACAATGGCTTAACATCGAGTTTTCTTAGAACCAAGGACATAAAACTGTAAAACATATTTATAACTTATATCAAAGGGGGTATGGTGCACGTGTTAAAGAGAGCGTCAGAAGCAAAAATCGATGAAAATGATCTGTCGGCAGAGAAGCTTACGACAGTGGGCCAAGTGCCCAATCAGCAAATAAGAGAATATATGAGAATTGGATGCGACGCAGTGGATGCAGGTGCTGAGAATAATCTCAGCGAGATGTGAATTGGATGTCGGAAATGGAGGCGAAAAAATACGAAGGTCAGGTACGAAAGATTAAACGAATGCACTGTGACCTTTAAAAGACTGAGAAATATCAAGAGGATTTATGTAAAAAGAATATTCATCAAATGACTGTGAGAATTAAATTATCAAAATGCTTATCCTCTCTAGTAAACCATATATCTTTAATGGCAGACAATGTAGGAGAGAAACTTGTCAGGGATTATATAAAATGCCTTTTGGTTAAAAGATATTCGATAGGATTGGGAATAAATAGTCCAGTAGAACATGTTTTGAACCATCAGTTTGCGGTTTTAGATGTGATCGAATGCCAGTGGATAGCAGTAGCAAGTAAACAAGGGATAACATCATTAAGATAATAATAGACACTAAGGAGTGTTTTCCGGTAAACATAGTAATCTAATTACAATAGAAGTACATGGGCATACAAAAGTAAATTCAAAATTAGTTTTGGTTTTATCGACTTAAAATACAAACGATGAACCGAAGAACGAAAATGTATCAAGAAAGAATAGTAACTAAAGAACCAGCGGTATATTTCGTAACTACTGTAAATAACTTAAACAAATTAATTATATCCGTAGTTTGTAAACAATTTAAACCGTTATTCCTTTCATAATTCAATTAGAATATCAATTTTGTGATATTTCGCTGATATACCCATTAAAATGTGTTTTTTTATAAAACTTGTTTTTGAATGAAAATCACATATAAATTACAACTTATGTTTTTACAAATTTCGTCCCATATAATCGAATCTACTAACTCTCTGTACATTCTTATTGCAATTATATCTAAGTCCATTAAATGAAATCATAACGGAAACCTAATGAGAGCTCTACAACAATTGTTCAAATTATCAAAACAGTTTTGCCATAGAAACCATCAATTACAATTATATGAAAGGGCAATTAGAATAATTACAATATGGATGAAGGTAAAAGGTTTGAATCCAACCTAAAATAAGATTTTTACTACAATATTTCTTACGAAGAAAATGTGGTACAAAAAACTTGCAAAACGAATGAGAAGCAAACCTTTTTTATAGGACTGCTGTTCATATTTTCCCTATTTCTTTTCCATCCCGTGACTAATCAGAGCTGAATCAAAGCCATAAAGTGTCTCTCGTGATTGGTGCTGACAAAGCGAAAAGGTATTTCCAGCGCCTACACTCCACTCTGTCACTGTGAATTTTCCGCCAGGATTTTCCCTATAACAGCCATGTATCGATTCCAATTCCTGGAATTTTATCATATCAAATGCTTTCGAACCTTAAGTCTGCTTTCAGCCTCCTTATCAATTCAATATCTGCGATGGAACTCGATTCATAAGGACCTTTGCCGCCCTTTCACACGGTCGCAGTTTTCATCGAATTTATTTCGAGGATCCTTCTTCGAGGAATGTCTTCTCCGATCATAAGTTTATCTCGAATCGTCTTGAATGCTTCCATTTCCGAGACTCCTTTAGAGAAACTTACTCGCAAACTACTTTGATTTATTGCGTTATTGATTCCTATTAACCAATCTGAACTTGTGTGCGCGGAGAACGCTGCGTGTAAAATTAATCTATGCTCGTATTCACGTAATGTTTTTCAATATTCGTTACATCGAGCTTAAGAATCCTTCTCTTATTCCATCAATAATATTTAGTATTCACTGGAGAATTGATTAACTTAAACTTGTTATAATTGCGTAATAGTTTTAATTTAGTGTAATATATTTTTAAACACTCGTAACTTAATCATATAAATAAGTTCTTTCATTGATGGCCATTGTTGATGTTTACATGGTTGTCAAGTGCTTGTTTAGATAGATATAATATTGAGATTTTTGTCGTAATATCGAAAGAGAACGTAAGTAAAAGCTGTGCGAAGTGATGTAAAGAATTTAATTTAATCGCTTGCTCATCATAATCTACCAACACATAGCCATAAAAATGTGGCTCTTCATTTAGTTTAAACGAAAATACATTCATCTAATTGTTTCTTTATCAATTTTGATACACAAGAACATCAATTTAAATACAAAATAGATTCATTGGCATAATAATAAATACATCTATTGCAAGTATAAGTAGATTCTTTAACCACAAATAACTCAAATTTATGGTATTGAAAGAATATAAATTTAAGAGTACTTACGGCTACAATATTGCCAACATCTCTTATTTTATACTGCATTTGTTTGAAAATTGAAAATAGTATGTTTTCATGGTCAGCAAGGAAAAAAGATAACAGCACTGAACTCAATGAGAAGCAAGAAACCGCAAAAGTAAAAGATCTGATACATTATTCGTTTAAAAAGATGGAAATAGTGGGCAACTATACAAATCTGATTGTGTTCTATTGCGTTACTATGAGATTTATAAATTCTTTTCCATTACTTATCCAGAACAATAATATAAATGAAATGAGAAAAATAAGAGGATAACCATATTTTTCAATTGTTTGTTTTCCATCGATGCAATAACATAACATAAGTAATTTATTATTGAAACAAACCACTGTCATCTCCTGAAAGTAAACCAGTAGAATAATTGAGCTAAATCACTTCAAAGATATATCTCTACAGCAAGTTCTTTACTAATGTTATTTAGGAAAGTTTCATGGTTTTAGAAACTTTTACCGCAGTATCATCATTCCAAGCAATAAATAAATAATTAATTCATAAACAATTAGAAAATAATTGATTGATAAAGACACTTTTTCGGTAGCTATTTGTTATCTAAAACTACCATTAGCTCGCTGGTTCTAGAAATGCTCTGTGGGGTTAGGATATTGTGATGTTGAGTACCTCAGACATGGCAAAGGCTTGATGGCCTGGATCAGATTATTTATTGATTATATTAGCGAATAAGAAAACGTGCTCGTGGTGTTGGAGGGGCAGCTGCGGCCAATGCTGTCGATGAGACTAAAAGAGATCGTAGTTTGTGGCCCAAATGCTGCTTATCCGAAATCGATTCTCAGCTGAAGTAATGTAAAAAGTTCAGATATAACTCCACCACTGCCTGGGACTATTCTCATTAAACAGAGAACATGAAGAATGAAAAGCGGTTTTTAATGAAATGATTATTATTAAAGAATTTTCTAGAGATTAAGGAGTTAAAGGCGGATAGAGGAAATGAATGAACTAGATCTTTCGGAACTGTACGCTGTTTTCAGGAGGGAGCTGCCTTAGCAACCGACTTGTTTACGTGAAAATGATTGATTATTCTTGGCGCGAATCGCCGATGAAGGTCATATCCGCTCTGCCGATCTTCTCGGAACAGGAAAAAGGTTTCAGCAACACTTAAGAGCAGCAGGTCACACTTGAGTTCGTTAGAAAATCGCGCCTCCGCATTATGCAGAGTGTTTTCGTTATTAGCGAAAATTTAATCAAAGTAACGAACGATGTCTGGAACGCAATTGATGCATCTCTATGTATCTCACTTGGGAGACACTGATTTACTTGACGGTAGAGAAGCAGTAAATTCGATAAGGTTCAGGGTATTTTCTTCAAGACTAATACATGCTTCTGTATGCTGATCATTATGACTGTATGGAGTGCAAACGATATTTGCTTAGTATGGGTATCAAGTTTTGAACGTTCCATAATGCGTCACAAGCCGAATAGACTGGAATGGCTGAAATACAGATGGAATCATACCGGAAGGTATATTTATCACCTAAGGAACTTGACAAAAACTAACGCAAACTACCGTTACACTATTTAACTCATTCCATTTGCCAGAGTTTTGAATTATTAAACGCCTTATAAGCTCTTTTAATTCTTAAATTGAAACAAATAGTAAATACTAGCTAATTAAGTGAACTTAGTAATTTTCAACATAAAAAACTAGTGCTTATTAAGTAATTTCGTAAAGTTTTCTTGAATTCCTTCATAACATCTTCAAGAACTAGCTTTACTGGGAAGTTATTGTAGCGTCTTTGAGGAAAGTAACTTATAGGGAGTCAGCCACCCACTGGGTACGCTCCTGAGTCCAATTATTGATCCTTATGTTCAAATTAAGTTTGCTCCAACTGAATGTATGTTAGCAGCAAGCTCTCATCGTAATGCATTAGAACATTGAGGAAAATATATGATAGATGTATGGCATTCCTTATACATTCGTTGTCATCTACTTTCACATAACTATGCCTCGGTCGATTCATTAAAAAATTCAGAAACCTTCAGAGTAATTTTCACCATCACATTTTGTATACATTTTCTCAATATTAAACAGAATGAAAACGTTTTCTTACTAACAAGGTGTACTTAGCATTCGAAGATTGAAAATACAATCCAAAAAACTAATAATTTTAGCCAAATATCCAGCTTTAGAACCTTTTTCCTCTTCCGACAATGTATTCACGAATAAAATTTAAAAGGGTTACGTCATTTTGTTGTAGTATTGATGTTCTTTAATATTGTAATATTGCGGTAAATTTTGAATAATTGTATGATTGTTGTTAATTTTGAAATAATTTTGTAAATTGTGTACTTACTTATATGTATTACACACTGCCTTTGGGAGGTTTTTGGGGGTTTTCCTCCAGACTAGGGTGAATACCAGGCAGATAATGTAATTTTTCCCTCCCCCCGCGATATGTCTACAAACTGGCCTGGTGCCTTTTTGTAGTTTTTGAGAATAAATAAATATATAAAGCTCTACATGAAATAAAGCATACATATTTATAAATGAGTAAAACAATCATAAAGCAAATCTATAAATAATTATAGAATAGCTTTTGCAGTAGTCAATGGGTTTCCAGAAAAATAACAGCAAAGTAATTGAATATTCTGAGGAAAAACAAGAGAGTATTGAACCCTATTGAACTCCAAGAAAATCTCCTTCTTCTTGGTTCAGGGGCATTGGACTGGATTCCTTCTTTTATCTCCAACCAAATTCTTTCGTAGCCTGTCTCTCACGAAAATAAGACGATACATTTCTCACATTATTTGAACGTCTCCAGGGAGTCCATACACATACACACGGATTCGAAAGGAAGTCGTATTGACTGAGGGAGGAGAAAGCCATGCACGGCAGGCTTTGGTTTGGAAAAAGGTGGATGACATATCGGCTAAGGAGAGAATCGGAAAATGGAGAGATTTTCTATATTCGTAAAATATCGTCGCCTGCGTTGCCGCTCTTTCGAAGGTTTCGATAATGGAAAATATCGATTCTTCGGTGCTTTGTGGCGAAACTGTATCGCTGCCCTCAGTTGCCGCTTTCATGCACTCCGTCAGCACCAATTTGGCGCGTCACAGGCGTATCGCGCGCTGCCTAATTATGAGGTAATCACCGACGGATGCGCGGGAAATATTTATTTGTCCCAATCGTCGTTTTTTTTTACTCCGTGGGTCGCTCTGGATAAGCATGCCTTCCATGTCTCCATCAATCGATGACCTATCCTGACATTCAGAGGTCGCGGCTAAATATATTCAAAGTTCATGGCTACGTATTGATAATTCCACAGTTCTAACGAATATCGCGGTGTGTATACGGCAGGGTTTCCCAAACTTTATCTGCAATGGAACGCATCGCAAACCTGGGAAGTTTAAAGGAACACTAAGCTTATTTTTAGATTAGGTAATTATACTTGTAAAATTTGAAAAATCATTTAATTACGACAAATTATTTATTTGGTAATTATTTTTAAATATAAAACTATAATATTGCAATGAAAACTTAAAATATGAATCAATAAAGCATTTAATGACTTTTATCGTCGCGGAACACCTATTCAGATCCAGCGAAACACCGGTGATCCGCGGGAGATAGTTTGGGAAACCCTGGTATATATAAATGTACCTCCAAATAAAGGTCAAGGGTATTTGACTACAATTACGCAGTTGTCAAATTTTAGACACAATGATTTTTGAAAATTGCTTTAATGGAAGAATAAAAAGACCAGAAGGTTTGTAATTATTCAAATCTCAGGCTAATGCAATGATTTAAGCTAATAAAATAAGATTTTGATGCCCTGTAGAATAATATTAAAATTAGTGGAAATAATTAAAATGAAATTTACTAGTCATACGAATAGTAATCTCGTACCTGCTGCCGCAACTGTTGTATGTTGTCTTGTGTTGTATCCTGACGATAACTATGACTAGTTGAGACCGCATTGAACAAAAGTTTTGTGAAAGTTCAATATAGTTATTTCCACCATTATTTCCATAATGGAGTTTCACCAAGTGACAGTTTCTTCAATCAATTAAAACGACTGTTCCTATATCCGAGGAATACATTTCGATGTAGTCTAGATCTAAATCTGCATTCGCGATCTATTTGGCAATTCTTTATCCCTTCACCACCGAATGTGACCGTTTCTTCGTCCGGTTTCTCAGTTTCTGTATACATTTACCCCTTCCATTCAACTTTCGGGAACTGTTCCGTTAACCGTAGTTCTCGCAATAAATTCAAACTTTTCACATTTTCTTTCGCGCCGTTGTTCAGACCGGAAAGGTTGGTCGCTTATACATCGCCATTCATTATTCTGGGCTTCTCTTTCTACTAAATTAATTTCAACGGAAAATTAAAAGTTTGATATTTTAGATATTAAATCGTGCTTCTTTTTTTATCTCCAATTCTATTTGCTATCTTAGTCGTTTGTCTTCGCTGGTGGTATAAAGTATTGCCTCTGCTAATGAAATACAAAGAAAGATCGATGGAGAGCTAACCAACGTCATCCCAGTGCAAAAGAGGAGTCCGACAGAGTGACTCATTAACTTTCCTTATGTTCGAAGTTATAATGGACGAGATAATAAAGCAAATGCGAGGTCTTAATGGCTACAAAATGGGATACGGTGGAATTACAATTTTCGCTTTGACAACATGTACCAATGGAAGAAGCTGAAGATGACTTTCAGAGGTTACTGAATAGATTCAACTTCATATAGAAATCACTAAGAATTCGATAGTCGAAGGCGATACTTCGCGAAAAGCGATCATCAGTGAGAAATGCCAAGTAAGTTTTCACAGGAAATTAAATTACAACCAGTATCACAAGTGCGCTAGTATCTTTAGGAAACTGTGGAAAATTACAGCCTTTCATATTGATGAAAAATCACTAAACATATCTACCTCAAAGATCCAAATGTGTATAAATTAATACAACAGTTACAGTCATGCCAAAAAAATATAATTTCGATAGTTGGATGTAGTAATGCTTGGATAATGCAGCTAGTTACTTTGATGACTCCTTAGAACTAGACTCTGAAGAATTGAAACATGAGGATGGAAATAAAATCTAGAATATGTACATACATAAAACTGCTGTATGACCAAGAAGACGGATTCTTGGTAAGTGTAAGCAAGCATAAGAATGCTGCTGGAGATTGGTAAGCTGAAAAAGTTTCGGGAACTTTCGAGAAAAACATAAGTGAACAAAGAATGGAACGAAAAAATAAGAAAAGTATGCAAGATAGAAAACATTGATTAGTAGATACTCAAAAGAAAGCCCGAATTGAATGGTCATGAAAATCACAGAAATGATGAAAATTTAGTGATAGACGATTAACAGAAAGGAAAAGAAATATAGGAATACATACATAAAAGAAGGAAGGATAACCTTAAGAAGTATGAAAGGTAGATAGGCGGAGGAAGAATAGGCAAACTGCCGACGGTAAAGACGGAAGATGATGTTCGTGAGATAAAATATACGTTTTAAATTTATTCAAGCATAATATCTTAAGTTTTTTCACCGATATCACTAAGTGTTTCAAACTACACTTCGTGGTATTAATTCTTAAAACCCATTTCTCCAATCTATAAAATAATTCTCAAATATATAAAATCATTTCTCATTTCTTCCATCTCCCATTTTCTGTAAATTTATCGATCAATGTATATATTATATGTAATTTATAATTGTCAACACCACACTTATTTTTTACGGTGTTTTCGCGGGTTTTTTCACCCCCCTTCTCTGCGGGTGTTTTACCGCAAATGGGATTTTCTTTGGGCGCCTTCAGTTATTTTTCCCCACACTCTTCTCCGTCTTTTTGTTTTAATTTAATTTATACTTGTTCATATTTAGACGACATACGAGGTTAGGTGGAAGGGAGGCCCCCTTGGGCCTAACCTCGCCAATAAAGCGTCTAACTAACTGACATTTCTCAAATATATAAAATCATTAAAAAATGATAAATCCAAGAATAATTCGCTACGATCAGAAATTATTTTAAAGAATATATTTTCTCCGTACTTCCTGTTAGTTCCTCATTTATTTCCAAACCGACCATTCGAACCTCTTCCTTTCCTCCCTCAACTCTTTTCCCAACAATATCCTCCTCCAAGTTTTCCAGTTGCTGTTGAAGTTGCTCGAGTTTGTCTTACCAGAATGGGGCTCGGAGATGTCTGACAAAAAATTCAGATTTTTTTCTGTTCGGAGACAATCGCCTACAGTCTCCTGAAAATACTCAGCCGAGGCACGAACCAAGAGAGATAAAGGTTGTCGTGTTTGGTGCAATTATTTCAGTAGTCCCTGAGTAATTGCTCCTTGTTCTCTCTTTATCTTCTGTAGCCACGAAAGCGTTAGTGATTCCTTAATTATATTTAGAAGAAAAGTTGATCTAAATTGTCTGTTTTCGAGGAGAGATACTGATGGAGAGAGATAACGCAGGTGTTTATTAAAATGATAGATTTCGTCTGCACGGTCATCATCATCATCACCTCAAGAAAAGTGGTGGTCAAACTAGTTTGCAATAAATATTACGTCGGCGTTTATTTTTTCTCCCCATTTTTCAATTTGAACTGCTTTGTATTATAGCAAATATATTAACTGTTAATAAATCTGCTATATTTCAGATTTATAATTAATAAACAGTTTATAAATTTTCAATTCTATCTATGGCATTAAATTATTGATAATAAAGGATTCTATTCAAGGCGAGATTGAGATTATGAAGTCTCCTCTTAGATCTAGCCCTTTTTCTAAGTAACCTACATCTAACCATCTAAGGCAGTGCTCCGCAACCGGTGTGCCGTGAGCCGGATACAAGCGTGCCCCGGTCAAATTCAATGTATTTATCATTTTACAATTTTTTATTATATATTTAATACACAATGACAAATTGTTTTTCATGATATTGTCTATTTTTCGAAATGTAGTAGAGAATAATTATTATAACTAAATCATTTTTCAATGGTCCCTGGTCCCTGGTGCCAACTGTTGAAAACTGCGAAGTGTGCTTTGTACACTCCATGGCCGCACCAAATTAGTCATAGACAAATAAACTCTTGTTTTAATTAAAAATGATAAGCGGTCATGCTTAAAAAGTATTGACCAAGAACTTCGGATTGCGCTGTCAAAAATCGAGCCGAATATAAAACTCTTGTGTTCATTGAAACAAGCGCAGGTATCACATTAATTTTTAATATTTACTAAAATTGCGTAAAAATAAATATGTTATAGTTTTATGTATGTATACTTCTCAAATAAAAAACAAAAATTTGTGTAATATTTGCGTATCAATTTGATACCTACATATTTTAGTTTTGGTGTGCCGAGGAAATCTAGGAAGAATTTTGGTGTGTCGTAGGTGAGAAAAGGTTGCGGAGCATTGATCTAAGGGATAGTTCTAACAAGGAAATAAAAATCTACCTGAAGTTGTAGCGTGGCTACGAAACCATTATCGTTTGTTCTTGTAATCTATGGTTTAGTACAAGTTTACCCTCATGATAAACATTGATTGGACATAATCAAATCTAATCTAGTCAATATCGTGGTATTTCCTAAATTGCGAATATCCACATTGGATCGTTTTTGCAAGTTAATCAAGGTAGCAGCGAGAATAGTAATTGAAATATTCGAATGAGTATTCAATTACTGTAGCCGAAATGTTTTGAGGAATTAATTTCAGTAGACCGGGAAGTAGAAAGAGAGACGCCGCGGTTTGATGCCAAAGCAAGCGTCTTTGGAAATGAAAACGTGTATGAACAAAAGTTTGGCTTGTGGGTGGAGTTGGGTGTCTGAGGAGAGACTCCGTCTGAATGGGTTGCAGAAGGGAGCGGAAAAAGTAGTGGAGAGCACACGGATGATGAATGGGAGAAACTTTGAGAGGGATATGAGAGAATGTGGAGGAAGTGCGGTGATTAAAGGCACACACGGAGACGTTCAATTAGCTTCCAGGAACAGTCACAGGTGGCGCTAAGTTCGGACACGCCCTAGGGCACGAAGCACACGGACTCAATTGTGATTAAACGACACACTTGTCCCCTGGAAGGTGGCTTATCCCTTGTACGTCACGTGTTCTTCCATTTCAACAATGAGAGATATTGATTTCCGAGAGTTAAGGACCTGTTCAAAGGTTGACGCTACAAACTTCTGTTTTACACTCATTATTTACAACTAGCCACTCGATGGCGATCGTTAAATCAATCCGAATTATTTCGTTAGCTTTGGATTTCAAAGAGGGACTTAACAACAGTATAGCATTTACGCAGAACGAATTTAATAGATAGACGAAACATGATAAAGAAATGCTATCTTCCACCCTAGGACGGAAGTATAGATGAAAACTTTCCTACCACATCATCAACTTTTAATGGTCCTACTTACTGTATGTCTTAGTAAAATTATTGAAAAATATTGCGATAACCGATCTGTATATCTTTATAGATAAAGAAAGAAAGAGATAAGGTACTTTTTCTAGAAATTTATTTATAAATAAATTATAAATTTTTAAATTTGTGGAAGAAGTGCCATATTTCTTTCTTTCATTGTCTATTGTGTTTTCCCTCACTACCTCTCCCAACTCTGTGAATTTGATTGCATTCCTTTAATTTAATTGAAAATTAATCTGCTGACATTCTGGTGCGTTTGAGGCAGTCAGAAAAAAACTTGCAACATATGAAATAATTCACTGTTAACTGTGAATTAAGATTATATATTTTTAAATATTCATTACGTTACATTCCTTCTTTATTGTGTTATGTTGATTATTTTGATACATATTAAATGGCACTGATATAGTATCTGACGATAGTTTCGATATAATACAATTGTTCAAGGAAATATTTCTCATCTAAAGAAATTCTTTCCGGTTGCTAATATCAAGGCAATATTGATTCCAATTTATTGAAAGTGTGTTTCAATTATGTTCTTGATTAATATTGTCATTAGTATCATCCTTATCGTTATCCACACTGAGCTATTTTAAACGGATGAAGTTATTTTTTATCGTTAATTCTGACATTAACAGACAATATCGTCATGTTTTAATTTGAGCTAATAAATCCAAGTGAAAGGGAGATAGAAGAGACGTGAGAGTCCAAACAAATAGAAGTTTCATCTCTTTTATGAACCGCAAATTTTATGTACAAACTCGTCGCATCCTCTCTGTTTTACCTTTTATGAAGCAGACATAATTATTTAATTTCACTTGCAAATTTATTTCTCTTTCGTTGGTTCGGGAACTTCAAATAGACGAGTGAGAAGCATTTTAAATGGCGTAAGATAAAAACATACGTATTGTCGAACACAAATAATTCTAACACATCAGATACTGATTGAGCCTTCAATATTTAACGAGCCTAAAAAAATCATTATTCAAATAATTCCACGAGAGCTTTCTCTTCTTTATTTACCTTTGCAGCCTCGGATTTTATGAATACGAACGAATTTAAATTATTTTATTTCCTCCACTCGAAAACGATGCATTGGCCGTACTCGAAAAACACTGGTATATTTTGAGGGAATTAGAGACGCCTCATATTCTCTTTGCCACAATAAAAACGTGCTCTCACAGTATATGATGAATACACATATATAACACGTACAAAAAATAAGTAAAATATTAATTAAAATTTTCATAACTTACTAACCCAAAAATGTCCCAAACGAATTAACTGTATGTTTCTCGCATTCACAGGGGATGGTCAGATACAAAAAAGGTTTTAATTAGGGCTAAATCCATCCTAAAATTAAGCTTTAATCTCTCCCTAATATTTATTACGAAAAATCTGGTGATATCTCCTACACTTAAATAAACAACCTTTCAAGATGCAAGATTGTTATACTGAGTATATACTTTATGAATATGATTTCAAGCATTCAGATATACATTAGCAAACGCATTAACCATTTTAAAAAGTTTTAGCTGAATAAATGAGCCAAAAATTTTGAGAAGAATATCATCGCTAATTTCCATTTTTATGACTTGTACATATTGTAGAAAGCATAGTCTTAGAGAGAATTTCAAGTGTTTTTGAGTGGAATACTATTTTTATCTGTTCCAGTCCTCTGAATCTCACAATCTAAGAGTTCCTTAAATTTTGGCTCAATTCTTCACCCACCTGAGGAAATAGTGCAAAATAAAATACATTTATAAAATAAAAAAAGGATGGAAGCTTTCCTGCAACCTTTCCTTCCTTTTTCTTTTATGTTATTTTAATTGTATACATCCTCTTAAATTTCCTTAGAATCCATTTATTTATTTACTCGCTTTCTCCTTCAATTCTGGATAGAAATGCAAACCCCTCTTAATCGGTTTCAGTCTCTTAACCCCAAATCCATCAGAATTCTATGCATTGGCTTTAGGTAATTGCGTAGAATTTCGCAAATTTCTTGCAATTACATCATCATCGAGTTCAATCACTCAAAGGTACAGTTACTGAGCACTAATTATTCATGGAATTAAAATTACCTCTTCATACCACAGGCTTGAAGAGGAATCTCCGTAGAGAGGATTTCGTTTGATGAATTATATAGTTAACTAGTTCTGTAAATAGTTGATGCTCCTCTGAATAATATATTAGATGCCCTTCGCCTTTTGCTCGGATGTTTCCCTCATCCTCGTCTCTGCTAAAAGGATAATTTCCCCTAAAGACAGCCTCTTTCGAAGCAGAGGCAAGGGAGTTTGCGCTCTCTCGGATTATCTGGAATTTAAAATATACGACTGTATCTCGCGATTGAATCAGTAGCATATACTAATGTGTTACCACAATGTGCTTCACGATTAATGACATAACATTTGCATATCTCATAAGGAAAATCTGCGGAAATTAATTAATACTGTCGAGTCAAAAGGACTGCATTCTAAAATCAAAAGATAAACAATGAAAACAGGTATGATATGATCATATATAAAAAGTGTATCATATATTGTTCCCTGAAGCTAACTGTGGAAATTTTTTACTATGACTTTAAAAAGAAATAATTATCAAGTCGATGAGGTCTTTATTAAGGTATGATTGAGATTGAAAAGTATCTTCTACCATATAACCCGTCGTTAATGATATTAATAAAACATAAATACTGTATGGGTGAATAGAAATTGAGAGTAGAACTTTAGAAATAAAGAAACACAGAAAGAAATACAGAAACAGACATTATGGACATTTTGGTAGCTCAAATAACCTAATTGTATTTTATTAGTAAATTAAGTGAATTAACGGAAAATTATCGTTGAGGAAGCAAATTTTTTATATGATATTTATTCATTGAAAACAGATTTTTACTTTTCCAAAAGATACCTTGTGGAAAAGTAAAAATCTGTTTTTAATGATGTCTTTCCACAACATCTCGGCCGAATCGATTGATTATAGATATTTATTTACTTGAAGAATTTGAATAATTCAAACGGGGTTTCACTGAATGAGCACGTGTGGGATGAATGAGATTAGAAGAAACTTTTGGATTTTCTTTTCTTGGCCTCGTTCGCCAAAGTCCAAGTATTATTCGCGCAAAGAAAAGGAGAGAAATGGTTGATTCTGACATTCATCCCTTTATGCTAAAAAGCCAGAGCGAAATCGAACAAAGACTTTTCTCTTTGTCCCGAAGAACCTTGAACTCGTCGTTCGTTTTGTGGAACTTCCGCAAGGGGCGAATGCGAGCCGATTTTCATACATTTACATCGAATGAAAAATGCGCTAATCTAACGCTTTTCTCGGACAAACAGGAATCGATTCCTCGGCTCCCTTGGGGCTGCTTTCCTCCATTAGAGAGCGAATCTCCTTTGAAAAGGCTCGCGCTGGTTGCGAAGGCAGAGAGTAAAATATTGTATACATACTTAGAGAGAGGAAACCCGATACAGGCGGGGAGTTTCAGGGGAGTGTGAAGGGGAAACGTCGGAAGTGACGTCAACGTTGTTTTGCCAGCCAATCACATTGCGGCCGAGATGAAGGGAAACTCCATCTGGCGTCTACTCCGCGAGACTCCGGGGGAAGTAATCGATAAGCCACACGCGTGTGCCGTGACCCTTAAATCGAGTGCCCCCTGGAAGATGTTGGAGACAAAGGGCTCTCGGGGAAGAACGCCGTCTGTGGCGGAATCCAGACCTCTGCAGCTAATGAACCGGTGCAAAATGCACTTCCGCATGGAGACCAATTATGCACGTAATGAGGTTTCGCGAAAACGAATGCATCGTGCATGGTTATGACGTGCAGCGCGTTCCACGCTGCCCTCTTTGGACTTTCTCTATTTCCAGGAATGCCCGCTTTCAATCCCTTCGTCTTGTTCGCAGATCTGCCGGAATTCCGTCCTCCGCAGCCTTTGGTTGTCCATGGCAGGAAGACATTCCGGAAGATTTACCACAAACATTATCTCTCCGCCAACCAGTTATTCCCTCTCTAGGCACTGAAGCATCAAATTCTTTGAACTCCAAAACACCAAATGTGCCAACTCGTGTTTGTATGTGCCATTCAAATAATTTAGGCTACTCTTTTCCGTTAACGCAGAATTTTAATTTGCATACCAAGAAAAATATCTTCAACTTGGAGAGATACTTTAATATATTCGGTTTAGAGATGGGAGTTAATTCCTTCAACTTCATAGCCTAGCAGTCATTAAAAGTGTTACGAAGCTAATGAATCATCGTGTGACAAAGTAAATCTAAAATGTGGCATTAATATTTCGACTTGCTTATCTCACATTTATATCCGCGAGAACTTATAACGAAATCATGAATTTTCATGAACTTTTCTTTGTACTCATTTTAGTCAAAGAAAAATCCGTAGAAATCCCTGATAGAAAGCCTTATACGATAACTGAGCAGTACCAAACAGAACAAACTGTGAGGTGTATAAATGAAAGCTTTTGGTAGGCCAGTATTCCGATCTTTCTTCGTTATTTAAAAAAGTCGGTGTAATTTTGCATGTGAGGACAGAATTTATATAGAAGTCAGAGCAATAGATCCGTTTGCTGGCAAAAATAAATTTTGAAGCGAATAAATTCAAATGTTTAGGACTATTTAAAACTGCTTGATAAATACAGAAGTCAAATGCCGCTAATTTTGTAAATTTCTTCAAGGCTAAAAATTACTCAATAAATATAAAAATAAGGAAATTGAAGAAATTCCCGGGGAAATATAAAAGTGTTCTGTTTCATACGAAAGCTGATCTTTATAAACTAAGAGGAAAGTGTTGGGCTGGTTGGAATCCAACCCCTTCTCCGTAAGTAAGGGAGAATAATGGTGAATGGAGAAAAGGAGGAGTGTGATGATTCGAATGATTAGAGGAAGAAAAGTCCAACTAAATGAATCTCCACGATCTTATGAGTAATGCTCTTCTAAACAGCCAATAAGGAGTGGCCAAGATTAGTACTCAGCACCCCTTTTATCTTAGTGGTTCCTGCATTACCACAGCCATAAACAGAGCTGAGCTGAATGTAAATGTAAAATTTTATGATTCCCTTGCCGAGAGACAATTTTAAAATAACTCCATTCAAATAAGTTAGCAGAGCTATGTCTACCAACGTAAAATAATTGTCTTTGTAGATTTACCTATTATCAATAAGACAAAATACTTCATTTCCCTTTATTCTGTCTAAAGAAGAAGCTAAGTATGTTGTCTTCGATATTCGTAATCTGTAAAAATAATTATTAATTTGAACTTTAAGGAATACCATAAAGTAATGTTCCAAAAATGAATATTCATGTGAAGCAAATGAAGTGTAATCTTGTTAAATTGTGTGTGTGTATGTACTATGTTAACGATTTCAATTTGCTTTTATAGTGACTACTTCGCAAGATATTCAAACGCGAATCCGTTAACCTCTTATAATAACTTTTTATTATATTAACTACAAAAAAATGCCAATCGTCCTTATTGTCTAGCAAAGAAGATAAGCATATCTGGTCTTGGATATTCGCAATGCGCGAAAGGAATTATCAATTTGAGGTTTAAGTAGCACCACTCAAGGCTGGTTGCTGTTTGAATAACCGATGATTTATGCCCTTCACGGCCATCCTTAAATTTCCCAATATCCCCGCGAATTAACGTTCTCCATAATTACTTGATTTCCGCACGTCACCAATATTGTCTTTCCAACAACACCGGGCTTTCGTCAGCCATTTAATGGCGAACTCGAAAAGGTCAGAGTTTTGATGAAAAACCAATGTCGTTAGAGGCGGTGACAATGAGGTGATGTATTCAAAGAGGGGTGATTATAAATGGAAGTATCGAGCTTTGCGGGGGACTGCGTGGGTGTATGCGAATGGAAGACGAATGGGTTAAGATGTGGGTGTGGAAACGGGTGCAGAGCGTGGGTGTGGGAATGGACGTGGGAGGAATATGGCGTGGGTTTAGGTCCCCACAATGGGGACGATTTCGGTGGGAGGGCCGTTTCACTGCCCATTTTTTCCGTCTCTTTCCGAAGTTATGGTCTTTAGTTTTATTCCAGTCGGGTAGTCCGTTTGGAAAGCCTTTTTTCAATTTCATCTTCTATACTTTTTGTTGCTTAATCGTGCTAAAATCCATAAGAACCCATCGTATTTCGTATGTTATATCGTAATACGTGTTGAATGAGTGATAGAAGGATGAGCATGATTAGTATTTTCATTCTTGTTTTGTTTTTATGTTGCAATGGATTGTGTTTACATGTTCGATACTGCATTTATTCTCCTACTTCCCTTTTTCTTTATTAATTTTTCTATGCATTACTTGTATTTATGGCCGTTCCTTATATGATAGCAAACTCTGCCACCTGGTGTTTGCCTATGAGCAGATTTTACGTATTTTTATGATAAAGTATTTGGATTATTTACTAAGCAATAGGAAGTAATGTTATTTTGATCCATTGAAACACAGATTTTGAAACATTGAAACAATTGTACGACTAATAATAACGACATAATTGACAAAATAAGTAATAAAATGATGAAGCAGACAAAAATCAGTAGTATTAATAATAATAATAATAATATTTTCCTTGCGCCATTATTTTCTATAAGATACAGCTGAGTTAGAAAGACGTGAATGTAGAAACTTAATAAAAAGTCTATCGTGGGTGCAAAGTATGAGAAAAACTTGGAAATTAAAGGGCGTGGGTGTAGTCTCTGTTTACCAATCTTCCTCCCATAAACTCTGAAAAACCCTTCTCCTTCCAGATCGTTTCCTCGAATACAAAGCACAACTCCTTTTCATGACATTTCTTAAACTCCAAGTTATTTTATGGTAAATCTGCCAAAATGCATATTAATGAAATACGAGGTTGGAAATTTTGAATATTAATCATTCCCTGCTGTTTATAACATTTCATTCCAAGATTTTGAAACTTAATTTCATTTCTTGTAACCGGAAGCTATTTATAAACGATGTTATTTCATGTTAGCTCCTCATATAAAGGACTAATTACGAGCTTCAAAGCAAGCATAAAAATACATTTAGACTGTTTACATAACATTTTAAAACATTTAGTTGTATTATTAAACTTTGAATTGTAAAATGTTGGATGAATTTCGTTTAAGGCCTTTAAAGACCATATATCCAAAGGTATAAGATATTCCTCCGTAAAAAAGTAAATTAGTTAAATATCAAATTGCATAGTCAAGAATCATAAAATGAGAGATTAAGACAAGTTTCGACATAGTTTTATTCGTTCACGAGGATGTATTATTCAGCTTTCAAAAAAGTAATATTCATTTAGAGAACCTTTTGATGTGCTAACTTTCAGTTGATGCGTGTATATTGTGTCACCGATTTCAACTCGCTTTCACGAGGATTATTTCGCATGATATTCAAACGTGATTTCAATATCCCATTACAGTAATTGCTAATGATATTTACTCCGAAAAATCCCGATTATTTTCCTCATAGGTGTCAGCTCAATGTAGGTCGTTTCCGTTTTGATAGATGACCCTTGTTATAATCCTTTTTTTATACTCCGTGGGGGGGCATGATCCGAAAATCAAACTGGAAGAGGTGGGATGCAGTAAAAAGGCTTAACCTTCTAGACTTGACCCCCACAAAAACAACCATTCGATCGATTTTTCCATTTACCGCAAGCCACCCTCATACGCCATGCAGCACACGAATCCAATACTTCCCCTTCACATAAACACGCCGCATCGCACAGCTTGATCCTCTAACTTTTAAATACACTTGATATACGCCGAGGACGCTCCCAAAATATAGATCATCGAATACATAAAAAAATTCAGAGGGAGCCTCAATTGATATTTTCCCTCGCACAAGCAAATGGTATAAATCTGCTAACTTTAAAAAGGTTCCTAGGAAATGAATTTTGATGGAGAAGGATTATTTTCCTTCAATGTAAGCGTGATGAAATTGAATTTACCCTAGCGAGGCTGCTTAAAATAAGTTTAATAGTGGTGTAAATGGTATGAGATGAACGATGGATATTAATACAATGATAAAAGTAGTTTTGTATCGAAATGAAGGTCCTCCGCTGTTATTGCATAAATATATATGTATTCATTCAACCATAGAATGGAAACACTCCAAAATCATACCTCGAAGGTATAATACAATGATAAAAGTAGTTTTGTATCGAAATGAAGGCCCTCCGCTGTTATTGCATAAATATATATGTATTCATTCAACCATAGAATGGAAACACTCCAAAATCATACCTTGAAGGAATTCAGGATGGACTATTTACGACTCTTTACGAGTCGTAAATAAAATGAAAGCATCTCAGTTATCTCTGTTTTCCCCTCAACTGCCTTCATAATCGAATTGCATTGAATACTTGCTAACAGCAGTAATAAAAAAATATATGGAAAGAGCTCGCTATCCTGGATACTCCTTTATATTGTTATACATACCGGCCGTGGTGGCGGAGTGGTTAACGTGCTAGCGCGTCAACGCTCCATCCTCACGGTCCGGGGTTCGAATCCCGGCTAATCCATTCCCGGTTAGGGAATGGTTGTCAGTATATGTTGTGTGTGTGTGTGATATTAATAAAAAATAAATACAAAAAAATGAATAAAATTAAGAAAAGGGGTTAATTGGAGGAATAGCATTGGCTAAAATTCGCCCAAAAAAGAAAAACGGCATTAATATTATTAATATTATTATCATATTCTGCTTTCTCTTGTTCCCGAGACTTAAGCATGTCTTCATGCTTCAGCGTTATCTGTTTTGAAATCGATCTTTTTATTACGGGCAGTGACTATTCGCCAACATAAAAATTATGAAAATTTTTAACCAAAAAATATATATAAATAAAGAAAGAAAACTCATTGAAGATGCTTATAAATTAGAATTTGTAACATACAATAAAAATTCATCACATACATATAGAAGCAACGATGAAGTCTTATTTGGTTTAGAAGAAGTTTGTCGTGTATATCCTTTCATGGAATATCTGTTGATAATCTTGCATCCTTTATAATATAGTGGATCAATAAAAAATGTGAAGCTCGGAGTTTTACAAGTGATAACATTAAAGTAGAGTTGCATGATTTTATGGAATTGGTGTTTTGAAGCATTATTTTAACACATTCCCAAACCCACTTTAAAAAAGTATGAAGCACAGCGTTGATAGGAAGGAACTCTCAAATCCTTCGCGGCTGAGGTGTTTCCACTTGCACCAGCACTGAACGCCATCGACGCGGATCAACATAAGAACATTTCGCGCCCGGGCGCCTTTACACGCCCTTTGACTCCCAAATGTGTCACCTAACTCTGAAAAGTCACGCTTCCTCTTCCGAATTTCTATCTTAGCACCTTCGTCCGCCCCATTGCGCTTTCCTCCATCTTATCCCACGAAACGCATAAATCAAAATGTCCAAATCCATAGCGAGGGTGTTTTGATGGAATCTAGAATTAAAATTTTAATAATCTCGCGGCGAATTGGCCGCGACCGATAGAAGGACGACAAGAGCTCGTATGGATTTTATATTTGACGTGTCAGCCGAGATAAATTTTTTAGTTGGCCTGTTTAAAGGTTATATCCGTCGACCATAATTTTTATTAATCAATTTAGAAAATCAAATAAACGGCTTCCATAGGACTATCGGAAGGGGCCGTTTACCAACAGATTTAATCTTTCAAACGACGGAGTCAACCTCCTTATTTACGACCCGGTAATTCTTCATCGTTTACGGTCCCGCCCATCGATCCTGTATTGAATCAAGAAAGCGTGAAGCAGATAAGGAGAAAATTGGGAGAATCGCGAATTCCATTCATGAATCGCATTTAAACGTTCCCAACTTAAGGAGGTTCGGATCGATACCCTTTGCCAGAATTGGAAACTGTGGATTCGCCTGTTTGAGGAGATGCATTTTAGATAATTGCATGAAATGAAAAACTTCGTCTGGATGTTTGCTTCGGCGGAGGGGCCCTTTGATGTCGATGGAGAGGAGAGCAGCTCGCGAGATGAATTGAATTTTTTTATCTGATGGAAAACATTGAAGGAAATCGTTTTTATTATTCGCCCCACGATCTTCTTCTTGCCTTGCAAAGTAATCGCTAGACTTGATTTGGATCGGTGGAGTAAGTATTTTGAATACAGCGGAACAAATTTTTCCTCTTTTTGAGTGCTACGATATCAGTTACAGGTTAGTGTAGAAACGATCTTGAACAAAACAAACAACATTTCCGGGTATTTATTTATTTATTAAAACGCTGCAAGTGGTATTAATGCCAGGTGGCAACTGTTGAGGGGGGAATAACAATACAATCTGTCCGGCATTCGCCCAAGGACGGGAGGGAAACCCCTCCAAAAACCTCCCATGGACAGTTCACATCTTAACAATAGCAACAGGCCCAATTAGTACAATATGTCAAACAAATCAGATAAACTATATACAAGCACCTCCACCAAACGCAGATACAGTCGGCTTTAACATATTTAATTGCACTACATGGGACTATTTTCTTATTCTAAGGATAACTAGTGATTAAAACTATGCCTTATACATACATACAAATAACAATATTAATTTTATAATCTTCTAAGATTAGAAACACCTATATTATAAACCTAGATAATACCTATATGTTTTACTCGAAGGTCCTCCTTTTGGCTTGTTGCAGGTGATCAGGGAGTTAAAATCAGGAAACAGTAGTTAAAACCAAAACAATGCGTAACCGATTATTTATTTATTTTAGTTGGTACCCACACAAACATCTACTTCAGGAAAATTCAATTTCAATATTAAGTGCCTAGTATAGACTGGGGTATAGCAGAAAATTGGAGATACTTAATTAATTGAATCTTATCGTACGTAAGGAATATCAAAGGAACAGGAGTCATTAACTAGCAAGTTTTACCTGTGAGTGTTTTTCAAGACTGAAATTAGATTAGCTACAAAGGAACATAGAGGATGGAGAGAATAAGATGGACGGACCAGATCAAAAATAAAGAGGTACCGAGGAGGGTTGGAGGAGAACGAGTAATTTTGGAAAACATAAGGAAAAGGAAAGCAAGATGGATAGGCCATATACTAAGAGCAGATTGCCTAAAGATTTTTGAAGGAAAGATCAATGGAAAACGAGGGAGAAGGAAATTTGGAATGCTGACCGATTTAAAAAAAGGAAAAGAATATCAAGTTCTAAAAAGTGAAGCTCAGGATAGAGATGCCTGGAGGAGCAAGTTCCGTTGAGATATGTCCGCGGACAGAAGCACAATGATGATAATGATAAAGGAGCACAATTAATAGAAAAGACTAAATGATGTGATATTTATGAAAAGTGTCTTTTCAAATGTAGGCTTAAACGTATGGACATATTTCCTTACCAAAAAAGAAAATTATTTTCATTAAAATTTACCGAGGCAAATCTTTTTTGATATTTGTCTGGAAATCCATGATCGATTCAATAATTACCGAGAGCTAAGACAAATCTTTCAATGCAGATTTGAAGTTCGAGATTCAATAAGATTTACAATATTGAATCCAGAATTCAGTATTGAAAAGAATTGCTTTACTGACCCGTGAACTTAGAATAACTGATGTAATAAAAATTCATCGTTAAAGAATTTGAAATCAAAAAAACATTTGCCAAGAAATCTTTCTGGCTAGGTTTCTTTACACTCAAAGTCTCTCTTCATAACCTATACAGAAATTTGTATCCAGATTTGTCTCAAGAAAATATTTACATTTCCAAGATAAAGTCCTATATTCATATTGAATTTCAGTAAGCGATTTCTGGAATTGATATGATGCTATTAAATCCGAAGATATGCATTGTTAGAGTATATCAGAGGAGAATGGAAAATAGAGTCCAAAATCACGATAGTGAAAATTGGATTTATATCTATCCATTAATCTAGTTGTACTAAAGAACTGATTGAATTGACATTGAAATATATGATTTTTAGTGATTTGTGATATTATATTTGAGATTTTGGTATGGTTTAAGTTTCTGTTTTCAGATGATTTTCCCTGATATGAAAATATTTTTGAGCACATCGTATTTCATAGCGTTCAATATAACTGGTATATCCATAATAATTTCAGGGGGGAAATAGCTATATAACTTGATATAATGGATTAACCTTAATAATGAAATTTTAATTACACTGAAATTGGAAATTTATTGAGGCAACCGAGATTTTAATTATCTGTAAACTGTAATATATCTCTCAGATGCATAAGCGTTTGTGGAAGCACAAAATATTACACACGCTGACACAATTAAAGGGTACAGTTAAGGAGAGTGTCTGGGATTTATGAAGCGTGATTCTTTCACCAACACGCTTCCAAACGCTCGCGTGAAAATGGATCGTACCCTAAGCAACCAACGAGAGCTTCAAGTTTGACCTCAGTCTTATAAT
Organism: Sympetrum striolatum; assembly: GCA_947579665.1. Classification (NCBI taxonomy): domain Eukaryota; kingdom Metazoa; phylum Arthropoda; class Insecta; order Odonata; family Libellulidae; genus Sympetrum; species Sympetrum striolatum. The sequence goes on from OX388350.1 coordinate 16,899,931, forward strand.
TGACACGTTTCATAATTCACACCAAGTGGGGACAATTGTTTGTGGAACAATGGCTGTACACGCCACTTGTCACCCAAACTTCTTCCAATTTCAATATCTAGGTCAATAGAGAGGCTCCGTATCAATTAAAATAATGTAATATACTCCATAATTCAGCTCCGTAATTCGGCTGTACTAGCGGGTTAATGAAATGTACACCAAATTAAAGGACACACACAGTACGAGGGCAGAAACACGAAAAATAAATCTATTGCAGTTACGGAAATTACGAAATGTCGAATTAAAACATTGAAGGAGTACACCTCCTGAAATCTAGTTCAGTAAACTCCCGTTTATCCGAAATGATCGGGACGGCGCACTGTGGGCTAGGATCGAAAAAAGCTGGCCAAAAATACGAAAGTGGTTTTTTTGAGTGCGGACTTTGAAACTTCGCATGGTCATTCTTGAATAAATTTTGCATATAACTGCGAAACAATTTCTCTTGATTCCCACGCGTTACAATTCTACAGGGGGTCAAAGTTGACCAAATTTTGCGAAAAATGCCGGTCTTCGATTTTACGAGAAATTCTTCAACTTCAAAACGATGCTGAATCCATTAAAAGTAAGTTATTGGATAAAAAACAACGCCACGTTATAAACCTGTACTTTATCTTTCACAACCTATAATTTAATGATTGCGAATGAATAATTGCATATTTTATGCAACAAAATGGCGGACTCTCGTTTTAGAGAAACTTTTTACCTAAAGCGAGGAAAATAGTTGAGACGGACTCCGAGGGACATGAAGATATTTATACCACGTTATTTTTTGAAGCTTTCTGAAGAGGAATCTGAAATAAAACCTTGCAACAATTTGCTACCCCAATAATAATAACGAATTTTCGACAACACTGCATGGGCCAATCCGCGCGGCGGAGTACGGCCCTCCAGGAAGAGAAGTGTTTGAAGACCTTCGAACCTTCATGCCTCTCAATGATAACTTTTGAATGCTGAAATTAACTTTTTACAAACTCTAGACGAAGAAATAATGAGCAAAATAATATACATTCAACCATCATTCTTAAAGGAAGAGTGAATTTAGCAACAGCGTATATCTTTCATCAAGTATCAGAATAGAGTTACCATTTTTTTGATTTTCACTTTGTAAAATATTATGAAAGCTGTCTTTGATGTTTTTGAGCTATACTATTTCTCACAGACCCTCAATACCATTGGAAACCAGCCCACACTTGGGCGTGTGCCTCGGTGTCCCCGAGTTAAACTTTCGGTTTAGGGCTCGTTTAATTGCATGCAGCTGTGCTTCTTGCGGATTAACGGTTACCCTTCAAACTGCATTTTCGTGCTTTCTAGTTCAAACTTTTCGCAAACTATGAAAACTACAGTTTGGCTTAGCCTATGGAAGAAGTAAGTTGTGCTCTTGTGCTCTCTCAGTAGCTCCTTGCATTCTTTAAGTAGTATATTCAAGAAGTTCGGGTAGTTCCCTTCAGCATTTCTTGGTTCAGTTGTCGACACTTTTTGGAGGATATTTTTATGGTAAGTTTTTTGTTACATTACTTTCTCTTTCTACTCGTAAATTCTAAGTATCCTGGTGAAAAACAATTATTTTCTCTATGCATGTGAAATGTTCTCATCGTTATTTGAAACTGTCTTCTGTATTATTTTCTTAACGTCATACTGTAGAATAGATATAGTTATGGAATCTCTATTGCATTTTCAGACATTAGAAACATTGTATTGGGTTTCTAGTTTATCGCCTTTATACGTTGCTTGTAATTCCGTAAAAAAACATGACTAATCTGCGAATTAGTCGGTTAACGCTACATAATAAAATGATGGAGGAAAAGAATGAGTAATTTTCTAGTAAAAAGCAGCATTTAATGGATTTTTTGACAAAAAAACTTCACTTAGAAAGATCCATAGATGGGCAGGAAGCTCTTACTGTTTATCTGAAGAATAGTTTTTTTCCGGCATATCCAAGAAAATGGAAACAAAGTTTCCGTGTTAATGAAAGGTTTATTCTGCGCAATTCCAGTTGGCTCAATGTAAATATTAATTTTCCTGATATTGTTATCCAGAACTTACCAAGTACTTCTATGACCCCCCCAAGTACGTATAAAATAGTGATTTGAAATGTTTAGTATTTGAAATTGATAATTTACATCTAAGAAACGAACAATCGGACTTAATTAAATTCATTTTGGTAGACGCAAGAGGACGGCCGGAAGTAGATTTCCATTTTTCAAGTGACAGATCGAAACGAAGGAAAACAGAAACAATTAGATCCACACTCTCCACAGCTGAACTGTCTTATGCTGCAAGGATGACTCTAAGAGATGAAGGAAATGAAGCTGCTTCGAAGTTGCTGAAAGAAATTACCACAACGACACCTACAAGGGCAAAGAGGGTTCTTTCTAGGTGGAAGACAAGGGAACATGTGCAATCTCAGTTGTCAGGAGAAGAAGCATTATCGCTAATTATATCTTCTGAGTTGAGTAAAACTCATTATAAAATTCTCCGTGAAAAAGCTAAAAGTCATGGTCATAGGCTGTATCCTAGCTACGAAGCAGTAAAGGAAGCCAAAGTAACTCTTACTTTAGCTATGATGCTTCAATATTGAATACATAAACATTTAATTTTCATGGATAAATGAGGATCTTATAAAAAGATTTGCTATGATCTTAAAGGCAATTTCAAGCGGATTTACTCTGAATGAAAGAGCATTTGACGATTATTGCGGGGCTACAGCAGAGATGTATGTAAAGTTGTATCCATGGTACTATATTTCACCAGTAATTCATAAAGTGCTGATTCACGGAGCTAAAATTGCAAAAGAAGCAATTCTACCACTGGGCCAAATCTCAGAAGAGGCGATAGAAGCAAGAAATAAGGACACGAGGAGATTCCGAGAACGTTTTACAAGGAAACACTCCCGAGTTGCTACGAATGAAGACTTAGTGCGAAGATTGCTTCTTACTTCTGATCCACTAATATCTATGTCAGCACCAATTCGGGCAGCAAATAGATCCAGGATTCTAAGTAGAGAAGTGAAGCAGCTCCTCATCCTGAATGAAGAAGAGGTAATCGCGTATGGAGATGCAGACTCCTCAGACGAGGATTGTATGTAAGGCAGAAGGTAAGGTGCAAACTAGAAATTTCTTTAGAGTTATTCTTGACTGCATGATTTTGATGATAAATTAGCGATATAGCGATATGAAAGAAAATGCGACGTCATAGACGTAGGAATAGACATATGTCTTAAAATACAGCCAAATTGGACATTTTCACCGATCACACGGAATGAAACTGGGGTTTTAAATTATGACTTCTCATTTCTAATATTAATAGCGGAAAAACTTTGCTTATAAACATCAAAACATATCATCGAAAAGCGTTGGCACGTTCCTAGTTCCTCTCAAACCGAGATCTTCCCGGAGGGCCATTGACAGCCGCGCGGATTTGCCCATGCAGTGTTGTCGAAAATTCGTTATTATTATCGGGGGAGCAAATTGTTGCAAGGTTTTATTTCAGATTCCTCTTCAGAAAGCTTCAAAGAATAACGTGGTATAAATATCTTCATGTCCCTCGGAGTCCGTCTCAACTATTTTCCTCGCTTTAGGTAAAAAGTTTCTCTAAAACGAGAGTCCGCCATTTTGTTGCATAAAATATGCAATTATTCATTCGTAATCATTAAATTATAGGTTGTGAAAGATAAAGTACAGGTTTATAACGTGGCGTTGTTTTTTATCCAATAACTTACTTTTAATGGATTCAGCATCGTTTTGAAGTTGAAGAATTTCTCGTAAAATCGAAGACCGGCATTTTTCGCAAAATTTGGTCAACTTTGACCCCCTGTAGAATTGTAACGCGTGGGAATCAAGAGAAATTATTTCGCAGTTATATGCAAAATTTATTCAAGAATGACCATGCGAAGTTTCAAAGTCCGCACTCAAAAAAACCACTTTCGTATTTTTGGCCAGCTTTTTTCGATTCTAGCCCACTGTGCGGCGGCCAGTTCGGATAACGAAAATTTCGGATAAACCAAAGTCCCGCGTGAAACACCCCGAATTGCGTCAATGCCGCGAAATATGATCGTAAAACGTGCGTGCATAGAATGCTATTGATACGGTTTTGAATAAACCTGCATGTTTTTGGCTGAAAAATTCCAGTTGACGTGTTAAAAGGCGCTAAATTATGATTGAAAAATCAAAGTTTTTATAAATATATAACAAAGCTCGTTTATTTTCCGTTCTTACTGAAAAATCCACCTTATTTGGCAGCGGGAAAGAACAGGAGTTTTAAAGAGATGTCAAGAGCAAATAAGTAATGGGTCGCGATGGTATTCGGAGGTTGGGGGTAGGTGCATTCGGAAAGGTTTGTTCGGATAAAGCGGATTTCGGGTAAACGCTATTCGGATAAAGGGAGTCTACTGTACTCGAATAGATTAGCTTTTCGAAACAAGTGGTTATGATTGAAATCAATTTTTCAGTCAATAGCGCTCACGAAGAATGCTTTTGGGTATTTTGGCGTGATTACTGTGCATTTCGATGAGCACAGAATGCAAAAATATTATTTTTCACGTAAACAGAGCAATTTGCAGCGTTTGACCTAAATCTTTTACTGGAGGAATTCCTGGATTCTCCTAGGTGTACTTATTGAACGATGCAGCCAGGGACGGATCTAGAAAAAAATTTTGGGGGGTCCGATCGAAAAATTTAAAAATAAAAGATATTTCGGCTTTCACAAAACGTGACGTTAGAATTGTGATAGACAAACTCGAATTATTTCGCTTGTGATTGCTTATTAAATTGTGTGTTTATTTGCTTTATTTGAGTTTCATTTTCGAAAAATAGGCACAAGTGATATTTCGGGGGGGGGGGTCCGGACCCCCAGGACCACCCCCCTGGATCCGTCCCTGGATGCAGCTAATTGACATACATGGAAGTCAATCGATTCGATAGAGGATGTATACCGAATATTTTATGTTTTATTGATGATATGAATAAACTGTCTACAAATCTTATCCGAATCATATTGTGAAATCAAATAAAATAACTCTCTATCAAAGAGTATTTTTAGCCACAGGTCCCTATTAATAATTAATTATCTATGGTGGTCATCTATTCCTTGATTTATCTTATTTTAGGATTATACTTACTTGATTCTTTGCTTTCTCTAACTACAATCTTACAGGGCCAAAAATTTAACACGAAATGTGTATTGCTATTAAGAAAGTTATACCCTAGAAATATTTTTCTTGATAAAAGTAATTTTTGGCCAGAAATATTCAGCATTTTTAAATTCAGGATAAAAATATATGGACAAATTTGAAAAAAATTGGATAAATTTGGTTGGATATAAGTCGACCCTAGACTTCTGCTTGTCTCAGATATGTGCTACCAATTATAGCATACCATTAAAAGTACAACTTTATTTAGCTTTGCCTAATTGTAATTTTTTATTTATTGATTTTTATTTATTACATATAACTACAGATAGGCTGCGAGCCTGGTGGTAGTTTTTTATACCTACATACATATATACTAGTGATAAACATAATTTACATAAAATAAATACTTGATAAACATACTATTCCCACAGAATGATTTCATACATATATTTTATTTACATGACACTTAATAATGAATTTATGATAAAATTTGCAACTGTTTTACTGTTTTTTTTTCGGGGTTCATGACAGGCTACCGTAGCGGTCACGGGGTAGAACCCCACACATCACCCTGTCAAGCAATCCCTTACTTTCCCAGAAGTCCCTAAAATACTACTTAAATAATACCTAAATTATTTATTTGAATTTCAACCCAGAGTAAGCGTGATTTTCTTCCCTAAAACGGGAACACCATAGTAAAAGTCGATTTCTTAGATCCAGCCCAAAACATTGACAACAAACTCGACTATTGTCCGAGTATTCACGTAATAAAGTTAAGTATTACCTAAAGCACTTCAAATTACGAAAACGACTAGCTTTTTACCACCCTAAAATCAAAATTTCTATGACTGTTTGCGACTTTATAATTGAATTAACGGAATTACTTGTCTCCTAAATTCCTTTAGATTCTGTTTCTACCATCTGTGTACTTTTTCGATTCTACACAATTCATAAATACAGTAGAACTCCAATTATCCGAATCAATTAGGACCGAACCCCATTCGGATAATCAAAAATTCGGATAATCGAAAATTCGGATAGTTAATTAACTTCTGCATGTACATTGAAAACGGGAGAAAAGAACTACATATATAGTATAAAAAGAGCTATGTATCAATTAATTTAAAAAATTATAACACTTTGGCATGTCTGTTAGGTTTCTACCATTATGCTTACCACGTCAGCGAATTCAGAACTGCGATATGAGATGGTGTCCTAAAGCGATTCGAATAATCAGCGATTCGGCACTGATAATTGGAGTTCTACTGTACGGAAAAGAAAAGTAGAATATATAGAAGGGAGGATATCAGTTGGAGTCTTGTCGGATGAGAATGCCGGATGGATGTGAGTTGGAAGAAAGTCCCTTCAATAACAGAGAGACCCTGAGGTGGTCTTTGAGGACGGTCGGGTGTCTATTGTTGGAAAGAATTTAATAAAAGGTTGAGCTTTGATTGGCGGGAGGAAAAAAGACCGTTTCATTGCGGAGCAGATATTCCTTTGGGAATCGCAAAGCGGAGATTTGCCTCTTCATCTCCTTAATTCCGGTGAAGAAATTCCCCAAGATATGTTTTCTTTGGGGAGGGTTTTTGATTAGTTTAGGACTTCCTCACTTAATGGGATGATTCTCTCCTTATACACGCCTGGAACACCTTAATCCTGTTACTTTAGGAGCGTGCCGGAGGTTTATTCGAATATTTCTTTCATTTGACTGAACTGTTTGTTTTCGCTTCTTATTTGGACATATCCTCCATTTATTTGCGGGAAATGTTATCCCTCGCTGGTCGCTAAGTTAAGCTAAGTAAGTTGTTGATAGCTGAGATTTTAGAGACGACATCTTCGTGAGATACAGCGACTTTTATTCTGATAAGTCAGGTGTGAAAGTGATTAAATCGATATTAAATGCTTGTCCCTTTGGTCAATTTCAAATGTATTTTTGCTAATGGTTAATTTTTACAATTTTGAAATTCAAAAATCCCATTTTGGGAAAAATGGGATTACTTCCTCTAAGTAATACAACCAACCATTGATGTGAATCTACTTGGGGACCAATTTTCTCCCATTTGTGACGTAATTACTGATAGTCGATTCAGTAATTACGAACGAAATTCAATGTTTAGGCGTTAACAACTTGATATTTAAAATGGAAAATAAAATAGAATCACTTTTCACAAGGACATTAGTTCACACTTTATTCAAGGATCACTTTGCAAAATACCACACTCAAAGTATGTGTTACAGTGCAAAGTGATCCTTGAATAAAATAGTAACTATTTTGCTTTTGAATAGTAATTCTACTTTATTTTCCATTTAGTAATGGAACGTCACATAGATATTCGCCAATCCTTTGAGTTTAAAGTTGATTTATTGTTAATGAGTTCCTACTGCCTGCTATGTATTGATTATTTGGATTCCAATTTAATTGGATCCGTGTTGTATTAAGACCTTCATAACTAAATAAATTAAATTCGTCGTCATAGTAACACGATACAGTTCTCTTGCTTCTGTTCACGATAGTGTGTACGTGTTTTATTATTTTCGTTTGTTCTCGAAGCTCTCCTATCTCGTTTACATAAATAACACGAATGTATTTTTAGTGTCTGTGCTTTGTATAAAGAGCACTGGAGTGTTTTAAAATGATCATGTGCCCTGAAATAGGGATTCTTCCGTAAAATGTTCATTTGAGTACCTGTTTCAAAGCGTGGGATACCGGGAAACATATTTGCCCGATAAGAAAAACACCGGTTGGTAGCAACGGAGCAGCAATTGTATCCCACTAACAGTAAATCCTCGGCGTAGACGTACGCTTTGAGGCGTGTTAGGCGCAGGGCGTAGATACGGTTACAGACGCATTACTAATTTTCCCGGAATAGTCGTCGCAATTGGGAAATGGCTGAATAATTCCTTTGCCTAACGCAAACGCCGTGATATTCCCTCGGAGCAGAATTGCGAAAACTGTCAGTTCTGCTGAGAGATCATTCCAGAAAAAGCTAAGTTTCCTCATCTGATAGAACATGCCCAATTAGAGCACAGCCGTTGAGGTTACCGAAACAAGGAAGTGAGCGGTTCTTGGAGGTTCTGAATCAACGGATGCATCCCAGCAGAATGCAGTTAATTCCAAATGCCTAGGAAATGAGAAAAATTGAAAAGCTTTTGACACGGCGTGAATGAATACTCACGGAGGGAGTTGAATAAAAAATCTACCCACACATGTAAACAGGACAGAGAAAAATTGAACCAACATTTTTATGGGAGAAAATTTATGGGTGATAAAGTAAATATACGGGACAAAGTATTTGTCGGGTTTCGAATTCTAGTTTTTATACATTGCAAATGCTCCTTCCTCAGTACGTGCCATAAAAGAAACATTAAATACGACATTGCTAAGGCACATACAAAGGAATAAATTGAATGTTTCACTCCTTCACCAATCAAACTAATCGAAGATAAAATCAAAAATACTACAAATCAGTTTTTGGAAGGTTTATTCTAAGATACTTGTTGAAACCTAAACTGAGCAAAGAAAGATAAATACCCATTGAGAGTGACGCAAAGTAGCAATTACTTAGCTTTTATGATTTCCCCTGTCTATTGACCCTTAAAGCTGCTTCTTGCCGTGTGGCAGGGAGTACTGGTACCATGACTATGTTCCACTAATCGATTTCTTTCGGGTATCGTTCGCGGGAAAAAAGAGTACTTAACTCTATTCTATTTCACTCACCTTCCTCGCTGTATCAGAACGACCCATTTTAATTGGGAGGTCGCATTATATCCGTTACAAAACTTATCTAATAAATTTATCGTTTGTATTAATGTTCTATCTTCTAAAGATTACCATCCCAAAGGATTTAAAAAACTATCTTCCGTCTTCAGCTTCAAGAGTAAATGCCACAATCATCTCTTAACCATACCAAGCAGAACTTAATCGCACGGAAACGCACAATTCCATCAACTCATTGAGATCACAAAATTTCTTGACCTTCCTACCTCAATTTCAGATCATCTCTCCTCCTTATCTTATCCACCGTCCAAACGAATGTTTATTTATTGGAATGTGTTCTTTAATTCATTACTCTATAATTCTCATTGTATTTTCTTCTTTGTCTTTTTTCAGTGTTTTGAACCGTTTTTACTTATTTATAATCTAAATACTTAACGAGCTTTTACCAAGCGCAATTATGTTTATGTTTATATGTGCAGTATGTCTATTATTTTCATATAATTTAACATGTAATTGTTAAAAGGGTTAGGTGTAAGAAGAGACTTGATAGTCTCAATCTCGCCCTGAATAAAGTCCTTTATTATTATTATTATTATTATTAATATTATTATTATCCCTCATCCTGTATTATTTGAGTAACTCTCACTGATTTATTGTAGCATTTTTTTAGTCTTCTTTCAGCTCTTTTGTGATCGGGATTATTTAATAACGTTCAATTACTTGAAAGATTTATTCGAAGTCGAAGCTGGGACTTCCGAAGGTAGTTGAAGTGAGAAAGTTAATTATGAAAAACGAGAATACTTGGGAAGGTTGAATACAAGATTGAGAGTAAAAAGCTTTACGTGAAAATAAAAATTTATATTTGTTAGTAGAAAGCACTATCTTGGTCGCCACTTGTTCTAAAAGAAGTTTGTTAATAAGTTTCCGGAATAAAGACAAAGAGAGTACGACATTTTAAGATGAAAGATTTTTAGGCGATGAAAAATGAAGGAAAAGAATAACGATTGGCTCCGTGGAGGATTATGCTTAGCCGAAATGGATGAAAACTTCGAGAAAGCATCTCCCAAGGAACGGGATAGTTGAATTTAAGACGGACGAGACAACTACGGGAAACACGTTGCACAAATAACTTACCTACTGAACAGTCCCTCCGAAGAAAACTTTGTAGCTGTTGGCTGGGAGATGTATTTTTTGGCTGGAAGTTGGAACTGAAGCGCTTGCAAGAATGCAGCAATATGGTTAAAAAGAGTAGGGAATTGTTCCTAACTTATGAACCAAATTGAATTTTGTGGTTTTATGTTTTGTTGAATTGTAGGCAGTATGAGAAAGTATAGTATTTTTGATTTATTATCCTCTAAAATAGCAAGTATTAAAAAATCAAAACTGTTCAAGAAAACCTAAAATTTAGTTTCCTTTGGGAAAGTTGGTCCTGTTTAGTTCCTTAAATGAATTAAAATAATATTAAACACATAAGACAAAAATCACTTTACTTTATTCCACAAATACCTTTTGTTGAATGTTTAAATTAAAGTTTATTTTATTCTATGTGATTAAGATGAAGTTCCACCAAGTGAAGCCCAAGGTGATGGAATTCAATAATATTCATAGCATTATTTTCGTGAAGTTTAGATAAATAATTCGTGATTATGGAGGGTCTCAAAATTCACGAGCAAAGAGACTAAATATGTTTAAATGTAGAGCATCCTTTAAAAGACACATTTCAGTAGAATGAGTAACGATGATGCGTACCACACGAAATTTCCGCTATGAAAAATGACGCCAAAAGAACAGTCTTTTCCTAGGTTAACTTTGTTCTCAGAACTGATGTATGAATTGTTTATTCCAACGCAACTCAAACTTCCTTTCACCCTTGAGAAATTCCATCCATATAATATTTCATCCAAGTGTCAGTTCACCAAACAGAATTTTTGATGACGTTTCAACACTCCCCTTTATTGAATTTCGAAGCGTCCCTGGTGATGTATATGCGTCAGAAACTCACGCGTGAAGGAAAAATTGATGGAAAATTGAGTGAATATAAAACACTCGTACTTTGCATGTAGATAATACTATTACGGCATAACAGGTGCTAACTCCTGGGTGAAAAATAAGTTCTTGGATAGTAATCTCTAACTTAGGGTAAATACTTTTTCATTTCATGATGCTTTATCGTTAGAGGTTTAAAGTCTCCAATAGCCTTGTATGTCGGCCGTGCTCCAAATTTTATTTCTTTACATTTCATGATGCTTTTAGAATATACCATCTTTTTACGCATATTCTCATTCTGAACAATGGCATTAATTACATTCACTCCTTGAGGAAGGTTATGAAAAGTGTATCTCGAACAGTCGTAGTGCTTACGTGAACTCATTTCTCTTTTGGGCATCTGGCTCAATAAGGAAAGCGAGGACAAACTACCTCACTCCTCTATCAAAAACACCAAAAATGAAACACAACACACTTGTACTAATTCCACAAATTACAAGTGTGTTGTGTTTCATTTTTGGTGTTTTTGAAAAATGAAGTTCCACCAAATATCACTGGAATTGATTTCTTTACCTCACTCCTCATCATGCCTAGTAAGCCTCATTACTCTCTTCTCGCTCTCAGTAGCTAATGGTGACGGGGAAGAACTTTCAATCTACCTTCAAGCTAAATACTTTACAGAGTCATGAAACGCTTGCCTAAGAATGATACCTAAATTCATAGTAATCCTAATTTTACCCAATTTAATAGTATAGTAGCCGTACTATATTATGAGAAAATATCTCGTAATTGTATGCAAATTCACTATTCTTTGATCAAAACCTTAATCCTGAATTTAAAATTCTAAAATATTTATCTTTGGTGAAACAAAAACCTCTGCAAGCCTTCCCAACACGTCCGATTATCTCAATATTTTATTTGTTTATTTATTTAAGTTCACGTTGCAAGTTGGCCTTCAGGCCAGGAGGCAACGTTAGAAGGGAACATAAAAATGATTTTAAGCCTGGAATTCGCCCAAAGACGGGAGGAAAACCCCTCCAAAAACCTCCCGTAGGCTGTACAATTAAACTATAATACATACATACATTACAAGTACAAAAAAAATTATCATAAATCATTAATAAGAACTCTCATACATTAATATGAATGAGATCTGTCAATATAAAATAATACAATACATGGTAGAATATCCATATAGTCACATTCATAAACATGGAATATAACAATACAACTTTATATAATTGTAATAATACAGCGGAGGTAGCCGTGAACCACATTTTAAGATAATTACATACATCTTGATTGAAGCTTATTTTTGAAAACTTTTACATTATTTTCATATTAAGAAAGATCTCAGAAAGATAAATCTTCAACGGAGAAGATTGTCTAAGGTTGTCCATTGGGAAAGAGCTATTTCGTACACAGAAATTCCATAACTATAATATTTCTCAGTTGATAAGTGACAAAGAGAGTGATGATCCTATTTTGTAAAAAAACATTTCGAGCCACCCTAGGAGCTTTTTAATTGCATATCGGCGAGAATAATTTTCCTATAGAAGTGATCAGCTCAAGGATAAAACTAGCAAACATTTAATTCCCCATTTCCTATTCTCATCAAGCCTGTAAGACCGCCAGTGCTGGTTGGATTCTCATTCTCTCCACGATTAGCCGTAAAAAATGTTTACGACGGAATAAACCGATAAGTAAATAAGGATTGAGGTAGTTCTCGCTTCATCCCTCACTGAGTCAGAATGCTAAAAGGGGAAAATTCACGTGAATGCAGCACAATGGCCCTATGAATAACTCTTCCTCTAGGATTCAGCTGTGAGCGACCATGGAGAATTCCATTATTCAACAATTCCCTAGCCTCAGCAGATCTCACATCAGCCATAAACTGGAATGGGCTGAGAGAAAAATAAAGAGGTTTTATAGATACGGATAGAAAATGAAGATAGATTTTTCTGTGTTCTCTTCCAAGAAGCAAAAATATTCTACTCGCCTGAGTACCCCTTTTATAGTAAATATACTTGGTTACAGGAAAATTCCTCGGAAACGAATTCATCGAAATAAAATTCTTCGAACCCAATCCAACCCATGTTATACAATGTTTAATTTTGAAATCATTACGTTCAAACGATACAAATTCAGGATTAATTCTGTGGTACTTATTAACTTGTCAAAAATCCATGCATTACTTTGTAACTCTTGCTTTTCTTACTTACTTTGTAACTCTGTAACTCTTGCATTTCTTCGAATTGTGATTGAGAACCCCTCCCACATTCCACCTTCCTCCCCCTTGGTCCCCTTGTTCCTCCTTCCGTTACTTGCTACCTTCTCTCCCCTCCTCCTTTCCTATTTGCTGATTTCTTGACGTTCACGAGTATATATATTTGGAATTGTCCTTGTTTTGTCACCTGAAGATGTAGCGACGCTACGAAACCTGGGTCGTGTTATTCTGAAAATAAATAGTGGTCTAGTAAAGGTTTGTTCACCATGGATTCATTACGTTCAACTTTAGATCCCCGACAATTTACTAGATGGATTTCAACTCCGAATCGATTTCTTTGATGTACATTTTACACAGCTTCGATCAACTAGAGTGGTCTATTTTCGATGAGTTTGTCTTTCAAAGTCGGATGCCGGATCGTCGGAAGAATTTGGTTTTGAAGAATTTGTATGCTCCCATTTATTTCAGAGGCAGGAGGCTTTATATTTTTCGAGTGTAGTCTTTTCTCCTTCAAGATAAAGGTACAGTTCACCACGCATGAGTCTTGAGTTTGCCACTCTCAATTTCATAAGTATTTAATGAAACTTTTCCCGCCTCAACCCTTCCTGTGGTTGGAAAGCCCTGCCTAAAACTTTCGGGGACTGAAATATGTAGATGAATGTCAACAAACCTCAGGAAAGGGCTGTGTCAGAATTCCGAAAGATATCAAGTTGCTCGAAATTTTCACACGTATCCGAGAGAAAGTTTTTAAACACTCAACTGCTGGAGTAAGTGGTTAAATAAGTGAATAAAAACTATTCCAGCAGCTCTGAACCGATGACATATTTTTGCTCGGCAATATTCAGGAGTATAAGAATAGAGGAATGGAAGACTTATAAGCCGCTAGGAAAGAGCTGAACTGGAAATGAACTCACTCGTCACAAGTCAGAAGTAAGAAATAAATGGATCAGAGAGAGGGAAAAAGTGTTTGTTTGGAACAACTTAAAAATACGAATGGCCTAAAAACGGAATGAAATTGTCTTTTACATGGGGAAGTAATTTTGAAAGTTGCAACGTTTTAGTATACCTTCAAAACAGGAAGAAATCGTTTGAATATTTTTCTGCGACATCTATCGTTTTAAAAATAGAATCACCTTGTATCTTAAAGACTGGAACTTGGTCTCTAAGGGACCAGAATATAAGTTTTAATTTAAGCTTTGCCCTGGTTATTTGAGTAAGGATTTTCAAAATAGTTACGTAAATCCATCAAGGTATCAGCAGCAATTTTTAAAGTGGTTGCTGATACAATGCTGATTTCAATGATGCAAAATTAAAATATTCAAAGATTTTTATTACGTTAAGTTAGTGGGTTTGAAAAACTTAGTAGACGAATGTATAAGGAATTTTATTGTTCTCTACAATTTCACTAAATATAATTACGTAATAATCAAAACTTTTCTCGTGAATATAACACTTTTAATGTAATAACTTATATGCAATATTTCAAAACATATCTAATGAATAAAACGAAAATTGTGTAGATTTTTCAAGATTTTAATTACAAGTTCGTTTCGTGGCTTTAATATCTTTGAAGAAAAGGGTAATGTTTTGTTCAAAACGAAAATTAACTAAGTAATTTTAATGTCATAGTTTTTGGTACACCTATTTTCTTGCTCCAACTTCACTATCGAACATAATTTACTCTTTAGAATAGTATTAACTTCGTACATTAACACAATTCCAACACTAAATTGCCCTAACCTCTTCTAAAGGAATAACCTGACACAAGAAAAACAAATTAAAATTGAAAGCGATTCGCATAAAAGGGTCAGTAGATCACGCGCTGACACTGAAATCGGCTTATGGTCGCCAGAAAAGCGAGACACCGATCGGAAATTAATCCCGAAGCCAAAGAGGTGCAGTCTTACGTATGGCTGAGGAGTAGACTGGAAACTCTTGACTTCCCTGCAAAGATGCTCGAACAACATTCGCAGACCATTCTTTTCAATAAAGCGCACTTTGTGGGACTGAGAAACATCAAAAAAGCTCTCTGGAGTAGCTACTGATATGTTTATTGAGCAACAGAAGAGCGAGTGGAGTTGCGATGTTATAAGGCCACCCGGTAAAATACAATTTTGTGGGAGTACGCTGCGATATTGGACGACTTAAATTTTTCTACGAAACGGACTTCTATAACAAACAAAAATATATAAATATCTCTACGAGAACCTATATTTATCTTTCAAATTTTACTACATGAATTTTCTTTGGAATTATTCTGTGTCGAAAAGTAACAACACCGATATTATGAAAACTAAAGCAAAGAAAATTGCTTTGGTTCGCGTTCCAAGATATTTTTGATTTGAATTGATGAAGTAAATATAGGCACCAAAATCCGAAGCTTACCGCTAATAGACATTTATATTGCGTATATAATGTGGCTTGTAGCTCCTATAAGAGTATGGTTATACGGAAATGATTTAACTTCTCCAGTAATCTAATTATTATCAAGCATCCTTGTCTCTTTATTAGGTATGCCCTAGATAAATATTGCGTGGATATAGAATAAGCGGATCCGTTGATTTCCTTTCGAAGGTCTTTAGTAAAAGCTACGTACGTGAAAAATTCTCTTTTTCAGCAGAGCTTATGAAAGATTCAAGCGAAAGAGCGTCGAGTGACCTTTTTATGATACAACCCCGTTAAGGCTGAAAATAAAAATGATATGGAATATTTTCTATACGATTCACGAAATATTCACGAATTCCTAGCGCTATTTATAGACGGCCTACCATCTTTTCTACCATCGCAATGGGTCAGCATTAAAATTGACTCTTGATGCTAAATGTTTCTTTATGTGAATAAGTCACAAATTTATTACCCCTGAAATTGAATTTGTGAGAGATATAAATTTATTTATTTATTTATTAAAACGCTGCAAGTTGGTATTAATGGCAGGTGGCGACGGTTGAGGGGGAACAACAATACAATCTGTCCGGCATTCGCCCAAGGACGGGAGGGAAACCCCTCCAAAAACCTCCCGTTGGACAGTACACATCTTAAAATTAGAAATACGCCCAATTAGTACCATAATGAGACAAGCAAGTCAGATAAACAATATACAAACACCTCCACCAAACACAGATACAGTCGCCTATCACATATTTAATTGAACTACACGAAACAATTTTCTTTATTACAATAATATAAATAATTAATAAAAATAATAACTTTATCTTAATTCTCTGTTAAGTCTAAAGTTAAGCCAGAGCGTAAATTCTCTGTTTTTAATTTTTCCATCTACAACGAATTCAAATATTCTTCCGTAAGAGCAAATGTTTATTTTGTATCTCTTTGAAATGAGTATACTATTATTTTTACGTCCTAGCAGCTCAAAAGAGATATACATGTGTTTTTTATCCACGAATAATGTCGTACGTGACTCAGAACTCACTCATGCTAAGGAAAATAAGGAGTTCTTTCTGTCTCTCCCTCTTCGAAAGTACTCATTTTTTGACAAGTAAGATTACAAAAATCATAGGCCTTAGGTCGCTGCTAAGTAATTTACTATTCATTCGGTTAACGTTTTGGAAAATAAAAGGCATAAGTATTTATTTTATTAAATCAGGTTGTCATGGTGACCAGTTCTAGAATGAGTGGATCCATCGATTTCTTTTCATTGCAGTACAATCAAATTCCTGAACATGCCTATAAATTTCTTTTTCTCATCAGTGTTAACAAAAGATGCAGCCAAATGAGTTTTTAAAGAGTTTCGTATGATATTGACGATATTTTGAAGGAAATCCCTACGCTTGCATTCACACAATTAAAATGAACGAAATATTTCATTCGGAGCAATTTTTAACAGCATCTCCGCCTTGCTTCAGCTCTCTCCAGCTTTCGCTGCAGAGAGAGAATGAATCTAAGTGAGAGGCAAGTTCTCGATCGCTCAAGTCTTATTAATGCGAGATCCGCATTTCCATTGTTTCCTTCCAAACGTGCTTATAATTAGCCTTCGAAACTACACGCCATCCGAGATGTTAAAGGTAGAGCATTCTTCGGAGATTGAAAATTCCACATCGATTCTTTCAATCTTATCAGACTGTATAACGGTGTGCTTTTGCATTATTCTTATTTGAAACTTGCCGAATTACTTCCTTATTATGAATTGGTGAATTTGAAATTCGGAATTACGGACGTTTTTACAGTATGTTTGAGGAAAGAATGCTGCTGGCATTTGTAAGCAAAAAGACTGAAAATTGAAGTTGAGGTAGTGACCACAATCATACTGAATTCTATGTATAAATGATAAACATCAACCCGTGATCTGTTTTTGACTGGCGATTGCACTCTATATCAGCTAGTTACACGGCATAGAAAGAGTGTCAAACTTTTATATGCTTTTTGTTGATAAGAATGAAAGAATGAAATTAAATGAACATAGTATGGAAACAAGGAGAATGATAAATTATGACGTTCCTAAGAATTATAATAATTATGTTGCTCATAGGTTAAACAGTGTTGTACCGAATATCTTTAATAAATTGCCAACACATCTGTTGTATTTAACATCATTAAGAGACGTTAAAAAAAGTATGAAAAACTTCCTACTACACAGTGAGACAATATAATTTTTAAATTATTATTTAATAGCCTATTTTTGATAAGATGTGTACATGGATAAAATGTGTTGTTATATGTAAAACTTATGATTGTTAATTGAGTATTCCGAAAGTATTTAGAAGTAAACTATTTTCTGTAAGTCTTTAGTTGAGTATTTTAAAGAGTATTTTATACTTTCTAGCTGTCTGTTTATTTGTGCACCTCCTGATGAGCCAATTATTGGCTCAGGAGGACCAGAAGGGAAACCAATACCTTCAAGTACAAAAAATTATTGTATTATTTATATATATATATATATTGTATTATTTATTTATCGCAAACAGGAAATGTCCAATAACGTGTGGTGTAATATATGAGTAAAATAAATACATATTATGTATTACCTTTACGCGAGACAATCATAATGGGAAAAAAGGTACTTCATCACACCAAAAAGTGTACCCGAAAGATCTCTGAACACAATTATAGCTGAAAATAAGAAATTATTGAGTTAAAACATGTTCTGGTTACGCATCAGCTTATTTTCATCAGTTGATTGAATCGTTATCGTTAACAATGACTTGTGTTGTAATTTCAGTAACGAATCCTCTTTCAAGAGAATTAAATTTTCACTAATATTATAACTAAGAATAAAAATAACTAATTTATTGAGAATAATAAATTATTTCCTTAATATTCAAATATTTCCGTGGAATATATATTATATTATTACAGCAAAGTCCTCCCAAACATTCATTTATAGGAAAATCACAGAGGTAGATGTAAGTAGTAACAATGCGCAAGCACAAACAACCAATCCTTAACCAGAAAAATCTGGCAAGTGTTAGATGCTAATCACTCCACCACCATGGCCGGTTGCTATTGAAACTGAAGTAAATAAATAAAAGGGAACGTAAGCGTCACATGATATATTATTTTGAGCACTCAACACCAAAACTACGTCCGCTATAATGTAGTAGTGAGACATGAATAAAAAACAAAAGGATTATCCATCCCCAACGAATTTCTATTTTGAGCCCAAAGAAAATGATTCGACCCGAAGCGTCAACTGATTAGATAACCATCTTTGCGGAGAGCTGCCGATTTTAATCATTCGAATCGGTTCACCGAAATTAAGTATTCTTGAGCGTTAATCCTATCTCGCAGATCAAACCGCTTTCTGCTGATCAAGTCAAACCGGCGAAGCGCATTCATCTTTCGAGTGTGCCCGATTTAGATAGTACGCTTTTTTGCTGCTCAAACAGAAGATCGTATCGGACATTCTGTAAGCAGTGGCGCGTTCGTGATGTTTTAGGATTCTGGTCCAGCACAGTCATCTTCTGCTTTGGGAACGGTTTTGTTTTACGCGCATTGCTGACTTTTTTAAACTCATATACTTTAAGGAAGATAACCACGAAAGGAAATGCTGAGAAACGCAAATGGGCCAAGTGATAAATTTCAGTTTAATGGCAATTAAAAGCTGTTATTGTTTCATAGAGATATTATTCATATTACAGCACAAAGGAAAAAAGGATATGCTATTTACTGATGATATTTCAATGCTTCAAGAAAAATCAGAATCAGACCTTTAGAGCTTCTGAAAAACTGTGATAATTTTCAATCTTTGATGAATAACTGTCATCAACTATTCCGAAATCATGCGCTTAAAATATGTTAATGATATCCTTAAGATAGTAAAATGTTGGTATTTCGTAAATGCACTCAGTAGCATCAGACTAGCTTTTGTTTTTATACTTTCTCTTTCGAGATGAAAACTCGTAATCATTGAAAATAAAATATATTTTACTTCCTGCTAATTTATTTGGAATTTCATAGTCATACGCACATAGTCTCTAATTTCATTCTGAGTGAAAGGATTACTTTTACTTTGATTACTTTTCCATAAAATTTGTATTAAAAGACAACTGGATTTGACAATACGGTGTCATCATCAGGTCTATCTTTTGTAGAAAAGATTTATAATGAATTAACTACTTTCCCCTATGTCTCACCCCTTCCGTAGATTTCTAGTTTCTAAGTGTTGAAAACCATTAAGATAAAAATGGTAAACAAACTTGGTAATTTCCACAATAAAATTTTTATTGTGGAAATAACCAAAGTGTTCATCAATTCTAATGTCGTTCCACGAAGTTAGGCGAGAGAACTTAGACCATTAAGATCATTAAGAGCAGTGAAATAGTAAAACTTGTCATTTTACCGTTCCCCTGAAAACAGATCGTTACGTAGTTTGTAATCGATCAATTTCAACCAAATTATGTAGAACGTGGGAAAATTCCATTCACATTTTATACGAATGAGGAGTTTCTGTGCTGCAATGAACGGGAGCGTCAGAGATGGATATAATTAGCGCCACCGTCCTTTTTCTTGAAGTGCGGGCGTGACTTTTGCTATCTTTCCATCTTTTTTGGAGGCCCCGCTCCGTCATCGATTTCCCAGATATCATTTGAAGACACGAAGCAACGCTTACCGCTAATTCTTTCGAACCGGAAGATCCGCCCGAGGCCTCCTCAGGATAACACACGTCGGCGGAGGGATTCGCCTTCCGTAAGCCTGGTGCAGAGATGCTGGTGAGATTCTATCTCATCCCATGAGCACGGGTGATGCTTTTTGTGGTGGTGATCTAGATAAAAGATTATGCAGTTCGAATTTAACTAAACTGGAAGTTATAATGTATATTTTCGAAAACTCATCAATTGCTCTTCTCATTATAAAATACGAATATGGTATTGAATACTAATGCTTTCTCATAAGCTATCGCAATTCACTTGTTTTAAACTAATTTTGTAGAATTTAAGCTTTTCTATACTATATATTTCAAGAGAATACTCTCTCTAACGTTACTTTATTTAAACATACAATGCCGTATTTACTTAAGTTGAAATCGGAAATAGCTGCTTTAACAGTATTACATTATTGCCTCCATCAAAAACTTTTACCTTGAGACCTATGCTAGTATTACAATGTTGTCGGAAATGCATAGAATGATATTTTCAACGACAACCGTTTCAAATTGTGGGATATGCACTCACGAATAACAGTTGAGTCTAATGCATTACGACGAAAATCATTCCAAATACTCATGGGTCATTGATTTCAACTGAGATAAATTAGATGTGATCACAGATGTACAGAAATACTTTTTAATAAGATTTAAAAGCTAAAAATGCAATTTCGAATATGTCAAGCAGGCGACCATTAATCGAGTTCGACTCGAGACCAATCAATCGAATTCATGAATGCAAAACCTCCTCATATTCTATTTTTCCTTAATTTCGATTTTTGTAATTGCTTTGCGTAGAAATAAAACGTAGAAACCTATTGGACAAGAACTATTTCTCAACTTCAGTTTACTCTTTATTCATGGGATATGTAGTGAGGGTATAACCGAATTAGATCATCAACTGTCGATCCTTTAAGTTTCTTTGAATCCTTAATTTCCAATGGTATAAACGCCCGTGTTTGATTGCATCCCCTGCTCACTTTATCCCCATCATTAAAGTTCGCTGTTGGCCCACTCAGACCCGAATTTATATTTTCAGGTAAGCCGCTAACTGACCTACAATCTAACCTAAAAATAGCCTGTGCTCAGAAATCGTACGACCCACTCCGCCGCAACCCTATAACGAACGGATCGAGGGGCGCAGGGGGTCCACAGATTGTGTGCCCCCACTTAAGGCCTCTATGCGACCCCTTGTTCGGATACCACCAGTCACCCACACACGCTGCACAAAATGCCACTGATGGATATCACCATGAGCAAAGAAACCCTTACGACTTTGTCAAATTACGCATAATCTCCCAGTGGGATGGGTGTCCTCCGCAGAGTGGAGCAACCCGTGTTGGCAAGTAGCCCACGGCGAAGATGGAACCCTCGGGTCACCCCACCGACCTTTTCCTCAGACCCACATTCGCTAGATATTGGAGATATGGTCGCTTCTGAGAAGAAATATTTGCTCTCGAGGGATTTTGGGAAAATATGCCTCTCTTCTCGATTGATGCTATTGAGATAATTGAATAGGTTTGGGAATTGCCTGTTTTGAGAAGAGGAAATCAAAGATAGGAATCCCATATTTATTTAAAACACGAAATTTAGTAGTTTTTCATTAATTAAGTATAAGGAGAAATCCGCAGAAAATTCGCACGGAAACATATGCTTTGTTAATATACGCGATGGAAATGAAAGAGAAAAAGTCTGCCGTAGCCGGGGAACGAACCCGGGTCTCCCAATTGCCGTTCGGTTGCTCTAACCACTAAGCTTCCACGACAGCAAAATCTCCCCTTCATTTCCAAGGGCTATGATGGTGTGGAGGTGTCCCCGGCTACGGCAGACATTTTCTCTTTCATTTCCACCGCTTAAATTAATTATAAAGTAGTAACTCTTAGTTTATTAATCTTGGTAAGTTTCCACTAATTTGTAGAGATAGCTCATCTTGTTACTTAGAAGTACCACATATATTGCAAAGGAAGAGATTTATCTAATTTATAATTCAGAAAATAAGAAAAACAATTAAAGTTTTAACGTTAACGTGAAAGATGATAGATAAACAGAAAATATGAAATTAGTTTGCAAATTTTAACCATATTTTGGAGTAAATAAATTAAGGCAAATGAAACTGAAAAAAAAATTCTTTCAGATACAACTTCAACTACAATTTCGGATCAAAGTTGCAAGTAGTATTTGTTTGTTAACATATTTTAATTTCTACACTAGGAAATTGATGTGTCATCCCACTTAAAATTAGTCATGGAATACAATGAATATAATCCGGGACACAGAGTATAGAATTCGCATCATAGAGGGATTTTCTGTATTTCAATTGGATATTCTGGAATGAATGGTAAATCAGCTTAGATGTATTCCGAGGTTCATCGGAATTATAAATCTATCTATTAATATATTCAATTTCTCAGAGTGTATTCACGCCTCTACACAATGATAAATTAAATCGAATCTAGTTTATACAGATAATCTTACGCGTTGTCCTCGTTTTAATTTATATTTCCGATTATTTCAAAATAGAATAATCCAACTCGTTTAGAAATATTCGCGGGGATGAATTCCGTTAGTAACTTTCTATTATCTGGATATAATGGCTCAAGGCACAAAACTTATCATTGTAGAAGGAGCGAATTCTATTTTATATTAAATGAGATAATAGATTTATCAACTCGGTAGCGATACCCCATCGAGTCTTAATTGATTCTCCCAGTAGCTTAATGAAAATCATTAAAAAGGGCACTAAATAACGCGACCTTCTTTAATAATGTCATCCTCCGAGGATCGGATCCCAAACCCCTTTAATTCTACTTGTATTATTTGCGGGAAACTGTCCCCCGATCATTATTTGATTAAAAGGCCGCTTCCCATTAGGAAACTATTTGCTAGCGCCACGATTCTCGGTACTTATTGCCCACTATTCAACAAATCGCTCATCCTTCTTCCCACAGAACCTCATTCCCTTCCCCTACCTCATCCCCCTTTCCTCTCTACTCCCCCTCCACTCTTTTCCTCTCGCGATCAATGAATCCTCTTCCGACTGGAAAAGCCACGCTGCCGGTACGGGAGGCTCTGCGTCACCGCCCCCTCCCCACCCCACTCCTCCTTCCCTACACCCACACTCCCCTATCTGCACACCCCCACTCCCCATTCGTATACCCACACTCCCTCATTGGTATACCCACACTCCCCATTCCGTATACCCCCACTCCCCCATTCGTATACCCCCACTCCCACATCCGTGGACCCCCACTGCCCTATCTGCACACCCCAACTCCCCATTCGTATACCCCCACTCCCTCATTGGCATACCCACACTCCCCATTCCGTATACCCCTACTGCACATCCATATACTCCCCCGTTCGTATACCCCCACTCCCCCATTCGTATACCCCCACTCCCACATCCGTGGACCCCCACTGCCCTATCTGCACACCCCAACTCCCCATTCGTATACCCCCACTCCCTCATTGGCATACCCACACTCCCCATTCCGTATACCCCTACTGCACATCCATATACTCCCCCATTCGTATACCCCCACTGCCACATCCGTGGACCCCTACTCCCCATCCGTGTTCCCCCTCTCCCCCATCTGCACACCCCCACCCCTCCATCCGTACACCCTCACGCTCCCTCTGACCCAACTACATTCAAGAATTGCTGCCCCCGACGTTTCGCAGTTATTGAATCAGTTGTTTATACATTGCATCCGTACACTTTAAGGGCTTCTTATCTGCCGTTGGGTATCGACGGTGGTGCAGGAAGGGAAATGGGGTTTTCGCGCAGGATACGCCACGATCATTTACCATCAATTCCGGTCATATTTTACGTAACCCTTTTTATTTCAATCAATAGTCCGCTTGAAAGGAAAAGTACGGACGGCCCTCGGATGCTTGCGACACGAGAGAAAAAACGAGGAGGAAAATGTTTTCCTTTATATTTTGCATACCTTGCGTATGCATTCAGGACGGAATTTTGATACTATGAATTGTGATACACGGTGAGGTTTGACACAAACCATCTGCGATGGTGTGTGGAATAAAAGGAAGGAGAAAAGCCAAAGATACACTCGCAAATTCGAGATACTGATGGAATGGCGCGAAAGCACGTCTGAGAAAAGATACGAGGCAGGAATTTCCGGGAATTTTCGGGATTTTCTTTCAAAATAAAGACAAAATGCTATCCTTGCTCAAACATACCAAATATACTTATTCAAAAGACAATTCAATTCAATTTCAATTCAATTAAAGACATTCTCAGGGTGGTTAGGAAGCTTCTATTTTCGAAAGAAAAGCTATTAAGTTTGCCGGAAATATTATTTCTTGAATAGTATTTGTATCTTCAACTTTTATTCATGGAATTCTTTCTCTTTATAAATATACAAGTATTTAAACATCAATATGATCAAAATTTTCCTGAATATCCAGAAACTTGAAGAAATTCTTTGCAATACATATTTAGTAAGAAGCAATTTCGGTGCGGAACGATAACAGAAACGGAAAGTAATTACACCATTAATTCATAAACAGTAAGAACTTCTTTTCTTGCATCGTAGATATTAAGGTAAAAGGTATACACAGTCTTCTTAAAAATTGAATAATATATATATTAAATAAATTATTTCACGATGCGAAAAAACAATTCGGCAAACAAAAGTCATTTAGAAACTAATCAGACTAATTACATTAAATTAAGTAAACAATATTATGTTCCGAATCCTTTCACCTCTTATTTATCATACTTCGTTTGTTATTTAATCTACTGGTTTTATTCAGCAAGTATAACTATCTAATATGTCCTACATTCCAACCGGTAAATTCTTTAATACAAGAAACAGGAGATCCGTTGCTTCCAAACATTTTTCACAAAACGTAAAAATGAAAAAAGTTTAAGGGTTTCTGGAAACCGCAGCATGGTGAATATAGCCTGTGAATTCCACTGCAAAGCGTGTGAGCTCTAGGTTTAGAGGAGCTTTTCTTTTAAAGGTCAGAGTTCAGAGAATTCTGATTTAATCTTGAGCAAACTGATTCTCTCAATCTTTCTAATTTAACTTTGACCCATAGAATAACTAGCGTAATTTATGGAGTGGCTGATAGAGGGCTGAAATTCTCAAGTACGATATGTCCGTTTGCCTTCTTTTACTCTTAACTTATTTAAATATCACTAAGGATAATAATGATTTTGTGATTTATAATACACAAGCAAAACATTAAATACTGCTTCATAATTAATTCTGTTTACTTTTATTTCTAGATGGCTGTATTTCGAAAATGACACGGCAATGAATTTTAATTAATTGGGTATTTTTTATCTTACACGATTTCATCTTTAAAAGTGAAAGATCCGAATGAAAAATTACAAGATTTACCAATGCTCTAGATTTAGAATTTATGGTGAAATTATTCTTACAATTTTCTACATTTTTCTCTCTAATTATCTCCCAAAGTGTTTCTTATATTCCGAGATCATTCAATGTTCAACGTTTGCACAATCCAATTCCACTTACTTGAGTACAATCGGTTTCCAATATTCTAAATCAGATCAATTATTAAAGATTAAAATCTATTTAAATTTATTTTATCAAAAGATTTCTCATAATAACGGTTAATATTAAAAACCATTTTTAGCATATTTCCATGGAAATTCGTGAATTAACATACGAGATAGCACAATGAATATTTACTTCCTATATCTGTTCATAACAATTTTTTTCATATCTTTAAATTAAAATATAACAAACGTCAATCAAAGATAGGATAATCGATGACTTCATTATGGTATACAGTAATCTACAACTTGTAGAATTCTCCAAGAATGATAATAAAATCCATAAATCAGAAACATTAAAGTGGAAAAATGGATAAAAGTTTTAATTTCTTGAGGGGAAGCATAGCCGAGATGAAATTATCGCCCTTGGGATTTTCTTTATTCATCCCTAATCATCATTTCCCAATTAGGATTGCGACAAACTCCGATAGACCTTAGCTCCTATCCTTATCATATTATCTTGCTGCGTTAATTTAAAAATACCTAGTAAATCGAAGTAAAGGATTCCCACATTGAGGCATCTTATCTTCGCCTTTACTCGTCCTTATCCATAAATTCCATGCTTCGGGAAATGAGAGAAATTCCATCGCAGGATTAATGTGATTTTCGTACCCTCTCGGGAAAGAATTCGCTGAAAGAAATTTCAGCCGTTCCCCACCTATTTCAAGTGATTTATCAAGAGGGGCATTTTTGAAAACAATGACAAAATGAGAGCCATCAATACGATATTAAAGCAGGCTGAAATTTATGTTTATTTATTCTAACGGATGGCTTTTAATTAAGCGATTGATCGATTGGGTTTCCAAGAAAGTGACAATATTCTTAATGAAAAGATTCTCAGTGAAAAGGCATCAAGATTTTCTGATTGGACCGTAAGGTGAATATAATTTGTATAGAATCTAAAGAATCCTTATACCTCGATGATACTCCATATTTGAAAGGATTTAAAATTGTTTTAAATTTATTTGTCCAGAATGAACATTTGAGCTTGAAAGAAACCAAGAGAGGGAATATTCTTTTGCAATCCCAGGCTTGCTTCGTTTATTTAAACCTGATTAAGGCAAAATCGATGGAGAAATTAAAGTTTAAGCAAATTTTATTGGCTTTTAATAGCTAACTAACTGTATTTCAAGGAACGTAACAGTTTGAACTTCAAGGATCATCTCTTTTATAATGTAGGAAATTTAGGAAAGCAAATATTCTACAGCTTATATTTAACGCAATTCTTTATCAATATAATATAAGCTTCAAAACCATAATTTTCTGAAAACAAACGAACATAGTGTAAACCCGATTAAGGCAAAATAGATGGAGAAATTAAAGTTTAAGCAAATTTTATTGGCTTTTAATAGCTAACTAACTGTATTTCAAGGAACGTAACAGTTTGAACTTCAAGGATCATTTCTTTTATAATGTAGGAAATTTAGGAAAGCAAATATTCTACAGCTTATATTTAACGCAATTCTTTATCAATATAATATAAGCTTCAAAACCATAATTTTCTGAAACAAACGAACATAGTGTAAACCCGATTAAGGCAAAATAGATGGAGAAATTAAAGTTTAAGCAAATTTTATTGGCTTTTAATAGCTAACTAACTGTATTTCAAGGAACGTAACAGTTTGAACTTCAAGGATCATTTCTTTTATAATGTAGGAAATTTAGGAAAGCAAATATTCTACAGCTTATATTTAACGCAATTCTTTATCAATATAATATAAGCTTCAAAACCATAATTTTCTGAAACAAACGAACATAGTGTAAACCCGATTAAGGCAAAATAGATGGAGAAATTAAAGTTTAAGCAAATTTTATTGGCTTTTAATAGCTAACTAACTGTATTTCAAGGAACGTAACAGTTTGAACTTCAAGGATCATTTCTTTTATAATGTAGGAAATTTAGGAAAGCAAATATTCTACAGCTTATATTTAACGCAATTCTTTATCAATATAATATAAGCTTCAAAACCATAATTTTCTGAAACAAACGAACATAGTGTAAACCCGATTAAGGCAAAATAGATGGAGAAATTAAAGTTTAAGCAAATTTTATTGGCTTTTAATAGCTAACTAACTGTATTTCAAGGAACGTAACAGTTTGAACTTCAAGGATCATTTCTTTTATAATGTAGGAAATTTAGGAAAGCAAATATTCTACAGCTTATATTTAACGCAATTCTTTATCAATATAATATAAGCTTCAAAACCATAATTTTCTGAAACAAACGAACATAGTGTAAACCCGATTAAGGCAAAATAGATGGAGAAATTAAAGTTTAAGCAAATTTTATTGGCTTTTAATAGCTAACTAACTGTATTTCAAGGAACGTAACAGTTTGAACTTCAAGGATCATTTCTTTTATAATGTAGGAAATTTAGGAAAGCAAATATTCTACAGCTTATATTTAACGCAATTCTTTATCAATATAATATAAGCTTCAAAACCATAATTTTCTGAAACAAACGAACATAGTGTAAACCCGATTAAGGCAAAATAGATGGAGAAATTAAAGTTTAAGCAAATTTTATTGGCTTTTAATAGCTAACTAACTGTATTTCAAGGAACGTGACAGTTTGAACTTCAAGGATCATCTCTTTTATAATGTAAGAAATTTAAGAAAGCAAATATTCTACAGCTTATATTTAACGCAATTCTTTATCAATATAATATAAGCTTCAAAACCATAATTTTCTGAAAACAAACGAACATAGCGTAATATTCAACTTAAACATCTGCTTTTACAGTTATCCTTACTGTATTCTAGCTGCAGTAAGAAGATTTTCATACTTCTCGTGCGGAAGATCAATATGCATCTTCTTGCGCTTCGCTATTTTCAACTCCTTTTAGCTTTAAGTTCTCTCTATTTTTCCCCACTCTCACATTAGAGGTCTGGTCACCCTAAATGCAGAGGTGGCAAGTGTCCTGCCTCAGGCCACGGGGAACAAGCGGCTGGGTCAGTCTTTCTTTCGAAACACAAAATGAAAAATCCCACCAAGGAGGGATTGTAAAACGTCCTTCTCCAGAAGATTGAGGTCCGCCTATCCATAGAGTATTCTTGAGGAACATTCTCCGAACATTAAAGAGTCACGCACAATCCTTCTTGTGAAATGTAATTAGAGGCTTAAAAATCTCCAATAGCCGTCTTTGTTAACGCTCCGAACCTCGTTGCCAACGGTTTTCGGAAT
Source organism: Sympetrum striolatum (assembly GCA_947579665.1). NCBI lineage: Eukaryota > Metazoa > Arthropoda > Insecta > Odonata > Libellulidae > Sympetrum > Sympetrum striolatum. Next base: position 16,928,862 of record OX388350.1, read on the forward strand.
CAACAGAAATACCCAGACTACCAACTTTCTGTTAAACACCCGATGAACATTTCAACAGCTGTCCTATGTACTTCATGGATGCTAAAGATGGAAGCCGTATTCCGATGTATCTTAATTACATTATATATAACTATATCTGCATCCAAATTCTGTTTTATTTATATTCCTGAATAAAATCGATTGTGGCAGGCTTTACCGTGTGGAAATCCACAACAAAGGATGTTAAACCTTATTCTTCGCATCTTCTTATATTCCTGAATATTAAAAACAACTAGTAAGCATCTTGTCGAAGACATTTAGGCGTTATAAAGTCAACCAGTGTGTATACATTTATTTCGATTTGATAAAGCCATCAAGAATTATAGAAAATCAATAAATATTATATTTCAGATTTTAATATCTCCTTAAATACTAAATTTACGGGTTTATTAGCTAATTAACGAAAAATTTGTACTAATGGGAGAATATTTTGGGACGGAGAAATTGCGTTGTTATAGAAGGATACTAAATAGCCAGTATTTTTCCATCTGCAAATTAGGGAAGCTAATGAAATTATTTTAGTATCTGTATGTATTGTTTGGAGGAGTTTTGGATTGAAAATGCGTGGCTGAGAAGCTGAGTTATTTAAAACTAAGAGAAAATACATGTATACGTATATAGGTGGTAATTACCTCCGAAGACGGAATAGATTTTTAAAGGCGTAATGCAGTGGTGGAATATTTGTTCTGTTAGTGGTAAAACCTGAAGAGAAGACTAGAAAGTGGCAGTTTTGCATATTTCCGGTAGCGTAAAAGGTGTTATGCATTTGGAATGGGTAACGCCTGGAGTCGCTGTTAAGTATGAAGAAGGGCGCTAATGGCGCTTGTATGGGGAATATGTGATAGAAAGAAAGCCTTAGAGGCGAGGGAAATTATTTCCAGACGCAGAGAGAACGAGTGGCTCCCGGGTGAGTGTCACAGTTCACTGCGGCGGTGGAGGTCCGAAGTATAGAAAATGAATGAACAGCACTTGAGAGAGAAACCAAAGTTATACAAAGCGGAAAAGGGATGCATGAAATGGTCTATATTAAAGTTTATTAATTTTAATCTGTATGCACGATTATATGATTTCTGCATCCCCAAAGCTTTTAAGATTGGTATCAGTAATTTATGTGATGCCATTTCTGGAAGAATAATTCGTAGAAAATACAAATAATGTAAACTTCCTTTCCGACGTCTTCTAATCTCGATATCGTAGTTTAATAATTTTTCATAATGTTTTATAGTTGATAATTACTTTACAAACGTAAGGGGGAAACATAATCTATTGATGCGGCCGAGATGTTGTGGAAAGACATAACTGAACACAGATTTATACTTTCCCACAAAAATGTATTATTGAACTATTGGTTTCGGTGTTACACCATCGTCAGGTTCAACAAAACTAAATTCTCAAACTGCGGAGACTTACTTGGAATCCGACCTCTCACCCCCTCCTTTAGTTACCAATAAGCATTCCCTCCCTGCCTCCAACCTTCCCCTGCTACCTCCTGATTGGCTGTTATTGTATGCATATCTTTGTCCAACTCATCTACAATGTATTTTTATTTTCTTTTGTCTGTTATCACCCAACTTAAAATGTAAGTCTCGGCAGTTTGAGAATTTAGTTTTGTTGAACCTGACGATGGTGTAACACCGAAACCAATTGTTCAATAATAATATTTTGTGGAAAAGTATAAATACGTGTTCAGTAAGGGGGAACTCCATATAAGTTTTAAATCAAGTGTAATTTCCCCGTAAGAAAAAGTTACTTAGCTATTCACGATAAATAAATGATTTCTTGTAGCTTCTGGACGAGAAAACGTTTTTTAGCGAAACAAATTAATTCAAAATTTCTTTAAGAGTAAAAATTAAATGGTTGATTTGAGGGGAAAACACGTTGTAATCTGAGTATTTCACAAAGATAGCTTTACTCTTACATCCAGCCATTTTGTAATACCCAAATTTATCTTATTTAATGTAGATTTATTTTCTCCCTAAAATATTTTCAGGTTATTTATATACCAATGAGAAAAAGTTGATAATAGAAGATATGCTTATACGCTTCAACAGAGTTTGCTGGTGAAGTGAATAAATAATAAGTTTTTTTAGTTTGCCCTTTGGGTGAAAATTATTACACTATCCTTTTCCAGAAAATGTGTAAAATAAATATTTTTAAACTCCATGAGGGTACATTTTTACTAAACCACGGGTTACAAGGTTACATAGCATACTATGACACCACTTTCTTCTTAATTTGTGGTTCAGTAAAAGTCCTGATGGAGGGTTTTACATTAATAAATGCCACAAAATCACACCTGACTCTGTAACGTTTATATATACATACTTACATACATACATACATACATACACACACACACATACACACATATATATAAATACATTCAAATTCTCATCAAATTCATCTCTTTTACTCCTATATATTTAAATTACCTTATCTACTAAACGATTTCCAAATCAATTGCTTGCTTCAGATAATTCAATTCCTACATTGTTTTGGGATTGAAAATTTTTTCTACGTCGACACTATCCTTGGATTCGGCCCATTTTTCGCTTGAAATAGCACCGGTAGTCCTTTCTTTAAATTCTCCATCGTGCATCGGTTTTCCAATCTCCCAGCCCATTCCCTGACCATCCAATTCGACTTCCATTTCCGCAGCATAAATGTTTTAAGTGCCGGAGACAGAGGACTCTTTCGATTCCAAATATGCATCAGCCGCTCTTGCCCGATTTCTTATCAATTTTTCATCGATCGCTCCCGATCTACGCCTTTAACATTCCAATTACTGCGGGCCATTGAACTCGTTTAAAAGCCTTTTAAGGAGCTAAAAACGCGAGATGAGAATCTTTCTCGAATCCCGTCTCCCTCACCCATCTGCTCTCGAAGAGCGAACGAACCCGAAGAACGAAGTCTTTTATCTGCACGCCTCCTCATAATCTCCATTTGAGGGTCCTCAAAGTAACTTATCCCTTCATCGCGTTAAATTGATGGTTTTGTAAGCGTAACTTCGTTTGTTTATCGCTGGTGAAATGAAAACTCATTCTCCGTGGGTCGTCTCTGATCCTAGTTAAAAAAAAAACAACATTTCAAGCATTCCTTTTTCCTCCTATTTTCTCTGAAGATTTTATAAATTCTATGGGAATATCCTTTCGCCCATGGTCGGTGAATTGGTCCGGGGGGAATTCGTACGCGTGGAATTCGTCCTCGGGGAATTGATCCCCCGCGCTGATGTTATTCCGTCTTTGGTTCTTCTGGTTCTTCTGTTTATTGGTTAATGTTATAAATAAATTAACCGGGGGGGTTGGGTTGGGTAGGGTAGGGTTGGGTGGGGTTGGGTTGGGTTGGTAGTACAACATCAGCGGGGGGGATCAATTCCCCGCGTACCAATCTGTCGGGAGATCAATTCCCCGCGGACGAATTCCCCGCGTACGAATCCCCCCCGGATCAATTCACCGGGCACCCCTTTCGCCTGCTCCTCTCAATATAAAAGAATAATAATCGTCTTTACATGGGCGAGATTGAGACTAAAAGTCTCATCCATCCATCCAACCCATCGTCATTAATTATAGAATAATTAAATAAAAGAGAATAGTATGAGAAACAACTGGAAGAATTGTGGATGTAAAAACCTAGGTGATTCTTAGGAAAAAATCCACAGCAGGAAAACACCCACAAAGAAGGGGGGTGTGAAAAACCTGCGCAATCATTACCGATAGTTATAACTAAAAGACGAGAAAAAAAAGAAGAAGATGATAAATTTAAAAAATATATCAGTAATTACTTACACAAATAAGTCTCAGTAATTTAGTAAGTAGTAGTATTTAGTAGTAACTCAGTAATTTGCACAAATGATAGAAATATACAAAATAACATAAAATAAACAGAGAAAAAAAGGAAAAAGTAAATAGATTTGTATCCAATAGGTACAGTATGAGACAAATAAATACATATCATAAACAACATCATCGATACAATGCATACAGTAAACAGCAATCAAAATTGCATACAACGTAGACATTCAGGTAACTCTAAATAAGAAAAAAGGAAACGATGAAAATTATTATGTACAAAGACGAAGAATGCATCTGTTTATATCTGCCAAGTGTTTATAGGATAGAGGAAATTTCTTTTCATAGCCTATGATAGGGTTTTTGTAAGAAAGATTTGCGCAGTAGATGGAGGCTTCCTCTTCCTTTCATTCAATTCAACCACATACCACATTCTTTTTCCCTTTCGCATAAAAGGTTTCCCAAATCTTCCCTTTACGTGGAAACTGGTTAGCCCTCTTTATTCCCAATCAATTCTTATACCTCTTCATAAAACAAATCTGTTTGCCACGGCACACTTTCTGCAACAGTTCCTCTCTCTTATTTTTCCTGCTTCTTTCATTATTTTGAGCTCCTCAGATCCTTTCTCGTCCGACATAATTCCAACCTTTCATTACTCTGCTCCAAAGTGTTGCATTCTTATTTCCCGTTGTATTTATATTCTTTGAAAACTCTCATTTTTGTCATCTCTCTCTCATATTGTAATCCCTCATCCGACTCTCCCGTGAGAATATTAAGGTGAGTTCTATTTTCTTTCCCTTTCTTGATGCCTTCCAATCCCTATTTCGCTGCTTTTATTTTGATTTGGTGAATTTTATTTGCCAATATTTCAGTTTCTATAGAGCATGCCATGGCGTCTGAGTGACTACGAAAACTAATGGAATATCATTATTTCGTATTATTTCGATTACTGATTTGTAACATATGCAAAGAGATTGAAAAAAATCACCCACGTGTGGTGGGTGAATTTTAACGAATTGGATTCTCCTTCAAAGAATACCTCCCCTATTCTTTTAGAATACTATAATAAATAATATAATATATAATAATACTATTTTTGCCAGCAATGCATGCTTTTTCTTAACGAATCCTGCGATCAAATCTGATATAAAACATATTTACTTCGTGAATTATTCCTAATCTCTGTTTGAATCCAAATAGGTCACAAAGAAATCATATTTCTAGCTCTTTACAGCTACTCAAGGGTATATTTGCTCAATGTACTAACGGGTATCTCAGTATATACTTACTTATTTCTATTCTTATAATTACTCTAAAACATATTTTTACTTTCTCCCTAAACGTAGTATAGAGAAAGTATTGTATTCGCAAAAAAATTCGACCTCCAGATTTCGACGGAAATAGATGTTTTGGGGCCCATAGAGCTCGTTTTTGATATTTTCCCGAACATGTCTGTCTGTGTGTCTGTCTGTCTGTGGTAAAAAAGTTTGTAGGCGCTCTATCTTAAAAAGCAATTATCCGATCATTTCCAAAATAAATATTTAGTATTTTCCTAACAATGCCAAGAGTTTATTAGTTTTTGGTGAATATTATAAGCTACATTTTACTCGTAGTATATATTCTTATTAAAAATTCAACCTTGATTTTATCTCGAAATATTTATTGCCTACTAATTCTATTTTCCATCAAAGTTGACATAAAGGAAATCAAAAAATTAATTTAATATAAAATGGTTTATTACGAAGGATTTTATGCTTACTTCAATTTGAATGTATATTTTAATGAGAATGTATTTCATTCCTAGACTCATCATCGGATTCCAATATTACATTAAGAGATGATTATACATTCAATTGGATAAAAACAAGTTTATCTTCATTTTGATATGAATTATTCGCTTAAGATTCACCATCAACTACATTTTACTACGAAGTTTCAAAACGACGAGGAATCAATTTCGTAAAATCTTTCTTCTTTTGAGAAACATCCACTCAAAGATTGTCATATCATTCTCTTTTAGGAGCAAATAGAATACGCGAGTCGATTGAAGATGAAAGGACGGTGCGGAAATGTATAAAGCACACCTACGGTCGCATTCATGAAAGGCAAACGACTCTCTCTGGTGTGCGTACATATCTGTAGCGAAATTCCGCGGGCACATATCATAAGGACTCGCCACCGAGGTTTTAAATATCGAGTGGAACTAATTGCGTTGGGGTGGGGGAAGGTCAAGTGGTGGGCACATATTTAATGAGAGGATTAGAGAGGACATTTCAGGAGTCGGTTCGATATACGAAATAGCGTTGCCCTAGTACGCCGGATGACGTCACGGCGCTGCAACAGAGCCACAAAAGAGGAGAGAAACTGAGTTCCGATTCATTTCTCACAGAATATAATTTCCCCGTTCCTATTACCGCTCTATTTTTAACGAAAGTCGCGAATTCCCGAAGGCTGGATACACATTCCCACGAACGGTTTTCAAGCGTAGCCGAAAATACATTTTATTGCGTCACGAATCTTTTTCATCTAAATTTCCAAGCGAATTTTTCTGTTATCAACTGGTTTATCGTCTCCATTCCGAGATCTTTCTCCGCCTCAAAAGACATTCCCGAGGGTTTTTCTCGTATAAATTGCCTCGGTAAACGAGTTTATCTCTTACTACATCCTTACGAAATCAGAGGACAGGGTGCTAACGTAGTTTTGGGCGACGGAATTGGATTAAGGTTTTAGGAAATGGAAAAAGATTCCTCTGGCGAATGAGGTGCGCCGAGGATGAGATAAACGCCGATTTTGAACGAGCATTAGATGGAATTATGTTGGATACGATAAATGATACGGAGTTTCTGCAGAAAGTCTTCGTTTAAGGATATTTTTACCATTATTACGGCATAAATTTTGTATTTTCCATCGCAACAAGCCTATTCTGTGATGATTTGGCAAGTCATGAAGATGTTAAACATTAGGGTTTATCTGATCGAAATATTTCTTCGTGCCTTTTAAAATAACATACATATACATAGATATTCCACCAAAATACGCAGTAAGCAAAACGTCAGATTAATTTCAAGTTTTTGCTATTTCTTCTAAAACTATGGAGCTAAGAATATCCCTTGAGGAAGGTTACGATCCTATTCTAAGGTTAATCGAAAATCACATCAAACTGTGATTTTCTTTCTTTCTGATATGAAAATGGTGCTATAAATTTTAAATAGAGTTCTACTAATCTTATGATAGTTCAATATTATTCTGAAGAAAGGAAAGATATATTTCCACATTATACTGACAGCCTCCATGAAATATACATGAATATCATTAAACTGCGGAACTAAGAATCAGTGCTCAACAAAAGGTTATATACCCAATGATTTCTATATCAATCCATTAAAAATTTATGATGTTTACAATGCTGCTATCTATTGCCTGATTATTAAGACCAGCTATTCATAAAAACTTGACAATCGCGCCAACAGATAAGATTCCTTGACATACATGTTTTAAGATAATTTCGCCGAAGCGAAGCAAGGAAAATTGGATAGTTTCAACGAAAAATGTTAATTTGGGTGTATGAAATTTTACGAATGGAAAATTATCTACGTCTTCTATAATATAAAATAGAGTGTGGGTGTGTAATGTATGTATGTTCGCTAAGAACTTGAGAATCGATAATCGCAAAACTTTGAAATTTTCTACAGCATTAAAATTTGACCTCGCGCAGAGTATAGGCTACTTTTTATTTCCTTTAAGTCCACGGTTCGAACCCAGTCGGGTCAAAACCTTTTCATGAGAAATACAGGTAAAGTTCATTTTATCCGTTTCAGGGTTCATTTCTTCTGCAAAATTAAATTAGATATAACAGTCCTACGAAGTCGAATCAAGCACCAAAAGAAGGAAAACAGAATAAACATTTTCATTTTGATCGTGGAATTTCGTTTTCGATTCGAAATTGCGCACAATTTGATAAAGTACGTGAATATTTTATCGAAATTTTGAGGTCGTAAACAACCCATCCCCCTGACGATCAAGGCGATTGTTGATTTCGAGCTCATGCGTAATTCTATAAGAAGACATGGAAAATGAATGCCCAGATACAATTAATGCTGTAAGTAAGATATAGACTTTATGAGTTAGAGATTTAAACATTATTATTTATGAGATTCAAACATTTGCATTCACATTATCTTGTAAAGAATCTTTCGGAAATATATACGAAAACTTTAAAAATTCGAATTTTGTTGAAGAGTCTATAGCAACTAAGTTTTATTTATGTCAACGTTATTGACCAATTCACCGGGCGCCATCTTAAATATAGGAAAATTACCGATAATAATCCGAGCAAGTGGAGGGATTCAATCAAATCCCAGAAAAGCTTCAAGAAGTAGCAATTGTAGTTTGAGGAGCAATCCATTAGAAACAAACAATTTTAAACCGAAATCTTACGTTGAAAATTTGGTTTTTACGATAATTGAAAATTAAAACAAAATTAAGGGTAAATAACTACTGTTTGTTTATTAAATTCCGAGAATTGATGGTGGATATAAATAAATAAGGTAATGGTAGAGGTAAAATAACTACCCGTTTCTATAAAAGGAGTATTAGTTAAATTCCGAGCATTTATATCTGGTGGATATAAAACCGTAGTATAAAATAATGTTCAAATCAATATAGTATGACGACAATATATAATGGATGACCAAGAATGTAAGGGACTCATCCAGGACAACCTCACTACTAACAACAAGTTAAAAATAGTAATTTTCTAATAAAGAAGTTTCCGTCCGTTTCCACTGTAGTAACCTTAATAAATAACAAGGTGTGTGATATGCTTCACAGATTAGGCATCCGATTTGTAATCAGAAAACATGACAGAGTTGAGAAAGGTGGTGACAAAGAATTATGGGCCAATTTTCCCGACTTTCCAGTTAACCAGAGATTAATAACCCCTTTCTTTCAGCGCAACAGATGTTGCTTTAGCCAGCTCATATTAAGAGGAATTGCGGTCATCACCGAGATTAAGCGCGGAAGCCTAATTTCGAAGATACGACACGTACGCGGATTTTGCAATCAAGCGAAGATATGAGTTGACTTTCCTGATAGGATTTCTTACTTCCACTGAAATGCGCTGGTCATGCTATTCATCGAATTTGTTTTTATAAATTTTAAAATTAACTTAGAATCCTCATGATTACCCAAATTTAATACCCTTTCTTTCACATCTTTTAGCTTGTACTAATGTTTGCGCAGATTTTCCATAACCCCCTTCTTCGTGGGTATTTCCCTGCATGTAGCGGATCTTTTTTCTTAAAATATTACCTTTGTTTTTTTATACCCACCCCTTCCATGGTTTTCCCCTCTACATAACTCCATTCACCTACTCATTGCCTATTTTTTAATATCATTGACGAAAGGTTGGATGGAAGAAGATATTTTTCAGTCTCAATCTCGCCTTAATAAATACCTTATAGACCTCATTTAAACATAGAATCAATATCTTTCTGAGCAGAGAGTATATTTCTGAATTGAAGCAGAGCAAATACACATTGCTGCATTACAGGTGGTTAAAATCGTTATGAAATATGCATATTTTCTTCACCTCCAATACTTATAATGGTTTCATGATGGCCTACATAAATAATTATCTACTTGCTTTATTGAGATACGAAAATTTTACAACATTAATTCTCTTATTTACTGAAATTTAATTATATTTTCTTTCCATCTAAAAAATAATCTAATAATGTTGTTTTCCAACAAGCTCTAATTTCATTTTTCTTTACTTACACTGAAACAATAACAAAAATGGACTATTGGAAGTTATGTATCATTCGATTCAATCACAAATGCCTCATTAGACAAATATTCAAACCCACCAGTCGATTGAAATGTACATCTCCATATATTTTCTCAGCAAATACGTAAATTATTTTGCGGTTCCAGGTAATTGGTATTAGGTAGTCAGCCACATCGCGCATACCACTCATAGCTGCACCAAAATCCCTCCGTTCACTGTACATTATGCATTGCAAACTCCCAAACGTCCAGAAATGCATCGCATCCTCAATCGCCCATAATAGCGGTAATGCTATTCCAACTCACGCCTCCAATTCAATTGGCAAAAGGGGAAATACTTCAAATCAACAGGAAATTACTAATAAATTTGCATAATCACACACCTTCTTGTTTTAAACGGGACCACGAGGGTTTGCGGAAAGTGAGAGCTTCTTGTCACCAATTGAGAAATGTCCCGCTTCCATATTTAATGTTACCCCAGCGACCGCAAGCGACAAAAAGCGGGCAGCATTTCGCCCGGAGGCCGCAAAAACACGAAAAGGGACGTCATTGAGTTAGGGTCCATCGCCGGGAGGCTGATTCATCACAAATACGTTCATAAATTCGATCGTCGGAAGATTCGAATCAGGATCTAGTGGAGGCCTGCATTTGTCTTGTGGATAAATTAAGATGGGGGATCTCCTGTGAAAAATCGATGTGTCACTTTGCGTAAGTGAGGGGATCACTCAGACCAAAGAGAAAAGTAGGTTATTGAACCGAGGGGCATTATGGGTACATCCCACAATACCTTCACCCGTTAATTAATACGGTGGTTGAATACTGGATGTGACACCATGGAAACATTATGGATTGGTTGTTTGCCATTAAAAAAAACCGGTTTGTTCAACATTACACTTTCATACTATGCATATTATGTACAAAAGTAGCCCATATATTTATTTTTCTCGCATAATATTAGTATTCTTTATTGTCATAATTTACAAATGACGCATAAATTAGCAATATAGCATAAATTGCCTTCCTATGATTTACATCCGATTCAAATGACACGCATTCAAAACTAATTCCTAGGACGGAGCAAATGAAATCTCTGAAAGGCAAAATTGCCTAAGTGTATCGCCAAAGAAATAAATTTGCTTGTTGTTTCCGAGTAACGCAACGGATATGTTTTATTCATTTGGTCTATACAGAATGCCTAGTGAAGTATTTTTTGCCGATAAAAATCATTGAAGACTGGATCAGAGAACAATGCCATTTAAATATTGGAGTAAATATATTCTGCTGTGGTTTGAGCCAAAAAATTTAATTGATTCGAATTTTATTTAATTAGAAATATAGTGAACTAGTTAAGTATAGGGAATTAGCTTGGAAATATTCTGTAATTAAATTCTGAAAAGTCTGTGCTTGCCCTTAGCTGAGTAGTAAATGAAATTGAAATGTTTGTACAACGTAAATCGAGGTAGGCTTCCAGAATATAGTGGTACCTTGGTTAACGACGCTAATCCGTTCCAGGATAATCGTCGTTAACCAAAACCGTCGTTATCCAAGGCGCGATTTTCCACAGGTATAATAATGGTAATGGCTTAACGTATTTCCCGGCGTCGAGGACGCACTCCAGTTATTGGAAGCAAAACTTATAATATTTACCGATTTAACTCCGGTGAGACAACATGTGCCTATGTGAATTTAGCTACAATTTGGCATTGAACTATTTTTAATATTCTCCGCTAGCTGCTATTCAGTATGTTTTTATGATGTAACGTACACCAAATATTAGTTTATAATACAGTGATTATAAATAGACGTGCTGAAACAAGTGAAACTCCGGAAAGACCAATCGACGAGGCGTCGTGAGCCAAATCCTACGTCGTTACCCAAGATATAATTTGGTCACAGCAACTCGTCGTTAACCAAGTCCGTCGTCAACTAAGGCCGTCGTTAACCAAGGTACCACTGTATATAGATAATTTTTCGCACACGGATTTACAAAAAGGCTTTTGAGAGATAAACGGTGACATTTTTAATCTTTGTGGCGGTCATTATTTTGAGTAATCCTGGAATCTGTCTCGAACAGTGGATTACAGCTAAACGATGAAATTCAACATGAAATTCATCGAACGTTAAACTCAAGAAATTCAACTTAATAATTCTTTAAAAAATCCATCATGAATTCAAAATTTTATCAACTCTTATCAATTTTAATGTTTTTAAATGTGAATTATCTTCATGCTTTCGTTTATTTTAGATAAAATTGTAAGAATGAGAGAATATCAAAGTCTTTAATACAATGTATTAAATTCTAGTTGAAGTCACACAATGCACCGCGAGTTTGAAAAATAGGACACGTTATGGAAATATCTCCTTTTAGATGTAAGTATTACGTCCTTTATGATTTTATCTCCATTTAGATGTAGATATTGCATCCATTGCATATTACTTCTTCCGACTGAAAGAAAGTATTAATCAATCAGAGAATACTCCCATGAATTAATTGAAATTTTTATTGGTACTACAACAAATGAAACTTTAAATTTATATTTCAGATTCTTGAGAACCCGGTTTCAAGAGTGTAATTTAATTACTTTTTCTAAAAGGAGTAAAATTGTGCGTTTAGAGAACTATTAATGCTCTAAACATATTCAATTAAGTAATAATAACATCTCGAAAAAAATAAGAAGACAAAATTGTGGTGCACAAGTTGCACAAGGATCGATGTAATTGAGAATGATAAGATAAAAATTATGTATATAAAATGAAGTTTTTCAACAATCTTAGAGAATGTCCATTGAATGTTCCGACTGGGAAATCATGTTTTGGATTCATTTATAATTCATGCTATGGATAAGTTATCTTCAGATATCTTTATTCTTTCTCGTTTAATATCTTTATTTACGATTATTATTCGCACGTTAAAAAATAAGCATTCAAGATTTCCAAGGATTCCGTGGAGAAGAAATGTACGTATGTTCGACCTATGTTGAAATTTTTAGAGCACGATATATTTCAAACCTCAGGTGTGGAAAGGAGTCGAGAAATCAGTGTCAAAAAATGAGTTTGCGGGAAAACCGGAAAGAAACCCAACGCGAAACGAATGTTCGCTGGAGGTGTTCCAGATTCGGCTTTTCCCCGAATACTGCCATTTCCGTCACCACGCGTCAAAGAATCCATGACTTCGATATTCCCCGAAATTAATGTTTCTCGCGTTGGCTCAAAGATCGTTACCATTGATGGTCACCCTTTACGCCCATTATTTTTCCAGATTAATTAATTTCGCGAAAAGTGGAGCACAGAACGCCATCAACGAACAAAGGGTTCCTTCGCTTTCCTTACGGGCGAATGCGCTGTTGCCACGTCCCGGCGACGAAAAATTAATTTCCCGAAAAATTTAAAGATATCGATCGATATTGCGTAAAATTATTCTTTTCGACGACCTTACAAAGAGGTTTGGTGTCAAACAAGGACGCTCTCTTCTGCTCTCGTTATGCATCGAGTCCAATGCGAACATGAATAAAATGCGTTCTTGCTTTATTGCTACACTTCTTGTTAGACAGAAAACGTTCGAAAATAATGCAGAATCAGACTGGTGCGTATGCAACTTTAGAGATATACTATTCATTTATTTGGAGTAAAATATCTCGGGAATAGTTACAGGATCAGCCAAGCCTGTAAAGAAGTTTCTACGAAAATTAATTTTATGAAAACACAGAAAATTATATAAACATTATTCTCCTAATGAAAATTAAAAACGAACTTTGTAACTTCCACTGTTTATTAATAATACACAACCTGTTTTGGTCGTTAGACCATCCTCAGGTGGAATGAAATCGAAGTTGAAAAAGAGTTTTTAATTTTCATCATGTTGCAAGTAAAAAGTTCAACTTTTTACTTTACTCCTATATTAGAATTTAAAAATCGCAAATTCTTACCAAACTTCTCAGTAATTTCGAAAAACGTTATACTCAATATTAGTTTGAAGGAACATTATAAACATCAGGTGTCAATAATTCATATTGACCAGCATAACAGTATGTACTGTACCGTGTTAAATTGTTGATTTCGCATCAAAGAAACAGCACGAATTAAACCAGTTCTCTTGGCGAATACTTTGACACTGAATTCTTTTAAAGGTTAAGGTCAGTTGTCAGTAGATGTAATCAAAATATAGCGTAGCCTCTTACAGATGACCTCTGCTAGGGATTCGTCACCAGACAAAAGTCATAAGACTTAGGTCCAGAATTCCAGAATTTTTTCTGGCCTTCACATGCGTAGTGTAGTATGAAAGAATAATGGTAAAATGGGTGAATACTGAAGAAAGCCTCTTCTCTTATGCAGGTTGAAGCTAGGGCTGTTCCCCAAGGGCTCTGTGGACCGAGAGGCCCTCCGCCGAGATGGACTGACGCTGTTTGGAAAGCTAATCCGGACGAAGAATGTGGAGTCGATGCAAGGAGAACAACCAACCAAAACGAAGACCAAGGATGGCAAGGTCAAACTCAAGGTGAGTCCATTCAGTAACCTCCATTTTGATGTGGAGCATCTTCCCCCCCATCATTCATATTTTATGCTGTTTGCTTTGCAATCCAAGACCTGTTGTCCCTGCCTCGTTTGCCGTTTCTGCATTGTTACTCCGGTATCTTCTTTTACAGGCAATCAGTTGAATTCTTCATGAATTTATTTTCTCCTCTTCCTTTGTCACTTCTGTGACTAGACTCAAACATACCAAATTAATAAGCGTGAACGCGGAATATGGAGGATGTAAATAATAATATTTTACATTTTATTTAATTGGCTACAAAAAAGCAATGTTTTAAATGTATTCTTGCTCGAGAGATTTTAATGACAGGGAAACTTGTTGTTGCGGTAACTGTTTTAGATTTAACTATTACATTATTTTCAGATAAAATTGACGTCTACAAAGGGTCTAGAATGCCGGCGTTAATTGATAAACACCGATACAGATTGAGTTTTTATGAACTCGAGCCTTTTTAATACCCCTTTTATATCTTTAATTGGCATCGTTTTTAAAATAGATGATAATTTTGCTTTCCTAACAAACTTTATCAGATATACGCAAATCAATTTTCAGAGCTCTCTGGTATTTTATTGCTATGCTCACATTGAGTCTAATCTTTCCATTGATTCAATTAATATTTTATTACACGTAATAATTTTCTCAAAATATCTGTTTTTTAGTCCTTTATGCTTTCCTCCCTATTTACAATTTTGATTCCGAATATCCAAAAGAACTATAAGCTTAGTGCCGTGAAGATTTATTGGCAGTTAAAGAAATCAATGCTCATCAAAACTGAATTCGATAGGATCAATGAATACTTTAATATTACATCGCCTTGAATGAAATAAAGTCGTACGTAACGAAAAATCTTATAAAATTTTATTTTATGGTTTTATTTCGAATTCACAGTGTATGAAATAATAGATGGAGGATAGCTGTTTTAAAAATATTTAATCGAAAATATAAATTACGAAAGATCGTTATTATTAGATCGAGCTTGCGTATACATTGATTGCTCTTCATTATTAACAATAATGAAGCACACCAGTCTGTTCTCAAGTTGCCAAGTACCTCAAGTGCTCTTTCACTTTAGAATATGCCAAACAAAAAGTTTAAGGTAAATATTAGAAAGGTTTAAGATAAATTCGTTATGACAATTTTTATGACGATTAGCTTCTCTTCATTGAATTGATATTATTTTAAAATGATAACTATAGTGACTTTTAAGAGGTCTTTCCCAACAAGAAAAAACTCAAGAATTAGAATTTCAAAGGGCTTAATACTTGTGAATATGAATCGTAAATAGTAATAAATTTTAATCAAGAATACTTCAGGATGAAAAACAATAAATATAAGGAAGCGTTAACATGAAAACCTCTGAAAGATAAATAAATAGGATACCTACAACATGAAATTGTATGTTTTCTGAAATTAAAATTTTCACATTATGATAAATGGTAGCAAAATGCATAATATCACTGTTTAAATCCATAAAGACATATCGTTTTCAACAGAAATCTCTGCGAAATTCATGTTATTTCACATACCGAAAACTCAGTGCTATCTTGATTTTAACTTTTAGCTGTCTTCGAATCTCCCAGGATCGCCTCATTTCTCAAAAGCAAGTTTTTAAGGGATCGCAATTCCCTTCCTTTTTATCACACCCTTTGTGCTTATATTGGGGAGTGCATTTGTAACCCTGTTCCTGGAAAAGAACTCAAGTCATTTAGGGCCTCATAAATACTTCCAAACTGAGCATGCACGGGATGTAACCGTCGAGCGGAAAATTACCCATGATTCATCCGAGTCCTGTCCACAAAGTTAAGAGACGAAGTTGTCCGCGAAATTATATATTGATAGTAGTTTTTGCGACATCGCCTGCAGTAAAAGTTGGTGGTCGCAGTAAAAAAAGGTTTCGAGTCTTTGCGGAATTATTCGTTTCCGCAAACATGAATGTCGTAACACAGCGAGATACTTCGCAAATAGATTCCAGATAATTCCATCCGTGTAAGAAGTACCAAACCTCTGCAGGAAGTGAACTCGATTACGTCACATTTTTACGACCCGCTGTGCGGTATAAATAGGAAATCGCCGTCGATTCCACAGCTTCGGCGTCACAGTTTTGCCAAAGGAATTCGGGAATCCTTGGAATTCGAGGACAATTCGGCCGTTATTGCGCCGAAATGGGGAAAACAAACAGAAGCGCACTTGATTACTGAATTCGGGACCGGATTTATTCCGCTTGGTTTCACCTTTTCAAGCCTTTGAACAATCGCGGCCGAAAATTTGCTGATTAAGACGTCGATAAACAAACAAACAAGTTCTCCACCGATTCTTCCTTTCTGCTACGGTCGGGAAGTTCGAGGTTTATATTTTGTTGCTTTCAGCATAATTCTGGCGGAAAATTGGGACTGGCTCTTCTGTATTATTATTATTATTATTAAATGAACACTACAAGTAGATTATAAATGTGGTGGCAGTGGTTGGACATTACATATAATACAAGCATACATTCATACAGTCGTACATGGTCAAGCAATATATAGATAGTCAATATAAATTGAGGGGTAAACAATATACCTTTGAGGCATTTGGAGGGAGGGAAACCCCTCGGAAAACCTCACTCTGACAGAAGTCGAGACGTATACATAATACAAAATTTACATATGTTATCCCGTCTCATTAAAAGAAAATATTAACAGAATTAAATTAACAGTTATTACAATTTATTTTATAATTATACAACTATATATAATATATATATATAATATATAACTATACAAATAATTATACAACTTCTCCTTGAAGGTACGCACTTGGGAAGGAAATGACTCAAATATACCTGCAGGGAGAGCGTTCCATTGATCTATTGTTCTATTAAGGAATGAGAATTTAGCAATAATTGCTAAATTCTCATTCCTTAATAGAACAATAGTCCTTAGTCCTTTGAGAGGGAGGTTCTATTTTATAACTATGGTCTTTCCTGCTTAAATAAGTGGGGTTTCTAATTCTTCTCTTAATATCTGCCCATGCTGTCTTGCCTTAATAAGCGTTGTATAAGCTTCCTAAACTGTAAACTTTCCTTCTGTTTTCTAAAGTTTCCCAACCTAGCTTTTCTAACATTTCTGTTACACTTGCAGTTCTTTTGAGGTTATTTTTAACATATCGTGCGGCTGTTCTCTGTACCATCTCAATTTCTTTAATCAGTCCTATTGCTTGTGGATCCCAAACCATTGCGCCATATTTCAATATTGGCCTAACTAATGATTTGTACGCCATTTATTTTTGAGTTTAGACTTCCTTTTCCCAATACCCTCCTAAACAAGTGCAATGCCTTATAACCTTTAGATACTATATTGCAGATATGAGTTCCCCACTGCAGATCCTTCGTTAGCGTTACTCCGAGATACTTACAATCGTATTTTTCTACCAGTAAACTACCGTTTAACATGTACCCCCATTGGAAGACATTTTTACATCTACGAAAACGAATATTATATGCTATTCCAATTCCAATATCAATGTATGCTATTCCTTAAAAACACGAGAAAAAATGTTGCACTGTCTTCAATGTAATTTATCGCAAGAAGTATTACAATTTTAAAATCAAATTTGGAATTTGTGCTAGGTACAGTAGTGTCTACCGTTTGGCATTTTTCGTTGGGGATTCATTGATTTTTGCTCTCAAGACAGATTCGCCAATTTTCGACATTCGAACACTACATTCATAGGCGATGTATTTAGATGATATTCCGTCTTTGTTCTCAGTAAAAATTTAAGAATAAATTCATTTGGCTTAATGCCTTTCGATAGATCTAATTGCAAGCTAAAATTTATTACAACTCATTTACTGATAAGTAAAAGAGGCATTTAAGAAATACGTATATTACCGTTTCAACGCAAGTTATTGCGAATCAATGATCATCTAATCTCTCTATTTTTAGTCTTTTAAATTAAAACTATTTTTCTAAATCGAAACACTAACTTAATCGCAACGGTTTTGGTGGATTAGATTTCATTAAATTGGAAAAATATGTTGTCAGGCATGCAAAATGTCTATATGTTTTATCATTGATGTGAGCCATTTTGACTGCTTCTGTATCATATATCTCCTTAAACATTTAAAGTACTAAATCTACAATGTTTCCTTTAGTAATCGCTACGAGTTTTCTTTGTCTTATTAAAGTTTACTTCTTTCCTTTCCTTTACACAACCTTAATATATTCGATATAACTTTATCCCAGAGGAGCTGATGAAACTTGATAATTTCCCCAATTTCCATTCTCAGCCTCTTCGTAATTAAGGCCCTATCTGATGATATTTAATCTTCACCGATCGGCCGATTTAATGGCATTAATCGTTTTAATCTTTTTTAGCTTTTAATTCGGTGGAATTTCAATTTAATTTGCAAGAAAAGCAAACAGAGAAGCAAGGAGTAATGGGATCTTGGCATCCGTTTACTACACGTCCTTTAAATTCAATTATGTTAGAGCGCTGGTGCTTCCTTCATTAGAAAGAAGACGGAAGCAAGAAGGAACAAACGGGAAATTCATTCCAAAAATCATCTTATTTCACCCCGGTTGTAATTTAACTTAAGATATAATTTTTGTAATTAACATGATCGTAATTTAACATAAAAACAAACGTATAAGTAATCAAGTCCCGTATCCCACACATAATTGAGAATTTAGATGTGCACATACCGTGTTATCTCCAGATGAAAAGAGATGCTGTTGGTTTTCCTGGAACAATTCCTTTCTCCCTTTTCAGAAGTGCCTAACGACTCTGGACCTGACTTCTCTGGGCGTGGGCAGTTGTGTGGGCACCGGCATGTACCTCGTCGCCGGAATGGTCGCTAAGAACGTCGCTGGACCCGGTGTCGTCTTCTCTTTCATCATCGCCGCCGTTGCATCTATATTTTCCGGTAAGAAAAGAACAGCACTTTGTTTATTTGCCCCAGTAATATGTGATAATGAAATCATCATTACCTGAATTCTGTAATAATGTTTTACAACCTACTGTAGTAATGTTTTCCCCTTAAAATTTAATCGGACGCCTGTTTATACGGAATAAATCAAAGGTTAACGATATGACAGCAAGAAGTTTTATTTTATAGGAAAATTAACATATTTCCAAACATTTTGATAAAAATTACATTTCAGTCATTGTGATGAACAAACCAGATATATTGTTAGCAAAGCCAAAATATGTGTAATAAATTGTTGTGTTACATCTTTGAAATATAATTTAGAATGAAAATATTCGTGAGCTTCAAAGATTTCTGTGATGTACATGAATAACAGTTTAAAATACTTCAGGCCTCAACTGGTCGTACTAAAATCGGGGCCGCAAAACAGTTGTATATTGCCCAAGAAGAACTTACAGCTGAGCCAACATAAAAAATAAGCCTCTCAAAATATATGGAAATTGCACTTACATATATGTGTGTGTGTGTATTTAAATAACTTATAATTCACTTTTAGAGTTAAATAAGCATACAATGAATTGATAATAATGTCTGAATATCGGTTAGCTTCCGTAACTTAGTCCTTCTAAATTCTCTCAATATCCTTAGTCTAAAATTGTCTATGAGTAAGTTCAAAAGAGATGCCCTGCTTAGTAATAACTCCTATATTTTTTCTTTAAGTTTAATCATAATATAGCACTCCATAGAAATAAACAACAATAGAAGTCCATATTACCTACATCTTATAATTAAAATAAGCTACGTTTACCGGTTTTAAGCTAATGAACAAATTGTTCATAAGATTTAATAATAATATTGACGGCTTAATTGGTCTTTGAAATTTTCGACTTTCTGAATTTTAGTCTTGAGAGCCCATTTTTACAATTAACCATTTTCATCACAAACACGCAACAATACACGAACACATACGACCTTTCCCTAACCGAATAAAATCCGGTAAGCCGGGAATCGAACCCGGGACCTTGGTGTTGGAGCGTTATATGCAAGTATGCTAACCACTCCGCCTCCGTGGCTGGTCCAATGCTATCACGGCATGCATTTACGGACACGATACACGCGGCAAAGGCAACTGCAGCAAAGTCTTATGATTAATGCGGAAATTATGGTGACTGTGCCATCTCTGATGGAATAATTCAGTCCGTGACGCACCAAAATCCAGATGCAAGCTATTAATCCTTTTATTTGGTATTTTTTTCCTATATTTGTTAATGCTCCTGGGTCATTCCATGCCAATTCGACAAGGTGATGTCCCTTGAGGTAACCGATTTTGACCAAATTTGGCGAATCGCTATGATTTTCTGTCAAAATTAAAATTCCCAAGCCGTTTTGTAATTAACGCAACTGTTTATGAAATATTGCAATGTTTAAAAATTGAAATTTTACAAAAGTGCCTTCGCATTCGAGGCCATATCTCCGGTAATGTAGTAGCTAAATATGCACAGCATGGCTTAATTTAAAGGTCTTCTGTTAGGAAAGATAAAAATATGAAGGTTTTATAAAATTTAAACAATTTCATAAAGTTTATAACAATTTCAAATTTTCAAATCTATTTTTGACTGTGTAACTACCCCTTCGATTTTCTCATCTTTTTAAATGTTGTACATACAACCCTCCTCTACAATTTAAAAAAATTTGGCGAGGGTAATATTTCATTTAAGAAAGAAAAATATTTTTGAGTATTATAAGGATATAGGACTATATTTTAACATTACATTGGTGACTCCAAAAATAATAAAAATCATCAATCGTAACCACATATATTATAGAAGATAAATTTTAGCAATTTTGAAACGATTTAGTCAAAAAACTATCGTATTTAATTACGATAAATCATTAACACAAACTATTTCGAAGGATTCATTTTATTAAGCGTAATCTTGCAAGTCATTTTATGCAGTAATTTTTAATTCGCGGAACAGAATGACCGGAGGAACTGGGTGTGGTCAATAATTCCCGCCCAAATTGCTCCGTCGAAGTTGAAAGGCCATCTTATGGAGAAAGGACCAAACTATTCTTCCCTCTCCCCGGCCGCCGATTCTCAATTTTCCCGCAAAATATCCGTATTTCATCGAAAAGCATCGCACGCACAACTGCCATCTATCGATCGGGATGGGAAATTTTCCTTATTAGCTCCGTGAGAAAGCGCGCTTATAAAGGCTGTCAATCGCATCCGAAGAAATCATCTCGAGAAGGAATGAATAGCGGTGTGGGGAAATATGATTTCTATGCTCCATTCCCAAACCTTTACGAAGTCAAGTTCTCGGAACCCTTTTTTCTGCGGGTTCACCTTTTCAGGTCGGCCCTGTTAAAGTTGTTTATTTTTGTTGAATTGTTAGAATATTTGCATTGTTGAGTTGATTATTGGAGCTGTAATAGAGCATACATATTGAAATAAATAGTAAGTTCGGTTTGTGTTCTCAACACGTAAGTTGTTATGTTTATTTCCATCCGCATTCTTCCATGTCTTAAGAGGAGTAATTAAAAGACGACAATAATAGGCCCAACAAAAATTATTTCGAAATTGCCGTTAAAGTAAAAAACCATTTGATATAATTACCGTATTAGCTCGAATATAACGCAACCCCGAATTTAACAAGATTCCGAAATTTTCATAAAGATATTTAGAAAAAAAATAATACTCATAAAAGAATTCAAAGAAAGTAAAATTCAATCAGACAAGCATTTATTCAGGCGATTATAGCTAATAACACAGGTTACATTCATGTCAATAAAATTAAATAACGTAAAACAAAATTAATATTACGTAAGTAACAACAATAAACGGGAACATTTATTCAGAATCTGAACTGTTTTCAGAATGAGAACTCATTGATGTCACATCGGTATTTTCATTCACGCTTTCAGTCTCACAAGAAAATGTCATCTTCCGTCCCATTTAAATCATTGAAAACGTTCAGTCTCTTTTCAACCTCTGCAGGAAAATGTCCTTGTTTATATTACATTCCATTATATAAGCCCCGAGTCCAGTTTTTAACGGAAATTAAACGGTCGAAAAATGTCGCGTTATATTCGGGCTAATACGGTAGCATCTATTCTCACCATATGTTCGGTATTAAATGCTTCTGAGAGAAAAATGACCAATTAGAAATAAATTTCAAGTATATAAGTTCGAAATTGATGTCTTAATATAATTTGAAACATCAAATTTAATCGAATTGCCATTAGGTAAATGCATATGCATCAGCACTTATACTCTCTCGTGGTGTAGTATAAATAAATCTTTAATTTACTCATTCCACCACAACATTAATTCCTCTACCATCCAACATAGCACTTATATATCAACATAATGTTTCGTATATCATGACTGCTAGTCATTTACAAATAGCGCAAGTTTATTATAAACACATCATTTATAGCAGTTTCTTCTGATAAACTTTGACAAGATAGAGCGACTTTGACATCTGAAAGGGAGAATAAGGTTTAATTATGCGATCTGATAGCTGTAAGTTCCTCATTTGCTATATTTTTCGTTAAAGAGCAGATGCAATCCGGATCTAATTGAATCTTATGTGAATTAATATTGAGATCCTTAGTGATTAACAATGACATTTTTAACCCTGCTCGTGGAAATTTAAGAAAATAAGATTTTCGCACGATTATTTTCAATGAGATTGCTTCTAATCTAAAAATAGAATACATCCTTACCAAAACCCCTAAAATGCGCCTTTTACAACCTTCATAAACCCTTTTATCTCCCTGTTAACATATACTATGTGAATAATACGGTTGGTATTAATAGATATGAATATGGTTGGTGTTTTTATAGACATATTGCAATGCTATTTATATAAGAAAACTTGCCAGACACATTTCTCTCCAAGAAAATGGTGATAAGAAATAATTTCTAACTAATTGCTCCACGTTAGCTCCTGACGACCTCAAATATCCCTTTCCTTTGTTCCTGATACTTCCCACAATAACCCAAAAGGTC
The DNA here is from genome assembly GCA_947579665.1 of Sympetrum striolatum. Lineage (NCBI taxonomy): Eukaryota > Metazoa > Arthropoda > Insecta > Odonata > Libellulidae > Sympetrum > Sympetrum striolatum. The sequence goes on from OX388350.1 coordinate 16,951,928, forward strand.
CATAATTGAACTTCTTCGAACAGAGACAGATACTGGCACTCATTAATTCTTCCGAGAATAGACTTAATGAAAATATTCCCTTTTCCGACACCCCGTTAATTCTTTGACTTTACCGAAAATACCCTCCTTGATGGCTTGCCCTCCCGCCATGTCATCCCCTCCCCTTCCCACCGTTTAATTAACACATCGACACCACCTCACTTCCCCTCTTTCTCTTGTTATCCAAGTTCGGTTTCACAAACACCTCTCACTTTGACCTTTCAGCCTAACTTATTTCTATAAATTGTTTTTCTGTTTGTGACTAGTAGTGTGATAGACCGATCAGTCTCCAACATTGATTTTTTAATTCTTATTTGGTGAATACGTTTTAATTTATTCTTTTTACGGTACTCCTGAATATGGTATTAAGAATCGTTACCGTCTGTAGAATGATAAAGGAATGGAAACTCAATTATTAGCCATTTCCACGAATTTTAATCACACTCGAACTGGGTTTCGACGTCAGGGGTCATCGTTGTGATTTTGAAATACAATACTTTGGAATTGAGACTAGGAATCCCATCTTCAACTGAACCCCTAGTTTAATACTAATTAAAGCAAAATATAACAGTAATATATATACAGATAAAATCAACAGTCTCAGGCGACGTCTTGTGGAAATACGACATGATGAAAGTAACAAAATTTGTACTCTTTCCACAGTATTTATTATAAACAATAAATGGAAACAAGACACGACTAGTTTCAGAGATTGATATCTGATTGATTGATTGATAACTTGATGATGGAGGTCAATCTCTGAAACTAGTCGTGTCTTTTTTCCATTTATTGTTTATAATAAATACTGTGGAAAGAGTACAAATTTTGTTATTTTCATATATACAGATGTTTAACAAGTAAGGTGGAAATGTAGAGTAAATATGGAAAGACAGAATGGTTTTGTGCAGCAAATAAAAAGCTGCGTCAATTTTAATCACAGGAATAATTGTCCACCGTATTACTCCCACTAAGAAAAAGAGGAGTGAAAAACTTGCGAAATGTGTAAAAAAAATTGGAAAGAATGTAAGCTAGATCACAGCATAAAAAATAATGATATTTTCATATTTATAAAATAAATTGCAGAACAAAAGTGTTCTTTAACACAAGTGATAAGTTCAGGCTTAACTTTGTGGTAGTGAGATGCAACGATACTCATCGCTGAAAACATTTACTTAACCACGGAATGATTTACTAATGATTTGAATCGTCAGGCATTATGACTGATGATGCAGCTACGCTGCGAAACCTTGGTCGATGTGTAAATGTAAATCATTCTGAGGTTAAGTAGAAAGTTTTCAACAAGGAGTCTAAAAGTGTTCTTTGTCATAGTATATGTTGAACATACAGTTTTAGCCTCTAGTGGTATGAACATTAGATTCATAGTCAGCTATATTCTAAATTACAATACAGAAAAGAATCAAATCAAGATAAAATCATTATAAGATGCATAAAGATGGACATTAACAGACAAAGCAAAATAAGAAGGGAAAATGGGAAAAGAAAAACAATTGGAGAAAGAAAAAATATAACACGAAAATTAAATGTAACACCGTCTTTTACTGCTCTTTTATATACCATTGGTATCACGACTCGACGGTCCACCAAGCCAAGGCCGAAATAGTGGATTTTGCCGTATCTGTAAAATTTCTTATCGATGGGCATTGTGAGAGTCTTATTTTTCAGTCCATTGATTAAATCCTTTTCCTATTACGTAGGATAAAATAGAGTCACGCCACTCAGCGCATTTCAAATATGAGTTTTACATCCGTTAAACAACACATCAAACCGTGAGTAAATCCTACTTGATTCGAGTGAATTTTCACTTTCTCCGTGGCTTTTGCAAAACGATAAATGAGTGTAAATTTTCTTCGAAAAGTTTAAACGAAGCGAGGACTCCATTTTGAAATTTTTCACCTCAAATTTCTGTGGAATTTAATTTCTAAATTGATTGCTTTCCAAAACCTGTGCACGCTTCCCATTCGTCCTCATTACTTTGGGTGAAAGGGAATTCTGTGGAAAGTCCACCCGCGGCGACGACAACTAATGAAAATGAATAAAAAAGACGAGAGAAATACGAAACAAGGAAAAGAGACGCCCTCGTGAATCAAGGGGATAATAAAGGCTTAGCATGACATAAAGGCATGACAGTGACGCAACACAACAAGCACACCACCATCTCTACCTGATTCCCTCCCTCTTAATACTGAAAGACATTTCAAGACCCTTTGGTATACTTTCGCTCCATATTGAAACTTTTCCTAATAATATTTTTAATTAAATAATCATAAAAAAATGAGTAATAATAATTTTAATAAGGCACTGTAGATATTTAAGCTAAAGGTTTTATCCTCAAAATAAACTGGCTTAAAATAAAATTGCTACACAAAGATGCCGCAGTATATACTCGACTTAAAAACTTTGTATTTCTGAAAAAAATGGTCAATACTTTATACAAAGCAACAGAACGTTTCGGCTTGCAGGAGATTACTATCGAATTAAAGATTTATTCTCTGGCTCACCGAATCTTTTCGAAAGTAAACTATACATCGTCTGTTTTTAAAACTTATCAGAGGCCAGAAAACGCTTGATAAAATATAAAAAAGAATTTTCCATTAAAATGCGACGAATTCTCTTTATTCAGGATTTCGTTTCGCCATAAAATGTCGTAAATGAAATTTCTGGGTTCTATGTTTGTTGAGGCACAAAGATTCAATTATACACACGCAGAACTCCGTAAAGTAAAATAATATACCGAAATGAACCACTCCGCTGTCAGAAACGTTGCTGTCCGAAATGGATTCCACATGCTGATTTTTTGCTTCGTTCTTTTTTGCTCATTCTGTGGAAAATGTTGATATCATAAATTAACGAAAATGTGCGTATCCCATAAATGGAAAGATAAGGATAGTGAATGGTGTAGTAGTATTGGTTTTTTATGGTGCCTCGACAGCTAAGGTAATTTTCAGATAGTAATCCTATACATACGATAGATATCCTATACATTATAATAATATTTATGTTATAATATTTATGTTATAATATAAATATAATAATGTTTATATAATAACATTTATATAATAATATTTATATAATAACATTTATGTACTAATATTTATGTAATAATATTTACATAATAATATTTATATAATAATATTTATATAATAATATTTATGTAATAATATTTATATGATAATATTTATATAATAATATTTATGTGATAATATTTATGTGATAATATTTATATAATAATATTTATATAATAATATTTATATAATAATATTTATATAATAATATTTATGTAATAATATTTATTATTAATAGGGAAATTTTGGCTGTTATTTGGGTTGCTGCTATGGCGACTCCGCTCAAATGTTTTAATAAAACTAAGGGCATACACTGTTTGGGCTTGAGGCCATGATACCTATTTTCAGGTAAAGATAGCATAGAAAAACGGGCAAATACGTGCTAAAATGCTGAACTAGAACCATCGAACCTAGGCATTAAATCGAGAAAATTTGAAATTTCTGAATTAGAGATGCGAGGTAAATTCGAGAAACAATTACATTTTGCTTATCGTAGTAAACTGCATTGCACATACTTTGTGCGACTGTTTCTTGTGTCTTAATTGTGTACAAATAAACATAATTCAAATATCTCCTTGGAAATCTACCATTAGAATTTTCCATTAAAATGCGACGAATTCTCTTTATTCAGAATTATTATTAATAGCCACAGTTCATCGAGTTCACTCTCAAATTCAAATTCCGAAGACAAACAATGAAACTGTAACTTCGTTGCCAGAGGTGGTCTTAATGGAACCATCCTTCTGCCGTATTTTCATATAATCAATTCTCGTTTACATAAGAATGACTGTTACGGTAGGGGATGCTTGAATGGCGGATAGGGAAATGCTTTCACCAGTATTTAACGTTCTAAGATCAATTCACGGCGAAATCTGCGTGCGGGAACTATCAATTGCTGTAGTAATGAAATCCTAAAATTTGTAATACGATCGCTGACTCGTATATTCTGAGGTTAAAGCTCCGAATCCATGTTGATTTTCTCTATTATTTGGAACGTAATGCTCAGTGCGGCAGTATTTCATTTACTAACAGTAAATTTATAAAAATCAAATTTATTAGTCTAAACCGTGTAACTACATACTGTATTTTTATGAGGTACGTACAGTCCTGGCCAAAATTAACGCAGCACCGGCCGTAAGGATCGCTAGGGAGGTGCTGCGTTAATTTTGGCCAGGAGTGTACATGCATTTACAGTAAAAAGCAATTCCCTTTAATTCTAAGTAACAGCCGTAACTTTGTGGAATTCCATTACTGGAAGTAGTAACCTCAGAGTTACCAAAGAGGGGTTAGGAGAAAGGGGACCATTACCCCCTCCATAAGTAAGGTATTCGTATGTATACTCTTGTCCTTCTGCTTTCCTCACCTAATGATGACTATGACTAGTCGAAACCGGTCGCGTGTGTGGTGGAATTAAAAGTTGTGGAATTGAATACATTGTGTTTTACTATTTCCAGTTATAGTTGCCTATTATCCTCTGTGCTTGTGTTTTTAGAATCTCTTTCCCTTGAAGCACATCATGATACTTACTCCCATTCACTTTAACTGGTCGATCTAAACTCATCCAGTACTATTCTTTGCTATTTTACTCCCAAGTAAGAGTTCGACCTCATAGGGTGAATATTTTCTTCACCATTTGCGTGGATAAATTAAGACAACATGTACCGAATTTATTTAGGCTTAGCATGTTTCTGATTACATCTCATAATTCCATCTTCTTTGTCCTTCTTCAGGTGCCTGCTACGCAGAGTTCGGGGTTCGAGTCCCTCACACCACGGGATCCGCATATATGTACTCGTACGTGACTGTTGGAGAGTTCATCGCTTTCGTAATCGGATGGAACATGGTGCTCGAGTACCTAATCGGTACTTCTGCCTGCGCGTGTGCACTCAGTGCTTGCTTCGACTCGCTATCAGATGGCGCCATCAGCACTTCGATCAGCGGTTCCGTTGGGAACATCCTGGGTGAGTCAAAACCATCCGAATACACTGGGTTCCTTCGATATTCTTCGAATTTACTGAGTATAGGGTACCTTTTTTAGAATTCCCTTTGATACTATCTCTCAAACTTTATGGTAATGTGAAATTATTCAGATAATCCTTCCTATTTTTCTAAAAAGATGTTTATAAGTAAGTATCTGAAACGTATATCTGATGAGCATTTTGGGTGTACGAAATATTAGAGCTAGGCTGCCATACCCCCAATCCAAGATAAAAGCGATTCTGGCTTCAGTGTTAGTATTTTGTTGATTCGTTTTTGTTGATCTGTTTGTAGTTTATGTTTTAATGTAAACCTATCATAAATATGTTATTTTATACCGTTATCAATAATGTGATCTATAAGGTGTTTCTAAAGTCAATATTAAGACTGAAAATCTCTTCATTTAGCCTATAGCCCATGATATTAATAAAAGTATAAACGATATACAGGTTAACAAAAAGAGAGTGAAGCTTTATTAGAAGTGGATGGAAACAAACACAGGGAATTGTCTTAAGAATAAAGATCCACTGCCTGGTAACAAAGGAAGTTGGGTAAAAAACCTGCGTAAACCTACCGATAGTAAATTCAATAAGATGTACAGGAAAACTCAGTATAACAAGGAAATCATTGGTAGTATTCTGGAATGTCTTCGAAAACTGCAGTCAATTCAGACCTGGAATCAAACCTGGGATCGCTCTCAACGAAGACGAACGCAGTAAACTCTTGACTATGCGGAGGTCTCAAACTTCATCACCATATGAGATAAGAGTGACTAAATGGAAATTTGGTTTATTACTTAGTAAATGCTCCAATTACAATTCTAACAAAAACTAACGTTTGAATCAATTAAAATAATCACTATTTATTTTATTAAGGAAATTCTTAAATACCTCTCAGAATTTTGAATTTCTCAGAAATTTGAATTGAATTTGAAGTCGTGTTTTCAATAAAGGTAACAAAAAATATCCTCTACGGATGTCTATCACTACGATATGTGTAGATGTAACTGGTGTTCAATCTATATATATATTTTCAAATTGAGAAATTGCTCTACATTTTATGTTTGAAATATTTTTCATTCTTAATGAAAAGACATGAAATGAAACCTAGCATTCAAACGGTGGGGAGAGGTAGGGCGATGGATCCTTTTAGAGGTTGGATGGAATGGGAAGCTTATCGCTTCACTGGAAAATGTATTCTGCGAACGTGATGAGCATGCTACGAGAACAGGGGAAATATTGTCACATCTGAGCCATCAAACACCGAGATATTTGATCAACATTCTTTCTGATTTAAGAGACCAATGTATCGGGGTCATCGCGTGCTTTTTTTAAAATCATTTCTTCTTCAATTCTGCACCGGAATGGTCTGCTAATTAAATTCGATTCCTTCGGAAGATACGCCACGCTCGTTCGTTCTTGGAAATTCAAGCATTTCCACTCGCAGCGTTGCATGTGGTTGACGTCTTGAATAAAAGAATACAAAACGTTTTCCTTGAACCAGGACATTTGGAGAGCAGCAATTAAAGACGGGGAGCTTTTAATTCTGTTCTTACGTAATCGATTTCTCCGCTGGAAAATTAACATGCCGTAGTTAGGCACAAGTACTTGATGGGATACGATACGTAATTTCGCTGTTTCACAGCCCATTTCAATAGTTGTGATCTTAAAGTGAAAGAATATTGGCATACATTTAGATAAAAATTTAATTGTAATTTATATACTATAAAACATCAGAACATACTACATGCTACTGAGGTAAAAAGTTAATTTCAATAAATTACTTAAGAATATACAAATTCTACCAATTAATATGTTAAAATCTTTGGTTTCATCTTGGCGACTCAGAAATCCTTTATATCCTATGAAGGAATATATCTATGTTAGTGCATTATGAGTTTTTTTATTTTTTTTCCTTTGACAACTGTCCATTACTATTTTCTGTATGACTTTTTCGACTAATAGATTATTATCATAATTTTATATTCTCACTTTACTTGGTTTTCTTTCCAGTCTTGTGACGGGTTTTCACCAAGTCACATATTTTTCTATTGTACTCTTAAGAATTTTCTTACCATTACTTATTATGATTATATTCATCATAAAATCAGAGGGCTTTAGAGCTTGTTGTATTCGCTTTTTCTTAAGTTGAACATTTCTCGTTGTGACGTCAGAAAATTTGAGGAGCATAATGTAGTCCCTTCTGCTCAATTGCCCGGTTGTTGATGTAATGAGATGCAGAGGGCTCTCGGGACGAGAGGTCTCTGCATGATTCAACGTGTATATCTGCGACGAGATACCTTCCATCTAATTCACTCCAGTGGGAAATGTGAAGATTTCGAAACGATTACAGTTAATTAGTGACTAAATATATAATCACTTTCAACGGCCTGTGAAATGCACGCAAAGCGCTCCATTAGGGCGCCCTATTTTTATAATCTGATGAAGATGTGGCTCGGATAAAGACGCCAACCTAATTTCAGATTCTTCTCTCCATGCCCTTAATCAATACTGACAAGTGACTGACTCGGTGAGTCAAGAATGCGTCTTTTAACTGAATTAATTCTCATCCCGTTGATGTGTAAAATTTTCTACCTGTTGTTAACATCAGCTCGGTCCGAATTCTTTCTTCTTTATCGCATAATATCGTTCGGCGTTATTTGACTTCGTTAGTTACGGACATTTTCTTACCTAAAACAAATTTGAAAAGTATAGCAGCATGAAATACTCCAAAAAGATTTATAACGGTGTAACAGATGAGGTCAATTTACGCCAGAAGTCAGGTTAACAATAAAAAAGTTAATTTTGAAAACTATTGCTTCTGCAAATTTAAATGTATCAACAAGTTATCGAGGGAACATCGCTTACGTTTGGATCGACCTCCCATGAGTGATTGCTGAATGGATGCATCGCTCGAAAATGATTTCAGAAATAATAATATTTGCATAAATTCATTCGGGCATCATTCCTTAAACATACTTTCATTTGTGTTCTTATAATTGAAATGCATAGATTAAACGTGATTAACTTTATAGGGTAGATGCAATTCCATGCAATAACTAGTTATGATGGGAATCATCAAAACAGAAAAATCTTCTGTTCTTCGTTTATCCCCAAAGAAACATTAGAAAATATATTAGATACAATGAATTTAGTTTTTCAAACCAGTAAATTTTAATACAAAGCTGTTTCCGGTGTCTTTAGATATCTTTTAAACGAAACTCAGTGCCTCGGTGATAAAACCGCGCTATGAGTTGAGAACTGGATAATCAACGCATTTAAGAACCTCGTTATCACACGTAACAATAAACCTTAACATACGGCAACTACCAACATCATTTGCAATCCATTCATTCATCCATAGGTGATTAAATCATGTTCCAATTGATAAATTGAAAAGTTAACGGATTATCTGTACATTGGCGCTAAATTCTCATTTCTTTCTGGTCATAATTTGGAAATTAAAGGCTTATAAAAGAGTTTTCTTCGCCCCTTCCTTATAATGTTTTGTTAAATAATCACGGATTATAGCACTTTCACAATCAATTGTAATTTGATCTATCCCGTTTCATCGCGCTGACCAACATTAATCCGCTTCCCACTAATCGGATTAAAAGTAAACTTAGCGCGTAATCTGATTAATTTTAACCAGATTTCTGCTTGTCCCTGACCGAAGTCAGCTGAGCAGAAGTTTCCCAAGTGTGGTTAACGTATCCCTTTGGAGATCGCGCGGGTGTAGATTCACAAACATATAATGGCGAACACCTCGTTCGATCGATTCAGGATTCAATAACAAGACGTAGACAGAAGTTGCATACATAGTCGTATGTAACTACTGCAATGAAAACGTTTATATAATGCTGATTGTCAGAATATGCTTTATGTATTTGGTGACATTTTCAGATGATTAATCGTTATGTTTCTAGTGAAATTTGAAAGAAAATTGAATAAAAATTTTTATTTTGGTCGTGAAATCTTAATTTCGATTAGAATTTGCGTGAATATCGGTAAATATACAAAAATTTTGTGAAAATTCGAGGCTATAAACAACTCATCCCCCTGACGACCGATCCCATTGTTGAATCCGAGCTCATGTTTTATCCCATAAAAATACTCGTGGACTTTAGGCCCATGCTGATGATTGAAGAGGACGATATATTACATGGATAACGAGAAATTTTCTGTAAGAAGGTAACCAGCAATTGCAGGTACGTAATTACAGTCAGGAGATTGTTTGTCTTCGATTTTAGAACAAACCGTTTGCCAGATTCGCGACAAACTTTGCGTACGTGTTTTCTGGGACCAGGAAAGACGTACTGTCTCAATTTCATTCGATAATTTTGCTGGGTTCGAGCCAAGATCGCTCAGATGGGTTTCCATAAAGAACAAATCTAATCTTCACTTTAATCGGTAGCAGGCTATATTTCTTTTGAAGAATTAAAATAGAAAAATAATCGTGAGGAGTCGAAACAAGAAGCAAAAGAACGGAAATTAAATGAATATTCTAATTTTGATCGTGGAATATTGTTTCCGAATCGAAATTCCGAGAATTTTGATCAAATAAATTGTTGAGGTTGTAAACAGCCAATCCTCCTCACGATCAATGCGATTGTTGAGCCGAGCTCATGAATTTTCCTGCACAGTAAGAATAGATTGGGATTTTAGACTGTATTCTAAAGGGAATTTACGCATTGCACGACCGGCAACTTGAATTTAATCTACTTCTATATATATTCCCCGTTGAGAATCAACGGGCGCTTCAGCTAGTAATTGTATATATCGTAATTAAACGAATACGACAGGAAATCGTTCTCGTAAGAGCACTGCTAAAATGGACCGAAACCTACCCAAGGCGACTTAGTTCATTCCTCAGAAGACTGCTACATGAATGGACAAGGCATGCACGCTTGTATTTCTTCACAATTTGCCAGAAACAAGTTATCCTGGGATGTAGTGCTTTATTTAAAGGTCTCTGCTGGTAACAATTTCCGATAGTATCGTAAACTTTTTTAATTAATGTCAAAAATGTTTCGATGATCAATCAAATTTTAACGAGTAAGTGATACACAATAAAAATTCTAAACCTATGAGCATTAAATTCGAGATTACTTTCTTCATTGCTAAAAGCTAAGGAAAAAGCAATTAAGCAGCAATTTTAAAGTTTGGGAATTTTATCGGAATAAGGTCATACAAGTTACTGAAAATTTTATTTGCGATATTTTTTATCCGAAGGCCTCTATACTTTTTCTTATGTCCTTTACTATCCCTAATAATTCTACAATTGGTGATGGATCATGCTTTTCGGCGTACCTCGGGTAAATTTAACGTTATAAGGGAAAAGACTCCGCTTTTGACCATTTACGTTACCAATTATTCGTAATTTAAAACAGCATATAATTGTAATTTTATGTTATACAATAGCTAAATTTTTATAGTAGACACCGTTGTACAGTCTTGTAAAACAATCAAACAAACTGCCCCTCACAAACTTAATCGGAGGTAGCATTGTATGCTCGATTTAAGATATAATTTTCTTCTGTTTTAAAATAAAATCTGTGTTTACTTGATTTTGTATCTGGATTTTCGATTACCTCCACCGATGTACCTTTTATAGATGTTGCCGAAGTATTTTCCTTGCTCTCATAAGGTAACTGTAAAATACGCTGTAATTGTTAAAGATTCCATAAATCATATCTACTGTAATAATTAATTTAAAGAAAAAGGTATTTGTATTAGAAAACAGGTCTTTACATGGCGTACATGGTAACGGCAACAAGCTAGATGTCTGAAACAGAAAATTGTCTATTTTACGTATTGCCTTGTAGTAGTTTTATTTTATTGAACTAATGATTCGAGTGCATGTGATCCTTTGTCCTTGCAGGTCGCCCACCAGATTTCTTGGCCTTCGGAATCACCATCATAATGACTTTCATCATGGCCGCCGGTGTACGCAAGTCTTTAGTTTTCAACAACATCTTGAACGCCCTCAACTTGGCCGTGTGGGTGTTCGTGATGACCGCTGGCCTCTTCTACGTCGACTCGCGGAATTGGTCTGAACACAAAGGCTTCTTGCCTTACGGATGGTCCGGGGTGAGGCTCTACTGTTGGTATTTGCTTTCTGCATGACCTCACTGGCGTTGAAATCCTTGTATAATGGATTATCCCCACGCTTGTCTAGGATAGGTAAACCAAAGGAAAGGTTTTTGTAGTTTGTAGAGGATAGGAGATCTCTATAAATCTTAGCGGCTCGTATTCTCAGGGCGTAAAAGCTTCTGCATGTTTCGGAGAGAGAGCTTCTCTGTGTTTCCAATGGATAGCCGAAGGAACGCTGAGGTTGATGAAGTTGAGGGATTTACTACGATAAGGAGATCGTCAACCTGACTTTAGAGATTTGTAGCAAATAAGTGTCAAATAAATATTTAGCCCAGATTCTTTATTTTTAAATAGAACCGGGGTTGATAGTGTTTACATTTTCTTTCACTATATTGCAATGAAAAGTATACTACGTTCTTCGAAATTTCTACATATATTATTATTATTTATTATTTAATGTATACGCTGCGACTTGGTATGATTACCATGTTCAACGGTTGAGAGGGATACAGTGAGATTGCAATACAATCTGTCCAGCATTCGCCCAAGGACGCATTTATGAAGTATGCTTTAATTATACAAAATCATAAATGCATAATATGCCAGTTTTTCGTGGAGTTTGAAATTATAAGCTAAACCATCTCATGGATGAGCTATTGAGAGGTCATTTGCGAGATTAATTACCTTTAATTTCTAAGCAGACTTGTCGTAAAAATCACAGTTATATTAACACCAATAACTCTTGAAGCTTTGAACAAACATCTCGATGACAGCTGGTGAGGCTCTCAAAAACCTTAACACCACCATATCAGGTGGTATCACTAAATTTATTTCTTCAAAAGTATTCTTATATCCAAAAGAAGTGAAAACCCGCTGAAAAAATGGTAACAATGGTAATTATTCTTGCGAAGCTTGAGGCCTTGAAAATTTCTATTCATCAACCATTTCCTTCAAAGCCCTATTCTCAGGAATAGTAGGAATTCATGAATCCAATATCAGGGAAGCTAAATTAATATAGGAAAAAAGGACCGAATATTGAAGAAATAGTGAATAATTATTTTCTCGTGATACTGGAACTGTTACTGGATAAATGGAACTTGCTTTTAATGATGATAAAGTGCAGCTTTAGTACCCTTAAGGAAATCTATTACTATAAAAACTCTTAATACCTAATAGTAGTCCATTAGAGTTGCAATGAAATTTTTCAGATAAAACTTTACGTAGTTCCTTGTAAATAGTAATAATTATTGAAAAGGATGTAATTGGGGTCTTCCTGTTTCCATTAGAGAAGTTATTATTATAATTATTATTGTTTACGGAGAAAAACAGCGTGAGATACTTTATTATACGAGGATATCAAAGATTTGGGTGAACCTTGACCACCCCTCACCCTACTACGATGTGACATTGTTTAATTTTAGATTTCATTTCATCGTTCCTGTAACGCCATTGCATTCCCTAACGATACATGATTCAGTAATATCGAATGGAGCTGTAGCTTTACGTTTACATAAACACCCTTTTAATCTTGATTGTATTCATTTCAGGTGTTAACGGGTGCTGCCACCTGCTTCTATGCTTTCATAGGATTCGATATAATCGCGACAACAGGAGAAGAAGCAAAAGAACCCAAACGGTCCATCCCTTTAGCAATTCTCACATCTTTATTAATCATCCTCACCGCCTACGTCACCTCCTCGATGATGCTGACCCTCATCGGTAAGTGATACTCCTTTAATGAAATATTATTCTCAGACTTTCCCTTTCCCATCTCTCCTTTTATTAATTAGCGGCAAAGACATGCTAAATATCGTACATGTTATACGCTACATTCACGTAAATTCTTTTACGAGATTTATTTCTCACACAATACGCAGTAATATCAAGTAGCGTTAATTGCAATTACGCACTGCACATCTTATGGCCTGAAGAGTTTTATAGAGATAATAAAAGCTTTTAGAAGAAATAAGGAGATTATTTTCAGGTCGGATTAACCAGCAGCGTTTCCTCGAAATGCTCGGGACGGATAAAAACGGAATCAACGGTGTTCAGAAATGTGAAACTAGTGAATATTTCTATTCTACGAAAAGCTACAATCAAATGAGATGATTTTATAATGATATCTATTCCTGCAATTTTGATAATCTCACATCTTCTCTCCATTCCTAATCACTACTTAAGCCTTGTGATTGAAGGATCAGGGAATCATGATTATCTAAAATCTCCTTGATTTTAGATCTAAATGCCTGTTCCAGTTCTGCCATTGGAATCCCGAATTGTTAAAACAGTGTATTTCTGCTTAAGTCTTCGTAAGATATGAAAGAACTTGCATCAGGTCTGACTTCTGATACATAGATGTATACACCACGTAGCTCCTACTATAGCGTCTTCAGAAAGGTTCGCTACAAGAGAGAAACACAAGTAATGGTATTGACTTTACTATGACTTGACAAACTTTAACATAACACAGTGCCACTGGTGTTTTTTTGTTGTAAGAATCACAAAGAAATTTCTCCATTTTCCTTACGTTAATGCATAAAGTGTAGCTGAATCCAATACTTGTATTCTACATCAATCATTCATTAGAAACATCACATGTTGCTCTATTGTCTGTTACCAAGGCAATTAGTTTGTTTTGACGCTAATCCGAGGCCTTCTGTGTCTTTGCAGTGCCCTACGACCAAGTGGACCCCGGCTCCGCACTGGTGGAGATGTTTGGTTCAGTGGGCGCCTACAAATGCAAGTACATAGTTGCAGTTGGAGCCTTGGCCGGCCTCACCGTCTCCATGTTTGGGTCAATGTTCCCTATGCCCAGGGTGGTCTACGCCATGGCCAAGGACGGACTCATTTTCAAGTAAGTGAACCCAGAGACTTTCGAACTTCTCTCTCTCCACCAGAAAGTAGTGAAGTCTGTAATGTATGCTGACGATAAATCTATTGTCTGTGATTCCGTAAAGGGTTTGCAAACTTTAGTAAATGCTGTTAACGATAAGGCAAGAGAGTTTGGTATGAAAATTAACGTAAGTAAAACTAAAGTTTTGAGGTTCACTAAAGAAAAGAAAACTAAGTTAACTATTAGGGTGGATGGGGAAAAACTAGAGCAGGTAGATAAATTTTCTTATTTGGGAAGTACTCTCTCTTCGGACGGAAGATATAAGGTTGAGGTTCGTAAAAGAATAGCCTTGGCGATGGAAGCCTTTATGAAGCGAAGGGAATTAATGACCAAAGGTCTTGATAAAGGAATCAGGAAAAGATTGGTGAAATTCCTGGTCTGGAATGTGTTGCTCTATGGGTGCGAAACGTTGACTTTAAGAAAGGATGATGTTAAACGTTTGGAGGCCTTCGAGATGTGGGTATGGCGTAGATTGGAAAAATTTAGTTGGGTTGATAGAAAAACAAACACGGAGGTGTTAGAGATGGTTGGGGAGGAGAGGGCTTTGATTGACGTGATTAAGCATCGTCAGAAGAAATGGATGGGCCAAATATTGAGGGGAGAGGGATTGGTAAAGGTTGTCATGGAAGGTAGGACTCAGGGGAAAAGGCAGAGGGGAAGACAGAGACAGAAGATGTTGGATGACATAAGGAGTGGGGTTAAATATAATATAATATAAATAAGGGATTTTTGATTGTGCCGAACCTGCCGAAAGTTAGAACACTTATGATGATTTCTCCACCAAAGCTGTATAACGTCAGCGTTTAAAAACGTATCAATTCAAGTTGAAACTCCTTTCCATTATTTAATTTAATTTCGTACTGTAAAATTAAATAAAACTTTGAGAATTATAATTATAGAAAATATTATAGTAATGGATAGGCTGCTGTTGGTTGAAAAATAGATATAACGGAGCACCAAAAACCATCAAAGGGCGTAATTAATATGGCGATATGCGTATTTCGCCCGGAGGTCGGCAAAGAACTGTAAAATGAAGTTCCTAGGCAGTTCGCCTACTTCCGGGCTTTGAAGATGCTCCCATTGGGAGCAAAACACGAATGTCGCCATATCATTTGCGTTCTTAGATGGTTATTGGGGCCTCGTTCTATCTATAGAAGATATTGCTTGAAAAAGTAGCCTCAATGATAAGGGAATGCGGAAAAAAGATTGCTCTTTCTTCGGGTTATCCAAGAGTAGGCTTAACATTCCTTATCTAACGTGACACCGTTTAGAACTACAAAACGATGTAATTTTATCGTAATTTAATGAACCACATTGAATGAATAGAAACTACCATATTAGCCCGAATATAAGGCGATATTCTTCGACCGTTTATTTTCCGTTAAAAAATCGACTTGCCCTAAATTCGTGGTTTAAGTAATGGAATGTAAACAAGGACATTTTCCTACAGAGGTTGAAATACGACTGAACGTCCAACCAAAGATTTACATTACTTAATTTTATTAACATTAATGTAACCTGTGTTATTAGCTATAATTACCTAAATAAATGCTTATCTGATTGAATTTTACTTTCTCGCGTTAAATTTGGGATCGTGTTATATTCGAGCTAATACGGTATTATCAGCTCAATCGATCTTTCATCTAAATTAGCCAATGTTTCCAATGGCATACTTGTCCTTAAAAACTTTTCGGGACTGTGCTCTATTACTAATAATTTACCCTGACTACAAATGTATCTGTACTCTGTCATATAAATGGATTTTAAGCATCAGCCTGTTTTTTCAGGGTGCTGTCAGCGGTGTGGCCTTTGACAGGGACTCCGGCGCTTGCCACATTCGTCTCCGGTCTGTTTGCTTCCTTAGCCGCTCTTCTAATCCAGTTAGAGGTCCTTGTGGAAATGATGTCCATCGGTGAGTTGATTCGATTTCTTTATTTCTAACGAATTTGCATATTTGCCGAATCTCTAACAAGTAAGTGGTGAGACGCATATTGTCAACGAATATGCTTCGAACAAATACTACTCCATCCATGTTTAGAACTTGCCAAAGAATCATTAATTCCTCTTTTCCTTCTAGAGATAAATAAAATTAAGTTATACAATAATAAAATAAGGCGACAAAGTTGTATGTGGTTAGATTCTACATTTTCCTGCCCCAAGATTAACTAATGTTCTACTTCAGTTGCGTCTCAACTTAACCTGTCATATTATATAAAACTTCAGTTTGTACGTGATTAAATTGAGTAACTGGAGGATAAGGTAAAAATTCTTTTCAGTTATACACGAGTGAGATGAACAGTTGATTGTTTTGAGTAATTTCTACAGTACTGCTTTCGGGTTTAAGAATCCCTGCGGAAGCATTTTAATCAAATGAGAGCATGAGAAAGGAAATTAAACGAAACTGGTCACCGCAGTTAAATAGCGCCATCTTTTTGTATCTACGAATATAATTATACTAAAATAAACGAATGGATGTGATGAAACTCAACCGATTTGCATATTTTACTTATTTCGCGGAAAAGCCTTAGAGACAGGAGTTATCGTAAGCATTGCTTTCTTCGAATAGAAGCCAGAAAAAGTTCTTTTGATTCGATATTTTATTTTTTCTTTCCTTCGGCCTATTAAACATCCATGTACCACTATTTTAAATACTCATCTTTCGATATTTGTGCTTCATTTAACTCCGAACTCCCTGCTTTAGGATTGTAAATTACCTAATAAATCCACTGGATCGCATTGCAGGTACCCTACTGGCGTACACCCTCGTGTCCACGTGCGTGCTGATCCTCCGTTACCAGCCGCACAGCAGCAACCTGGTGGAGCTCCTTCCAGAGTCTCTCCGAACACCGATTCGTGGATCGCCGACTAAAGAACACCTGATGGCCAACGGCGGCGGTGCACAAGGACAAGGAGGACAAGTATACGGAGACCAGCTGAGGCCGGAGGACCTCCGAGATGCCCTCGGCAGGCAAATGGCGGAAGGAGACTATGGGACCAGCCCCTCCACTGTAAGTCACTCATTCTAATTGAGACAGTTTCAGAGGAAGAATACGCATGACTTATTTATTAAATGGAAAGCCTTCCTAATCGTCATAGATATGGAATGCAGATGTATAATGAATTAATCCCGCTACAATACCAATGCCTTTCCTCAGAAGTAATCTTTAGTTACAGGTAACGAAAGAAAAGACCCGTAAAAGTTAATAAAATAAATTAAAATGTGTAAAATATAGACGCTTAAAAAGGAAAATCATCATTTATCCTGAAATCCACTGTGGAAGGCATCGTAGTGTGAAACTCGGTGATAATTACAATATTATTTTTTTAACGAAATACTTTCCCTCTCCAATCATCTGAATTCGCCATTTTAAATTTAGAGAGGTTGGAAATATGACTGACCTCTTCCTTTACTCAGCAGAGACTTTACCGCAGATATATTGCATATATTTTTAAAACTAGCTTGAAACATTGGATTTGAAGTTATCGTTCATCTACTCATGAATATATTTGTACAAGGCCATGAAAAAGATCGAGAAAAACTTCACTTGAAGGGATCATATTGAATGAAAAATACAAAATTCCACAAAACAATACGATTAAATTTATTCACTTGAAAGGTTATTGTCAGTTGTAAGTCACAGACCCAGGAAAACCCTGAAAAGAAAAATTTCTATTCGGTGTATATTATCTCTCTCACCACCAATAAGCCAGATTTTCTCCATTTTCCTTCCGTTTCATCAGCACAAAATCGCAGCGAAAACGTTAAATTAAAATAATGAGCTACTGCGAGATGAATAGGCAAATCTCAGAGGTCATCATTTCTTTCCTTCTTGTAAGATTTTTTATGATTATCCGAAGGGAATTAATGATTTTTAAAAGTACCAAACAATGAAAAGATGAATAACTTAATCTTGGGAAGAAAAGGAGATTACATCAAAAGAGGGAAAGGATTATAAATCATCTTCTTCTTTCATCACCAAGGAAACGTCAAAACCTCTGAAGTGAAGAATGACTGCTTCCCTTTTCATTTCATTCATTAAATGCCGTGATTTATCGAGAATAAGCAATCGATCCATTTCCTGTGTATAGTTGATCCATCTTCTTAAGTTTGTCTGAACTTTAACAAATCAATACAATTTCCCTTGCAAAAGTATTTTCCCCTCCGTTTGCGTATTTATGATAAGGTAATGTTTATCTTTACTTCGTATCAGTGAATGTAGCTCCATAGCATGTCATCCATCATGAATGTTTTCATGCGATCGATTCCATTCATATATTCAAATTCAGTGGGCATTTTGATGAAGAACGACACTTAAATCATTTCGGGGATTCAGGTCTCCGAGGACATCAGTTAAGATATAGCGATATTTTGATAGAAAAATCTGATACGGAAATAATGAGAGGATCAAAGCAAGGTTGAATACGTAAATTGAAATATTAAACTATACTCGATGTTAATATAAAGCCTTGTGAAAAAGATTTTAAAGTTGGTTTTATAGATTACGAGATGAAGTGTCCGTTGATTCACAACGGGGAATATGGCCCGTAGCCAAAAAAATACAATCACTGCTACACTCTTGGTTTTTTTCGCGATATAACACCATTACTTACATATAGTGTTTTTAACTACTTTTTATTATAATAAAGAAGAACAATTTGTGCTTTTTCCACAGTATTTTATTAAAAACAAATTAATAAAATACTGTGGAAAAAAGTGCTGTGGAAAAAGTACAAAAATTGAATTTCTTTGTCATGACGTGTTTCCACAAGACATCGCCAGAGACTGTAAATTTTACTTTGTATATATATAAACTACGAGACGTAGAATTGATACGTCTTTAACCATATTTCTAACTTGGGAAATTCTAGATTGAAAGGTTTTACGACCTCAAATTTTGGAATCAGGGATCCCTCGGTCGTTGTTCCTAATATATTTCGGAAAAAATTGAAGGCCTAAATTACTGCATTGGACTCGCGGCAAAATATTTTCAGATCTCAAGTGTAGAGCTCCCTGGCAGGAAGGAGGACATTATTCGATACAACCATACAGATTTACTCCTGTTAATTTGCTGATGTTTTCCAAGACCAATCTTTCGTTTGATACATAATTTTGTGCGTTTTCTTAGCGTGTGACCGTTCGGAGAGTGACTCGGGGTTCCCCAGACAGCGACGACACGTACCCTGACGAAGGGATGGGCGGAATCCTCACCGGTCAGTCGCCCATCGTCGGCGTCGGGGTGTCCTTGGAAGACGCCAACAACGCCGCGGACGAGTACCTCGTGTCCGACAAGAGCGAAAACAAGTTCTACGGTTCTCTACCAGCCTCGTCCTCAGGAGCAGGGGTCACGGGCGGGTCCGTGGGCGCCGGGAAGATCGGCGGAATGCTCAGCGGGGTCTACCGGAAGCTGGATGAGCTCACATACCTGTGCCCAGGAATATTCCCGTGGGTGGACAGGGGGCCCGCGACAGAGGAGTCGGGTCTGTACGTGATGCGCCTCGTCGGAATCCTCTACATCTTCATCTTCTGCTTCGACATCGTCGTCGTGACCGGAGTGAGTTCTCTGGAGGCTGGGGAAGGAGTCGGCAGAGGGTTCACAATCTTCTTCCTCACCTTCTTCCTCCTGGGGATCTTCGTCATCTTGCTGCTCATTTCCAGAAAACCGCAAAACAGGTCGGTACCATTTTGATTTTAATTTTTATATCAACATCCGTTTAATGGTTATCCTACCTTTATATGCACTTCCTTAAATTACGCCTTTCTATGAACTGTTTTTATTGTTTGGCTATAAAGCTAAACTTGCTATTTTTCCTTTTTAGTAACGTTCGTATACTATGGAAAATAAACAGTTAACTCTTATATTAATTTTTCAACGAAGTTACGTCTCAATTATTATTGTAATTGTACTGAACAATTCATTCTTCTGTTGAGACAGTAATATTTTCTCTCTTCGATCCAACAAAATTCGTTTTCAGGAAATGCCAACCCCTAACTGTGAGTGAGAATTTGCTTTTTGGCAGTTACTTTTTTCTAAGGAGACTCTCGTTGACTCGTAATACTTTTTATGATCTGTCTAGATAGTTTAGTACCGAAGTTAAGTATCTGTTTGCATAGTCAGTATTAAAATAACGTACATTAAGAGAAGGAGCTATTAAAATGGAAGATGTAAAAGAATTTTGATATTATTGCAAGTATCTGTCCTAAAATTCACCTTGATGAAGCTTCATTCCGATATACTCCGTAATATGGATTTTCTATGACCTAAGACGACGGTAAAGTTCTGTGTTGGATCATGTTGTAATCCATAATTTTACACAATTGTGTTTATTTTTACAGGAAGACGTTACTCTTCATGACACCTGGTCTCCCGTTTGTTCCAACGATTGCTGTTATCGTCAACATCTATCTCATCTTCAAGTTATCCATTCTTACACTTGTGAGATTCACTATTTGGATGACGATAGGTGAGTACTGAGTTTTACTCTCATTATTGCTGTAAATCAAATTAAAAATGGACCGAAAGTCAAGGGGCAACGCCAAATTACATAACGACGCTACATAGATAACATTTCAGAATGGAGCTATTATTTTAAAAGAACTATTTACAACAGAAGATAGAAGAAGATATTTAACAGGCGTAAATTAACATGTGTGCAGTTTACGTAATTCTGATTTTTTTCACGAATTTTGGAGAAAGGACTGTGATCTTCCGAAAACATGTCAGCATTTAAATATTGCCAACAAGAATAACCCAGCAAAAACAATTTCGTTGTAAATTTTTTGCAAGCGCTTTTCATCGCGGCTACTTCCAGCTTTCAAACGCAGGAATTACTTCGGAAAAATAGACTTTTGTGACTCGATAGAGCCTTACGGCAAGGACTGCCTGAAACAGCGAAATATCTCGAACTCGGAAACTACAGTTTCCGAACCCAACTTTTCTAGAGTGATATCCCGAGAATGTACTCGCCATTTTTAACTAAGGATTCCCCGTCAGTCTATGCATGTTTGGGGAAAATATCATGGACATTTTGACTCCCATATAAGTCCCCAAAAAATGCAAATTCCGTGTTCCTATAAATATTATATTTATCCATTTTATCGTTCTATCAATCGATATTTCCTCTTAACTAATAGTTACTGAAACCGATTAGTATCCCAACTCATACATACCATTTTTCTATTTCCCTTTACCTTATACATCTTTTGCTCTCTAAAGCTTTTATCTTCGTTTTTTATGAAAAAAATTAAAATTCATGGAAGAAATTCTAATGATTATTCAGAGTTGTCTATCCCACACATTTTCTACCCAAAACACTTCTCATTAAAAATTCCTTTCGTATATCTCCATAAAATGAACTACTTCTCCAGAATTTAGCAAGTGTAGTTGCATAAGAGCATAGAGATAAGAGTTTATCAAACTACAGAATTTTCAATCCACAAAGAATAGGAGTAACAAGGCATCCGTTACATAAGTTCGCGTTTCACGTAAATTTTGCTATAAAAGATGAGGCAATAACGATATTATGCGGAAATTGGCGTGCAGCGGAATGCTTTTAGCATTTGGGAGGAAATTGTGTCAGCCAACAAGGGACTGCGAAATATTCCTGCATCTTATCCCAAGAGCAGTGTGATGCACGAAGCATAAACCAATATAGCTGAGCCTTAGATAAAGATTCTTGCAACGTCGAGAGCACCAAGTCTCAGAATTGTCAGAGATATTTCGTTCGATTTAGAATCTCCCTCGAGACAAAAAGCCCGAATCACGCTTCTCACGCTATTTTACGAGGTATCGCACCCTTGGAAATCAATGTTTGGAGCACAGCACCGCGCAATCGTCGATGGAAGCGTGTTGTTCTCTACACAATTATCCTTTAGTTTGATTAGTTAAAGCTGATATTTACTTACGGTGAAGCAATTTATCTAAGTTATAGCAAATGAATTTGGTTTATTCAAAGACAGATTTAAATGCTATTTGTCGTAAACTTGTCGCCTGTGGAATTCTTTTTACTCACAAAGAGATTTCCAACGTAAGGAATGAAGAATCTGACGCATTCCATTTATCGAATAAGTAAAATAAAGATACTAAACAAAGATCAGTCTCTTTTAAAATTAACTACAATTCATCAAGCTAATATAGAAACTAATAGATGATGGATTACTTTAGCTTTCACCTCGTGATACCTTCTACCATTATTCATGGCGAATATATGGAACTAAATATTTTGGTTTATGACGCTAATGCGTTGAAAATAGTCGCCGTTAATAATAATAATACTTTCCCAAGGAAATCGAAATATTTAATGTGATCTATGGAAGATGCCTCAACTTTGTGGAATACCATGACTGGGTAGAAACAGAATACACTTTGTATAGTATTCGTAATAATTATGTAATATTCCACTTGAACTAACGATCAGTTCACGTTGGAGATTGACAAAGTGTATT
The DNA here is from genome assembly GCA_947579665.1 of Sympetrum striolatum. NCBI lineage: Eukaryota > Metazoa > Arthropoda > Insecta > Odonata > Libellulidae > Sympetrum > Sympetrum striolatum. The sequence continues at coordinate 16,974,455 of OX388350.1, forward strand.
ATATTTCTACCCTGAACATTGGGCTCTATTAATCCACCATGAATAATAAAAAACTAATATTTTTCTTGAATCATTAAAAAAAGCCTGAAATGCAAATGATACGTTTCCATATTAATTTAGCTAAATTTAACTCTTCAAAAAACGAACGAACCCCTTACAAACGTCGAATCCACGAAATTTATTTGTTAAATCTGGGAATAACGAAATTTGTCCAAAGAGTGTAAGGTCTATCAATAAGAGCAATGGCCATTAAATGCCTCCATAAATGCAGAATCCTGCAATGGAGTGGTACCGCTGCAATTCCGACCCCATCTATCTCTCAGCCGTTATCACACCAACGGTTTGTAGTGTCCTGAAAGTCTATTCTTGGTCCATAAAACCAACTAACGCAATGCTTTAAAGAGAAACATAAATTTTCCGCTAAATAAGAGCTTCAATTGCGGAAAATGAGAGCAAATAAGAGAACAATAAACAATGGCGCATCCTTTCTCGTACAACAATGGAAAATAAAGAAAATATTGGAACAACATTGGAACACCGAAAAACTATGAAAACTTTCTTCTTCATCGAGTTAGTGTTTCTGCCGGATGAATCGGAGAAAACCGATGTTTCATATTTCGTAGGACATCCATACTCCATATAATTGTATGAATTCAAGAATTTAAATAATTTGAAAGGTGGCTAACTTCAGTTAGGTTTAAAATGTCAAAAATATCCGTCACATTAACTTTTTATTTTTCGATTTTTAATATATTTTAATTGGTTCCCATGAAATGAATTATTAGGTATGATATGCATATGATTGCTTTGAACTCAAGCGTGTTAATTGAGTGCAGTCAAACTCCTTCAAGTTCTTCTAATTTTTCTCAATTCGTCTCTTTCATGATAATAACTGAACCGAAATGAAATTGATCAGATAGATTAGATAAAAGAGAAAAATTAAAGCCTCGATTTCAACTAAATAAAGACATTTTATAATTATTAATTCAATTAATTTATCCCTTTTGCGTACATTCATTTTTTGAAGATACATCTTAGGATTCCTTGGATTGAACTGATATATTTTTCCTCTCATTTTTAAGATAGTTGTATGTTATTTTTAAGTCCCTCTGGTATGGGAAGGTGCCTCGCAATTACTTATGCATGGATTGTAGCGATTCCACCCTTTTCCTTGATTGAATCCCATTGGAAGAAAGGCGGACGATCTGAACGAGAATTTAGCAAAGTACGGAGTGGAATTCGATTTTCCTCAGACAATAGAGAAGCGAAATACGACTGTCATTTGGTTCTATTGTACAGGCCCGAATGTGACACTAAAAGGAAAAGAATCATCCGTTTCCCGAGTGGATTTAGGATTACGCCCAGGAAACAGTCTCTTGTTTCCATTCCTGAATCCGCTCTCGCTTTCAATACATGTTTATGGCTCTTTTACGTTATTGCCTCTTAAATTGACGTTCTAAGTGAATTGCGAGACAGCTCCTGCAAAAAATGCCTCCCCAAAGAGGAAGAGATTAACCTTTGACTAATAAAGGATGAATCGCGGTATTTTTCCAACAGGAAATAGAGCTGTACTAATTGCTGATAGTATCCAGAAATATTTCTCGAGTTTAGATGAGAAGACATCGATGTGTATAAAACAGACTTCAAATTAGAGCCTAGTTGAAACAGTAGTTATTTAGGTAGTTGAAATATATTAGCCTTTAAGTATTACCTAAAGTAGTAAATTGTAGATAAATAAATCCAATGAAGTGAGGGAAGGGAATATATATATATCATGAAATATAAATGAAAAATAAGGAACATCAATGTATTACATGTTAAAATTTTAAAACGATATTTTGTCAAGTTATAAGTCAGGTGTTATTTTAAGTCGAGTTTCAACAGACCACTTGATATGTTGCTAACCTCTAGGAATTCACCGGACGAAGGTTTAAATGAGTTTGTTAGAAACCGTTCCTGCAACCTTATCTTGACTTATGGAACATTTATCATTTGCCTTTTTGTGTATTACAGAATAAAAGGTACCTTCCATTAATCTTTCACTAAGTTAAGTCTCATTCTTGTTAATAATATGTTTAACTACAGAGATATGACTGACGTTGATTGATACATACATATTTTGAAAGCTTTGAGAGTATTCTTATAATTCGTAGAGTTATTGGGCTTCACTTAAGTGGGATTTATCCACTTAAAGCATTTCGGTTCAGTTAAGAAAGGAAGGAAGAATCTCTCCCCTAGCCTTCCCTAATCGCCTCATTCCCTTTAATATCATTTGGCGGCTAATCGTGGAGGGGTTGACGATTCAACGAGCAGAAATCAATGGAAGTCGCAAAAAAAGGACGAAACCGCTAAATTGGCAAGGATGAGAAATGTAAGGAAAAATTGGGCTCCATTCATTCCTTTGTTCTTTGAGATTGAGCTGAAGATGGGCTCATCCTTAAAGTCCCTTTCAACTTCAGAGCTCATCATCTTGAAAAACGGCCTCAATCTTTCCTCTGCTCCCAACAGGTCTCGGGGTGTACTTCTACTACGGCATAAAGAACAGCGCTTTGGAGGATGAGACGAACCAGCAGATCGAATTGACCGTGACCAGTGGGGAGGACGCGCCGCCCCCCACGGGCACCAAGGAGACGGTGGTCGGCGCAGAGGAGCAGAGCTACACCGCACCCACGTGGGATGGGATGGGGTATTCGCAGGGAGCTGTGGAGACGACGGCACCCGCTCCAGCACCAACGGCCACCGCGGCAGCACCCGGGAGCCAGTACGAATACGACTACACAAACTTCCCGTCGTGGGACGATTGAGGCAACCAAGGGCCTCCCTCGGGAATCGCTGCCACGCGAACATTGGTGTTTTACAAACGCGTGTCTTGTTTTTCGCTGTCTCAATGGTACATAAGTATTTTGTAGAACACGTTATGTAATATTCGGAGCTACAATCTCTTTTGCGATTTTTACCGGTCCGCTCCGCCGAGGGCTCGTTTTCACTCTTGACTGCTCCTTCTGGTGACCCTGAGGAACGGAAGATGACGCGACTGGTCTTCGCCGTTTCCTCCCTCGAAGACCTCCAATACCGCCCTCCTCCGGGGCCCTGTTTAACTTCTCTTGCGTCCTTCATGATTGCGTCTCGTTTCTGAAATTTCCCTCCATGTTCTGTGTTAAAAAGAGTCGAACATATCTTCGCCTACTATGATTTGAATGTGCCGCGCTAAGTACACAAGAACCGCTATTTCAAAACAAGGACATTACTTTGTGCGAACGAGCCTTTGGCGGAGGATTGTTTTCGTTTTATTCCGGCGCCTGCGACCCGTGTTCCTTTTGGAACTATGTTGCTCGCAGTACTCGCACAGTGGTGTCTCGCATACATAGAGGTGCTATAATGGAAGGGCAGTCATTGGAAAGCCCGCTGGTGTAACATATTATCCTTCCGGCAGCCCCAAAAGGTCTTCGCCGGTACCTCAATTCGGCACGTTCACTTCCTTTCTATCCTAGAATTGTGTTTACCGAAGAGAAAAACTTTTCTTATTCTCGCTGAGAGGATATACTCGTGGGTTAGGTTAGCAGCAGAGACTCAATTGCCTTCTCTTTAGGTACCTCACAAACTGAGCAGACATGAAAAGAATTCATACTGGCGAAATCCGCTATTCAGTTGTTAGTAACGCAGTATTATAAAGCTAGGTAAATATTACGAAACTTAATTTTATGGAGTGGAAATCCGCGGAAAGGAAGGCAGTTGAATATGAAATCGATTGTTGTAGGGCTAAATTCATAGGTCGTCAGAAGAAATTCGCTGTTATTATGAAATTGTTATTTGTTCTGTTTCATTATAAAAGCGGGAAGATTAATATGGCGAATTTATAACCTATTTAACATCGCCAGAGGAATAACTGTTGAGTATATCATTCATTAATAACTTTCAGTCTGCAGTTACTGTTGAATTAAGTTTTATTATGGGTGATGTTTGAAAGAATGGTATCGAGATCCTACTTAACCCTCCAGTGCCGTTATTTGGTGTGACAGACCGCAGTTGAATTCATATTTGACTCCAGCACTTCCAAAGCTTTTTTTCGAGATAAGGCTTTAGCTCTGTCATCTTGACCAGAACACTCCACTTACTGTTCTGAATTCAAGAACAGGTGAAGTCGTGCCGCAAAGTTAAATGTATACAAAGACGGTGTTTTTCTCTTTTGGCAATAACATAGCAGCTTAGGTCTGACGCCTTGAATCTTACGTTAAGCAAATATTGAAATCATTCACGAAGACTGACTGTAAATATAGTACCGTAATGAAATCTCAGTATTCAACTTAAACATTTTCAGTATTTTGACGTTAAATTATTTTAAAACTATGCCTTTTTAAATGGAAACGCTCATAAATGATATTTTAATAGGAAATGCTATAGTTAATTTATTTAGGTGTATTTTTAAGCATCCTGATGCGTCCTACAGACCCCATCTCATTCTTATTAGCGGAAAGACTTCTCACCCAATCGCTGGAGGGTTAATTGCTATTTTATAGCGACGCAGACTTGAATTCGTGATCATCACATGCATATCACATTCTATTTGATTCCTATGATGAGTCGTTTGTCAGTATTACTTTCCCAAAAACACCTTAGTTAGTAGATCACCAGAACACATTCCATTCATTCCGTAGAATGATGTTTTTCGAAAGCTAGATCAATCAATGGTTTTACTGCCTCTACGTTTAAATTTCCTCGATGTTCACTAATGCGAGTTTGATTATTGACATTATTTTCCTTGTTAGTAAGCACCTACAAGCACGTCACTTGTGAAATATTGTCTCCCTTGTTGTTAAAACGGGTTACGAATGCGGTATCGATGAGCATTAATGCCACCAATCGGTGGATGCCTAATGACACACCACGTGTCCTTCGCTGCACTTTTAATAGGATTTGATTTCTTTCAAGATATTGTCGATTTTTGGTGAAAATAAGATACGACTGCAGGAGCGATTCTCGATGGATGAGGGGAAGATGCTGAAAAATCCGTTAACGATGTTCACGGAAAGAAAAGTTCTTAATGTTTATGATATCCACTAATCTATCTGTGCTGATTGTGCAACTATATCTTTCTCTAACTGTTAATAAGTAATGTTATTGTGTCAAAGCTATACGAAGAGAAAAAATCGAGAAAACGCATTTGAAAAACGCTGCAAAACGAAAATTCTTTCATTGGAGATTTGTATGAGATGTACAACAGAGGCATGCAAGAGAAAGTGCTAGACATATTTTTCTAGGCAATAGAAGGAAGAGCTGTCCTAAAGAAGGGAAGGCTCTTCCGAAGCTGCGCGTGGCGCCATCTTTCTCTGGAACGAGGAAAAAACCGATGCCGTGGTATGACTTGAAATGCAGTCGTGAAAGCATCCATACACGGAAATAGTACTTATGAGTTATTTTTATAATTTTCGAGATTTCTGCCAAAGCTTCCTTTGGTGAGCAGCGTCGATCAAAAGGTGTCAAAAGGGTGTTTAGGGGCGGAGGTGCACCCAGACGGGGTAGAGTTCCTAACAAAAACTCAAGCTATTTTTCGAATGAATAAAACTTAGAAACGAAACGTATCGAGCACCGAAAGCTTTTCCCTTCTTCGCAAAATTCGAGACGGGAAAAAGATGGAATGTTTGCTAGTGATATCCGAACCTCCTTTTCCGGGATCTAAAAGTAGAGCATCCCGCCCCTTGAAATCACCCTGAATATAAAGAAATTTTTTCAATACATTCATGTTGTAAGTATATTTCCTCACTGTGTGTGTATTCAATGTGGCACGCCCTCAATCTCTCTCTCTCTCTCTGGTTGACTGCACAAACTAACTTTGAATTTCCTGTATCCCCTTCGTGAGTGGCGTAGAAAATAATTCGTCTCCTTGAGGAAGGTTGACCGCATCTTGTTCCTGTCGCACTGTCTCCAATAAGAGCAGATTCTAACGATATGCCAGTGTTTTGGATGCATGAGTACATGTTAATTCGCACACAATCACATACATACAAGCATACTTTTACTCATCCTTAATACATTCATTCTAATAGACGTTTATATTTGAAGGAAGGTTCAAATAATGGAAAATACACCTCCCAATGTTTACCTAAGAATTATTCATTGTAAATATCTGTCAAAATCATCATATCTGTTTCCTTTAATGTACCTCAGTAGTTACTGAAACTGTCTATTTTCCTAGTAAAAAGATCTTTCATTCTGGGTGTTAACTGTTCCAACTTAAATCTGTCACATCGGTAAAGATGTGTTAAAATTTTGATAATTACCCAACACAACTTCCTTCCGTCTAAATAATCCTTCGATAATAACCCCGATCTATATTTATCGTCAAAAAGCATCATAATTATTCATTCTTATGACAAAATTAACTCAATATTACTTATACACTCCCTTGATTTCTCTATTTTTCTTTGTCCGTTTTCAAAAGTTGTATCCTTGATGAGTCTAAGGGATTCGTGTTAACTGTTATCTTTAACGAAAACAAATTACAGATTGAAGCATGTTCACGATGATATTATTCAGCTTGAACGCTAAATTAGAATTGTAGCGATATAGCGGCATATTCATTCGGAGTGAAATATCTCGCGACCCAATGAAATGTCTGAGTGATTGTCAATATTGATTATTGATTAAAGAGTATCGATTTTACTCAACGGGTTTTTTCAAAAGAGGGTGCTTTTGGCCTTTTATTTCATTTCATTCAGCGGAATGCAAAACCATTTTACATGCAATCTAACCTCATAAGAACACATGAAGCTAAACACTTGTTTATGCACGTTCTCATGGAAACATCAATAAAATGTTGCGGTGGGAATCAAGACGCGGCAACTCTTCAGAGACAGAAAGGATTTTAAATATAGAAAAAGACGTTAATCTCTTTTCTTCCCAAAATTACTCTATGTGTGATTTTTCGACGGAGAATCATATTTAATCTGTGTGACGTCCATACTAACCCTTCGTTCCCAAACTTGCAAACTTGTCCAAAAATAAGCAAAAAATATAACTATGGTGTTATTAATAACTGTTCGTGAATGTGTGTGTGTTGACCTTAATAATTGTGAGATATTAAATTCAGAGAAAATGACGACGTATGATTGAGGCAGAAGGAGAGAATGGACATTGAACGATTGTCGAGATTTTAATATATAAATATATACATAGCTAAGTAATTGCATAAACAGATATATAAATATATTCATATATGAAGCTGTGATGTTTCTCATTGACGGAATACTCTGACACTTATCGAAGAGAGTATCGTTCATTGCCTTCAAAGAGGATTCCGTTTTGTTTTTTTAATTAATATTAAATTATGTGGAAAAAAGAAACACCAACCAATGATGATATTGGAAAAATACTAATGTGGATATAACGTGGAGAAATAATCTGCATTCTTCCCATTCGAAAGATGTTATGTACTAACAAATAAGGAAGCATCGTTGTTTTGAATTTTCTTCCTTTTTATGGGCAATATGATTGTGATATACATGTGCATTTCCTCAAATATATATTAGAATAAACCCATGTTGAATGAATTTTTAAAAATCGATCAAATAGTTGAACTAATGTATGTGTATAAGGAATTTCAAGGTAAATCAAACTACAGTCTTGTGTAAGGCTGTGCAAAAAGTCATCTGTGAATATGTCATTGAATTATCAAAATTATAACACATCATAATCACACGAGCACACAAACAAATAGGAAACAGCCTAGCCTGTATTTAATCGATATGCAATAAATAACAAATGAGTTGTGTGTTTAGCCTCAATTTAAACGACCACTGAGATGTATGTGGACATTTAAGCAGTTCGTTTCGTTCTAAGGAATTGAAAACATTTCAAATATGTAAATATGTACTTAATACTGCAAGACGACTTTCAGTGTTTCGATAAAATATTATTTCACTGCTAGTATTCCATCTATGAAATATATCGTATGTACAGAGGTATAACCAATATATCAGTGCCTACAAATGAATGAGAAGCAGAGTGCTAATGACAAACGGAGAGATTTGTTGGTGAAGACTAATTTGGAAAAAGTCACATATTTGGCATATTCTAAAACATAGGCGTACGAGGAATATTTGTTCGTTTACTTTGTAAAAAGAGGAAGGGGGAGAAGTTCATTTTATTTTAATGTGTTTTTGTGTGTATGGATGTAAAGTAATTTGTCTCAGAAGCATTTGATAAAATATTCTGATATATCGTATAACCTGTACTATGGTTGAGAATTCCAGATATATGTGAAATTTTTTAAACGGAGGAGAATGACTACCCTCTTGCATTAAAATTCCTTTTCTGGGGACTTAATGCAGTTATTATTGAACGAGTAGAGCACCTGAGCATCGTAATATTCCTCATTTCGAAGGAAGTTTCGGTCCAGCGGTTGGCTCGAGTTCATAGAATAATCGAGGGATCACAGAAGAAAAATAATATAACATAACACCATTTTGTTGAAATGTTCAACGTTCTTGAAACAATGTTGTTGATTTTTCATTGTTGCATGGTTTTCATTATTTGATGAAATCGTAAAAAGTGGAATAATATTAATATTATAATAACAACCAGCTAGATGGAAATATAAACTTTGCGCATTTACTAGTATTTTATTTAAAATATGAACAATTACTACTGTCCAATCCGAAATATATTCTTCCCGACTTTGCATAATCGAGTACATGAAGTTTTACTTTCCCAGCTCAACTTGAATTTCATAAAACGAGCAATTCACTCGTGTTTAAAAATGATTGGACAGTTAAATTGTTCGTATCCATTTGGAGCCTTTCAAATTGAAGAAGAGTTAGTATAGTTCTAATATTTGGTAATTCATACAACAAACTCACAGAAAAGCAATTGGAGAATCAACCCATGATTTAATTATAAGATGAGGAAGATACGAGAAAGGAATTAATACTATTATGCTTGGAGAATCCCCATAAGTGGCAATGCATGTCTTCAAATCCTATCCTAAATGGTAATGTGACCGTAGAAATAATCATCTTTATTGGAAGATCTTACCTTTACCCATTAACTCTTTTCTCAAAAATTAAAATTTCTTTTCCTACCTGTAATCATAAAATGATGCCAAAGTTGGATTTGAAAAATCTGTAGCTGAAATTGCATCACAGCTGAGTGTTTGCAGTTCAATATTTTTTATTGATAATCTTTAGAAACAAAAATGGATGGAAATACGTATACCGGCTGAAGAGAAATGGTAACTCTGAGAAATAAAGTCGCCAGTTATCAAACGATAAATGTGAAAGATTGGAAATCACAGGCGTGAGATCTGAGCCTCGTTGAAATCACCAAAAATCCTCATGGCACAGGAGAATGAAAGCCAGAAAAATCTCCAAGAGAAGATGATTCAAACAGATCTAACTGATGCTCGAATAAGGCATTGTTAAAATTCCCTTCGAGTCAATTATGGAGTGTACAGATAAGTATTAACTTTATAAGTATAATTAAGGAATATTTAACAAAATAATCTAGATTTAAGGTAAATTAGTCTCCTCATGCAAATCAAACTTTAGTTACTTTAACCTTGGTGTGCATATGTAACCTTAAAGAATTATGCTAAGTACCTTCATCTCAGAATTCCCTCCCCACCTCACGCTAATATTTCAAACTATTAGCTAATTCATTACCAACAAAGCCTGTTAAACTTTCAGTGATGGAGAACAAAAGATCCTCACATGTATACAAGCGCAGTTCTAATCAAAAGGAAAACTTCTATTCGCTTCCATAATTACTCTGTGGACGTATTCAAATGAACAGTCCACGGCTGAAATAAACATCTTTGCCCAATGATGAAAGCATATTCATCAGCAAACCACCAAGGTCTTAGGTACTCTAGTGTTTAATAAGATTAGATGTGACAGGAATACACAATGAACGGAAATCAAGGAAAGATCTTCCAAGATACCATCGATGGCCTATCACATATTTATGTAGGATCTTAAATTCTTTCTTCAACCAACATCATCCGTTTTTATTTTATTGCATTTTATTTACACCTTAGAGAGACATTTTCATCTCTGTCATCTGCATGGATTCAAAAATATGAAGGATATCAAAAATGCAGAAACTGTTGAACCAAATCCGTGAAATCGGAGATGAGAAGCCCCGGAAGGGAAGGCGGGATATCCCTCGGTCACTATGATGTCCTCGATGGGCCCTTTGTACACATCCGAGGCATTGTAGTTTTGGTAGTACCAATCGGGCATCCGTTTCTTCTGATCATCTGTCGGCCATTTGGTGAATCCGCCCTTAGTCCTCCTCTGCAATTCTCCGTATTCTCCGTGGGCAGTTGCTTCCTCATTGACTGAGTACTGGAGAGTAATGTGATGATTTCAGAATAAAATCAAAGTGACCCAAAGAATAACTCCCAGAATAAAACCGCTGAATCATGATCCAAATGGTGCGTTAAACCTTCATTAATAAAGGTTCAATCTTCAGATTACAAAGACTTGGTTGCATCGATAGTATTTCAACAAAAGGAGTGCAACAAATATTTTCTCTTCAAGATGGAATTGTGAGACTTCAAATTCGAAAAAAAATATTCTTGAAGTTCAATAGAATAACATATCTATTAGCCATAATATAATTTCAACTAACAGCATAATTTCTGCATTCTAGCTGTTCGCCATGGCCAATTGTAATTCATTTATGGCTTATGTTACACTATGCTATGCTCTAATGTGTGACCAGCAAGCTCCAATTAGCTTTCATATAGGATAGTAACATTATTTGATAGATAAGAACAACTTATAGGATCCAATTTCCTCCAAGTCGCTTCCGAAAGATCTTCCTCTTTAAAGAATAGTCTTTGATATTTGTATCCAACTCTATATGTATTCTCATTCTTTGAAAAGAGAGAAAACAAAACTTATGACTTACTTCTTATAAAAATAGAGCATAAATTTCATTTTTCATTTTGAGATGTTGCAAATATGGCTTGAATAGATCCTTGTAAAGACAGATGTACATTTATTGGACAAATAGTTATAACATTCCAAGTCCTTTTTAAGGCAGAACCTATCCCTTCAAAAATTGGCTCACAATATTTCCCCATTTGACCTGAGAAGTCTCCATTTAACTATTTGGTCCTAGTTATTTTTTCATTTAGTACTGGTTTTCACCAAAAAATTCAAAAAAGAAAATAACAAATTAGAAAAGATTCAAAGAGGAAGTTTTAACAAATTTTTGACGCTATATCCACATTAATTGGTTTTCAGACATTTGAAATTAGTTTGAACTAAGCTTAAGGCTAGGTCCCAATTTTGTTCCAGGATTTGTCTTTACAATTTGATATACCTCGGTCTTAGAACTTTGGTGTATTAATTTTTGAGACAGGGCATAAATAATCAGCAGTAATTTCTCTAATTCAATATAATATTAACCTAACTCTGTTTCTGGGTAATCATTTTATTCATTATTCTAAGCTACGTTCATACAGCTTAACATAGTCCAGGTAGTTGAATCACTCTCAATAGAAGATTAATACAGGATAAAATTATACATAAATACAATGCAAGCAATCCTGTAATCATCAAGGTAGATAAGCTCCTTGTTACTTTATGCATACGTCGATTCTATTAGATAAAATAAAGGTTCCATTTTCCATTTCCCCAAAGGTTATTCCCTACTACATTAGAATTTCTATTAGCCATTATTTGAGCACTTACAATTACTAGGAAACATCGAGATTTTAAAGGAGGCATATGCAATCAATCAAAAGTTAGAAACTTGCACGAACAAGCTAATATTTTCCAAATATGGATGAATGAAAAATTATAACCTCCTTTTATTGCAATGACTGCAAATTAGTAATCACAATTTACTAACTATATCTTCACATCAATGGTCTCATAATTAGGATTAATACTTGTATTTTAATGAATCTGAAAGCTCAATGCAATAATTAAAATATTTAATTTACTTAACGGATAAGTAAATATTTACTCAAATCAATACAACAATTTGTCAAAATTGATGACAAATGAAGTTTTTACTTTGATTAGAGCATAATAGTTTAAAGGTATTAGTCACAACCTTAATGATAAAAAAAGATGCAAAATAAGGATCCAGAATTTAGGTGACGAGGCATTTCATGAAAGAGTCATTGAATCTCTGAAGGGAGTAACAAAAGCAGATTAAAGTATTTTCAATGTTAATAGTTAAGAGTATATTTCTTCTAATCCTCATTTTACCTTAGTGATTCTGGCTTGACCTCCTGGAGCAAGGAGATATGATGACAGTGGAGTTCCTAAATGACCAGAGGGCGCCTCTTTCGCTGGAGATCGCTGACTGGAACTGTTTCTTGTCGGCACAGTTATGAGATCTGAAACAAATACCATTCACAATTGTTAATAGATGTGTAGGTACATTCAGTTTGAGCTATATTTATCACAGTTAACACCTGAATAATTCACTAATTGAATAAACGTATGTAAGACACTAAAAAGTGGCACTAATTCCATCCAAATGGAAGTTAAGCATTACTCATTGTGTTTCACTAACATGGATATGTTTCATTTATAGCTTGAGGAAAATAAAGACATAACTACCTCACTCCTCATTCTGCCAAGTAAACCTCATTCTCTCACTAGCTCTTAGTAGCTAATGTTGGAGGGGATGAGGGACCAACCAGAGCTTAATATTTTACAGGCAGTAAAAACTTAGAACAAACTTAAGAAACTTAACTCTGACGAATATTAATTTCACTCTGCAAATGAACATTTAGGTAATTATTATACTTATTATTACCCTTAAGATTTACTGGCTCCCTATGAATGGCTTCATATCTTTACATTTAAACATTTATAGATAAAATTTATTGGAGGCAATATCATATTCTTTCTTTTATTAGCCATGTCAATCTCCTTTAAAATACCTGCAATAAGAATTTTTTTATCTCTTAAGAGTACAGGAATATTGCCTACAATATACACACAAATTTGGTAAACTTACAGATTTTGGTATTCTGTTTTAACCCTAAACTTATCATAATATACAGAAAGAAAAAAATAAAATTATACACAGACAATCTACCATATAAAAAGTGCATCCATGAGCCCAAGAATCTACTTTGTAATTTCTTACACTTGGCAATAAGATAGGTCCTTTGCCTTGAAAGGTAGAGAAGCCAGATGGAATTTAACGAAGAAAAGAAAAAGTAAGATTAACAAGAAACAGGAAAAAATAGAGAAACTTGAACTTAAAGATAACATAAAATTCACATCATATTTCAACTTTTGGGCTCAATCTGAATTTCCTTTCTTCATTTTACATAACTTTTAAACTTGAAAATAACAAACTTGGATTGCCTGTATTGAAAGCCATGCAGTATTTCAAGTGTTAAGAGCTCCAAATTTGAGTGGAATAATATATGCTTGATAGGAAAAAAGAATAACCTATTGCTGCAAAGGTAATGATTTCTTTGTAAAATTATTCTTTCATATACATTACGTAAACTTAATTCAATTTGCTAATATTATATAATCATCTTCTGACGATAGATTTATGGTTTATAGTTTCAACTGGTAAGGTCATAAAACTATTGCTGCCTTCTCACAATTTAGATTAGAATAATGCAGCTTAATTCAAACTTAGTTTAATCTTAATACAACATATTATTATAATTTTCATTATCATTTTCATCATATCTTTAAACATTTTAGAGCCAGGTAATAGTAACAACAAATAATATTGGTTAAGTTTTCTATAAATTCAATTACACCTTTAAAGAATTAATAATAATTAAATTCTGATGGATAAATTTAAATTCAATAAATTGTACTTAATAGAAATCACTTTTAGATTTTAAATTCAAAGGAATTTCTGAACTTGCATTATAATTGGTTGCCATGTTGATGATTGATAGTCCACACAATGACTTTCCATTTTTTCATATTTTCAGGTATAAAAATAACAAATAACAAACATAGACCAGACTAAATAGGGTCAGCATGTGAGGGTAATTGACGCCCTAAGAGAATTTTGGTACCCCTAAATTATCTTTTATATTTCTATCCTCTCTCTAGATCTCAAACCCCATGAAAAATGGAGAATTGGAATTTTAGCATTTGAAAAAATTTAGCTAGTAACCTTAAACCCTTACTAATGCAAATTCATCCTCTGTAGATATAATTGCTTGAGTAGCAATCCAAATTTGGCAACTGAAGACGATTGCCAATTGATAATTTGAAAAGGTCTACTTAATACATTTTCCTGTTATCACAATAAATAACCACAAAATCCACTGAAGTAATAATATCATATTTTCAATGGTTTTTACTAAACCCATGGTTAACACATTGGTTTAATAAAGATGGTTATTAAAGGATATTTCATTTTCATTAGGTATATTCCAAACAATATATTGAAATTGAAGTTGAAATTTCTCTGATTTTATTCATAACTCATCAAAATATATTTATAAATTCTTAAGATAAGCACCCTGTAAAAATAGTTTATTGAAGGTGATTGGAAAAATAATCTGTTTGTTTTATTTATAAGCATAAGTTACATTTTTTAAGCATATAATATGAAAAATAAAAATAAAATTAGTATATAATATGGAGTAAAAAAAACAATTTTTAAATATTATAACCAACATGCCTATGTATATAAGAAACTAAAGTGGTAAACATTCGAAAAAATTTTCTAAAGGAATGAAACCTTTTTTCTAACAAAACATTTAAAATCTTTGCATAGCTATCGTTTTCATATAAATTATGGAATCAATTGTATGTTATTTGATAGAACTTGATTGATGGAGGATGGTTATCTCAATCACGTTTCTATTGATAAATTATGTGGCTCTGGTAAGAAATAAAATTCAATTGATCGAATATTCATCATAGCTACAGATATGAAAAAATTAATGTCATATAAATAAATAATGAAGATTGCAAAACATGCAGTACAACTTAAAGATGAATAAGATGAGATCAACTTACCTTCATTGGTGTCTTCTATTTTGTGAGTGGTTGGCCATGTGGATGAAGCGATGGTGCTCTCAGTATAATTACGGGTTGTATTTGTTCGATTTGTTGTCAATACAGTTGTCGATACTGGTGTAGAAGGAGGAGACGGTAAACTTGACGTAGCTTCAGATGAATGTGGAGAGTGATTTTGGGTACTACTCATTTCTTCAATCAGCTCGTCTTTCACTGTTATTATTTCCGGCACAATTTTTGCACCTTCGATGTACTTGGAATTTTCCTCCCCACTCTCACTGGCAACCATTATAGCCTTGCCAACACTGTTCTTGCCGTCAAAAGCACTCACCTCAACGTTCTTTTTCAGCTCTACTCTCTCCACTGTTCCAACTGCTCGATTTCCTGCCCACTTGTTCTGAAACCTTTCACTAACTGAAGCAAATGAGCTCACGAAATCAGAAGGTTCTGTGGTGACTACGTATTTGTCCCTGACATTACCTTGTCTGGTATGTTTAGTTTGCATTACAGTAGTTGCCACTGACTCAACCACCTTGCTCACATTCACAGTCCTTTCTTTGTTAGAGGCAAATGGCTGACTCGATTTTTTTGCACTTTGCCCAACCTCAGGGCGAGACAAATTTCCACTTAAGGAGATATTTGGAACAGCAGACCCTAACGAGTTGGGGATAAGTATAGTTTCAGCTGTTGGATGGGGTTTCAATGGAACGGTAGACTGCCCCTTATCAACATTTGAACTGGCTCCCAACTGCCCACTGATAGGAATAAAACCACCTGATCCAGGAAATATTGGCTGGAAACCTGATTCTAGTTTTGGCCAGTTTGGAGGCGGTCTTTCACTGAAGATTTTTTCACTACCACGTCCCCGGCCGGTGAATGGCCTCCTTGTAGGATTGTTAACCCTAGCAACTTTAGCTGTTCCACCAGCTCTACCTTTTCCTGAACCAAGCAAACCACTCAGGCTCCAAGAAGGTATGGGAATGCCAAAAATGGATATTCCACCTCCACCACTGACTTCATTCTTGTCTGCTGAGGAGGATTGGTTCTTAGGACGTGCGTATATGGATGCTCCTGATGACTGCTCTTGAGAAGCAGCTGTGGTTGTTGAGATGCTTCTTTCTGTTGTTGTGGTATGAGTGGAAGCAGAATCTGTTTGGTTGTCTTCTAAAGAGCCAAGATTTCCCAAGGGAGGATGAATTTCATCCACATATTGATCATAAAAGTATTCAGACTCCTCTGGTGAAGGCACTTGCTGTGGTGATGATACTGCCATGGGATTTGCCAGCAACTCTTGTAAAGATCCATGTTCTGTGAAGAGTTATTGAAATTATTAAAAAGAAATTTTTAGGAATATCTTGGAGAAATATCCTTATAGAGTATTAGAAATATTTTCAGTGATTGGTATTTAGAATTAAACGATTACCATGATTCTAAAGCAATATTTTTCATCCAAAAGCAAGATCTCATCTCAAAGCAAGATTTCATCTCAAAGCTGTGAACCAGAGCAGCTGTTATTTCTGTATGCATTAAAATATTTGAAACATTTTAATATGTCTCCAAGTGATTATCGAAACATCTGCTATTTATAGAAATCTGAAAGTCATCAGCAATAGATTTCACATTAACCTTTAAAATACAGCAATATGGCAGTAGTTGAGTCATCTTAACATGTCTACAAGGATAGTGAAAACCAAAATTCGATTAAGTAAAGAGAGTGAGTAGGAGCTATGAACTTGAATCAATTAAGCTGAAAATAGAGCATAGAGATTAAAAAGCATGATGATAGTTAGTTGAGGTTGAGGCTAAGACCCTTTCAAGGCTATTTTGATATGGATTAAGAGGAAGATTTTTCAGATTAGTTGTGGTACTGTAAACTACTACAACTGGTATCAAGAACCACAGATTTGTAATACAAATCCTAACTATGAGATTAACAGATTATTAACTATAATTTTGAATAAGTCTGTACAAAAAATAATCAGTAGGTATCATTTTGTGGTATAGGAAATTAATTTGGTCAAATCTACCTACTATATTTTTTAAATCTCTATTCTATTGAAACTGTGAGGTAATGTAAAAATAGATACAGAGTAGTGTATTCATTGAATTTTCACCTTTCGTGTCTCCATCCTCCAAGCAGACTTTACTCCTATTATCCAGCTCATGGAGTGCAGCGTCTGAGCTGATGAGGGGAGAGGTGTTAAGTTGCTTCTGGCAGTCCTTGCGTGTTAGATGTAAATTGCGCAATGGTGTGCCATCTCTGCACTTTAACTCCTCCTCTTCATCATCAAAATCCTCCCTATCCTGTAACCACTCCTGTAGCCATAGTAAGCCACATGTGCACCGCAGGGGATTTCCTTTGAAAAATTAATTAACTGTCTTATCACAATAACAAAGGCTTGCTGGATTACAAGGGATTGGGTCTTGGATCTTGCATTACAAGGGATTTTCACTAATGAGTTTCCATTGTAAAATTTCATATTATATCAAAAGATAAATCTTAAATAAAAGAAAAGCAATCAATGAATGTTCAAGAAGCATAACAATAATCATGACATGAAAACTGCAAGCATACAATAAAAATTGAGAAAACTTCTTAAAAATCTACACAATACTCATAAAGATTATGATTGGAATATGTGTAATTTATTTCATATCTTTCGATATATAAAATATGAATTCATAGCCATCAAATTCAATTCCTACAATACAGAAATTTATGATAACTTTTTGAAGTACACAAAAGGTATAAATTGCCCATAGAAAACTTTAAGAATATGGTACATTCATGCTTTGAATGATGGAGATCTTTCATCGAAATACTATCAATTAATCATTTACCATCAATTATTGCGTAATATGAAAAGTACTGCCATTTTTATCTCAAGCTCAAAAGTTGGTCAGTATGAGGCAATTTATGAAATGAAAAATATGCATAAAGTTTATTAAAATAGCTGTATTTTGTTTAAGTATCTCGAATTTAAATTCTTAAATTAACACTTCCAAAATCCGTTGTAACAATTACTTCAATGCTGTTTCATTCCAACTTAAATTTTAGCACAAACGTTTTGAAGTGATTTTGCCACTATTTAGCTGACCTCATTTATACTGTCTTAGTCACAATGCTCTATTATTTATATTTAAATGACATCCCTCTCAAGGGAAACATTGAGAAAAAATCAAAATTCTCATTAAATTGATCATGTAAAAGAAAATGTTTAAAATATTACCTATAAACACAAACAAACTAAGCAATATCATAAAATATTGAATATATTTCTAATTATTGGTATGTTCTCAAATGAACTCAAATCTTTCAGGACCCAAATGCCTTTTATTGCACATTCTATTATTTACATATAATTCTACTATTTGCATATTATAAGAATGCTGTGGTATACAGAATAAAAAAACAGTAGAGCTCACCTTCAAGTCTAAGAAGTGTTTTAGTTTGGGCATACATGTTGCTATCAGAGGGCATGTTGTAGGCAGTGGGATTAGATAGAATTCTTCGGAATAGAGTGGGTGAGAGTGAGGAAAGGCGATTGTGGCGTAGGGAAAGCAGGCGGAGCCTTGGAGTGGAATCAAATGGCTGTCCAATGATGGTGCATATTTGGTTGTCATCCAACTTGCAATAAAAAAAATTCATTAAATTCTCTTTAAAGTAGCAACGAAGTAAAGTAACAAAAAATTTAGAAACATTTAAGCCAAAGTTTCCATTTTTCATCTCTCAATTTTATGAATTAATTGTCAATCATCATAATTTTATAAAATTTCAATAATAGCAAACTCAAATGATGATAAATATTAAATGGTTCTATTTCATAATAAAAATTGATAGCTGATATGATACAAAATGGCTCATTATGTTTCAAAGTTTTGATTAATCTTTTAATTCAAATTTATTTCATTTAAAAAGAGCAGAGCAATGTATTTTCCACTTTTGATGCATTTACAAATAAATTTTCTCCATCAGCAGTAGTGGAAAGATGTAAATAAAATTGCATATTAATATTCATAAGAGAAAAAGTATCAATTTCATACCCAAAGTTCAGTGAGCATGACAAATGGCTTTAGAGGCTCCTCAGGAAGGGTTAGTAGGGCATTTCTGCTGAGATCCAAAACTTCCAACGATGGTCCTAGGACTCCCGGTAGACCATTTTCTAACGTGTCAATCCCGTTCCAAGAAGCATTCAAAAGCTTGAGTTCTGGCACAGCTGCAGAAGCAGCTATGGAAATAGCCTCCAGACTGTTATGACTCACGTCTAATCTTTGCAGACTCCTCATTGAAATTGGAGGTCCAAGTCTCAGAACACCTTGCAATTTGTTTCGAGAAAGATTTATCCCAGAAAGGGTTGATGAAACTCCAGAGAAAGCACCTGGCTCCAGCATGGAAAGGGAGTTTCCAGAGAGGTCGAGTACTGTCAGTCTAGGCAGAAGAGCTGCAGAAAATGGAGGTGGAGAGGAGGGATGATGATAGAGCTTCTGGATAAACATATCAGATGCCACTAACACCTCAACACCTGGTAATGGAGGAAGCACAGGGAATGATGTATTGTCTATTCTTAAATGCCTTGGCTCCACTGGCAGACTATCACTATCCAGAGAGTTTCCTGATATCCTTAGTTCATAGAGTCTGGAGAGGGGCTTTAGGAAGGATAGTTGAGGAGGCATTGAGTGGAGGGAGGGGGTTAGCACAGGGTTCCCAGAGAGGTCTACAAATTCAAGGAGTGGCGTGGTTGTGAAGACATCATCTGCTAGATGTTTGATGGCATTCTCAGATAGGTCAAGTCTTCTGATTGATGGAGTTCCAGATAAGAGTCGACGGAGGGCTGACCCACCTCTTAGGATGTTTTTAGAAAGATCGAGGCCCTGAAAAGTAATGCTTTTATTACTATTTCATAGTTCATTCATTCAAACACTCTGACCATAATTTATAAAAGCCATCAGAAATTCAAATTTAATATGAAAAGAATTCAGATAGAACAAATGAATGTCCTTGAGCAATACTTACAGGAATTATATTCATAATTAACTATTTTAATCCAAGATTACATTGATATCTTGTCATGAGAAACGTGCATTTTACAGATTTTGTGACTAAAACCGTTAGTTAAATCAGGTAGACCTGAATCACAGCAATGTTTTGTCAATAAAATATGAAATGGATATTTTATGAATTAAAATTTCTTAAATTATTGATTACAAATAGAAATTACTAGGTTTTATACAGAAAAGGTCTTAAGGATATACAGCAAATACCAAGACATTTCATAATTAGAAATATGCGCAGAATGAATTACATAGACACATCAAATTAATATTACTATTTATTTAGAGAAAAATTTGATATTTTTATGTTGAAAGTGGTAAATGAAGAGTAGATATGAAGAACAAAGGGTAGAAAAAAATGGAAATTTGTTTTGAAATAGTGCCTTATTGCATTATTATAGTATATTAATTGTTGGCAGATTGTCACATTACATTTAATTTTGTTAACACACCTAAAGATATATTAAATATAATACAATTACTACTTTATAGAGAATTTAAGATTAAAATTATTACCAACAAATTGAAATTAACATTTTAAAGCACCTTAAAATGATTAATTTCCTCCTATATTCTTTATAAGATATGAGCACTATGGTTCCTTCTTAACTTAAAACTTAATAACATCATGATTATATGATCAAAAATTAGTCTTGAAGGATAATAGTGTCATTTTTTTAATATTACCTTACACCTTTAAGTGATGCTTCCCTCTTCCCCAAGGGATACTTAAACCCCTAGTTAAGAATCACTAATATAAATATTCAATAAGTATCTTCATGAAATCCTTCTCACCTTGAGTGTAGGTAAAGTAAAGGGTAAGCGCCTACGGTTTGGTGCTGGTGGCATTAATTCTTCAGTAAGAAGATTGTCACGTAGGCGTAGCTGGTGTAATGAAGGGAGGTCTGTGAGAGCATCAGGACCAATGCTGCGCATGGAATTTCCTTCCAAAGATAGTCTCTCTAGGTGTGGCATGGAACGCAGAGCACCTTCTGGAAGTGTTGAGATCATGGATCTGTCAGCCCTCAATTCCAAAAGTGAGGGGAAGATCCAAGCAGGGGCACTGTCCAGGAGCCACTGGATCTGTGGAATCTGGTCTTCATCATCTTCCCTACAAATCAGAATAGATGTGAATTTTTTTTAGTCTTGTAATTTCTAATAGTTGGATATAAAATCAGTATCACTCTGTAAATGAAATAATATCATGGTCAATAGGAACATTCTAAGCTAACTCTAGCCAATTCATCTCACGATTGATATATTTTAGCTGAAATTATTCCATCCTAAGTCACAAAAACATAATAATAATAAATAAATAGATAATAATATTATATATATTAAATAGACTATGAAAAAGAATAGATAGTAAACCTGTAATATATAAACATAATTTTTCCTTAATTAATGTATTCTGTATTAGAAAATTCAGGACTATAATTAGTAACTTAGCTTCAAAATTAGCTATTTAATAGTTGAGTAATTAAGAATAAGGAATAAAAGTGATTAGACATTGGACTATATAAAAGTATCTCCGAATAGAGCTCAAATTTTCATCCAATGCTCTTTTTTGAATATTCAACAAAATAGGTCTTCTATGAGGTGGTTTTATGAATAGCATAAGAGAGTGAAAAGGCATGGTAGCAAATCGAAGTAACAATTAATATTTACAATTATATTCAAAACTTCTACGACTCTGATTAATGACCATGAAAAATATGGAGACTATTGCAATATCAAACACCATATTTACTCAAAAATAATGTGACATAGAACGTAGTGCTTACCACAAAATTCAAGCATCAAAAATTGAAAAATCGTTAGCCCACAAATCTAAAGCACACCTTAGGACATATGGTCAAACCATTAACGTGTATTTATATGTGTATACACAGTATACAAAAGCTGGTCTATGCCTAAAGTCCTACTTACATATGCATGTTAACCAATTCAAAATCTGGTTATTTGAACAGTTTGATGGGCTGGCCAATCCCATTTCAAATAAAAACTATATACCTACAGTTTAGTCTGTAGTCTGTCTGTTGGGGCTCTTACAGTCAAAACATCTATAGTGCATTGGTGAAACTTTTGGTGAGCTATATGGAACCAGGGTGAGCCAAGGATCTGAAAACTGCACTATGAAACATGTTCACAAGTGGCATTGTGCCCAAATCTAGTGTGCCATCAATTTTAATGCGCACCCAGATTTTTTAGCTGAGAAATAACCAAAAAGGGTGCATGCTATGTTCGAGTAAATATGTAGATATGAGTATAAGTAACATACAGGCCTTTTTAAATACACGGTATATTCACCTCCATCATAGATTTTGAAAGCCTAATTTAAATGTTGTAGTGAAAAATTACGGTAACTATATGCTCCTCATTTTGTTTCAAGTTTTTATAATATCCTTTGAAAAAAAATAAGAGCAAGATTAAATGCATTTTAAAGAAACAGAAAAAATTATTTGAGCTGCATAAAAGAAAACAAGAGCAATATTCCATATCACCCATGGAATTTCAAAATTAAATCACATACAGAATTTAGAGAATTAAATAAAGGAGCACATACCAAATAATATCACTATTATTCCATTAATAATTACTCTTTACCAGTTCAAATTTCTCTGCATAATTTCTTGTAACAGACTTTAAATAAAGCTGAAATTATGCAATAGGTGATCGACATTTAAAACATAGAGGAATGATGTTATTTAACTAGACTATGAAGAACTGACATATAATAAACTTGAAAATGCACAAAAGTAATCTTATGTGTCTTGTTCTGGTAATTGCTATAAGAGAAGAAAGTAGAAGAGAGACAGTTGATTGTATGTAAGGGATTCTTTTTCATCCATCATGTATAATTTCTGGATCATTAGAATATCATAATCTTTAGTGCATCTTAAAAATGATTTATTAAAATTGTTCTTCAATTCGTCTAAAGATCAAGGTTGCCAGAGGATAAGTATAAAGGACCTAAATATTCTAGCATAAAGAATCCTATCTTGTACATCAAATACTAGTGAAAATGATCATGATACTTTAGTAAAACTTCATGCATACTATAATCCAAATTAATGATGTACATTATTTTGAGTGCACTTTGAAGATGTTTTCAAAATCTTTCAAATCTAGTATACTTCATAATAAAACTAAGTATACTATAATTTGATGATAATTATATTTATATAAAAAAATATTGAATGAAACTCTTGAAGCAATTTCATACCTATGAAATAACAAAAGGTTAAAATTGAGTCCTTTGCATATTCATGAAGGTAAAATAAAAAAAAAAAAACAAGGTAAAATTCTGGTCTAAATTTGGCTAATGAATCTCTTTCACTCAAAACTTTGATGATACTGTTTTTCTTCTAACTGAAAATATTTAAAAAAATCAAATGGAGAATTACGAGAAACTCAAATGAAGAATGAATTTGTACTTAATGCAGAAAGGTGGTTGCTTCTTACCATCCCATACCAAGTGGATTATCACTCATGTCAAGTATTCTCAGAGATCTGAGCATGACTTCCCCCGTTGGGGAGGCAGCTGATAATCTCCTTCCCAGCCTAAGTCCATTGCCAGCAATGTGCAGCTCCTCAATTCCTCCACAGCAATTAGCAACAAAGGCAATCAGAGACCAGAGGCCTTCATCTCCTTCCTGAACATTCTTGGAGTGTGTCCAGCCCCCATGCAGAGATAGGGAGAGTAGTGCAGGCAGGGTAAAAGGGTCTCTCAGAGGAAATATTCCTCCCAATCCAGAGCTCTGAGGGGCACTTATCCTCAGGTAGCGCAATGAGGGTAGTGCATGCAACAGTGGCACTGAGAGTGGGCGTCCAGGAAAGGCATCTACCCCATCCTCTGAAATAAATAGAAATTGATTGAGGAGGCATAATGTTGATGGCTGGCAGAAATCCCCTACTAATATAAATGGATAATCATAATCATCCTCTTACCCAATATAAGTAATAGAATAACTTTACTTATTCTGATTCATTTTATCATTTGCTTTCTCATGACTAATTTGTCATATTTCATAAAACTTATTTATGACATCTATTTCACTAACATCTTACAAGCCTCAATGTTTGACAAATAGTTAATTAAAAGTCTTGTATTTTTCTTTATCATACTTCCTGCAATAACTAAATCTGAATTCAGAAAGGCATTAATTAATTAATAGTCATCAATTAACTTCTTATTTTAAGCTTGGATAATGCGGTTTCTTTTAATGGTTATTATTGATTCCTTCTTTTGTCTAAGTCAGGGTTTCCCAAACTATGTTCTGCGGAACACCGGTGTTCCGCTGAACTTGGATAGGTGTTCTGCAAAAATTTAGAGTCTTAATGGAGAATTGGGGAATAAAAGTCATAAAATGATTTATTTATTCATATTTGATGTTTATATTATAATATTATAGATTTATAATTTCAAATAATTACTAAATAAATAATTTGTAGTAATTCACTGATTTTTGAAATTTTACAAGTAGAATTACCTAACCTAAAAATAAGCTAAGAGTTCCGTTAAACTTCCCAGGTTTGCAAAGTGTTCCATTGCAGAAAAAGTTTGGGAAACCCTGTTCTAAGTCATTTAATACAGCATGGCATCCATAAAGATTTTGGATTTGTGATTATAAGAAAAATTCAGAAAGATTTCCACTGGTGGTGAGTAAGCACAGGAAGTTGGATGAATAATTTTTTCTTATCATTTTGTCCTTTTTTTGGTAAGTGAGAAGTACAATTTTAATACAAATGGATGTAGAAAATTATGGAAGGTAATTCTGCAATGTCTCTTCATTATAACTGCGTGGGAGCTGAGTTCTGTATTGCTAATTAATAACTTTAAAATCATGAGAAATACCTGCTTCAACATCAATGGTAAGAGCCTCGAGGACGGGCAAAGTGTCAAGCAGTTCTGCAGGGATGGAGCGAAGTCGCGGTTCTATGAGCATCAACTCCACGAGGCTCTCCTCCAGCTGCAGAAGGGCGGCGCCGGACAGCCTTTCGAGGCCACTGCGGTGCATCAGGAGCCTCCGGACCCGCAATGGGGCGAAGGCCCTCCCCGGAAGCCCTCCCACCAAACCACCTTCCACCACAAGCTCATCGACGGGTCCTGAACCACGCCAGGACGCCAAAGATGAAAGTCCCCGAGTCAGGCTCTCCAAGTCGGTGCCACTGCACCTGGAAAAATTCGTCGGCAATAGTTACTTTCTTCCATTGTAACCTATAAATCTTCTTGATTACTAAAGTCTGTAATACATTTTGAGACTGTAGATAAGTTAAAATAAGATTTCATCGAATGTTGAGATCGGATTTGATTTTTAGCAATGCCGCTTTGAAAAGGCTGTACATTATAACTAATTTAATCTTTTACCGAGTTGAGTCAATGAATATAAACAGTCCAACTACGTCTGTAGACATCATTAATTAGTTAAAGTGAGTAATCAATGCGAAAGAAACCATTAAATTAATTCATAGTAATGAAAATTAAATGTAGTATATATTTCGTTTGCTTAGGAAGTATGGAACAAAATATTGCTGCGCCCAACGTTATTTCATGGAAATGCCGCGAACTATTATAAATACGCGACGCGGCAGTTACTAAGGACAATGTAACTATGTTGAGAGACAATGTTGAGAGCCTCTCAATTAAGACCATTTCTCCGTACGGAACACTTACATTGTTGCACAACTCATGGAGTGCTTGGGACGCGTTCGACTTGGAGAGAGAGGAGTGACCCGGCACGCTCAAGAGATCATGCGGAGAGAAAAAATAGATAAACAGTTGGAGTTGTGTTTGGTGTTGAGCGTGTTGACGTAGAAAAGTTTCTGTATTGATTAAGATCGGGAATAAAGTGTTATTTTTCGGATTACGAGAGTTGAGTAAATTATCCCGAACCCCACGGCTCGTAACAATTTGGTGTCAGAAGTGGGATAATTATGCCGATTCTACCGAAAGATGATACTGATGCGGTTCGCACCAGGAGTCAACACCGCCAACAGGAAGTGAACCAGGGGAGGTTTGGTGATTCTCCGGAACTCATCCGTCAGCAGCAGCAGACGACGGATTCTACCAATTCTGATCCGTCTGGCGTGACATCGGCGACTGCACCGCAGGCTCCTGCTCCTGCATTCGACATGTCTGCTCTAATGGAGATTCTTCAAGAGCAGGCCCGCCGTCAGGAGGAACAAACTCTGCTCATGAAAGACATCCGACACGCTTTTGAGAAAGATCTAACTTCTTTAAAGGAGGAAATATTGGATGCAAAAAGTCGGATAGACAACACGGAGGCCCAAATAGCACTTGTAAAGAAAGATTTGGGATATTTGAAAGCTGGCGAAGGAATTGCTGCTCATTTTGTGACTGCATCTCCGGCGCGCGGATTCAAGGTGCCACCATTTGATGGAAGCTCTTCGTGGTCTGCGTATAAAATTCAATTCGAAGCCGTCGTTGAAGCGAATGGATGGAGTGAAGCACAGGCTATGACGGCGCTCAAGCTAGGTCTCCGAGATCAAGCCCTAACGGTACTGGAGGCTCTGGGAAATAAGGCCACCTTTGACCAACTGCTGGAAGCATTGGAGTCTCGTTACGGCGACGCACACTTAGAGCATGTATGCCGCGCTCAGTTAAAGGATCGTACTCAGCGTAGTGGCGAGAATCTTCAACAGTGGGCACTAGAAATTGAAAGGCTGGTCCGGAAGGCGTATTACTCATCGCCGGAAATTATCGACAAGATTTTGATTCAAGCCTTCGTCGATGGAATACACGATCTGGAAGTGAGGGCTGCCGTCAGACTTGGACATCCCAAGACTTTGAGAGATGCTTTGGCCCACGCCCTCGAGGTGGAGGCAGTTCGTCGGGATCATCGAGCCTACCGCGTCAGGGAGGTGGTAGCAGCACCTAGCCGCGAAAGTCGACAAAGGTTTAGCCCGAGATGCTATGAATGTGGAGAAAAGGGTCACCTAAAGTCCAGTTGTCCTAAACGTAACACCAAGTGGGAGGATAGAGTACAAGAAGAATGGATAGGTAGCAACACTCCCCATCAGCAGCAGGGAAACGAATAAACGCCAGGACTGAGGGGTGGGTGCTGGCTGGTTTTGGAAAAGGCCCCAAGGTTTCGATCTCACAGGCCCACGATGGGAACAGCCTGATCATCGTCGGTGAAATTAATGGAACACCCTGCAAGTTGACATTGGATACTGGAGCGTCACGAACAGTCGTCAGTTCCCATGTTGCCAATCGTCTTCTTGGGGACTCCTCCCGGAACCGTGACCGAATTCTACTCCTAACAGCAACCGGTCAGCACATACCCGTCCATGGTGAGAGGCGAGTGGAAATGAAACTGGGTGAAAGGATCTTTCGGCATAATGTCATCGTGGCCAATATCGTCGATGATTGTATTCTGGGTTTGGATTTCATGAGAGAACACCATTGCGAGATCGATGTGAAACAAGGAATTTTGAAGTGTGGTACAGAAGAAATCTCCATGGAAGGTGGATCGTCAGGCAATGTCTACTGTCTTAAGAAAACAATCCTGCCAGCTAGATCGGAATCCATAGTACCAGTTAATTTACCACGGGACCCTGGACGGAAGCAACGATGCTTGATCTTAGAAAGAGTGGACACTGACAAACCATGGATGATGGCTCGAACTCTAGTGACGGGCCCAAATACTTCAGCTGTCCGCATACTGAACCTGAGTAATGAAGAACACGTCATCAAAAAGGGAACGTTAATGGGTACTTGCCAAGAAGTAGCGTGGGTGCGAAGATGCGAAGCATCTACCAGCGGCACTAAACAAAATGGAAGCTTCGATGTGTCACCTTTTCTCGAAGACTGCCGCGAGCATCTGTCTGATAGGGAAGTTACATTGGCCAAGAAGATGCTGCTGCGTTATGCCGATATTTTCTCATCGAATAATGCTGATATTGGGAAGACTAATTTGGTTCAGCACAAAATAAATACGGGCTCTGAGCTACCGATACGCCAGCGTCCTAGAAGAGTACCAGTTGCGCGAGAAAAAGAAGTAGAGACCATGATCGAAGAAATGGTGAAGGACGGCGTGATAGAATCTTCATCCAGCCCTTGGTGTTCTCCTGTGGTACTCGTGAAGAAAAAGGACGGGACCATGCGTTTTTGTGTAGACTATCGCCGACTGAATCACATTACTAAAAAGGACAGCTATCCCCTACCTAGGATTGATGATACTCTGGATACGCTGACAGGGATGAAGTGGTTTACAACCCTGGACTTAAAAAGTGGCTATTGGCAAGTAGAAATAGACCCTGGAGACAAGGAGAAGACCGCCTTCTCTACAGGAAAGGGCCTATGGCAATTTAAGGTTATGCCATTTGGTTTGTGCAACGCACCTGCAACTTTTGAGAGATTGATGGAACGAGTACTTACTGGACTGGTTGGAGACGCTTGCCTTGTATATTTGGACGATATCATTATCGTCGGACGCACATTTGAAAATCACCTTAAGAACCTGGATAGTGTGCTTGCAAAGATTCGTGCGGCTAACCTAAAATTGAGTCCGAAAAAGTGCTCATTCTTTAAACAGCAAGTGAGCTTTTTGGGGCACGTTGTTTCGTCAGAAGGAGTGCAGACTGATCCAGAGAAGATTGCTGCTGTCAAGGAATGGCCGATTCCAAAAGACAAGACAGAGATCAGAGCATTTTTGGGGTTGTGCTCCTATTACCGTCGATTTGTGAAGAACTTCGCTGACATTGCCAAGCCTTTGCACAAGCTTACCGAAGAAAAGCGAGTATTCTCCTGGGACAAGGACTGCGAAGTTGCTTTCCGGGTATTGAAGAAGCATCTATGCGACACTCCTATACTTGGGTTTCCGGACACTGAGAATGAGTTCATCGTAGACACAGACGCAAGTAATACTGGCATCGGCGGAGTATTGTCGCAGCGTAAAGGAGAGCATGAGGTTGTGATCGCTTATTTCAGCAAATCTTTATCGAAGCCGGAGAGGAACTACTGCGTCACAAGAAGGGAACTGCTTGCAGTAGTAAAGTCATTGCAACATTTCAGTAAATACCTGCTAGGACGCAAATTCCACCTTCGTACCGACCATGCTGCATTGAACTGGCTACTGCAGTTTAAGAACCCTGAGGGACAAGTGGCTAGATGGATCGAGCAGCTACAAGAGTTTGACTACAAAACCGAGCATCGTAGTGGAAAATCTCACGGGAATGCAGACGCGCTGTCAAGAAGACCTTGCCCGGAAGACTGCAAGCATTGCATCAGGCAAGAAGCAAAGGAAGTTCTGCCTGTCAGAATGATGAGGACAGATTTAGGCGATGATTGGAAACAAGTGCTACAACAAGCCCAAGAGATTGACAAGGACGTTAAGCCTATTGTAGAGTGGATTAAGGCCGGGGCCCTAAAGCCCAAATGGAGTAATGTTGCTGGAATGAGTGCGGCGACCAAGGGTTATTGGGCTCAGTGGGACAGCTTGGTCATGCAAGACGGAGTATTGTGCCGTAAATGGGAAAATGCTCGAGGAGACCGTAGTCATCTGCAAATGGTAGTCCCTAAAGCCAAGGTACCTGAAGTTCTACAGCTCTACCATGATGAATGTTCTGGCGGACACATGGGCGTAAAGAGAACTCTATTAAAGATACGAGAGCGATTTTATTGGCTCCATTGCCGAGACGACGTGGAAGACTGGTGCCGAAAATGCACAAGCTGTGCAGCGGTAAAAGGACCTCAAACGCGCAGCAGAGGAGCACTGAAGCTGTATAACGTCGGAGCGCCATGGGAACGCATAGCAGTAGATATTGCGGGACCATTCCCTGAGAGTGAATCTGGAAACAAATACTTCATGGTCGTCATGGACTACTTCACAAAATGGCCGGAAGTTTTCGCAATTCCTAATCAGGAAGCTTCTACAGTAGCGGACAAACTAGTCCACGATGTCTTTTGTCGTTTTGGTGTACCGCTTGAAATTCACAGCGACCAGGGCAGGAATTTCGAATCACAGATATTTCAGGAGGCGTGTCGAGTAATGGGTACCCATAAGACTAGAACTACGTCATATCACCCACAGTCTGATGGAATGGTCGAAAGATTTAACCAAACGCTGGAAAGATATCTAGCTAAAGTGGTGGAAAACAGGCAAAAGGATTGGGACCGACACATCCAGCCATTTCTCCTGTCATATCGAAGTGCAGTACACGAGGCTACGACTATGACTCCAGCTTTCGCGAACTTTGGACGAGAACTGCGATTACCAGCTGATCTCATAACTGGCATCCCACCGGATTCTCCACAAAGTCTGACAGAATACGCGAGTGACCTGCGGAACAGAATGAATGACGTTTATGAACACATCAGGCAATCAGGTCAACAAACGTCTGAAAAGATGAAGACCCGCTATGATAGGAAAATGAACGATCCGGGTTTTAGTGAAGGATCCTTGGTGTGGCTGCATAATCCAGTCCGCAAGAAAGGAAAATCTCCGAAATTACAAGCAAAATGGGACGGACCATACCGGATTGTGACCAAAATTAATGACCTGACGTACCGGATCCAAAAAGGCCAACGGGGTGCTCCGAAGATTGTCCATGTTGATCGATTGGCGCGATATTACGGGTCCAACAATGCTCGAGACGAGCATGTCTAAGGAAGGGGCAGTGCTGCGCCCAACGTTATTTCATGGAAATGCCGCGAACTATTATAAATACGCGACGCGGCAGTTACTAAGGACAATGTAACTATGTTGAGAGACAATGTTGAGAGCCTCTCAATTAAGACCATTTCTCCGTACGGAACACTTACATTGTTGCACAACTCATGGAGTGCTTGGGACGCGTTCGACTTGGAGAGAGAGGAGTGACCCGGCACGCTCAAGAGATCATGCGGAGAGAAAAAATAGATAAACAGTTGGAGTTGTGTTTGGTGTTGAGCGTGTTGACGTAGAAAAGTTTCTGTATTGATTAAGATCGGGAATAAAGTGTTATTTTTCGGATTACGAGAGTTGAGTAAATTATCCCGAACCCCACGGCTCGTAACAATATGTATACGTATAAATCTCGACTCAAAGAGCGTGGCTTACTTCAAGTTCTTAAAGCTTACTTTTAGCTACTTTGCGTTTGATGCACAATATTTCAAAATTCACATTCAAAGAAAATTATTAATTTTTGCAGGTACAATTTATATGAAATTACATATTTTCAACAAGGTTAACATGTATCTTGTCGAATATAAAATTTATTTTCACTATTCCATAGAATTTTATCTCTTTTAAACTTTTAAAAGATTGCTAGTATTTCATAAATATGCCTTCAATTCCTCCTTTTAACATGGTTGTTTGACTATGAAGTAAACCTACGCCGATGAAGTATTTAGTATTTTTCTCATCATTTAAACCTCTAAAAAAATCAACAAGAGATCGATCGGCAAAACGAGCGTCAATGTGAATTAAAAGTTACAGCATCTGCAGCATAAAATGATTCTTTTGGTGCAAGGGATACGACATAACTGGCACCAATCTTACAGTTTTGAGTAATTCTTCGAACTACTTGGATAGTAGAGTAGTAGCTCATTGTCGAGATACAATAATTACCGTTTTTTCCATTTCCACAAGGTTAGAACTACTTTACTTAGCTTAGAAATAAACTCGCGAAAAAATTAAATACGGATCCAATTATCAGCGAAAGCTTTCCTTTAACTCAACACATTTATTGGTAATTTTTCTTGTAGTAAATGTGGAGTAGGTCTTAAAATGAAGCCTATTTTCAGCCATTTTAAATTTTAAAAAATTAACAATAAAAAATGTATAGATTTTTGCTTAAAATACAAATAAATTTTTATGTAAATTATAGATGCATTCTTGAGAAACGATTCATTTATTCTTTACCCTCAAAATCTGGCAAAAAAACATTTTTTTCTCAGAGATAGCAGAGCATACAACCTTGGGGAGGAATATTTTCGTTCGAGCGATAAAGAAAATTCTGTAGAGTTATTTCTCACTATCTCTTCAGTGGACTAGCGGAGAAAATTAGCTTATGGAAATGAAAAGCGAAGTAATACGGAAGAGAATAGCAAGGCAGATACGATCACGTAACTAGGCAAAAACACGCAACACTAGAAGGCGTTCCCGTATAATGCGCCTTATTTATGGACAGCAAGACTCCTGTCATGAAGCTACTTAGAAATTAACATAATTATAGAAGAATGAAAGTCCTTTGTTAGAACAAGATTTCTTCCGTTGCCACTTACCAGACTTGGAGATAGTTGAGTGCAGATAGTTGGCACTTGCAGGGGCTGATGTCCTCCGAGTGCTTCGGTGGACACGGCAGAGCGGTGCCTCCGCACAATAGGAGGGCCACCAGACAGCAAACGTGGAGGGGATGCAATTCTCCTCGCATCTTCTTCAAGTGGCCCTAAACGGGGATTTATCCTCTGACAGCGCATAGATTCTCATTCTAGAAATGTACAACAATCCCCTCATAAATATACACATAGTAAAAGAAGTAACAAAGTAATAATCTTTCAGCCTTACCTCAGTAATCAAACTTGGCAAAAGTTGCAATGGATGTATTCTAGCTTAACTTGTTGGAACGACACAGAAACAGAAATACAAATACTTACTTTATTCCACGTAAGTTACCACAACCGGTTTCGACCGCCGCAAGTCAAGTGAAATGACTCAAAAGAGCTTAAACCTGTCGCAGTGAATTTCATGTGGAATCTAGCAAGTATTCGTACATTTTTTTCTACCTCCTTCTCTGTGAAAGTTCCATTTGATTAAATAACTACTCCATTCGACTATCTCTATGCTGAATTTTCTTACTTTAACGTGTCCTAACATAGTAGCAATATTTTACAACTTCCCATTAGATTTCCGCTGTAAAATTACATAGAAAATTACTTTTCTTTCACGTTAAAAGAAAAGGAACGTCCGTAATATGGATTTTTATTGCCCATATTTGCTTATTCACTTCAATTTGTCTTCTTCACTTTTTCAATCATGACAATTAATACGTAAGTAATAAAGCTTTATCGATACTCGAATTAATGCTTGTAAAGTCTTCACTTTTCGTAAATGAATGCTTATGGAAACAACATTATTTAATTTAGTTTTATAATCAGTAAGAATTTACGTACGTAATTGGATGTAACTTTCAATCATTTTATCTTTGGCATTTGAGCATGATTATTACATTTTAACGAAATTCTGAATAAGATATTGCTAAAAGTACTGACCAGATGTGTTCCTCTTGACAGCTCATTAGTAAAAAAAGACAGTCATTGTTTAACACATAAGGTAAAATAAACTTTGCTTTTGTTTGTACAGTATTATAAATAATAAATACTGTTCAATCACTTCGACCTTCACTTGATGAAACTTCATTTAAACTAAAATGAATTCCCACCAAGTGAAGGCCGAAGTGATTGAACAGTAATTGTTATTTAAATGTAGATTATCGAAGACAATGGAATTTTATACAGCGACAGTACTTAACTGAAGGTCATGGGAAAAATTATTTTCTCTCAGATATGTAAGAATAATATTGAGAAATCGTAGGAAGTAAGCGCTGAAATCACAGAAGGGAGCTTTCAAAACCGACGGAACTTGTTTCCTTCATTGCTCGATAAAAAGTATTTACTCCAACTCTCAAATATTTCACTCGTTCGAGTATTTATTCTTTAAACATTTCTAGTTTAAAAAAACCTGTAGGTACTTCACCGAATTAAAGGAATTCTTAAGTTCTAATCTAAAAAGTAAATTGACTTAAAATTAATTAACAATAGCATCGTACAAAGATGAACAACATTCATCATGAAAAAGACCGCGGGGAACTACGCCAAATTCTCAAGTTTAGTTTAAGGGTTTAATAGCAGATACCTTCTAATAACAAAAAATATCCGTTTTAACGACCAACATAAAGGCAAAATGTAAATGATATTCATACTATACGCTAATTTTTAATTGTTTGTGAGTTCAATGAACACCATCTAAAATACAATTTCGATGAAATATTAAGTTCAGATCTCTAAAATAGTTTAAAGCTGAGTGCAATATTTTTAACGTAAACATAAACATTTCACCTTATTTTATTACAAGCTTTAAATCCTTCCTTACACTACAGCCCGGTTCACACGGTGTATGTTTTCTAGCTTGATTCTTTGCGTGGATCTCTGCATGCTTGCTAGCAGTAAATAGTTCAGCTAGCAACGCATAGCAACCAACCATCAGCGAAACATGCAGGAAAAATGGCACCTGTCCTATTTCTCAAAATCAAGCAAGGGAGCATGCCCAGCAGCAGGCAGACACGAAATTTTCATGCTAGCGAGCATGCAGGGTTCAACGCAAGGAATCAAGCTAGAAAACATGCACCGTGTGAACCGAGCTTAACTCAAGTCATAAGTCTATATCTGAACCAAAATAGCTAGCCTAGATACCGTAAAATATATAAACAGACTTTGTTTACTTTCGTCACCGTAAGAGGTTCTTATCCTGCATTCCGCGCTTTTAGATACTGCTCGTACGAGGATTAGCAAACTGAATAGTAATCGCCTTCGAGACCGTTAAATGCATGTGGTTTGCACATGAATTCGCAAGTTGTCAGGCCATTCCCTTATCTAAAGCGCGAATGTCAAGGCTGCGGTTTGTCGTGTGTTACTCATGTGTCGACAGGTCTTTCGTAATGTGGTGACCGCAGAAGGTCATCTCCACGTTCCCGATCAATTTGGATTTCTGGAACAGAGCCTGTGATTCAGAATCTAGAGTACCCCTTTAAAGCACTTGCAAAAGTTAAATCTTGGCGGATCGGAAATTATTTTCGTAGAACGGTTCCTTGATCTTATCCCACAAAAATATTTACGTTGGGATGACTAATGTGTGAACCGAATATAATGAAATTTGTGTGATTCCATTGTATTTTCTAACGAGATATTTAATGATCGCAATAATTAATGAAGCTTACTAAGTTCATCTAAATTTTACCAACATTTTAATGAATAAACGTAACTTTTTGATATTATAATGAATAATCATACATTTTTAAATGAATAAAAATTTAACAAAGTTGCTTTATGTTAAAATAGTTCATAATAATATGTTATACATTAAGCTTTAAGAGAAGGGAAGTTTTCAATTTAATAACATTCATTTACATTTACATTTACATTTAAACCCTGCAATCCGCCAGTGGCGCGTGGCAGGGGGTGTAAGACACCAAAAAATTCGGTACTTCCCAATATTTATCCTATCAAAAGAAAATCTGAACTAGACGTTCATCAATCTTATTTCCAAATATACCCTGAGAAAACTTAAGCAAAGCGGTACGTAGTGTTGACTCTCATTCACTTTATATTAAATGGACGAAACCTAACATTTCTCATACATCGAAACCGAAAAATCTTTAAAGTGTTCATTTATCATCGTCAATAATAGAAACCTCGGCACTTAGTGTGTTTGCTGTTTATTTTTAGTACCCGTACCAGTGGCCACTAAAGATGCATCATATTTTGGCTCCTCGATCTTGAGTTTTAGTCATGCATGCCAGAATCTAAACTTGCCAAGATTCATCATATCCTAATTTGCGGCTACGCAAGGTTTGTTATGTGCTGAAATGCTTCGCTCACAGCATCTTATCCCGCAGATAATCCATAGAGCTATAGCGTAACGATATCAATCGAAATACTCCTTTGGTATTTTTGCATCTACAAGAAGGCGGAGCTTAACTAGTTAAGCAGATATGTCGTCCTATTTCTATGGCAACGATTAGGATTAAGATATGATAAAATCAAACTGTAAACCCAGTTCATGACAAAATATTAACTAATAAATATCGTAATCGTCATAGATGTATCAAGTTATCATAAAACAAAATACATAAATATAATGACATTTTCGAAGCTAAAGCATTAATTAAGTTTTTCGTGAAGGTATACAAGTATTAATTAAAAAAAATTAAAACTATATTAAACTTATAAACAAATAATACTACAATAGATACTGTCAAATTAAATATAAAAACTATTCAGTTATTATTTCATGTTGAAATCAGCAAGCGTTTTTAGAGAAGAATTAATTAATATTCGGAACTTTTACTTCTTTCAGAACATGATTGTTTAACACCACAGCTCAATGAAAGTATCTCCTGGTTGCTTGACCATGCTGTTAAATAACGCGTTACGCTTAACAATTAATCCCCGGAAATTCGTTGGGGGCCACTTTCGCCTTTTCAAATTGTTATAATTATTCTGGACCTGTGAAGAAACCATCCGCTGTCTTAAGGTGCCTCAGCTTCTCTCCTCATCCCGTGTGAATCTCTAATCTAATTACGCCACTCGACTAAGCGCACCGATGACTTCATTAGCATAAAAAATAACTTCCTAAAAGAATGAAAGCGTGAACCAAAATGCTCAGACATTTTTTTCTCTACGAGACAGAAAATTTGGGTCAAAATCGGTTTGTCAAGGTACTCGTTTTCTCCCTGTCAATTAAACCTTGTATTAATTGAATAAAAATCGCGACTAAAAATTATTTGATACACCGTAGCAAAAATAGGATGTTTTTGTTTTTTATGCACTGTGTTCAGCCCGAAACCCGGTTTGAACCTCTCCTAATGAGGCTTCAGCATGAGGAGTGAGGTAGTTTGCCCTTGCTTTCCTCACTGAGTCAGAATGTTAAAGCGAAACATGTCAACATAAGTGAAGTACAATGATCAATATAATATATTCAAGCTCGACTTTATGAAATGGTGCCATACTTTAACAAATAAAAGAACTTAATAATTTCCACAGGAATATATTTTGCATCACTAGTTATGTCTACAGTTATCTTCAGACGCATGTGGCACTTAAATTTCTCTCTTGTTTCTTAAAAGAAGCGCGATGACTCTGCAGCCAACACTTTTCTTAGCATTCTATAAGTGGACACCTTGATCAGTTATTATCAACTCCTACCTAAGTAAGTTATTATGTTATGTTGTTATGGATGTTATGACGTCATGAATAAGTCTGTAACAAAATTGTATGAAATATTAATTTAATTATTTTTTATTAAATTATTGATTTAATGAGTAATTTAATGATTAATTTAATGATTAATTTAATGATCAATTTAATGATTAATTTAATGATTAATTTAATGATTAATTTAATTATTAATTTAATTAAGTTTTCCTCGGCCAAAAATAAATAAAAAATACTCCAGGATAAAGGTATGGTAGCTGGAACAATTGAATTCTAAGGAAATCAAAAACAAAACCCACACTTGACCGCCGTTTATTCTTCTCACTGGCCAATGAAATCATGAAAGGGAAGCCAATGAAATGAAATCTTGTGTTTCGTTGTTAGCTCCGGAATGAAACAGGAAAACATTTCGAAATAAAATCTCTTCCCGCTGCCCGTTTATTATGTTAGGAGGATTCAGCGGTGTCTTGATTGAATGGCAGAATTTTCGAGAGAATATGGTGCAAGTTTTACAGCATTTCCGTTAACAAAATTCTCCATTGTATTCTCACCGTTAAGTATTTTTCCGAAACCGGAAGGTTATTCAAATGAAGGGTTATCCGAATTGTGTCATTCGAGGGAAATAGAGGAGTCGCAAAGTCTGGCGGCGCAAAAATGCGCAGACTATCCCGTGGAATTAGGGGAAGGAATTCTGCGCATCCTCCGTCTATTGCGAAGTGGCGCCTCCCTTCCTGCCCACGACCTACGGTGCGTGAAATCCAGGTGAAGTCAGCCATCCGACCCAGCCTCGATTTCTCTCTCTCACCAACAACTGTATACACTGTCAGTCTGCTATGCCTTCATGACGGAAATTAACAGTAATCCTTTAATAGGCGACTGACTTCCTCCTACAAAACATTTTTCTATCAATGTTTGCAAAACAATGATATCTTGACTACGGATTCGTTGCGGAATCAGCTTCCTTGGCCGAAATAATCCGTTCTGATTAGTGTGATTAATCCATGTAATTGTTTCTGTTCTTGCATTAACATTTTATACTTTATATGATTGATTAATTTGTTGATTTTATTTATTTACTTTTGTTTATCTTCATCTGTAGATGGTCACGTTCTGTATTTCATGCCCGTAAAGAGTGATAAATTTTAGTAACTATACATTTCTATTACTATTACTCATTCATAGTCAGCACAAGTTATGCTTTGATTGATTATTAAAACGACTATTTCATAGTATTTTAGCACGCTTACTTACACGCGCATCCACCCAAGTATCAGCAAGCCGAGTCGGTATTCATTAGATGAGTCCGAGGAATAGCAAAAAAATCTTTCCCGAAAAATTCATTAGCATCCGCTCAGCGAGGCGTCTCTGTTCTTCTTACTCTGAACTCTCTACAATCACTGTTTACACTCCCTCGTCATTTTGATGAACAAAAAGAATTTTGATATGCATTAATTTCAACTGTTTTCTTTAGTTAGTAATAGTTAGAGGTGTTGGAAAATGTTTTTATTTTGTCTGAAATTTGGTGATTTGAAAACCAATTGTGGTGTTTTGTGTTTTTATTATGTTTCCTAAATTTGGTGTTACTAATTTTCACAGAGTCTCATGTAAGCTAAGGAATAATATTAGGCACACTTTAGCATAAACATTAAAAGCGTTGAAAATATTATTAACTGTAAATTATATAAAATATTAAATTAAATTTATTTAAAACTGTGCTGTTTACACCTAAAGAAAATGATTTCACAGCTGCAGATCAACAAAACATGATATTTTCATGATATGCATGATATACATGATATTAAAACATATTGACACGATAGATGTTAGGAAAAACAAAACATATTTCTTCGTGGAATTAGGCGAGATTTTGTGATAATCCATAATGGAAAGAAAGTTTTTTGAATTTATTGCAAAAGATTAAAGCTGAATTCGCGTAAGCAAAGATGTCATGAGTGATCAAAAATATGACAAAAAATACAACTATATATTGTACATTTATTTAAATAATACCAAAATTACATTTCCCTCTCTTACAAATGATGAATGAAGCGAAAATCACCAAAATCTGTGCTGCTTAATAAAACTGTCGACATTAGCGTTATTTCGCTAAATCGACCAAAATTCGCGATATTTGTTGGCTTTATCGCTCATTGCGAAAAACAAACACCTCTAGTAATATTTAAGTCAGAAAATACTTAAGCCACTTTGCTGTCTTCCTATATGAAACTTTTACTGCCATCAATATATTGTTAAAGTGTAAAACTACTTTCTCGGTGCCAGTTGGATAATATCTGGACCCAAAAAACAAGGAAAATTAGGTATAGGCAGCCACTTATTT
Organism: Sympetrum striolatum; assembly: GCA_947579665.1. Classification (NCBI taxonomy): domain Eukaryota; kingdom Metazoa; phylum Arthropoda; class Insecta; order Odonata; family Libellulidae; genus Sympetrum; species Sympetrum striolatum. Next base: position 17,013,756 of record OX388350.1, read on the forward strand.
ACCAATACTTGCATAGTAATATTACGAACGTAAAGAGTTTCAAAGACATTAAAGCATTTATCATCGTAAAAATTTATTAGCCTTTATCAATTTGATCAACAGTAGTATCACTTCCATTAATATCGCTGACATTTTATTAAAGATATAACTATTATCACTATACTCAGACATATATAAGGTCTTTCATTTTTGTATGATGATATGATTCCAAGATTCCCTTAATCTTCCCCTTCTTTCCTGATACACCTACCAGACGCATCCACCCTCCATACTCGTGTATAAATACTGTTTGAAAATTTAAATATTAACCTAAAGATGCTTAATCAGAAGCAAAAGCGGTCGCGCTAAAGTAAATTTTGCAGTAGATTGCAGTTTTATATTTGATACCATTTTTCTCCACCTAGTTCCGAATCATGTCTTTCATTTGAATTTATTGCACGTAATTGTTTGAAATTACAGGTATGAAATTTAGTAGTGAAAATTATTTTCTTTGATAGAGCTAAGTAATTGAGATTTTCCAGAGTGTGCAAGACTCATCTTTTCATGTTCTCTCTGTTTTCAGTTCATAACTGTCAGTAATTTAAAGTATTATCACTTAAAAGTACTACGTTTAAGAGGTTGAGAGGGTTGGTAAAAAGTAATTGGCTCTATTAACGAAGGTATTTGGGCTCATATAAATATAAATTTTTGGGTATTTAAATCTCTAATTGAGTAATTCCTACCTTGGTAACAGATTTTTATAGAAATAGGATAATTAACTTTATTCCAATATACTTATTATTGGTTAGTACAATTAATATGTATATCTTATGATATAAATTTCCTATTTATCAAATTTTCTTGTAGATACTTCTCACCCCAAGGTTTTTTCAGTCTATCTGTAACACATCCATTGACATTTTTCTAATTTTTATCATTCTCAGTCATTTTTTTTACGTTTAACTTGCTGACATCTAAACAAAACTAAAAAGATGAAAAATTAATAGCATCCTATCTTACTATTTCTAATCCTCTACCTTGTACCCATTCATTATATAACGTGATTTTTAACCTTAATTATAAATCAGATTTATTCTTTGCTAGACTTAACGTATTTAGAAAGTAAAAGTCTTTTATCTTATTCGTTATTAAATTCCACTTCTTTTGTCTCTAAGTAAGGGAGATAGGAGCGCAATCTTTTTATAGCGGCTTTTTCATTTCTTATAATGTATTCCGAAAGTGTAATTAAGCAGTAAAGATAAAGTGCAACAGATTAATGCCAGACAATATCAATGCATAACGCGAATACAGCTCTGTAAAAATGTACACGTACAAAATACGTATTATGTATTATGTTTATGTGCGATTTATGCGGGACATACCGGATGCTCTTGAAAGGAAGGACGAAAATTAAAAGCTGACAATTGCATAGCGATACTCCTTGCGTCGCAATACTTCAGATGTTATCATATTCAGTATGCAAATGCGTTTCCTTATGAGCTATGTGGCAATTAACGAAAATCAGGATGGTTTCGTGAAGGGCGCTCACGCGAATCTCAATTACCTCATCTTAATCATGCTCAAGTGCACCGACATAAGAATGGATGCGGTGTTTCTTAATTAGACGTCACCCAACATGCTAAGCTCGCGGAAAAACCTGAATTATATACCGTCGTGTATCAGGTTTTCCGATGGATTAACACAAGACGTCTCAGACATTGTATACAGTGAAGGGATTTAGTTTATTGATGCTTAATGGTTGAAGAATTTCTAGTTTCAGAGCAAATGGTGAGACAAGAGATAGAAAAAATGAAACATCATATCCATTCGTCCGCAACAACAACAACAACTTTCAACGAGTTCAACTCGAAATAATAATTCGGCATTTCAGTTGCGTTGCTGACAGTTGAGAATTTCGAATGGGGGTGGACGCGAGTATAAATGGCTGTTTCAGAATAACTACACGAATGGATGAATAAAATAATAAGCACTAATGATGGAATGAGTAGGTAGTGAGATATGGATGTGGACTATTGTTATCAATATATATTCTTTCCAACATCTACTTCTTCATCTTTAATATAAATATTGATCTATTTTTCTAATGCATCATTAACTGCGACAATGCGATCAGCAACTGTTACGTGAGAACCATTCTCTTGGGAAGTTTCCAGTATATTATGTTTCTATAATTGACAAGTTCCTTCTTCAAGAAATAAAATAATAAGCTATTAATTAAGGCAAGGTTTAGGCCCAAGTTGACCTCTCTTCCACCTACCCTCAATTATCAATATCAATACACACAAGAGAGACAAAGTTATTGTTTAAATTATAAGAAAGAATACAAAAACAGGCAAAAAGATTGAATTCAGAGAGAAGGTCGTAGCTTCGTGGGAAATGACGATGAAGATATTGAATGAAAAAGTATACAATGAAATTTAATATACGAACAAATATAAAAACAAATGAACGATAAAATTGAATAACTTATACTAACTACTATCTCATATGAATTGGTAAAAGTTATAAAATATTGCCGCATGGAAACTTTGTTTTATTGAAAATCTTCATCGACAAAAAGGCTGGGTTTGAGGGGAAAAACCATCTCAACTGAAGATTACAAAATGTTTCTATTTCAATGGCTGTTAAATATTTTGAACATTTTGAAGATTTCTCTGTAAGCATAAATATCCGTTTTACTGTATTTAGTCTTTACCATCCATCAATCATTAAAGCGAAGAAAAATGATGTGTCTGAATAAATAACATGTGCGTTTTCTCATGATCCACCAAGGGTTAAGAAACTAAATAAAGCAGGACTTGAAACTTCAAAATAAGCTGCTGGAACTTACTTTGACGCTCACACAGTCCAGGGACATATTTCGGCTACGAAATAAGTTATTCGCTGATATGAAGCATATGGTTCCTGATCCAATAAGCCACTCCATTCTCATTTCCTTCGTGGAACGGAAACTGATATCATTTCTAAATCATTATCAATAAGAATTAAGGAAGGATTAATATAGTGGATAGGTAGTGAGACATGGATGTGGGTTATTGTTATCTATATATATTCTTTCCTGCATCTACTTCTAACTATAATATAAATATTAATCTATTTTTCTAATGCGTCATTAACTGCGACAATGCGATCAGTAACTGTTACGTGAGAACCATTCTCTTGGAAATTTTCCAGTATATTATGTTTCTATAATTGACAAGTTCCTTCTTCAAGAACTAGAAAATAATTAATGATAAAGAAGACAAAAGTTATGCAATATTACGGTTAAAGCAAAGCAGAGATTCCTTTCAACACCTCATTAAAAATCGTTTAATTCCGCTGTCTTTTGCGTAGTGTAAACACTCTAGGAGTTTCAAAGTCCTCGTCGCAAGAATCAACGTTTACGTATAACTTTAATTATCAACGTTTCAATATAACTTTAATTATCCTTACCATTATAACTATTATATAATATTAAGTGTGGATAATTAATTACATTATAGTAGTATATTAATCTTAATCTTCAAGGCCTCCATTACTTAAATCGCATTTCCGAAAGCTCTTTATTTTCCGTCTACTCTTCTTCTTCTGTCTTTTCAGGTAAAAGACATCCGTAGTCAACCACCAAGAAATTTACCCGACAATATTGGTCAGCAATAATGTAACCAGTGATATACGTGCTTTTATTTATTCCATCTATGTTTTCCTGGGTTTTTTCGCTCCCTTTCTTATGTGAGCGTTTTCCCACACAGTGGCTTTTTCTCCGAAAGCCTTCAGCCGAACAGTTTTTCCCCACATCCCAATTCTTTAATTTTTTTACCTATTCTTTGTATTTTCTTTACATATATATTTTTATTGTTTTTCCACCTTTTTTGTAATTAATATTAGTTACCCTTGATGGTTAGGTGTAAGAGAGGTCCTAATGGGTCTAACCTCGCCAAATAAAGAGTTTTTATTATTATTATTATTATTATTATTATTATTATTATTATTATTGTTATTATTATTATTATTATTATAAAGTCTCCCGCGTCCACGCTTAGTGAAGCCACCCCATCCCATTTTTCTACCATTTTCAGCTTAATCTCCTTTTTGTTTTCCCATTCTTTTCCTCTTATTGTTTGGTCAATATTTATCGGCATGACGTACGACCTGCCAGATGACATGTGGCGTGGCCGACCCACTATTCCACGTAAACAATCGATGTTTTAATCATACCTTATTGGAAACTACCGTCACGAAACTATTAAACGTAGCGTTTATATGAAAAGTCATTCCAGAAAATAAATAATGAAACACGCCGATCACATTGAAATCTGAAATATTCGAATCAATTTAAACTAATTTTCCCCGGAACTTCTGAATAATCGATTGCCATGGAATAAAGGTTTTTCCTAGCATACGACGCGCTCTGCGTTGTTTCAAGGAGCGGAGAGCTTACACCTGCTGCATGTTGACTTAAGCAAGACTCTTCTTTGAGCCCAGTTATTCATTATGAAACTCAAGAATGAATTATAAAAACTTAAGAAAAACTAGATAACGTATTGTAAGCGTATCGCGCGAAAATGATCTTAATCTCTGTATTGTTATCTTGAAATCATTTGAAATTATTCATTTGATTCATCTCACTTCCGCAATCGACTTTTCATATTTTATCCGAATCGTGATATCTTTGACGTCATCTGGTAATGTAATTCCTTGTACCCTTTCTCCTGAAAATGCCTTCTACGTCACCCGGTCGTTCTCGCCGTAATACTTCATTATAGAAGAAATAATTCAAGATTATCATATAGTATTTATCACTCTGGTTTCGGCGTAAAAAGTAATCATTAATCGGTTTAGACAAGAAAAGAAGCTGAATACAAGAAGATTTTTACAGCATTTATAAAGCAAAACCAGCTCAAATACAATCGTATTAAGAGGTGGAAATCTACTTTTTCAATTTTTCTCCAAAAGTTATCAAAAGAGAATGATATAAAAAAATCTATGCGACTCCGAGTGACTCTTGAACTTAATTAAAAATAAAAAATTAAATACTTAAATAAGAACTGCCTCCGGTATCCAAAATGCAAAGCCCTTTACTGCCCTATCCAGGGGGAAATATGAGTTTATCTTCAAAGAAGACCATAGTTATACGGATCTTGATGAAGGTTTCGGTGAATACAATCTCTCTTATCTAATTTGACAGCAGGAAAGCCGATTTTATCTTCGCATCTGACTCTTCCTTTGTTATTAATTCACAGCAGAGAGCTTCGTAATTCAGAAGAGCAATTTATCTTTGCCATATAAAAATACTGTCATTGTAATTCGGAATGTTTCATGTAGGTGGAGTTCTCAAAATGTAGCGCATCTACAAACAGGGGATTGTTTTTTGAGCGGAATCAATTCTGCGTCTTTGTTATAAATCAATTTTATTGTGGACACACCGTCGCTTCGTTAGTGCACATCTACAGAATTGTAATACCGTTGACTGATTGAATTGGATGACTAAATATGAATTGTTTTCAATCAATTTTTCTTTTAAATTTTATAAGGTGGAGGGTTAGATTAGGAAAGTGGAGGCTGATGAAAACTAAAACAAACTTAGTAACTTTCTTTTAATTTAACGAATGTCTACCTTTCACAAAGTAAAACCTTCAACTTTTAAATAAAGACTGGTTAATCTTTCCCTAGTTAATTATTTTATTATATTGTTAATTCGCTTAGTTGTTGTTGTTATTACTTTCCAAAATTCGAACAGCTGATGATTCGGGACTTCAAATTAAATACTTCACAAGAAATATGAACTAAACGAAAAAGACTGTTAAGAGACGCAATGATTCTTACCATTTAAAGAAAACTAAAACTGAAATCTGAAATAAATCGGAACTATCGGCTACGAAATATTTACTTTAAATATGAAACTAAAATTTTTCTTTCGTTTTCGAGAAGTGAATTTCAAAATTCCTATTTCCTGAACTCCTTGCATAATTTATTTCCTTTGTCCCCTAATAGCGTCGATTCCACAGTCTCCATCGACTTCTAACTCTTTGGCACCACTTCCTTTTTAATGCTTGTCGGCCAATTTTCCCCAACGATTCATCAATGCTTCGCTTAATAACCCTTTTTCTCACAAAAATGCAGCCTTGCACGCGGTGACTCATTCCCTCAAACGGAAACAACAACCTCGAACCCAAGACTGCGTTGAGTCAAGAAATGATTACTCGGTTCATAACACGAAAAGAGTGTTTCAGGGTAGGAACAGGGAAACGGCCTCAATTCTATTCTCCCCACAAAAGACCATAAAAGTGAGGATAATTCTTGTATGCTAATTCACTGGAATTGCAATGAAAGTTGGAATATCCAAGCGATAGACTGTTACGATCAGGGTTAGCACTATTTCTTACATTCAGACAGAACACAGGAAATCTGATCTATAACCCAATTGAATTGGAAATAATTCAGAGGTCGCCATAAATGTGATTTATTCTCATATCTGTGATATTGGATAGAAATCATACCAGGTAATTATGTAATATTTATTATTTGGACAAAATAATTAAGATAAGTCGGAAATGCTGCAACTACAAATTTCACGCAAACCGCGTTTACGATCACGTAAGCTTCTGATTAATCGAAATGTAGTATTCTGGTTGAAAATATGAAAAGATCAATTATTATCTCATTGAAACATTTTATTAAATTGGATTGATTGAATTTTAAATAAAATTTGGGTGTAAAAATGAATTATTTATCAAGTTAAAAATCGATTTTAAAACTACATTAAATTACCATCTGAGATTTAAGTTACTCAAATTCATCATCTCAAAAATAGTTATTAAAAATAAAAACTATTAGAAAATTTATCAATTTTGTTAACAAAATGGGTAACAGAATATATCGAGAATTTCATATTTAACACTCAAAATAATAATATTTAATACTCAAAATAAACATCCAGAGATTGATTATCATAATGTTTCATTAATAAAAATTAAGATCAATAGAGATTACTTTAATAAGTAAGATGGTGCTGATTTAGCGAAGTTTAAAAAGTCTTGAATTGCATTTTGAGCAACATTACGAACCATTAATTCACTAAGAAAGACGAAGGGGACAGAAGAAAGACATTTCACTCAAAAAGTGGGCGCAGCTGTTTACCAAGAGAATCCCATATGAGCTAGATCAATAAGAGATAACGATCGGAGATGGTACGGTCTTCCTCGAACCCTTTGACCCCTAACTTAATTCTTTATCGATCCTCCAAATGGAAGAAAATATTACTCCCTTTTTATTTACCAGGATACATCGCAGCGGGACGCCTCGCCACCAAGTCCCCCGAGAACACGATTCGTACATATTCCTTCATTAAGGCCTCTTCTCCCGGAAGCTATAATCACCAGATTCTTCTAATAAACTCTTGGATGAGCAATTTATTCCTCTTCTAGAAGAAACCTCTCAAATCTTCTCCATTCATATTCCCGGAGGCACACATTTCATAGACCCTTCCATATATTTATAGTTCGGTTTAAAGCCATAGTCGCAGTAATATTCCGCAGAGTCTACCATTAGCTATATTGTTGATAGCAGTAGCAAGCAAAAATTATTTGAACTTTGGGGAGTGTTTCAGAAATTAGAGCGGGTATCTATACACACATGGATAATGAACGTCTTTCAGAGAAATCATTCGTCTTCTTTCAAATGAATAAACAACTTACAATATCTGTAAAACGAACTATTAAAATCAATAAAAACAGAGACAAAAAATTGGATATCTTATTCATATTAAGGCCATTCTCTATTTATTAATATTGCCAACTTTTCTATAACGGATATGCTGTTTTCTTTTCGGAAGTTTTTGAGTTTTACTTCATAGAAGTAAATGTAGGTTTTATCCTTAACCATACCACGTTGAAAAACACGGAAATATCTGTTTCAGTAGAACTGTGCCTTCGAGTCTATGTAGGATACGGTCAAGAATATTCCAAAACTAGATTACAGAAAATTTATTATATTCACGCAGAGATTAATTCCTGAGATACATTCTCGACTTCGAAAAGAATTTTTCAAGGTAGAGATTAAACCCACTTGTGCCTCTACCTTGGACTCGGAATTTAACCTGCATTGCAACATAAAAGAGTAGAGAACGAAAATTTGCTTTTAATGCCGCACCCAAGGGAAATCATTCGAAATCAAAATAAAGCTTTGCTTGAATTCCTTGTGAAAGAAATTTTCTGAAAATAGATTTAGTTTGCGGAAGCAATGGAAATTTTAATAAGGCGTTTAGTGGCAAGAAAAGAAAAATTCTACATGAATCAATCTCTCAATAAAATTTTATTTATAAATTGAACGCAGTGCTGTTCTGCTGTAATAGAGATATTGACAAATGTTTCAAAATTTATTTTCTGCAACATTCTCTCCATAAATGATTTTTTCTTTTGCTTAACTTAAATACAACGAGTGTAAATAAACTAAACCTAATATATCGAAATGTTAATTTGTGTACTTGACATTATACCATTCTCAAAATCAAACATCAAGAAACGTCTAGTCCCTTTTCTGCGGACTTTGGCGTTGCAGACAGTTTCGCCGTTTTATGCTGTAGATTCCCAGTGAAAATAGCAATATCATAAGTCTCCTACAAGCTTCTTATGAAGTCCTAAAATTTCTTTATCTCTTTCTTAACTTTATCAATATCTTATTCCGCCAATTTATATCATAGAACTTTTTTATCCTTTATATTTTCCTAGGCATCCTACCTTCAATTACTTTCGTTACCATTCCCTTTCCTTTTAATATTTGATCTACTGATTCCTCGCCTTATTAAAACCACGAGAATCACTTGATCTATTGATAAGAGAGGAAATGAACCAATAAAATGATATTCAGATAACAGGAAAGTCGGGCAATGCTGTTTCTATTAACCAAAGAACAATTAATTGTTATCAATTACCTTTGGTTTCTCTGCACCTATAAGGAAATTATTCTTATGCCCATATTTTTATATCACTTATGTTTGCATTTTAGAATTATTGTCACTAAAGTATTCTCCAATAGGATAAGTATCTACTATTCAAATAATTTATTCACGACAATATACAGCGAATATAATTGATCATTGTAAAAGATATTGTACAACCGGATGCTACGTTCATCTTTTTAAATTAAAATCACTTTTCCTGATTTATCTCTGCGAATTTTCGGAGACAGCAACTTCCTTGATCTATCATTTAACTCCAAAATCTGACCGTCGCAGTGCTAAGAATTGCACACACAGGAAACATTATTTTCATAAGAATTAATACTAAGATTCACCGGTGATACTGTTAAGGACGTAAGTCTGAAGGGATATATACGCGACTTTCATACTATATAATAATGCTTTTCTCATGAAAATACTAAACTTGAACATAGACAACATAGAAACATAAACTTGAAAATAGGAGGGGATTTTTTCGAAAATTTCCTTAAATATTTCCTATTTTCCTTAAATTCGGTTCTAAATACATCAATTTGTAAGATTTGTCATATATGACTAAAATGCAATAAATAAATAAAGTCGGAATCATTACTGTTATTATTAAATTGCAGAATGCCTTTAAAAAACTTACATTTCGTTTATTATTGAAACACGAAGGCTACGGAATTACCTGTTTTATTAAATATAATTCAAATAAACTTAAGTGCAGGTTTATACTATAGGTAAAATAGCATTCCCTACCATACTGTCACTGGGAAATGATAACGAAAATCTATATTTTGGCGCTCTAACACGAGATATTGATTTCCCCTGGATTGATCGGGCATTTTTTCCTCTTAAGCAGTCTCCGACAAGCGCAAACGACGAAGCTATGTCGCTGTGAATTATGTTATGCCCAATCTTTTGTCATTCACTCTAATATTTTAGGCAATTTTCATAATTTATTTTGTGGGACAATTAAACTGGTTGATTTTACATTTATCTTCGTTGCTCCAAAATTCTGTAACATACGGAAACCGCAATATCCTAAATTATGTTCTCCAACATAACGGATCTGTGATTCGTTTTTACTTTCTCCCTATGCGTAGGATAGAGAAAGTATTGTATTCGCAAAAAAATTCGACCTCCAGATTTCGACGGAAATAGATGCTTTGGGGCCCATAGAGCTCGTTTTCGCTATTTTCCCGAACATGTCTGCCTGTGTGTCTGTGTTAAAAAATATTGTGGGCGCTCTATCTTAAAAAGTAATTATCCGATCATTTCCAAAATTCATATTTAGTATTTCCCTAACAATGCCAACAGCTGATTAGTTTTTGGGGAATATCGCTCAACCGGAAGTTCCGGTTTATCCGGAACAAAATTTTGTTTCTTACATATCTCTGTCAGAATGCAATGTAGGTATATACATTTATTAACAAAAGTTATAGATAATGTATTTTACTACAACTTTTGTGCAAACCAATTTTTCGTAACACTGATTTTTTAGGAGTTATTCTTGAATAATGGTTAACCGGAAGTTGTTTATCCAGAAATGGAAGTTTTTCATACATATCTCTGTCAGAATGCAATGTAGGTACCATATACAATTATGTACCAAAGTTATAGATAATGTACTTTACTTCAACTTTTGATTGAAACAGTTTTCTGTAACACTCACTGTTTTGGAGTTATTTATACATTACCGGCATAGGCTTCTGTTTTCAATAAATATGGAGAAAGTCATGTGTTGGCCACATCAGATTTTTTTCTGTTTGTGATTCCTCACAGGAGCATTACTGCCTTCTTCATATATTGCAATTAAAGATTACAAAATATATTTGTTTTGCTGTTTCAGGAAAATAAAGTTGGTAATCAATACTAACTTACTTAATACTTTTTGTTCGGTCACTTGTAAACTGAGTGAATTGATTTAGTATAATGAAATTAAGAAACAAAATTAGTAACTTCCACACAATATTATTTAAACTACCGGTTCAGCGCAAAATGACGTATTACAACATTAACTTTACGATGAAACTCAATGCAACAAATAAACCTCATTAACTAAGATGCCTTCTGGATTCATTAAATTCCATGTTATTAAACCTAACGGACAGAGTGAATTGCTCATCAGGGATGTGCCTATAGCGATGGCGTGTCTGTAAGTAGTTAATTATATTTCATTTATTCCAATTATAGTGAAGAGCTACGCCGTTCAAAACTATTTAACGGGGCGATATTTATCTCAATGTTTTCCCTCCTATTCCACTTAATGCAGAAGTATCACCAATTGAGGAAAATCGTTCGAGGAAATGAATAAACACTCTCTGCTTCCATTCTTCGAGAGACATCTCTGTATGTGTGCTATCGGAGAGAAAGCTGGTTCCACCGCATAACGCTTTGCAAATTTGATGGGTTCCGAGGAAGTGTCTCACCAGCTATGTCATCCTCGTTTCGTCCGGGATAATCGGAAGAAAGGAAGGCACTCCCTGACCCCTTTCGACTCTGTCGCTCTGTCTCTTTGTCGCTTGGCTGCAGACGGAACGGATTGACAGTAGCGACGCCCCAGGTCGCCGCTTTCGACCCCCGCGAGCGGTATTTCCTACCCTGCGGGAATGTAGAACTAATGCGCTATTGGAAACGATTTCACAAGTAAGCCCATTGTGGAGGATACGCGCGTTTTGCATTTGACACATACGTTTCCACGGTCTTAAAGTCCAAGGATGCCCTTCGGCATGCATTTTACAGCTTTTCCGGACTTGCTAATGGACATTTTCGACACACACTTCGTAATAATGGAATAAATTCATAGTATTCGGGAACTAGCACGTTCTAGCTGTTAATACTAAGTCCTTAAAGTATGTAATGAGTATGCAATGAAGGTAGTAAGGGTGGTATCACGCTTCGACCACTCAAGACACTAATTGTAAGAATTTTACTCTAAGTACGCATTATTATTATACCGGCTGAGTCGAAGTTTAGCTTCAACTCCCCGAGAAGACGAAAAATAAACTATATAGCTGAGGATTGAATCCCTTAACGTAGCGTGACATACACTTGAACTTTAATGAAATAGTTTGCAAGTGATCCCCAAAATGTTTAGACGAAAACATTCGCCTCATTCAATCTACATCTAATTTCATACCCGAATAATAAGAGTGATGCGCTAATTAAAGGTTCTATGACAACAATTAATATAATAAATCGAAAATGCTCAAGCTCAACTATGTGTAAGAGAGCCATACTAAATAAGAAATCAAACACTTATTTTAAACATATACAGGATACTGGGCACGCTAGCACGTCTGTTGACGACATGACACTCGCCCACAATTCACGCACAAATTCAAATGCTTTAGAGAATCTATATATTTACAAAAACGTCTTAATGAATCAAGATCTCGATTTCAATAAAACCTTGTATAAATTATTACATCCATGACGGGTTTAGTTCTTCATTTGTTCAGCCTTCACTTGTTGTTTCCTTACTTCTGTCTCTTCGCAGTACCTTTCCGTCTGTCGTGCTCTGAAGATGGCTCCTTTGGAGCCGAAATACCTATTAGTTCTCGTAACTAGTCATTGATAGTTTTCGGTGTGAATTTGTATTACTACTTAGTTCCACAGATATAATTATTTATCTAATGAATAAAAACAGTGTAATTTTCCACACTTTTATTTAACTGACAACCGGTTTTGCTACCGGAGTAGCATCATCTGGTGCATACTCATACTCCGGTAGCGAAACCGGTCGTCAGCTAAATAAAAGTGTGGAAAATTACACTGTTTTTATTGATTATCTAAAATGGCTTTCCACAAAGTAACGCCTGATCATCTAGAATTCAATTATTTATCTGTTTATAAATTAATTATTACATCTGTTGAAGTTTCTAAGTATTTCATCTTTTATTTAGTAACTAATTTATTAGTTTGAAACAGAAAGAGTAAACGTAATAGTTTAGGAGAGGAATGGGAAGAGATGGCGTAATAAATCTTGCCCGGGTATATTTCTTGCATTGGATAGCAGAGGCACAAGAATGAAGACAATAAGCTCTTTCCTCTGGAATTAAGAATGTCTTCGGGAAGTCATCAAGAGAATATTGCCACCCGCTGTGCACGGTTGAGAAAAACGGCCTTTAGGAAGGAAAGAGTTGGAAAAACAAGAACCACTGCAGTTGGGTGTGGCGCGGATAACGGAAATGAATTTAGGTTGATGGGAAATGAGGAAATAAGAAAAATAAGATTTAAAGGAAATCGTATTGATTGAGGAAGTTGGAGAAGAACGAATGGACAAATCCAGAAAGAAAAGAGTTAAACATTGAACAGCCGAAAAATGTTTAAACGCAAGGGGAAGACAGTTTTTGGAAAGTGGGAACAACATTTTTATAAACAGAATGTAACTTATCTATATTTTAAGAGCATATCTTAGATTGTTAAACTACTTTAAAATTTTCAGTTAGTTTAGTAACTTTCGATGAAGGGGAAGGATTAGATTCGGATCCCTCGGTGGAGAGTGAAATTTTTTATGCAATAGTTATCATATTTAATGTACGCATTACAGCCAGGATTTGAAATCCTTGAATACTATCTCGTTCCTGCGTAAAAATGTGTATTTATTTTATCTAAGAAACTATGCCAAAGTGCATGTTTATCCATCACTACCTTACCCATACGCTATAATTTCAAACTATCCAATTTCCAATTAATCCACAGCGTGAGTTTTAGAATTCGTTTATGTAATTTCCAATAAATTAGTATCAAGAGAATTATATTTACAAAAGAAATTTATGTTTTCATAGCCATTAGATGTAAATTACAGAATTTAGCTGTGAAGCCTATTAAAATAATATTTAAGACATGCTACTAATAATCAAATAATTGATATATTGCGATTTTTTATTATTAAATTAATATTAAATGTAACTTTTCGCGGCGGTAAATCACTTTGGTGTGATTACTCAAACAATAAAGGTATAATTTATAAAATGTTTACGCACTTTAATCTGTAAATGAATTATAATTAAATTTCTAATAGTTTTTGTGTTTTTTAATGAGAACCATTAAGATAATGAAAAATGCTTGTGTTTACATACTTGTGAAATATTTATAGCTGTATAGATACAGGTTACGCTTCGCGAATGATATCCAAATATTTATCTAAAATTTATGGCTTTTTTCAGCGATTTCAGTAATTTTATGAAAATGTTTCAGGATTATGTTTAAATCACTGAAAATGTTTCAGTATACTTCATTTAAAGCTATTCTCAGAAATCTACGAGCAATTTGTTCAGCTTATTGCTGAAAAATGATCGTTAATTCATACATAAACTAATATAATTATTTAAGTAACATCTTACAGTAATATTTATATTAGCAGATAAATACCGAAATGAAGCAAATGTGACAGAAAATATTACAGAAAGAAATGTAACATTGTAAAACGTTTTACCCAGATTTTCCTTTCGTGTTTTCTGCAAATTACTCAAATACCCAAGCGGTCGGTCGTATTCGTGATATAATTAAGTGATTTTTAATTAACCTTCAAAATTAAGAAAGCAAAAGCAGTAACCTTACTACAATGTATGAGCACTCCTAACTAAGCAATTAACTTTTCAAAATAAGTAAACGTTTACGCTCTACCTATTCTTGCTGTAATGGCAACCGAAACATAACATTTCCTTTCGTTCTACAAAATCATATTTATAAAATAAAATTCACAGTCTCTGGCGATGTCTTGTGGAAATACGTCATGATGAAGAATTACAATTTGTACTTTTTTCACAGTATTTTATTAAAAACAATAAAAGGAAACAAAACTCGACTAGTTTCAGAGATTGAGCTCCATCATCTAGTCGTGTTTTTTTCCTATTATTGTTTTTAATAAAATATTCTGAAAAAAGTACAAATTTTTTTTCTGCATCATAAAATGTATAGTTTTTTCCGAACACGCAAATGGTATTTACTAATAAATCTAATGCCTAAGATAGCGTGCGCTTGCCTAGTTGTGCGCATCACAGGATCATAATTCACTAGCAAGTCAGGGAAAGACTTGTCTTTACAATTGATACATTTTTCACACTAATCACAATTGCCACAAATTTCGTTTATGTTTCAACGTATTGGAATCAGAAAGCAAGACTTCGAAGAGTAGGAGATTAGAATATATTGAGGCAGGAGGAGACTTCAATGGGCAAATATGAAACACTAGACATATGAAAGTAGAAATCAACAGCATGGATATCGGTGTACAGTTGAAAGAAATATTTAAACATACTTTATCAAAAATACAGGAGAAGAGATGAAAGGATTCAGAGGTGCAAAAGAAAAAAAATACACGACCTATTAATAAAGAAAGAAAGTCTTCGAAAAGTAAATAAACAAGTCTACGGAAATAAGTAATGAATGAAAAATTAAATCAATATCGCAGTAAGTCTTCTAAGCACAATATTGGAAAGAATAGTGCAAGTAGAGTCTCTTCGAGTTACTATGCTTGGTTGATATCTTATATAATCTTGATATCTTATATAATCATTAAAAGATCTGCAAAAATCATTCTCCGGAATGATAACCTTTGATGTATATAATTTACTATGACTAAATTACTATGACTTTACTCATCTACATCTACATTAATATCCTACAAGCCGCCATTCGGCGTGTGGCAGGGGGTGTAAACACCAGTTGAATCTAAACTACTTCCTTATTCGGTTATTGTCGCGTATCGTTCGCGGAAAGAATGATTTTTTAAAACGATTCGTCCTGGCATCTATTTCTCTTAACTTACGGTCATTATCGGATTGACCGAGGTAGCAGGGGGGTTGCATGATACCGATTGTATCTTTGGAAAATGTAGTTTCCCTGAATTTATTAAGCAATCACAGCCTAGCTTCCAATCTCCTTTCTTTCAAGGATTCCCAACCTACGTCTGAGAGCATTTTTGTAACGCTTGCTTTTTATCGTAGCATTTCTTAACAAAACGAACCGCTTTACGCTGCACTTTCTCGAGTTCGCGAGTACACGTTACATCCACCGGATCCCATATACTTGTCGCATATTCCAGAAGGGGTCTGACCAAGGTAAAATAACATCGCTCTCTCACCTTTTCATCGCATTTACCGACAATACGCTTTACAAAGCCAAGCCTTTTACTTGCTTTGCCGCAGATTTTTCGAATATGCGTGCTCCAATTTAAGTTATTAGTAATGTTGATCCCGAGATATTCAACTGAATCTACTACTTTTATATTAATTCCATTCGTTTTGTACGGGTGATTTGGACGCAATTTTTTCTTTTCGAAGAAATTAACTACGGAGCATTTACCTACATTAATATCTAATTCCCATTTTTCGCACCACCTTTGGATGAGGACTAAATCGTTTGAGAGAGATGTCCGGTCTTCCTCGTTTGTTACCATGTGATTAACCGAGTGATTGTTCATAAAAGAGACGAGGAACACAGAAGGTAAAGCAAGCATTAAAAATAGCAGAGAAACACTGAAATTATGAGAGTGTGAAATTCGAGACTTCTATAAAGAGGAGTTTAAAATTGGGGCAGCGAACACTTGTCGCATTGGAATGCGAAGAAGGGAAGCGGATCAAATGGCCGAAAATGGGCGAAGATAAGAAGAAGAATGAGGGAATGCCCGTTGAGGAATCCTCTCGAGCAAAGAGATAAATATCGTCTATTTCGGAAAAACTTAATTTCGCTTTTACAGCGTTCCTGTTCTTGCGTCTGGCATTCCACATCAAAAATAATATCAAGGGCACTCGTGAACGATATTTCTACCGTGCGCCAAAGTTATTTCCCGTGTTTTGGAAAAGAATAAACAGAGAAAAAATGATTAATGGGGTCATGCCCCATTTCAAAGAGTTATTTTGCAAATATTTTTGTATGAAATATTCATTGCACAAAAGAAAATGTACTTCGAAAAATATAGTAATATTTTTATCCATTACGTAATACACATGCTTCGAAAAATAATTTCCGTTGCCGCTGGAATCTCATCTGCAATTAAACTCAGAAGTGCGAAGTAATTGTATCAAATGATATAATTCTATCAGCCAAAGAAGGGCAATTCTACAGACGAGGAAACAACTGGGTTGTGAGGTTTCATACGAGTTCTTTAAAAATAACCCCATACCAATATCGCATTCTCGTGAATAAAACAAAACTAATTCATTAGAATCAAGTTAAATTACAAGAGCTAATTCATGAAAAGGAGCAAAAAACATCATTTGGACGTAACAGGGATTGAACTCTGCCGTTGTCCAGCCTTGCTATGAACATTAATTGAGCTAAAGCTTTCAATAAATTTCTTGAAAACCCTCAATATTTTAAGAATTGCTAATAAATGTAAAGAATTCATCCGTTACATACCTGTATTCATGGCCCTAATGTTGCCTCGCAGAGAACTCTCTTGTCCAACTAATTGAATTTCGGCGCCATCGACATCAACGAACAAGCAGTCCAGAGAAGAAAATTCAGCTTCGGTGGCGCAAGAGCTGGAAAGTAAAAATATATACGCAACCATTAGATATTAACCTCTATACCGCTCAATAACACTCTCTATTGTTAAAAACTATGAATTAAAATGAGATGAGTAATTTTGGAGATGACTAGGAAGAATTTTTGATTTCCACATGACATTATCTTCAACTCCAAAGTATATATTCATGATAATCTTTGTCTAAATTTATATTCATCTTCTGAAAATACAATTGTGAGTAACAAAATCTACTGTTTCGGCCTTGAGTTGCTGGTAGCTTTCCATAAGACAGAATTAAAAGCACAAATTTCACTTGTTACCACAAATCTTAATCTCACACAACCTAGGTCTCGACGCTAGGCGTCCTCATCAGGTACACAAGAATAAATGTAACTGTTTACATGGTAACGGATAAAAGTTGTGCTTTTATCTCTCTTCCATGCGTAAGTAGTCAGAGGTATAATAAACAAATCACGTCCAACACGGTATAACTAACAGAAACATGCGGTTGCTGCCAAGAGTGTTTAAGATGATGGTAAATGGAACAGCAGAAGTGGGAGTGTTCTTTTCAGGCACTAACACACCTCCGTCACGCCAGCTTGGGAGGCTAAGAAAAAGCACAGCACTTATGGGTGAAATGGGCAGACTATAAATTCAACTCCATCCATTAAAGGATGAATCTTTCCGATGGGGTGCACTAGTTCAGTCCATGATCCCGATGGTAGGGTCTCCAAGCGTGAGGTTGAATGGGGCTATCTCGCAGTAGTCTAACTCACCTAGCCAATAAGTCACTGTGGAAGACCTCTCCTAGCAAGGATGAGCCTTCACTCTGAGGAGGCGTGCTGTACACTGAGAAGACAGTGTTGAGGCGCTTTCCTCGAGTTCCCTGAGGCGTAAAAGGCCTACTTTCTTCCTCGGTCGTCACGCTTGACGCAGGAATTGTTTGTTTCCTCGACGGCCAAATGCCGCAAGGACAGGCACAATACTCCTTTCAAATAACAATAAAGTGCGATCATCCAGATATTTATCGATACACTTTCGTGTAAAGTATCCGTAATAACAATCTTTAGGTTATGTAAATGATCGAACCAACCTGTTTCTGTTAACGTTCACAGACAACTTAATATGCACTTTTATCCACATCGGCTATTGATCTAACGCAAGTATATCAATTGCAGAATCGCAAGTGCGGTATAATTACTCAAAACCAGTGGTTCTGGGGGCGCGGGCACCCATGGAGGTGCGAGAAACATTTGTAGATTTGTAAAGAAAATTGAAAACAACGTAGCCATTAAATATGTAGATACTTTATGTATGCAGTAATATATCATTTATTGCAAATGTTTTGATTTGTTTTTTTGCGAATTATCTTGAAATAAATGTATTTTTCGAAATAAAAAATAAAAGCACATTCTTCAATGGGGTGCGTAATTTGTTTCATTTTCAAGGGGTGCTGGCTATTACTGACTGCCTTAAACCAATCTTACAACTCGCAGTTTTAATTTATGCAGTAGTACCTAAGACTGTTAAGAACCCTTCTGTAAAATTTCATCCCCTATAATTTTAATCTTAAGAAAAATTCACATGCAGCACATTAAAGATTAATTAATTTGGAGAATTATATTTCCTTGCATTACCGGAAACTCACAAATTATTTCGAGTTTAAAAGAAGGTAGCAATATAAATAATATATAGAAAGAAAATAATATAGTATTATTATAAATTATAGAAAGAACGGAATTTATTCAGTTTAACGATTCATTACTATGATTTTAAAAAGGTTTCCAAAAGGTTACGGCAGCGTTAAGTCAAAAATTTTGACAAAACATATTTAATTATTCTATTTCTCCATTTTCTACTTCTAAATAAAATATTCCTTTCCAAGTCATAGATATTTCAATTCAATGAGCTATTTTCCAACATATTGTTTTGTTCCATGAAGGGGATTTAAATTCAACTCCCACGAACGAGTAATTCCCTTATCTGATGCAATAAAAAAACAGTTATTTGCTATCATGCAATCAAAACATTATTTTCAGCCGCCTCCACTTTCATTGAAAACACCTTTGAAACTTTGAGTGTATCATAAACACACACGAAAATTTCACTTTTATTGAGGTGCGCACGACATCTTTGCAAAATCGTTCTCATTACCACTTCGTTATCCTTGTCAGAAATCAGACTTTAAGTTACTTAGCTTCATAATCAAATCTTGGAAACGCATTCAGTTGATAGGCCATCTTAAAAGAGGTAACAACGGAAATAACTCGTTGTCAGGGATGCGTTGGAGAGCCAGATTATGTTGATCCCAAAAGCTATGAGGCCCCAGTGGCAGCAAATTTATCATCACAGTAAACCTGTTGCTTCGGTGAAATAGATAAAAAATATATGATAGAGTGTTTGAAAAATAGACGTATTCGAAAGGTTTGACCATTCGTTTACGCTTGACGCTTAGGAGTCCATCGAAGATCCATCCGCTACATTTAAACTACGGACCACTAATTTATTATCTTCCAAAGATTGAGGAATATAGACACAACGATATTGAGTTGAATATTTATATATATATATACTATACAAATATGCTATAGATTTGCTTACTTGAATTAACTTCTGACGGAAGTAACATGGAATTTAAAAAAATCATTGCTATAACATAATAACCTTTGGCACAGCTAAACAGAAGAGCATGGCAATGATAAAAAATGATCGCAAGCTGCAGGTCAAGACGTGATTAAATAAGGGCTAGTTTTTTAATTTTAATATAATATTTATATAGTAATACGAGTAAAATGTAGCTTGCATACTGCAAGCAGATCGACAACACTAATTTCATATCGGCATCATATCGGGACGTTCCTCAAAAGAAAAAAAAAGGATTGAAAATACTCTTAAAATTCGCTCCAATTTAATAGCTGGCATCGAACCCGGGTCTTCCTGGTGAAAATACTATGCAGCACAACAGAAGATCACCATCTCTAACTATGTGTGAAAATTCAAGCAGAAATATTGGCTGCAACTGCCTCAAACGGCGTCCTACTTTTCCCTTATATTCCTTATGTGAGAAATTGTAATATGCTCTGGCATCGAACCCAAGAACAGCATGGTTTTATGTCATTTTTTTTCTTAAACGGATTCTTAATATACATCTTCTAGCAGAGCGAGAACTTCCTATCATTTCGATAAGTGCGTTAAAAAATAATGAAAAACTACCTCAATGTATTTTAAAGGGCAGATATTTGCATCGTCCTAGCATCGAACCCAGGATTTTTTCCATAAAAGTCGTTCATGTTTTTCATAGATCATGACCATATATATAGGCTCCTTAAGTTTTGATTCTCTACCTATCAGGGAAGTATTTTTTAAAAATTCCCGAAAATCAAAACAATGCTTTTAAATGGGAAAAATCGGGACTTTGGGGCCCTCTGGAATCGAACCCATGAAACTGAGGTTCAAAATCGCAATTTTTCTGGTGGTTACATGTTATGGCCAATACGTCGTAAAAATGTCAAGTCAATGACGCTTGTGGTTTAGCCTGTGAATTTGTATCCTCTCTATCTATCTATCTATCTATCTATCTATACGAGTAAAATGTTGCTTGCATATTGCAAGCAGATCAACAACAGTAATTTTATATCGGCATCATATAGGGACGGTCCTCAAAAGAAAAAAAAATGAATAAAAATATTCTTGAAATTCGCTGAAATTTCATCGTCTGACATCGAACCCGGGTCTTCCTGGTGAACCAACTGTGCAGCCCAGCAGAAAATCACTATCACTAACTATGTGTGAAAATTCAAGCAGAAATATTGGCTACAACTGCTCAAAAGACGTTCTAATTTTCACGAATGTAAATGGCTATCTGGATTCGAACCAAGGACGATCTTGGAAATCTAAAACATGATTTTGAAATATATCTATGATTTCTATCTACATGCCGAATTTCAAGTTTCTATAATGTTGGTAAAGGGTTCAGAATAATTATGGAAATTCGGATCAGTTACTGATTGAGGAGACGCCTGCTGTCGAAGCCAGGACACCTTGATCGCTGTGAATAAACAGTTTGATTTGTATGGACTTGGTCTTATTTTATGCAAAGTTTGAAATCGATATCATACCGGGAAGTACCTAAAATTTGTTTCCGTTATCTCCGTAAGAAATGCATTGAGGAATTTAAATGGCCCTCTGGGATCGAACCAAGGACCATCAGCGAATATGTAAAATTTTATTATGAAATATATTCATGATATCTATCCCCATGCCGAATTTCAAGTTTCCATGTCATCGGTAAGAAGTCCAAAAAAAATCTTCAAAACCGCCGCAATGCATTTTAAACGGCCGATTTGTGCCCCGACCTATCATCGAACCATGGACCATATTCGGCGATGTCTTTCTGATTTACGTTGGAGTTGCACGGCTTCTTGCTATCCCTATAATTTCAACGCTCTACTTTTCCGGGAAGTGCACCAAAAAAATTTTCGAAAATCCCCGCCATGTATCCTTATGGAGAAAATCGCGACTTTGGGGCCCTCTGGAATCGAACCCATGACACCGAGGTTCAAAATCGCAATTTTTCTGGCGGTTGTACGTTATGGCCAATACGTGGTAAAAATTTCGAGTCAATGACGCCAGTAGTTTAGCCTGTGAATTAGTATCCTATCTGGGTATCTGGGTATATACATGAATGAATCCGGAGAAGCATCTATATATAATAGATACATGAATGAATCTGGAGAAGCATCTATATATAATAGATATGTGTGTATGAGTGTGTGTGTGTGTGTGTATGAGTGTATATACATATATAAGATATTGTAGTCAACATTTATTCAGTGGAAGTTCAAGCAATAAAACAAATAACTGAAAAATCTTCAGAAGTAGCGATAAAATAATTTAAAAAATTAGGTTTTGTTTCCCAAAGACATTAATTTAAGATTGTCGTATTGATTTAATACGATTCTTATAAACGTTTTTGATCATATGCCAGGCAATTTAAAAGTCTTCAAATCCCAAAATAATTTAGTAATTTATAAAATAATTCAGCAGAAATATCGCGGAACGTCCTATAACCTCAGTATTAACAGCTCATCATACATAAAATTTGAAGCAAATTAAATGATTTGATAGATATCCCTAAAAAAGGGCCCAACGAGTTGTGTATCTTCCTAAAGGTTGATTAATTAGTAGCCTAAATCCTGGGGTAATTCTGCCTACACACTGTGAACTATTTTCGATTTGTAAAATTTATACTGCGTTCTCCACCGAAGCAAGTTGCTCTTTTTGGCATTAATTTATGAATTCCTATATTATCATATCTTTGTCAGGGAAAGAATCACTGCTGTCACTATTTCATAGGTAAATATTCTAAATCAATCATCATATTTCTCAAACGTATGTTAATTATTAAATTCTTTGAACTTCCACTCTTTTCCTCGACATCTTCGCAGCAAATTTCTTTCTTTCATGCAAAACGAAATTGTTCTAAAATCCTTTTAGGGTAATTATTCATTCTCAGGGGTCAACTGAGGAATATGGAAGAAAGCAACGACGAATACGTAAAGTATAAGTTTGGAGTTTCTTTAAACATAACATATTGAGATGTGAACTCGATTCGAATGAAACAGATTCACCGGTCACCTGACTCGAGCCGTGTTCTCTGTATGTACACTCCACCTTTCGGCATCCTTCAGAATTACGGTCCATTGGAATTGGTACGTCGACGAGCGGAAAGGCTTTGATTGGCTGTTGATGCTCGGCCCTCAAACGCCCATGTTACGTCACTCCCTCGCATTTTTAATTGACCAAGTACGTAGTTCCTTGGCTAGAATTAAGCAGATAATGCGATTGCGTGGGACACTTAATAAGTCAGGGAAGTAGAGGATAGAGAACATCGGCTTTAAACAGCCACGGAATCGGTATCTAGCAAGTACTTATTGTAAATACACGTATTCTCAAGCCAAATTTTATTGGCACGATATAAACCATGAGAAAAAATTAGTTTACGATTACATGAGGGTTTTCGAGTAACGTTATGCCAGGATTAAAAATAATAATGACAAAAGAGAGTATCCTCGGAGAAGTATATTGACTGGATTTAATGCATTGCATTATGTAATTTCACATTTGTTCCCACATTATTAAATTTTTACTAGGATTGATGTTAAAGTTCAAACGACTGACTAATTGATGTAATATCGGTAATATTTTATATAACATCAACAAAGATGAAATTCTATATTGCTTGTTCCCCGTAGCAAATATTTTATTTTTTAATTAATATACACTGGTACTTTTCTCATAGTTCAAACTAAATTTCAACCGCAGAATCACATTCATTTATGCTGGTAATTAAACCGAACAAAATATCTGTGCGAAAATGGAATATTTTCCGAACAGAAGACAATTTTTAATCTTGATACGAATAAATGACCACATATATCTAAGAAAGTATGTATTCCCTAGAGCTCACCTCATGATGGTCATCTAACTTATGAATTAAATATTCTGCGGCTGCATACGATGATATAAGATTACCTGGTTGACATTTACAAGTTCTTGCAATTTCCGATACTATATTAGTAATTTAAGCATTCAGGAAGAACAAATTTCGCTAAAATAAATTACACGTGAACCTCAAACCTTTTACTAGGATTATCGTGACTAATTTCGATCAAATCCATAAAAATACCCAAGTAAAAGATTCCAAACATTCAAATCAAATTCAAAATCATTCAAAAGCTGTATAGCAACACCACAATTCACTAAAAGTGTTCCTACGTAAAAATGCCTTAGCTAGTAACTCCGAACAGAATAATTAAAAAGGAAAATAAGTAAATGAGATACAAGAATATTTTGGGAAAGAGATGAGAATGATGTCGTCAAGCAAATGTTTATCTGCAAAGTGTTACGAATGGGTCTACAAGACTGCTTTCCTCGGAAATCTTTTCCTATCCTCTTATCCTTATACTTCAGTTCTGAATGAAAACCACTTCCTCTGAATCGTTATCAGCGCAACTCAGTTGCCACTGTCAGTTCTCGGAATGGATATGAACTCACTTTCACGTTCATATTTCCGGGATGCAGTCGTAAGAAATTTCCTTAAGGCGCATGACTTGATAAGGAAGAAATTTTTTACATGAACTGCGACACTTGATTTCGAATCTTTAGAAAGTTATTTTACAAAGAATGTTTTTTCTTGAGCGTTATACTGAAGTTGACTTTTTAACTTTGATGCGTTCCTTAGATTCAGCACCAGTTTACTACATAGGCATTATATATTGAACAATGAAGAATTAAAGAAAGAGTTACATGTCATTTCCGACAATTTCCACAATCTACCACCACTGAGGATGAACAACACTTTCTCTAGAAAAGTTCCTGGACATGTACAAAGAACTGACAAAAGATGAAAATCGATGGTTAAATTTTTTAACACTTCAACGATTCAAAAAATTCTATTCAATAAAATAAATATCTACGGAGGTAATGCTTGATGTAAGCACTCCATGGGTTGCGTCAGACACTTTGGCAGAAATGAATAAATTTTAAACATTACTATGATATAAAGAGACTAAGTGAAGTTTTTGTTGCTATTTAAGTTTATTAAAGTGTGCTTATGAGTGTGGAGAAAATTATTTAACGACCAAAGCAGTAAACTCTATTCGTGAAAATGGAAAACAAAATTCTATTTAACAAACGTATAAATAATTCTGCAGAGAGGTATTTACTTAAACCAAATTTCATATTAATACGATTGAAAAAGAAAACAAAAACAGATTAGTGTACGTTGATAAATTCTTTTGTTTAAATATATGCAAAAATCTCAAGAAATAAATCACGAAATAGAAAAAAAGAGCTTATTTCAATACGAAAGAAGCGAATTTATGAGAAATGGAACAAAATATTTTAGCAACGGTAAACGTACCCTCGACGTTCTGTGGATATGGTAGAACAAAGGTTAGAGCTCTTGGAGTGGAACGATACACAATGCATTGTGAGGTATTTCGTTTTCACAAAAAGCAAATGCCTTATAAAAATAACAACCGGGGTCGCGTATTCAGCACAATTCATATTGTTATTTCTATAAGACATTTCTAAGAGAGGAGAAAGTTGTTTCGAATGATCCAGGATCCGCTCCGAAGGTTTTGTTCACAA
Organism: Sympetrum striolatum; assembly: GCA_947579665.1. Lineage (NCBI taxonomy): Eukaryota > Metazoa > Arthropoda > Insecta > Odonata > Libellulidae > Sympetrum > Sympetrum striolatum. The sequence continues at coordinate 17,039,309 of OX388350.1, forward strand.
TGTTTGGAGTTGTGAAAGTTCTCTCTCGATATCTGCTGCGAAAGTGGAAAAACTGCTGTTTTTTTCAAGACGACATCCATTTAATTTCGTTCTGTCGCGAAGTTCTTTTATTTACCACAGTTTAAAGTCCTCGGGCATGCAGGAAGGGTGGATGAAAGTTTAACGGAAAAGTCAGAGGATTTCCCGATCCACCAAAAGTTACTTTCGGACATTTACAAAAAAGATTCATGAATTGAAAGTGAAAATTTACTTTCCATAAAGGGTAAAATTGTAAGCATATTGATTACAAAAGTGAAGCAAATATGTCAACGGGTTCATTATTTCTTTCAAGTACTCGTTTGAATAACAAGATATCGTGCAGCCACTATGATAATGATCTAAGCTTCTAAACGAGCAATGAGTAGATGTAAAAGATATATAAATGTCTCTTAATGAATATTAGAGAAAGCATTATCCTGGAGTTTTCCATGGCGTTGATGAGACAAAACCAACGAGATTTAAATATGTAGATAAATCTATTCCATTAAAAGAATTTGAAGCATACTTGCATACATAAAGCGGACTTGAAAAAAAACAGTAGCATTTTAGTTAAATTTTCCAGAAAATACACAAAATGAATGCATAAGGTTGACCGGAAAATTGACGTATAAACAAGGGAAGGAAAGGAAGTAATTAATATCGAATACCTAAGAAAGTCGCACTCAAGAAATGAATGATCACACATTGTAAGTGGTAAAGGGACAAATACAGTCTAAACTATTGATTTCAGCAGATAGAAAATATATTAATAAATATCAGAGAAAGGTTTATTTTTAAGAATGTAAAGAAAATTAGATCGTTTATTGAGCTACAATTGAGTACTTGATGCAGTTTATTTAGAATCGATATCAGCTTCAAAAAGATAGATTTGGATGAGAACTGCTACAACATAATAATGAATGTGAATGGTAAAACCAATATAAATGCTAATAGAGAAATTCGATTTTTCTCATTTTTTATTTATACATACAACCCTCCTCTACAAATTAAAACATTTGGTGAGGATAATATTTCATTTAAGAGAGAAAAAACTTTTGAGTATAGTAATTGGTCGCATTCGATATTTCAACATTTACTTAGGTCAGTGCAATAAAATAAGACGCTGAGCTTTCATAAGGTTAAAAAAGCGATGCTCATGAGACATTTACTCATCCCTCTCGAGAAATTTTTCTCTTGCAAAACTCAATTAAGAATCAATTTACGAGAGGAAACTTGCAAATCCAAATAAATAAGAATAATTACTTATCCTGGATACTAAAGCGGCGATTGCTTCAGTAGGAAGCAAATGGCGAACAGTAAGGGTAAAGACTATTAAAAGGTCGGTATAAGAGTAAAAATAGGTGAAAATCAGATGGAAGAATAAGCGTGCTGAGATCTGAGGAAACAGACTAGCGAATCTTCGGCGCACGAGCAGGACGGCGAGCCTCACGCCTATATTCAAGAATTTTTTCTTTCTTAAGTGAAATACAACCCTCACCAAATTTCTTAAATTTGTAGAGGAGGGTTGTATGTATAAAATATAAAAAATAGAAAAATCAAACGGGTAGATACACTGTCAAAAATCGATTTGAAAATTTAAAATGGTTATAAAACTTATAAAATTATTTAAATTTTATAAAAATATTCTATATTTATCTTATTTAACACAAGACCTTTAAATTAAGTTATATTGGGTATTTTTAGCTTCTATATTACCGGAGATATGGCCTCAAATGCGAAGGCACTTTCGTAAAATGTTATTTTTTAAACTTTGCAATATTTCGTAAACAATTGCGTAAATTGCAAAACGGTTCGGGGATTCTCATTTTTTATCAAATCAAAGCGATTTGCCAAATTTTGTCAAAATCGGTCTCCTCAAGGGTCAATTTTGCCGATTTTCTTGTCGAATTGGCGTGGAATTAATTTCCCCAAGATAAATTACGTAAAATTCAAATAATAAAAAAGAACAAAACGTACTACTTACAGTTATACTATATAATCAGTGGCGGCGCGTGATTAAAAAAACAGGGGGTTCACTTCAAAATTCGTATATTTTTAAGTGGCCGCGATTATGGTTAAATATTCTGGCTCATACTAGAATATTGCCTATGCTTACATGGACGCAGTATAATTCACAACTACCGCAGATAAAAGCAGCAGAAATATGAAAACTAATATTTCGGGTTGAAACAATATATGACTTTGTTGTAAAAAATCCCTATATTCTCGAAAATTGAGTTTTTATTTAAATTCTCGATTCATATTTCTCCGTATATATTTTTAAATACAAAAATACATATTAAAATTTATGTTCCATTTATTTGTTGAAATATTTAATAGAATCATAAGAACATAAATAAATTACCTGATATTGTTTTATTTAGGGTTGAAGTATTTGGCAGGACTGTCACCGAATATTTTTTTGAGATAAATGCCCTAAATCAAATACACCTATTTTTGCCCTGGTCGCGTCCTTGTCTTTCGCAAAAAGCAAACAAGGGAAATAGTATAGCCTATTGGAAGAGTCACAGCCACAAATCCAACTGTTTCTCTCATATATCTATGGCTTAAACACTCGGAAGTATTGCCTACCTTTGCTTCTCTGACTCTGAGATAGGTTCAGCAAAGGAATAGGACTTCCTACTTCTTTTATTGCTCATTTTTCTTAAACAGAAATAGAGGAAAAATTAATCCCTTTCAGAAATAGGACATTATTCATCATGAAGAGCGAGAAAAACTGTTCGCAAACAAGTAACGCAGTTGGTTTACATACTGAATACGCCACAAGCAACCACAACACCGGTAACTGAATATGTACACTGGATACGAAAAAAATCCGTAAATTCACAATATTGCAGCGCTTTATGGGTAGCCATTACATAGCTGCAGACACCAGTGCATAAAATAACATACAAAGTAGGCTACACGAATAGCTAGTGCCAAGTTTTGTCGCCCAGAGACAGTATTAGGCGCCGGCAAATAAGGAAAAAACTCAAGTTCTACGCGTGTTAAACTAAAGTCAGGAAGCGTTAAATGCTAGAGTTTAGATAAAATGTTTCTTTTCAGGAATAGAGTTCGGGAAGGTGGCGGGCCCTATGTTCCTCCTCCTCCAGCCATGACTTCGTCAATAGCTAGGCTTTACCATTACTGGAAGGTATCACAACATCCATCAATTTTCAACAAATTAATTCTGGCAGATCTTACTTTAACTTCTCATAGTGCTGGCACGGAGAGAGCAGTGTCAATCCATACCAAACTTAAATCCAACAAACAGTCAAGCCTTTCTAGAGAAGCTATAAATTCTAGGATGTACACATCGCAATTAACAGTGTTGGAACTGCATATTATGACCAAGGACCTGCTGTTGCCCGTTTTTTAGGGATTAAAGAAAGAGTCCAGATGCAGAAACTTATGAAATGCATGAATTTGTTAAAAAGTATTTTGCCAAGTACAACGTAATTATTTCTTTAAAGAAACAATTACAAATGAAAAATGTTTATAAATTCTTATTAAAAATTATTGATCCATATATATACGAGTAAAAGTTGCTTGCAAGAATATTGATGATACAAATTTCAAGTCGATATCACATCGGGAAGGTCCTCAAACGTAATTCTACAATCCACCTTTGAAACATATGGTAAAATACAAATGGTGCCCCAGTGTCGAACCAATGATCATAAGGTAAAAGATAAATTGTAATTATGAAACGCTAATTTCTTCTGTTTACATGACTGGCTATATAATTTTCAATTTCTCGGTAAATGAATCATAAAGAAAATTGAAATCCCCACCATACATTTCAAATGGTAGAGCCGCCTGGTCTCGAGCACAAGACATTTCGGGAGTTATGAATACATATAACGACTTGGTAGATATGAAAATGATTTTATCCAAAGTTTTATGTTGATATCATACTGGGATGATCTTAAAATACGATTCCATTATCCCCATTTGCAATGCACTGTGGAATGTAAATGGCGCTCTGGAATGGAACCAAGAATAATCATGGAAACGTTAAACAGCGTATATGAAATGTGTTTATGATCTCTATTCACATGCCGGATTTTAAGTTTCCATGTCATCGGGAAGACATTTTAAAAAATCTGAAAAATCGTCGCAATACATTTTAAATTGGAGAATATTTGCCCTGACCTAGCGTCGAACATGGGATAATATTAGAGGGTGTCTTTATAGTTTTAGACGAACATACACGGCTTCCAGCGATTCCTCGAATTTCAACTCTCTAAGTTGCCGGAAAGTGCCTAAAAAAAATTTCCGAAAATCCTATGAAGCCATTCCCGTCGGCTGTCGCTGCAACGTAGTGCAGCGATCGGCCCATGTTTAAAGGCCGTATGCCCCTCTTTCCCCTCATAGCCCTTCCCCTAAAACGCGACGTCTGAAGGGGTTCACTTCGGGGAGTGAACCTCGCGCGAAGTCAAGCTAGTTGGAACCAAAAGCGGCAGGAATCGCGACTCAACGAAGGAAAAGTTAGGCCAAATGATTGATGTCGAAGATATTTAGGTTATGGAAAGAACATAGGTATTTATATTTATAAATAAAAATAGTGCAGTAGTTTTCTTAGGGGGTTCAGTGAACCAGTGAACCCAATGGACCCGCCGCCACTGTATATAATTATACTTTTATTGTAAAACCCATCTTAGTGAGACAATATTTCAATTCTAAATTTTTAATTTTGATATTATATAATTAATATAACAAATCACTGTTACTTATATTGAATTGAACAAAATGTATTAGTAATAGCGTCCGTTACAACAGTGTAGTGTAATAGTAATCCGTCGTTGGATTGTATTCATTTCAGAACTACTTTCAGCTCTCTGTTCCTTTCCAGTGAGAGACGAGTGAAAATTGCAATACTTGGAAACTAAATTCGTAGTTTTGACCAAATTTATGAAGATGATTATTTTTGCGAGTCTTCCAGAAGAACAGCCATTCATTCTGGCACTCATTCATAGTCTCCTAATAGGATTCGTGGATTTCGAGTTGTGACGTGGGCAGGTCACACTCGCTCCGGAGGTCGCGGCCGAGATTGCGTCCGTGACTTAAATAATGATATCCAGATACGTGGAGGAAGGGAGATGGAGAGATAATAATGTCTTACATAACACCTGTCATGTTGAATACACGCCTTTGATGTAAACATTCGATGTTGAATGTTATTCACGACATTAGTTCAAAATAAAGATTCGGTGGAAATGAAGATTATGGATTTGCCTTACGAGAATAATCCTCTTGAAATTCTACCTGAAAAGAGAATATTTAAAAAAATAAAAATACAAATTTACTTGATGATTTCTCTGCATTCCACTTATAAGTACTTTTTTACTGCTATGAGACGAAATATTTTGACCATAACGATTAAACATTAAGAGTTAAAAGAGCTCCAAATAGCCGTTGTTTGCGTACAACTAAAAGGAAAAACTTTTTCCTTTTAATTATCAATATGTCTTTCCGGCCAAAGGACTTAAACCTCTTTCACAAATTACACACAAATACTCTTACAATTGGCGCCGACATAAAGTTTCTTAGAGATTGTAAAAATCTCAGAATATTTCCCAACTTCACAAACATTTTCCCTAAAACAGACAAACCTTCAGCCAAAAAATCAATTACCAATGACAAGAAACATTGGAATGACTTAGAATTGAACAAACTTTACAGTAAACGCGCTCATACGGAATTACAAACCTATGAACTACACCTTAAACTAACGAAGAACTTGACTTCATTAGAAACAGCACATTGGGATTCATTCATGAACAAAATACACGAAATCACTATCCACAAAATCGTCCAGAAAAACAACAAACTCCGAAGAAAACTCATGGTTAGGGTACTTCTGCACGACAGGTTTTACACAAACAACGGCTATTTTGAGCTCTTTTAACTCTTAATATTAATAACACAGCCGTGTCCCTTTTTTCCTTTAAGTTATCATAATGATTAAATTGCAAATATATACGTAATATTGTATTAGATTCTGTCCTTATTTATACCATCGATACTGTGAAATTCTGTAGAAAAAATTTAGCATAATTTTTTACTTAAAGTGACAATTCTCCGGAGTCATTTGAATTCTCTAAAAAGACACCATAATCAAAAACAACCACATGAACCACAAAGACTATGTATATTCGCGGCATCATTCCAAAAGATAATCTTACTCTAAATTTATTGTATTATAATTGTATCCTTCGATATTGATATATTTAGTAATTTATAGATAACTTGAGAATGAAAAAACGAATAAAAGTATTACAACGGTTACGCAGATACATACAAAGGACAATGTGAGATCCCCTTTTCCGAAGCTGTTTTCCCTGTTGATGAAGAAATATGAGGAGAGATGTTGAAGGAATACTTAAGAAAAAACTTTTGTTTAAAATGTAGCTACTTATTTGATACAAATTCTATATTTTTTCCATGACTTCTGGCGATATCTGGTGGAACTTATTCATAATTAAATGAAAAAAGACAAAATCTGACTATGTCCACAGAAAAGATATTTATTAAAAATTAAATTCTTCAAGCCTGAAGATGAGGAAGCTTCCTCGAAACCGGTCGCATTTTTAATTTTTTAATAAATATCTTTTCAGTGGACATAGTCAGATTTTGTCTTTTTACAATTAACTATATTCTTTTCTTGGGAAGGAGGCTGGAATAAATAAAATCGGAGATAAAATACTCAGAAATCGAAGTAAATTAATCTCCTCGTAAACAACCTCATGAAGAAACCGCTGGATCGCTATCCACGCCTTGTCACCATTACGCGCAGTGCGTATTAGCCTGGCATTCCGACAAAGTCCTTGAAATTATTTTACTTTTATTATAAATGTCATCAGACTTTCATTAACGTCAAATTTAAGGAATCAGAGGACGTCATCTCAGCTTTTCCCGAAATATATTTTTGTTCGTTTTATAGTGCGCTTGTGACAGTCGAGGTTAGTAGGCGAGTGGAATATATGGGATAAGTCTTTATTGCACTTTCTCGCCAAGAAGTCGCGGGGAACCAGATCTGAGTGCAGGTCACTGCAACCGCATTTGATCAAGGTCACGGCAAACACTGGATCCAGTCCCGCATCCAGATTACTGCGATGCTTTCTTGAGATTGAACGTAATATCAATGTGCTCCAGATGCTGCAGTAACTAGCGATGAGCTAAGAAAGGGCACGTTTTTAAATTCACCAATCTGATGAGCGATGGGTAGCATCGATGTTTGTCTGATTACTTAGATGGATTATCGATTCTTGAGGAATTAAAGAACAGTTCGTTGTTTTTCTGCTGTTTGACAAGATGGCTGCTGTTGCATTTACAACTTGTTCCATCTCCATGATTCTTTAAACTCTGTTGAAATTTAAATCATCGTATCGCTTTTGTTCGTTAATTATTGCGTTATAAATATGTTATATTTACCATTGTAAGTTGTCATTTACTGTATTTTTATGAGGTTATTGATAGTAACATTTGAATGACCTGCTTCTATCATCAGAACCATGGGCTATTTGTTGGATATTAATCACAATGGAGGGGATGGATATTGCTTGAAAGCATCATAGATCCATTGGTGAATAAAAAAGCGGATTGATGGATTTCCGATTCTATCGATGGATCCATCGTCGAATTTAAAAACGTGCCCATATCATACATGTTCTCCGTAACCGTATCTTACCTATTAATGAAGAATTTTACATTCATTTATACCTCGTTCTACTCTCATTTAGATTCATGAAGCATTCCATGAAGAAACCAGCTGATTCTGCTTGATTCCTAAATTCTTAACAACCTCTCCTCCTTTTGATTTCTTTTCAAGTGTATCTATCAAAGACGCTGATGACTGCATTCTTTTGTCTGCCATTCAAGGCGCTTTTACCGCTGACTATTACAAATCGTAATGAATAAATTCCTCTAATACACGATGCGGTGAATAAACTAAAAGGAATGCAGACGATGGGTGGGAGTAGACGAAGGCTATATAGGAATTCGAAGATTCACCTCACTCCGCAGATTGGCTGAAAACGTTTCGTCTCTGTTTTTTTCCAGATAGACAAAATTTAGAGTAAGAATAGCATCTTCGTTCAAATTACAAACGGAGATTGAATAATTCATCTGAGTCATCGGAGTCTATTTCTGATTGTTCTGACTCAAACGAAGCTAAATTGTGACCAACTCCGATTATGAAACGAAATAAAAATATTAAAAACCTGGCAATGGCAAGCGCATACACCGGGCTTTATATCCTTCACATTTCTAAGTATGTTCGTTTCCAAAAAGAATGCCAACATACATTGCATCCGATCATGCGTAGTAAACAATTATCTGAATAGAAATAAGTAATCGCATCCATTATGAGATAATTGGGATCAAGTCAACATACCCTAAGCAAAACGAGAATGAAAGCATCCTGATAAATTATCCTGAATTAAACCTATTTAAACATAAGACCCTGGTGGTTAAATTTTATAGATTGCGCAAATAGAATACGTATAATGATATTACGTTCATTAGTATTATTATTTGTACATAAGTACATTAGTACATATTATTTGTATAATATGTACTAATGTACGGCGTATATAACTTGTATACTATATCTATATATAATAGATATATTGCATATATATCTTGTATTAATACATTATATTACTGCACCTTCTTGCCTAGGAGAAATACAGAGGGAGTTGAAGTTTCTCATAACCACAAATGAAGTGTGAGATTCGTAAATGACTTATGGTAATGGAAGATTCCCGCCTTATGACTCAAGTTACTTAAAAGTAGATAAGTTCCGCTTGGATGATGGGGGTGAATTTGGAAAGGAAACTTTACAAAGGTTTTCTTAATAAAAGAATGGCGAATCCTGAAAAGTTCATGCCTATAAAATCTCATATCTTTGTGGAATTCTTTCCTTCCCAGGCACTCTTTCCAATAATTGACGATGCCTATAATTTTGTAACGGAAACACAAGGGAATGCATATCGAAAAATTTCAACTGCTTTTTTCGAAAGATTCCATGTCTCGTTCTCGTATAATAGCTCTCAGATACTAAGGAAACAATTACAATGACTAGAGGAAGTGTTAATTTCTTCGGGTGAAAGCGATTATATTTTTTAATGCATTGTCAATTCAAAACATTCATTGCTTGAATGTTTTGAAATTTAACGAAACATGTTCCGCTATCTAACCCAAAATACATTCACGATGTTGAAAAATCTTTTTGGCAAGCAGGTCATTCCTTTTTAATTTGTAAAATCTTGAGCTACTATATTTATACTACTTGAATTAAGCTCTCAAGTAAAAACAAATAAATATAATGAATAGTCTTCTAGGTATATCTATTGAAAATCGACACCCGGATTCATAGCTAAGCTGCCATCGTCATAACGGAATTTTTCCACGGACTTTCATTTTCATTTGTTTCTTAGGATTTCCTCGGTCGCCTCCATAGATTCTACTCTCCATTAAAGCCTGAAAAATGCTTGCGAAACAGTAATATTTTGAATTTTTGTATTATATTAGTATATAGTATATTATAGTACTATAGTAATTATTTGGACGAGCACGATCAATATCCGTCTGTAAAGTCATCCTCACAAAGATTGGTCGGGTCGCCAAACATGCCTTAATAAGTACGAAAATCTTTGAAAAAAGAATGAGGCTTACAGGATAAAGAATACGAAAATAGAAGGAAGATGAAGGATATCAAAATGATTTTTATATTCGTTAGCATTTCAGCCACTATCAGGGAATGATGGTATAAGCTACTCTTCTTCACAAATATACAAACCCCTGGAAATCCTGAGCGCTAAAAATGGATATTTTACGACTGTTAAGAGAGACTACGTCGTTTACCGCTTTCGGTTTGACGAACCTACCTGCTCTGAGATGGACGTATATAATTGACATGAGCCTTTTTTTCCCTCGAGGATTCCAAGGATGCTTATCACACCATTGAGGCTCTCCTGAGGTTTTCTCGGCTTATTCTTACTGTTTTTCCCTTTAATGGGAGAGAGGGGAGGGATACCGTTGTGGAGAAAGGCGAGAGTGCAGGTAGGAGCCATAAAGGTGGTGTACGGCAGAGCGAAGAGGAGAAATTTGTCGAAGGCTTTCGGAGGGAGAAAACACTTGTAGGAGACGTTCTGGTGAACACCTTGTCCGGATTGTCCGCCTGTCGAGTTTCTTCGGAAGAGGTTGATTCCGGAAGTGCAAAAGACAAAAGGTAAATTAAATACTCAAGGGTTTTTTTTTTTAGTTTCTGTTTGAGAAACCATCGATAGTAGGATGATTCACGGTGAAAGGATTTTCTTTCGACGGCTCTTTTGATTCATTTTCAGTGCACGACAAATTTCGTTAGCGGATTTGCTCAAAAATTCGTTTTTTCTCTCTGCTACTAGAATCGACTACGAATCTTTTCTGTGATTGTAATTCTAAAACTTCTCCTCAGCTTCAGCGAATATAGTGAACGATATCATTTAAATATAGACATATTTTACTATTGGACGCTTAGATTCTCCTGACTGAATGATGCAACACTTTTCTCCACGGATTGTCTGACATAAAACACGTGACTTTTTCGTATACATAGGCGTCCTCCGAAAACTACGTCGGGAATCTAACCCGTACCTTTTTCGTAAAAGAATGTATACAGTTCTATAAAATATGGGTAACTATTGCATTATGCATTCAGATATATTAGAGGAATTTTTATGCATTAAGAAACTTTTTTTCTTAGTTTTAAATAGAATCGGTAGTTACTAAAAGTTAAATTATTTTGTTAATTTCAAAGTACGTTGGTATATTCTTTGATTGGCTCTAAAGGGTTTCTTAGTTTTTCGAAGCAGCCCAAAATAAATCGCTCAGAATATTTCGAAGGAATATTGGAAATCAACTAGTAACTAGTTGAAACCGGTCGTGTGTGTGGTGGAATTAAAAAGTTGTGGAATTGAATACATTGTGTTTAATTTTTCCAGTAATGGAATTCTACAAAGTGAAGGCTGCTACCATTGAGTTTATTGGAAATCATTTTCTCGAATCGTTTCAACCTTTGAGTTGAAAATTTTCAAACATAAACTTCCCATTTCCAATCAGCCCAAATGTGAAATACATATTTTTGGGGGACTAATGATTGTGTTCCTGCCCGTCCACCCTAATGAGTAGCATCGTCGTACATACGTAGGTCATTCTTCTCGGGCTATCATAAATGATTAGCCGTAGAAATAATTTATTTAAACTACTCCAGCTATTTTACCCGTTAAAAAATATAGTTTTTCTCCGGTTGATGATGCGCAGGCTGAATATCGTTTGCTGGCTGTAACTTCCAAAAGAAGTAGTCAGTAGATTTAGAAACATACCCAGAGAGCCACCAGTGGCGCATGCAGGGGGTTTGGTAACATCAATATCCCTACGTAATATTCCTTATTAGCTTCTATAATAGACTGCGGAAAGAACGACCAGAAGTCACTGTTTCAGCGATTGCTTCCTTGTAATGTTTTTTTCAATGGTTCTTGGAGATTTTATTTGTTGCTCACAGGAACTGAAGTTTAATATACTTTGCTTAAAAGTACTGAACCGGTGAATTTTTGTAATGAAGTAATCTATACTTAAACAACTGATTATAGCGTTAGGTTAGATACGAGTCCAAAAAAGAGAAAAGATATCAGGTGTACGAAATGGTAACGTAATTACACTTGTCTTGATTTGCTCTTCCGATTTTGGGAAATAGATTTAGATACATACCCAGCGAGCCGCCAGAGGCGTATGGCAGGGGGTGTAATACACCACTATTATTTATTCCTCCCTATTAGCATCTCTAATAGCCTGGGGAAAAAACGACCAAAAGTAATTATCCGTCCTTGCGATTACTTCCCTATAACTCTTCGTCGATGCCTCTCGGAGATCGCGTTCGCTCCTTACTGGCACTAACATTTCACTTACTTCGTCTATAAATTCTGAACGAATTAACTTTTCGAAAAGTTTCCGACGATATTCAGATCTTCTCATCTGTAGTGAATTCCAACCGAGGGCCTCTATCATTGCCGTAACGCTGCTATCAAACATGAAATCCCCGCAGACGAATCGGGCTTCTTCATCATCAAATAGATGATGATGAAGAAGACTGAAGGGAAACTGATGAAGATTCGAGATGAAGAATTCCCATAGGGAAGAGATTATCTATTCTTTCTAGGAATCCCTCAATGGCTCCATTGAAAGATGAGTCAATACATTATTATCTGCATCCGATCGTTCCACTTGCACGGCTTAATCGGTCCCCTGGTGACGAGGGAAATTCTTACGATACCCCAATGACTGAAGGCGGCAATTTCTTTTAATATTAGTGCTCGTAACGGGAGACGCAGTTGAGGCGGGAAAAAAGAAAAGGTCTTCGGAAGGGAAAAGAAAGCGAGGTCAGCAATAAACGTCAACGGCATTGACGTCTGTTCTCAGCGAGAGGTTCTTTCACAGAATCGCCCCATGACCATTCTCTCAAACGAATGATAACGTTATTCGAAATGCTAACTTAATGCATTGAAAGTACAATCCGTTCGTATATTATATCTCCACATAATTTGTGATTTATTTGATGGAAAATATCTAACCACTTAAGTGGTAAACCAAATTCGTAGCTCAATGGTAGCACCCGTCACTTTGTAGAATTCCATTACTGGAACAATTAAACACAATGTATTCAATTCCACAACTTTTTATTATGATGTATAGATCAACATCAATGTATTCAATTCCACAACCTAATGATGGCTATAACTAGTTGAAACCGGTCGTGTGTGTGGTGAAATTAAAAAGTTGTGGAATTGAATACATTGTGTTTAATTGTTCCAACAAATTCGTAGCTTTACAATATAGGACAACAGCTCAAAAACGGGAAGGACACTTTCCATCCATCTTTGAATCGATCAACACACGACAAGTTATTCATGTGATTATGTTTCATCTATCTTTAATTCGAAGTATGAGAAAGAATCTGAATAATTTTGTAGATGAAACATTTGTAGATTATGACATAGTGAGAATTAACTTTGCATTGATATTAATGTTTCGGTATTGATTTGTTCGAATGTATAAATAATATAATCGTGGATGCAGGAGATGCGATAAGAAAGGGAATCAACAGATAGACAGCTGAGAGGATATTTTTCAGTCCGAAACATTTTATGGCCACTCTTACTGGATCGAACATGACCGGTAGTCATGGAAAATTCGTTCTTATTGATCGCCAGCAAAAAGTTGCAATCAATGAGGCATGCAACAAAAAGTGAACTTTCCGTTAAATTATGAAATAGAACAATAATTCCTAATCTTCATTGACTTTATTACGCTTCAGTACTCTTTGAGATATGTATTTACCTACATTCACACCTCATTTTCATCTTAAGTACATCAAACGAGACTCGAACCCTAAACCAGAACTTCTGAACCTCTTCACGAATACGTACCAGAAAAGTCGCACGAGAAAATATGTACTAATTGATAATATCTCTTATCATATTTACATCTTATGGTCGATTTGGATTCATATGCAGAATCATCGCTTTTATATCTCACATTTTTTAACTCAAGAAGAGAATATTCACGCAAATATTACAGAATCTTTCTCCGGTCAATGTTAAGCGACAACATGGCAAAACCCCTAGCTTATCGTTTAATCAGAATTGAGTGACCGTAGGGATTATAATTCCTTAAGATACACACGTATTAAGAAGAGAATCGAAGGTCAGGACAGCAGTCAAAACATTGAGGGCACTGAACGGGCAGAAAGGCTTCCTTGCCACCTTTCCTTCCCTTGACGCACCTTGTGCCTCCATGGTGTCCTCCAAGCAGAGTACCCTTGTTTGCACGTGCCTATTGTCCGGGGCTCTTTCACAGGTAGAAATGTAAAAACCGCTATCTTTCTAGTACATGAAAGAGAAATGCATCTTAAACTTTCTGAGGGATTCTTTAAAACAACGTGAGATATCTGCTTTAGTCTTTTTCTGGCATATAAGAGCTTCGAATTTTAAGCCTTCGTTCATTCCATTGTATGAATAAAGCGATGAGTTCAAAAATTAGGGTTTTTATTAATATAAAAGAAGGATGAATTCTCGACAGTGTCAAAGGATGATCAACTCTCATAGAGATGAACCGTAAGTCCCCAATTACTGCGTGTATATCATTCAAGTATAATGTTTGTTTGCAGATTCTGGTTTCAGTTTTAAAATAGTTACGGATTGATAAATAATCTACTTCTTATTCATTCATTCATGAGTGTTCTACCTTTCTGTAGGTTCATGCACACTCAAAAATCCCTATCAATCGCCATCTCCTTCATATCCTTATATTTAACCCCACCCCATATGTCATCCAACATCTTCTGTCTTCCCCTCTGTTTTTTCCCCTGAATCCTACCCTCAATTACAACCTTTACCAATCCCTCTGCCCTCAATATTTGACCCACCCATTTCTTCTGACGATGCTTAATCACGTCAATGAAAGCCCTCTCTTCCCCAACCATCTCTAACACCTCCGTGTTTGTTTTCCTATCACTACTTCTTATGGTATTGCAATAAAACTCGCAAAATACGAGTCAAAATATGAGTCAAATGCCAAATGAGTGCAATGGTTCTGTGGCACTTAATTGGCAGTAAACTATAATAATGTAAATATGATTAGGTAGAATAAAGTTGAAGCCGCTTAAAAGTGATTTTTCATTCCATAAAACTATTTATCTGGAGTAATCCCTGATATATGCATCTTAATAAATATCATAGTGTTAGTCAGTAATTACATCCGAACGTGCCATAAAGTAGTTAATTGTGATCATCTGTTTTCTTTCTCATTACCTGCACTCGCTATTTTAGATTGATTTCAGCTTCTAAAGAAAAAATCACGACTTTTAATTAGAGAACGCTTCGCTACGATTCCGAAATTTCTTTTCTTTCGAGAAAGAAAATTGGAACGCGGCTGCTAGTGAATTACAGGTTTAAAATCTCCAATAGCTGTCTTTATCGATCCTAAATTTTTGCTTCTCTTCTTCCTCTAAATTGTGAAATGTGGAGGTTTCACAACACAATTGTGTTGTGAAATTTGGAGGATTTTTCCCAGGCATATAAGGAGATACGCTTTCCCTATGTCTTCGTATACCTATAGTATATATTAATTAACCTTCCTGTAATCCGGTGTCTCTATTACAGCTCGTCAAAAGATATTGATTTAATTTAATCTTGTATTTTATGAAAAAAATTATGGATGCAATATTTATTAACGGGTATTTTCTCTTCGTCCCTGATCGTGAAAAGTATTTTCATGGCATGTGAGATATAAATTTCTGCTTCATATGCAGTCACCAGCATGTAAATTACACTTTTTTAATTGGCGAAACGTGCAGAATTAGAACCTTTAATGATGGCAAGATTTCGAGGCCTTTCTTGTGATAGTATTCGCAAAGCCAGGTATTTCAATAAACAGACGATTTCAATGCAGACGTTTTGATGTGAGATATTATTTCATACTGAAGGTCTATTGAAGGAAAAACGTAAATGGTATTCCAATTTTTTTCCAAAGGAGTGGGAATGTGCAACAATACCAAACATACCACTCATTTTTGTGGATCTGCAATCTGACAAAAACAATGGCTAAAGCAATCGCACATCTTTTTTCATATCGGTATTTTCGATGAAGGATTCTGCCTTCTTTTTGAACTTGAGGGCCGACAACAAAGCGGTTAGAGGTCAAGAAGCAACGAATGATTCCAATCATCCTCAGAGATGACAGAGAACAATAGAAAAGAGGTAGCATAATCCAGCAACGTTGCTGTTCCTCGCATATCGGTGAGATATTGATATCCGCAGTTTAATTCTTCTTCGAATCAGGAAATCGCGCTATAGTTAACGAGGAATCTTCCTCCATCGAATTATACATTCTTTTATTCCCCTTATCCGTTCCTTTCATTAAGAGGCGACTTCCGGGTAGCTCAGTGACCTTTCTCGGAAGATTAGCGCTCCCCAACGAAGGCCAAATATTCGCCATAGTCATCAGAGGAAACGTAACGAAGTATTTGACGGACAGCCAACGTTGATTTTCGAGACCCTGGTTTGGATCTTTCGCATCTCTGGCAATTGCATATGATAGGAAAGATATTATGTACAACTATCTATCTATCTACTTATATAAAACCAACTCAGAGAATAATAGAATAAATCCATCATTTTGCTTAGGTTTATGAGAAAGAAAGACAATTCAGAGGTGAGTTGTAACAATTGCAATTTCTGTAAGCCTATTTATATATTGAATGACCTCTCTCATTCAGAGGAAACCTAACAACTTGGTTAATGAAACGAGAAAGAAAATTAACATTTTGATGAATGAATTCGAAGCTTTGATATTTATAAACTCAATAAGTTCAGGCTTCACAGAGTGGAAGTTCATTTCCATGATAAAACTTTTATTTTTACAAGTAAAAATACAAAATTGTGGATGTGTACTAGTAACTTTATATTTTTACTTGTTAACATAAAAATTTTACCGTGGATTTGATATTTATATTTGACCTATTAATTCTTCAACTCTTACTAAATAATATTTGATATTTCAATCTGAAAGTAACTAAATAAATAATTTTGGGATTCATTAACTTTAATTTCGCTTTCGCAGAGAATTTTCGCGAGAGAGTTTACGTCTCACAAGCCTTAATTCTAATGTCCTTCCTTCTAAATCTCTGCAAAATTTTCAAATAAAATTTTCCTTTCCGTCAAAGAAGTTTTTACTAATACTTGCGGGTAGTTAAAGATCAAAGTCACTTTAAAAATACTTTTCGAAAGAAAAAAGGTAGCAATTTTTACAGAACATTTTCTCGTATGGAACATTGCTACTTGCAAAAATAATTTCCTAATTAAACGTTACATCTTCCGATCAAGGACGCTAAATTAAATTTTACGTGTATTTTGACCTCTCATTACCATCTCCGATTTTTTATGCAGGCATTTCATATGCTAGCCACCGCATTTAGCAGCTGTATTCTGTAATATTTTTTTTAATTACGATGTGGTAATTAACTTGTATGAATATGAAACGAACCGCATGTCCATCATTACAACGGCCTCTAACGGAATTCGCGGAATAAAAAATCTGCCTTAAATCAAGGACGTGAGGTATTGTCTATAAAAACTCGATTGCCTTGAAATTCGAGTCTTCAGAATGTGACGGATAGAGGCTGGCAAATATTGACACAATCAAAGCAGCGAAACCCAATATTAAAAATCTGATGTGGCCAACGCATGACTTTCTCCGTATTTATTAAAAACAGAAGCTTGTGCCGGTAATATATAAATAACTCAAAAACAATGAGTGTTATAGGAAAATGTTTCATACAACATTTGTAGTAAAATACATTATCTATAACTTTGGAATATAATTGTATATACCTACATTGCATTCTGACAGAGAAATGTATGAAAAACTTCCATTTCTGGGTAAACAACAACTTCTGGTTAACTATTAATGAAGAATAGCTCCTAAACAATCAGTGTTACGAAAAAATGTTTCATACAAAAGTTGTAGTAAAGTATATTAACTATAACTTTTGTACATAATTGTATATACCTACATTGCATTTTGGCAGAGATATGTATGAAAAACTGCCATTTCTGGGTAAACAACAACTTCTGGTTAACTATTAATGAAGAATAACTCCTAAACAATCAGTCTTACGAAGAAATATATCATATAAAAGTAGTATTAAATTTCATTATCTATAACTTTTGTATGTAAATGTTTATACTTTAATTGCATTTTGACAGAGATATGTATGAAAAACTTCCATTTATGGATAAACAACAACTTGCGGTTAACCATTATTCAAGAATAACTCCTAAACAATCAGTGTTACGAAAAAGTGTTTTATACAAAATGTGTAGTAAAGTACATTATCTACAACATTTGTTTTTAATTGTATATACCTACATTGCATTCTTACAGAGATATTTAAGAAACGAAATTGTGTTCCGGATAAACCGCAACTTTCGGTTAAGCGATATTCACCAAAAACTAATCAACTCTTGGCATTGTTAGGAAAATACTAAATAAGAATTTTGAAAATGATCGGATAATGATTTTTTAAGATAGAGCGCCCACAAACTTTTTTACCACAGACAGACAAATGTTCGGGAAAATAGCGAAAACGAGCCCCAAAACATCTATTTTCGTCGAAATCTGGAAGTCGGATTTTTTGCGAATACAATACTTTCTCTATACTGCGTATAGGGAGAAAGTAAAAATTAGATAAATCTCCATACAGACACGGCCCTCTGGCTACAGAAATATAGTATGAAGATTTTCCCCTAATTTTAAAGTTATTCCAAAATTTTTGCGACCACGGAAGTTAAATATAGGCTTTGAGCGAAAGATCGATACCAAATATCGAAGCAGTTTTAAGTCCCAATCTGTATCAGGAATATTCGTATCTCGAAGTCGAGGATAAACTGAATCGAAGTATTGATTTTAATCGAAAAGTATCCCTTTTAATATAATCGTCACGCTCCCCAAAACCTACGTCAGACGGAAGATAATGACTCCCTAGATTAGATAACCTGTGGTAAAATTGCGTCGCGGTGCGCTGGATGATACCCGTAAGAAAGAAAAAGAATTTTAATGTAATGACTGGCGCGGTAATATCGTTAAAATACGCGTATTTTAGGAAGGGATCAATCTTTATTTAGCATCCTATTGCACAGTAGATGAAAAAGAGGTTTGCATAAGATATATAAAAATGCGAATATAAGTTATGAAAATATACTACAGATTTAAAATAAAGGATATCTATTTCTAAAAAAGAAAATTATTCTATTTAGAAATCTCTATTTAAATGACATTTTTGTTTTCGTAGATGACGCGTAAAGCTCCATATTTTCTTGGAATAGACTACATAATATTTACTTTCTCCATATACGAAGTATAGAGAAAGTATTGTTTTCATGGAAAAATTCGACTTCGAGATTTCAACGGAAATACATGTTTTGGGGTCCCTAGAACACGTTTTAACCATTTTCTGAATTATGTCTGTGTGTATGTGTGTGTGTGTGTGTGTGTGTGTGTGTATTTGTGTGTGTTTGTATGTGTGTGTGTGATAGTGGTCTATTGGTCGTTTTAACACCAAACTTCATATATAGCACTGTAGTGTGTGCTGACAGAGTTGATTAGTTTTTGGAGTAAATCGGTTTACCGGAAGTCGAGCTTCATTCATCAAAGCTTATTTCCGGTTTTCAAAATATCTCCATAAATATGATATATACGTATGTTGTATTACTTATAAAGGTTTTAGATAATGTAATTTACTATAACTTTTGTATTTGACATTTTTTTGTATCACCGGTTGATTAGGAGTTATTCGTGAAATACCGATAAACCGGAAGTAGCTGTTATGTACTTTGTGGGCGCTCTAACATAAAAACCATTCGTTGTATCAACACCAAATTTCATATATAGTACTTTGGTTGGTGTCGTTAGAGGTGATTAGTTTTTGGAGTAAATCGGTTTACCAGAAGTCGAGCTTCATTCCTCAAAGCTCATTTCCGGTTTTCAAAATATCTCCATAAATATGATATTTAGGTATATACTATTATTTATAAACGTTTTAGAAAACGTCATTTACTATAACTTTTGTTTGAAACATATTTTCGTATCACTGATTGTTTAGGAGTTATTCATGAAATACTGATAAACCGGAAGTTGCTGATTATGTACTTTGTGGGCGCTCTGGGCTCTATGGGCGAATGGCCAATTTCATCGTTTTTCATCGATCATGTCCCGAAAAACATTATTTATAATGTTTGTGACGTCAAAGATAATACATAATATATAAATTAATCACTCATCTTCCAAGTTTAGATGGAATATAGAGTTCAAAATTACTGTCGTAGATAAATATTTACATCTTATATATGGAGAAAGTCATGTGCTGGCCACATCAGATTTTTAATAATTTGTCTTTGATTCTGTCAGGTCCATTACATCTACGGCATCATTTCATTTATCGTTATTCCCAATTCTAATTCCTCTTCAAGTGTACTATCTATAACGCACTATATTTAATTCATTTTACATCAATAGGTGAATTCTCTATATATTTTTCACTAGTTTATCGTATGAAGCTAATTTTTAATGCGAAACGTCACTAAGGATTTCCCGGTTGAGTAAAAACCCATAAAGGCTAATTTAGCCCTCTTTAACTTAAAACGACCGCAGCTTAAATCTTCATTTGGATGCGGAATGTAAAAATCAAATTCTTAGAGATATTTGCACTCTGACAATATGCTCAGAAACACTTAATCTTCCCAAATGGAACTTCGCCTTTGCATGGTATGTCTATGTAATTAAGTAAGAAAGTAAACAGAGCTCTAATGATCTGTGTATCCATGTCAAAGATTGATTGGGATTAATAGAATTGCGTCATGGAATTGACACGATGAGAATGACGTATTACGAGCAAAACGTAGAACGCAAACAGGAAAAAGTAGAGTGGGCGGATTCAAGCGGTTTAGGGCAGACTGTGTACATTCAAAAGACAATAGGGAAAGAGTTATTGCTAGATTTTCACAAGGAAGAGCGCTAAAATTAGCGAGTGAAAAAAATCATAAGGGTTCATGCATTTCGTAAGTTTGATTGTTAACAGCGAGCAAAACATATTGTCATGACATTGCAATAGCGGAAGATTTTTCATAGTGTAAATTCAAAGCTCAAACCAGTAAAAAAATCAATTGTTCATAATATCTTTCTAACGTATATTCGGTGCTATATCGACCGATACTAATCTCCTGAAGTGCACCATCGTCGTAAGCTCGGACATTGCTGCAAATTATCAGAATTGGGATACACCCTTGTCGAAACTAATGCTTGAAGATATTTAAAAAATCTTAACTTAATGTCGGGCCTTGATTTTCGCTGTAGTGACTGTATTTAAAGACAAGTTTCTATTTATTATTTTCTACCGATTATTTCGTAAAAAAAACTTCGCAAAGGTCGTTCCTTGTTCTGATAGAGAATCAGGTGTTTCATAAAGATTTCAGCTGATAAATATTTTTTCTCAAGAAACAATGAGAGGGTCGTTATTTATGCCGAAAGACAGTGGTTTTATTTAATCTTCTACGAAGATAATCACAAGTTAGGCATGCATTTCTGAAATTAATTTTTAAAATTACCTTTCTTAAACGCAGAGTCTAGTATCTTCTATTATTTCACTAACCTTTCTCATAAATTTATATGAAAGATTGATTATGATTGATCACAGATGAGACTTTGTTTTGTTTTTTCATAAATTTTTCTCAAATAAATTTGCGAAAGTGAAATAGAGGGCAACAATGTTAGATACGCATCTTGGTGCAAAAGTGAAGTATTTAACCCTTGCATTGCTGTGTCACTGATAAGGAAGATCGAAGATGGAAGATTTTGTATGAGAAATGGAAAGGATGACCTCATAACAAAATCCTCTGCGTCAATTCCGATGATTCCGCATCCTTCTGCATCACTCCTACGTAATACTCCCTCGCATCTAAGCTTTAAGAACACACTTGAGGAAGAGGTTTAAACTAAAGCTCTTTGAGTGTTCGAATTATTCATTAAATATTAAATTAAAATTCATAACTCTATACGGAAAATTATTCAGCAGTAAAATAATCATGATATCTGAACCTTTGCGAGACTCGAATCTTTATACGAAACCTATGTCAAAATATTTTCACCTTAAAGGAAGCCTTATCACTCCTTTGGTTTTATAGGATATCAATTTGGTCAATTAGAGGAAATGCTGACGCAACTACGTACAATTACGATTTAGATAATTAATGGTTCAGTGTTAATTTATCGTGCTAAACGATTACCATTATTGATTGTAGGAATAAAATAAACCAAAAACCTCATCCTCAGCTATTGATTGGACAAACATTTGGAGTATTATTATTATAGTAGAATTTTGCTGCAATATCTGCAACACAATTTGTGATTTAAATTAACAACAATTAAAGCTAATAACATTCCACAAATACATCCGTGAAACGCAACATCACCTGAATTTAGGTTTTGCATACGACGACTGTCGTTTTTTTGTTATTTCCCGTAATGTTTGATCTTCATTCTGATTCATTCAATTTTCTTTGTGTTTCAAACACATCGCGTTGGAATCTTAAGTTAACTTTACTGACTAATGGACGAGTTAAATGATATTCTATTAATGGATATAAAGGTTTACCTCGGAATATTTTATTCGGAATTTTATCTTTTTCGGGTTTGTTGGAACGTCTGCAGTGAGATCGATTAGCTCGCAAATAGAAAGCTTCCTTTGAGACCTGATTTCCATTTGATGCAAAAATAGGTCGGAAAATAGACGGTTATAGAGATGAGACAATTCATATTTCTCTCTATATTAAAAAGTCTTCGCTTTGGTTATACTTAGATGAGTAACCAAGAGCACTTTAAGAGAATCAGCTTCTGTTTCCCTCTTACAATCGTTCTTTTCGAAGATGGAATATTACGTAAATATCGTAATAAAAATTTGTTATTTTCTTTCGTTCCTAAGAATGTAGAATGGATGATTAGGAAATAATTTCGCATCAAAATTAAATTCTTCGGTATCACAAGGACCTAGTTAGATTAATATTAAACCCATTTACCATTTATACCCATATCCTCATTGATAGAAAAAGGACTTTTCAAATTTGGAAGAAGGTAAACCAGAAACTAAATACTTAATTTGAGTTAACTTCATAAGCTTTAAAGCCACATCAAATTTATGCATTGTCACACCTATACAAAGATTTGAAGATTTAAATAAATGTTCTCGTTAAAATCTCTGTGTGTTCCATTTTATCCTTTTTTCGAATAGGGATAGCTAAAATATTAATTGGGACCAAATGTGAAAACAGGGATAGACCCGATGAAAAAGTATCGTAAGTCTAAGTAGGATCTGTCTTCTTAGTAATAGTATCATTGTCTTAAGTGGTTCGAAGGCTGAGGTCTTTTCATACATTTGACCCCACTGGGAATTAAACCCTTCTTCTTCAAAGGGTCCGAATAATGACATAATTATTGCAATATGACGCATATAATGCTCATGCTATGATCATCAAACTACACGTATGAATGAGGATTATTCTTGGGAAGCATGTATATTATAAAATATCATGATGTTTGTTTTTTTATGTCATTAAAGTTTAAGCAAAGAAAAAGTTCGAGGAGGACTTCCTTTCCCTATAATTAGGGCGTTCTTGGAATACGGGTCGGACATTTAGGATGCCTTAGTTAAGTAACTCGTTAATGAGGAAAAGATCCAACGCGTGAAAACAAAATTTGTCATTTGTATTCCAGCGTTGTTTACGGACGTTGGAATTTGTTTCTTTTTTAAGCACTTGTTTGAAAAAATATGTCCGGACTACAAATATGGAAGAACAATAAATCCATGTTGAAGCAAGATGCGTAAAAGGACCTTATTACGAACTATTGTGGGCTCTTCACTATCAGCCTATATGTCCTAATTAACTACCTAATCACAATATGTCTCTATACGAAATAAAATGGCAAGACGCTTAAAATGGCACGGAAAATCAAACGCGAATATGAGTTTCATCACCATCTATTCCAAATTTCTAAGAAGAATGAATATAGTTGTATATGAATTATCGGTGAAAAGTTTCAATAAAATAGTTGTTTAGGAATAGAATAGTGCATTAAAATTCGCAAGAATCCTGCATTAGGAGCACAACTGCATTATATCACGTCCAATACGGCGTACGGTCACTGTGGCCTTGCAAACAGGTTTCATTCATTAAGTTCTTTTCTAGAAAGCAAAAGCATATTCACTATCGTAAATAAAACACTAAGTAACTTCACAAATATATTTTCCAACGACCGGTTTCGTCAACGAGTTGACATCATCATGTTAACTCGTTGACGAAACCGGTCGTTGGAAAATATATTTGTGGAAGTTGCTTAGTGTTTTATTTACGATGATTTATACTGCATTCCACGAAGTGAGGATAGAGCACATTAATTTTATCATATTCACTGCCTATTTGTAACTGGTTACTCGATGAAGCTCTTTGTGTGACTTTATAAATTGCAGAATTCCTTGCGCTATCCTAATAAGCAGCTACAAATTTTCTCGACGAACCTTATAATACAGAGCAACACGTGATTCAACTATATTGCTTAATACTTTTTATGCTCTAATTACTACGTTTGTTTAACCGATTCGGTAAAGACCTTGAATAATGTCAACTGTCCAGTATTCTTTTGGGGAAAGAGAAGCATCATATGACGAAATACGACAAAGAAAAAATGAATTTAAAACACGAATTTTAGCTATATTCCAGTCAGTAGGAGGCGCAGACTGGTATTGCTGCAGTTGATTCTAATCGAAGCTACAATTTAATACATAATAGGTACAATATGACTCTTTCATAACTGCGGACCGTCAGTATTTCGTTACATCACACAGAACACTACAAAGTATACTTACATATTAAACCCGATAGTCTGGCAATAGCTCAATGAATAGAAGGTATTAGCAGCAACAACTCCAGTCTGATAAACTCGCTAATGGTGTGCGGAAAAATTACCAGAAGCAAATTATCTGCTTCAGTGAGTATTTCCTCTAACGCTCTGTCGATTGCTTTCGGAGTTCTCGCACGTCGTTAACAGGAATATCGTCTAGTTCGCCAAAAACTTCTGTACCAACGAAGTTTTCGATAAGCTTCAGTCGGTTATTTGATCTCGCCAGTACCAAATCCCACTCAGTCTTTGGCATTTCGTAAGTACTGAAAAAGTGATTGTGTTTACACATACATAGATAATCTACTGAATTCACAAATTATTGGGAAAACAATTAGAAATTAATTATCCTGAAATCAGAAAGTTGACGGGAAATGAAGAAATTTCTATTAGAAAGGTTTATAAGAATCGACGAAATATTATTCCTTATTTTATAACAAAAATAGATGTGTACATTGGTAGTTCGTTAATAATGCTTATTTTCGATAACAGTCTCCATGGAAAGTGTAGCACAAATCTAAACAAGTACCATTTCGGAATCAAACTCAAAATTGAAAGTGAAATTCGGGATCGAGTAATTCGGGAACAGAATTCCTTTTCGGGAAAAAACTGTCCAACTTTCTAGAACACGGAGATATAGAAACAAATTAAAGCAAGGCTCCGGTAAGGTAAGTTGCGCCACTAGATTCATTTTAGGTCATTTCTACATCGGGAGCACTATAGTCAAAATACGCGGAAGGTAGAACTGGTCCAATCGTGAAATGAATGACGTAGGCTCGGCCGAATAAATGACTTCGGCTCCTTTAAAGAACTAAAAAAAGGAAGTCGAGCCTCCGAGAAACGTGGGCTCCCATTGGACAGCGTGAGTAGGGCGAGTCGTGCCGTCTACGTCACACATTCTGCACATGGATCGATTGCCAAACGCAGGAGGCAAAAGCGCAGACGGCGTAGGGCGGAAAGAGTTAGGGGAGAAAACATCGAAGGGCGACGGCGCAATTGAAGGCCAACTTGTCTATAGCAAGTTGCAGGTTGTTATCGTTTCAATATGCTCTCTAGAATAACTGGAAAGTGTTTCATAGAAAGATCAATCGAAAATTTTTTCTTTTTGAATTTCGAGATGGTTATGGTAGGGAAGAGATTTACGTTAGGGAAGGGTTAGGGAACTGGAGTGGGGTGTCGAAGGGGTAGACGGAATGAGGCGGAGTAACATCGCTCCCCTTCGGGCTCTCCGCTGGGGCTCTGCCATTCAGGTGAGTCCCGCGGCACGGGGAACTGCATGCTTTGTCCGAGCCTGTGAAAGTAGGGGACTAATTCGGTAATTGAGGGACCATAAGAAGCGGTGAGTTGCTCCAGTTATCTCGTAGTAGTACTATCCTCCATTAATGGTTGCCTAATTAGATGTAAATGAATTAGTAGCGTGTTCTGTTGAGGCGAAATTTTTAGTGGAAGGTTACGTCAATCTAGGAACAGCAATTATTAGTAATAATGTATTTTTACGGATCGGCATTCATAATGAGGAACTGAAGAGAAGCTGTGACTCAGATGACTTTTCTTCTCAATGAATTCACTTGTATTCTCAAAGGACACCGGATTTAGATTATACCGGGTGGCACCGGGTGCAGTGATAGCGGTTCTGTTTATTGCTTTAGAAACAGCCAAATTATAAAATAATATTGTTTTATTATTTATTCCAACGGCGTTCAAACTTAATATTAAGTATGAAATAGGAAATTCGGTGATTTCATCTAAACGTATTCGTTCTCCGTCAAATATGGAAACAATTCTATGTTATTTTTCGTTTAATAAATTAATTTTTCACCAATAAGTCTTCACCATTCAATAGTATTATGATAATATAAGCTCTAGCTAAAAATTATTTGTCGATAATGAAAAAGTATACAAAAATTTGCCTGTTTCTATAAAACATTAGTAATTTCATCTCTTCAATCAACCTATGTTTTAGAATTACTCACTCTAAGTATTATATTACTCTAGCTCACGATTTTTTCGGTTAATTTATCTATAGAAACGGTAAGTATTGTGATATATTTGTATTAGCTAGATTCAACATTTATCGTTTTCCGATTAGAATAAATATCTTATTTTAGCCTCAACAGTTATTATGATTGAAGAATTATGTGATATTTTTACTTTAACTTGAAAAATTAATCTAGTTGCAGGGATTCATAGCTTTTTATATAAATGTGACCAGTTGGCCTTAAAAAACCCTATGTGAGAGGAAAATAATTCTCTTTCTCACATGTAGATGAAAGCTATGAGATAAAGGAATGTTTTCCACCTTTCTCATTGAAAAAGTGGTCATCAAATTTATTTCTCCCCTATTAAATAATATTAATTACATGATATAGAATGGAATAACAGAAGTAGTATGTTTTGTTTTCTGCAAATAATAATATCTTATTCTTTATGATTTTGGTAATAATTAGGGAAGCCTATTTCAATTCAGCTTGTAAAGGAACTCAATGGTATCCTTCCCAACCAAATGTAACATTGAATAACGAGTTCTTCATTTTCACAGGTGGACTAAGGGAAGCAATGATGAAGTCAAGCGTCACTCGGCTGAGGTGCTTGGTCAAGCATGGAAGTAATTTTCGAAGTAACGTTCTCAAAGAGACATCATGGGGGATAAGTCATCAAGCAGAATGCAGCAGACCACTCCTTAGTTCATGTCCACCTTCCTTTTCTACCTGTTCCCCTTTGTCAACCAATTGCCCTCCGCCCAAATGCCCTCCTCCTTGTCCACCCCCTTGTCCGCCCCCCTGCCCACCCCCATGCCCTCCTCCATGTCCACCCCCTCAGAACCCTCCTCCATGCCCACCACCAAATGATCCATGCCGAAGATTCGAAAGCCCGAGAATACTCATCACTGGTAATGCAATAGAACCACCTGAGGACCCCTCCAAATAAATCTCATCTTTATCACAACAATCACTAAACAATTTCCTCCTCATTATAAATTTTATCTTTTGCGTTATAGGTTTACCATGATTTCTTTATTCAGCATAATATTTTAACGAGAAGAATGCCTTCCTGAACATTCCCGATTTTTATTCAAATTCACAATAAAAGAAAAAAAATTACAAATCAGAATATTTGAGTTTTGATTTGTCACTTGGAATCAGATTGTGCATCTTGAGATATGGAAATTTTAATAATAGATGTCACTAATAATATTACAGTAGAGCGGTAAGGAATGATTTTGCTATTACAGGCTGAATATTTGTTTCTTTGAATTCCATTGACTTATCATTTTACTCTTTTAGGAAGCCTTGGACAGTTAGGGGTGGAATTCGCGAAGATGTTGAGACAAAAGTTTGGTACTGAAAATGTTATAATGTCAGACATTATAAAGCCAAGCAGGGAAGTTGCAGAAAGTGGTGAGTCAATTGTTAAAAAGAAAACATTAATAATTTATCAAAAGGAATTGGTTAGTCATTTTTAAATAGAATGTAACAATAATGAATTGATAGCCTATCTTAAAATGAATGCATTTTAAGTTATAAATTATAATAATTGAAATTTATGCTTCCTTGACCATGTATTGAATAGAATTGGTATCATTATAATCATTTTTATAAATATCCCTTAGCTTTCCATAAATGTTTCCAAAGGATTCAATGCCCCATAATTGATTGACTGTAATTCATTTAGAAAAATTAACACCTTTCAGATTTTCAATACTTTTGAATGTTCATGTTTTAGACTCCTAACATTTCTTGAATATGATCCAATCTGCATGAACTGCCATTATTTATTTTTCACGC
Organism: Sympetrum striolatum; assembly: GCA_947579665.1. Lineage (NCBI taxonomy): Eukaryota > Metazoa > Arthropoda > Insecta > Odonata > Libellulidae > Sympetrum > Sympetrum striolatum. Next base: position 17,067,658 of record OX388350.1, read on the forward strand.
TTTCCTATTATTGCAGGACCATATATATTTGCTGATATCCTTGATTTCAAATGTTTACAAGAGGCAGTAGTCACAAATCGAATAGATTGGCTGGTTCATTTCAGTGCATTACTCAGTGCAATAGGAGAGCAAAATGTTCCCCTCGCAGTACGAGTTAATATTGAAGGTGGGTACATTTTGATATTATATTTCAAAAAAGTTTTAGTTATAAATAAAACTGAAACATACTGAAAAATGGAGAAATATCTTCCCGAATTTTTTTTTGGGAAATTGTAGAAATTTACTTTTGACAGTTATTAAGCACTTCTTTCAATTATTCCATACTAAATCTACATGATAAATTATTTGTTAATTGAAACTAACAGTATTAGGACACAATTCACTCCTAATGCTGTAATTAACATCATATTAGAAACATAGGAGTACATAGTGTTTGATATGGGTGGTTTTCATGAATTTTTATTGATGCAATTGAAAAGCTTGATATAATTATTCATAGCATCATAGAGAGTAATTTACTTTTAGAGTGAATGAACCAAATTTTGAATGAAATAACTATGATCTAAAATTAGTAACTAATTTCGTATTCATTTCCTTATTCTATCCTTCCCCTTCAGGAGATATTATTTTCCTTAAGGCATAACCATATTTTATTTTGTTTATACCTATGTTACAAGATAATATCATGTATAAGTCTTAAATATTTTTGAAATAATCAAGTCTGATAAGTTTGTGAAAAAAATGTAAATCCTAGCCATATTTATATCATCATAAGGAAAGTAAATTAATAGGTTGCGGTCAGTTTTCTGTGTATCTCACCTGAAGATGTTACACAGCAACAAAACCTAGATTGTTCTTATTAAAACATTTCTTTTGTGGACTCTACTGACTGAGTTTTACTTCCTTTATAATTATGAAAGAGTTCCACCAAGTAACACCTCAGTCCATCATGTTTATATTTATGTCATGTTTTCCTAGTATTGCAAACTTCTCATTCACTGCATCAGAGACCCTGAAGTTGACATCGTCTTGAGCTAAGATCCATAACATCACTTTTGGTTTAAAGATGGAATGAGATCAATAGCATGAATCACTTGATAATATTTTATTCTCATCAAGATTTGAATTCAGAAGAAAATTATCTTTCTGCTATTTGCATTTTTTCAGTAAGTACTCTTCATATCCTGTTCTTAATTCATTTCAGCAAAAAGGGGAAAATTGAAATTTGACAGATGAAATTTAAATAAAACGGGAATACAAACAAATAATGTATTTAAATTGCATTCCTTCACTTAATGTCTCTCAATTTTAATAATTATAGGTTGTTAGTTTGGAAATACTTCATTCATTGCTTTTATGTAGTATATATAGTAGTATTGTATAGTATATATAGTTTACTATAATTCTATAGTGTTTAATATTTTTTCTATTGATTTTGAATTTTTAAAGGACTGCACAACGTCATGGAACTTTCGAAGCAGTATAAACTGCGATTGTTGGTTCCAAGCACCATAGGAGCCTTTGGACCTGATTCTCCGCGAGATATTCCCACTCCAAATGTTACTATCCAACGTCCACGCACCATATATGGAGTTTCAAAGGTGCACGCAGAGCTTCTTGGTGAATATTACTATCATCGCTTTGGATTAGATTTCCGATGTGTTCGATTGCCAGGAGTCGTCTCTCCTGATCCACAAACTGGAGGAGGAACAACAGGTATTTGACTAACACTGTTGAATTTTTATTTGTACTTTTAGTTATAATTTGAAAGAAATATTATAAAAGTATTTATTTAACTATAAGAAACATTAATAGGAATGATTCCTCAGAAGACTAAGATATTAAAATTTTGAGTTTTTAACCAATTAAATTGATAAGTAAAATGTTCATTAATCAAGCATGGAAACTAGAATTTTGGTTGGATTCAAAGTAAGTTGATTTAATCTCAAAATCATAGTAAATTCATCTCAGATTCCCATTTATTCTTAAAACTATGATCCTCTCTTATCCTCGGAATCTTATTCACTTCTTTCAACCAGATTTTTCTTCTTTTCCCTTAACTACAATTCACATTCTTTCCATAAATTATCTTAGATATTAACTTCCATCCATCCATAAATGATAATTCTATACATCAAAACCAATATGAAATATACACTTTTAATACAAGGAAAGCCATTCACATTTTATTAGCCTGCCTCTTGTGCTCCTTAAATAATCCATTCTTGTGTAAATTTAAAACCTCCAAATTTCTTATGTACACTACAAGATTCAATAAAGGGTGGACCAAGAATCGCAAGGGTTGTTGCTCAGTATATTTATGATTTGAAATATTCTGGTCTTCATCTCTCCATGAATGTATTTGAATTACTTTTCTGATCATAAGAAACTCCGTCTGAAATTTATTCATCCACAAGATTTACTAGGGCACATTTTAAAAATCATCGATGGATCCATCAAACTGTATTTTTATTTGCTTATGGATCTAAGATGCTTTCCACTGATGTGAATCGCGATTAATTCCTGATGAAGTGCTGATGGTTCTGGTGAAAGTAGCAGGTAATTCAGATGTTAATTTCCATAACCTCGTAAAAAAACCTATAAATGGAAATTTACAATAGAAGATATAATGTATTCATAATGAAATAATCGACAAACACCAACATCCATGCATTATTTATGTTTCAACAGAGTTTAAAGAATTATGGAGATGGAACAATTGTAATATATTCAACAGTAGCCATCTTGTCAAACAATAGACAAATCAACAGGCTGCTCTTAAATTCATAAAGAATCGATAATCCATCACAATATTCAGACAAACATCGATGCATTCCATCGCTCATCAGATTGATGTATTTAAAAACGTACCCCTTACTTTATTCTTTCTACTGCCACTGCATTTATCAATAATTCATCCACTTTACATGCTGCCAGTATCTTCCCCAGTTCTCTTCTGTCAATCATTAAATAAACTTCCCAAAATGAAAAGAGCACAATGCTCTTTCCTTCCATCATTCATTCACTTTTTAATAGCTTACTCAATAGTGAATATCTGATCTATGAGCAATATAATTCTATGTTGCATCCCCAAATTTTTTATTGTTGGCTGGGGATATGCTAATGAGAGAGGCAGTGAATAAATTGCCTCAAAATGGTTAATAATTTATTTTATAAAGATGTCTTTTTGATGATTTGACATTTCTTTAAATAAAAATGTGATGTTTAATGAGAAATAATCCTATCCTAGGAATTTTGACACATTTACAGTAACAGACTAGAGTTTAAAAGAAAAGGCATCTTATCACTTTCCATCCTCTATTACAAAATTTGTAGCATAACATTATCAAGATCTCATTTTTTTCTACATCTATTCTTATTTAAATTACAGATATTTAGTAAATATTGTACCAAGATTGCTCTTTTAAAAGCTTTTAACACTCATTGAGACCCAACCTGAACATAGTTACATTTACAGAGTTGAAAATTAAATTGAGATATAACAAATATTTCTAGATTATGCTGTGGCAATATTCCATGAAGCATTGAGGAGAGGGAAATATTCCTGTTATCTTCGACCAGACACTTGTATGCCTATGTTGTACATAGATGATTGCATGAGAGCCCTGCTTGGAATTTTGGAAACTTCGAATGACGTTCTCGGAGAAACAAGGACTTATAATGTGGCGGCCATGTCATTCACGCCTGAAGGATTGACAGAAGAAATTAAGAAGCACATACCCAATTTTCAAATTGAATACAGGCCAGATTCCAGGCAAGCTATAGGTAAGTTCATTTCCTTTTCATTATATTAAGGTGGCATTTTTATAAAGGTGTAACTTTAATATTAGAATTATAATCCTGGCCTTAGAATAACTACTCCTTGAAAAATGAAATTTGAATCATTATCTTAAGAGTTCAATCTCCATCATCTCTTCACTAGCATTAATCCATGTTTAAATAAACCATTTGACAGAGATGGGGAGTAACTGAGTAAAAGTAACTCAGTTACCGGTAACGATTACATTTCAGGTATTTTTTACTTGTAATCGTTACATTTAAAAAAATGTAACTATTACTTGTAATCTACTCATTGCTTTCTGAAAGTAATCGTTACTTTCCCACTACGACTACCAAAAACGTTGTGTGAACTGGTGTGAACACGTATTTCTACGCGCATAACTATGCCAAATTACGATAGTGAGCGCTGTAGACTATGCTGTTTACACCGGAAAATCTAATGAGGATCTCAAAATCCTCGAGATCCTAGCATATTTAGACGATTTTGACCACTTCGACGATTTCGTTCACTTCGAAGAGGAGCTTTGTTCGGTGCGTCCAGATTTCGATACTCGCGTTGATCCTTCCATCTCGCAAAATACAACTGAATCATTGTCCATCGGTAACCTGAAGTGGCTGAATCCGAGAAAAAGTTTACTTTCGGGTATTTAGAGCCATATTTTTATTTAACTGAAGGCTCGGGCACTGAGAATATGGCGGTAAGATGCAAACTTTGCGTAACCTGCCCCAGCTTTCTATGAGGTCGAGGCTTATTTTGGGAATGTGGGAACTGATCTGTCAATATTATTGTCACATCCAATAATGAAAGATATGTTCGTAAAACTCAATTGCGGGATACCATCCAGTGCCCCAGTTGAACGTTTGTTTTCCTTTAGCAAGGAGGTTCTTGCACCAAGGAGGGCTAATTTAGGAGATGAGGCATTTGAAATGCAATTATTTTGTAAAATAAATGAAAAAATTAAATGAAAACCCAAAGAAAATGTTAGTTACAAAACGGCTTTATGATAAAAGTCTTTGGTAAAATTTCACTTTCGGAGATATAGAATTTTTCCCAAAAAGTGTGAAAGTGAAATTTTACCAAAATAAGACAAAGGGGTATCAAAAAAGTAAATAACCATCTAAAGATGACATATTTGCATACTATGATTAAAGTCACATGATGGACACCAGAAATTTAGCCCTAAGATTTCATGGGGTGATTGCTTTAGGAAATATGGAGAAATAATAATACAAAATTAAGTAACTAACGAAACAGAATCAGGTTTCACTTTGTGGCATTCATAAATACAAAACGGCTTCATGATAAAATTCTTTTACTACACCACAAATATAGTTATAAACACGACCAGGTTTCGTAGCCAAGCTACATCTTCAGGTCAAAGGTGTAGTAAAAGAATTGGTAAAATTTCACTTTCACACTTTTTGGGAAAAATTCTATATCTCCCTTAATACTAAAGATAATAAAAAAAAAATATTTTCCAAAAAGTGTGAAAGTGAAATTTTACCCTTATTTTTTTCGGGTTTTCTCCTGGTTGCATGGTGTCTTCGCCAGAGTTAATGAAATTTGAAGGAGCGTATTAATGATTTATGGGTTAGAGGCTACTTTCTTTTGTATGTTTGCAGCATTTGAGCATTTAGTCTAATTTTGGTCACAATCTTGAATGTCTGTTTTAGACAGGTTAATCGTAATTAATCTTAAAAGGCTAAGTTAATCCAAATATAGTGCATCCCTACACATTATCGATTTGTATTCTAACTATGGTTAAAACTACAATCGTTAGGTAACTTCTGTGAAAAATGCGGACAATTACCTCCTTAGTCTTCATTGAGTTATCCACTGTAACTGTACTACTGCCTCAGGAAATAATAGGTAAAATGCATTTTTTGTCATTATTAAATGCTTTGAGTTGAATTTGTATTTTAAGGAAACTCATCAGTAGATCCTCCTGCACAAATCTCATTGGCGGTTTTCAGGTTTTACAAAAAGTAACTGTAACTATACTTGTAACTGTAACTAGTTACTTTTTAAAATTGTAACTTTTACTTGTAACTGATTACAAATTTTAAAAAGTAACTGTAACTGAGCCCAGTTACTTTTCTTCGGTACTTTACCCATCTCTGCCATTTGATAGCTTTTGTAGAGTATTTGCCAAATTGTTTACAAAAGAAATGTATATTGCTATAACTCTGATTTGAAGGTTACTTTATTGATTATAATCAGTTTTAATTTTGGACAAATTCCTTGCATTCTTGTCTTGTCATTCTGTAATAAGAATGGAGTAGTACAAGGCAGAAACCAATAGTGAATAGATAACCTAAGAAATAACTTAGATATCAAGATCTTGAAGATGTAAAATAAATTAAAATGGAAGGAAGACATTCATTTTAAAAATATATCCATAGATCTGTTCCAAGAATAGCATCATATATGTTTATGATAACTTATTAACTGGAGGTATCTTAAATTGGGTATTTTTATTCCTGTTTTTTTTTTTGTTCATATTTTTCCCATCATCTGATTGTAATCTTATTCTAAAAGAAAAAATATTTCAGTATAGACTCTGATAAACATTAATACAGAGGAGATTCTACATAATATAACAGGAATTAATTAGGCCCCAATAACATTTCTGCTTGGTCTATAATGGATGATGCAGTACATAAACAATTATAAATCTCCCTTCAAATTTTTAAGAGACTAGCTAGACTATGTATAATGATGTAGATAATGTTGGAATCGCTAATCAAAAAAGAAAACCAATATCATTACATAGTAAAATTAACTACAAGGATCTTGCTAATGAAAAAACCTTGTCATGACTCTACAACATCCTAAGTATCAATTTGATCAAAACTGACAATTTATTTATGGGAGGCTTACGTTTTACTAATTATTCCTATTTTTTATTATAAGACCTTCCTGTCACATACTAATGTTTGTGTTCCTCATTTTTAAGCCAAAAACTTACACTGTGATGTTTAAAATTCATTCTCCCAAGAATTATAAATATTACATGTAAGAATAATAGATGTCAGTGTACCTAAGTCTATGCCAGAACCCTGTTCACTAATATTGGTTATTTCTTCCTTTAAATTCTAGCTGATACATGGCCAACAGTTCTTGATGACAGTGTGGCAAGAAAGGTATGGGGATGGAAACATCAGTATGATATCGACAAAATGGTCAAAGTGATGTTAGAAAAAATTCAGCGATTTTACATAGATGAAAAATGACTTCCAAGTCAATTTTAATGATAAATGGACATTGCAAATGAATGAAGAGAGGAAGAATGATGTGGGAATTGAGCTGCTTGTGTAATTTATTCCTATGCAGTCCTGTGTTGTTTTATAATTTATGTGCATTTCATTCTCAGATAATCTCAGTACAATCCACTTTATTATGCTTCTAATAATACTTTAAAGTTAATGTACACATATCACTGCCAATTACAACATGGAGGCTCACTGTACAAATTTTAGAATAGTTTGTTCAATTTGAAGAATTTACGTGAATGTCTTACGAAACCAGACTACCACTACTCCAAAATTGAAATTAGCTACTTTAAAATAGTCTGCTCCAAAAAAAAACCATGGTATATGATTAATTTCTATCAGTAAAATATCCTTCCTATTTAATCCAGTGAGAAAATGGATAATATTGTGTACAACAAATACAACTGGTGAAAGTGATTGTTCTTATGGTTTAATTTCATTTGGAAATCTAAATAATCTTTCACTCTTCCCATTCAACAACGATATGACAGTTTTAAGTAACTGATTATTTTGCAATAAATATTTTTCTCTACATAAATATTTTTATTTTAAAATTATGGGGAATCATTTATGGAGGGGGTATTGAGATGCTTCGAAAAATTATCAAACATGAACTTCCTCAAACCCAAGTTAATAAAATGTGATAAATAAAAATCAAAAGAATAAGTAAAAGTGGTGTTTCATTCTGAAATCAGTAAATATTTCTCTGAAACTAATTATCATCTTACAAACATAGAAATGGAGATGTTCCTGAGGGTAGTTTCTCTCACTCCTCTGTTTGGAAATAATTTAAAGGATTACATTGCCATTAAAATTGTTTCCAGTCAAATCTTTTCTCTTACTTCATAGCATGGTACTAATAAATTTTATGTTAGCATATTACTTTTGATTAAACAGAAAAGGAAAAACAAAAACATTATGATGCTCATTTTCTTAATATAAAACCAATTTGTTTAAGAATTATAAAAATACCATAGCGAGTTGCAGAAAGTAAACAATTCATTAGATAATGGCCTGACAATTCTGCAAGGGATGAAGCAAAAATGTTTTACCAAAAACTTAAAAATTAGAAGGATAGAATACTCAAGTATAGCAGAGCTTACTTAAAAATGGTGAATACAAGTGAAAAGTATCATTTATATTACAAGGACAAAAAATGTAATTTTTGTAAGGTTTTCAAAATTCTGCTTTCTGAAACCTAGTTTTAAAATAATCCATCTACCAGAGTGAAAATAATTATCAATAAGTATAAAGTTCAGCAATGGCTGATGCAACATCTCATCTGATTTGTTCTAGTTCATGTCTCAAATTTCTTTATTAATCAAATAGGTTCCAAAATGAATTATAGAAATTGAATAATGTTGCTTCTGGATCATGAGTTATAGAGAAGGCATAACATCCAATAGCAATTAATATGTTGGAGTCATTTAGAGGCTGAAATAACAGTTTCCATAAATATAGGATTGGAACAAACTTAAAACTAATTTTATGCATTATTTCTCATAAATATTTTGCAATTTTTTTACAGCCATTAACTAAAGAGATGTCCATAAATCTTCATAAAATTGTGAGCATCCCTATCTTTTTATTATCTTGATAATAAATCACCATTGTAAAATTTGAGAGAACAGAAAGCATGTTTTGTTACAGATCAATCCAGATCCATAAAAAAAAAATTTTCATCAATATTGCAGAAAATTTCATTCGCCAACATTAGTATACCTTTTGTAAAGCCTAATATCATAGAGAGCAATAATTTAGGAGGACATGAGCATAATCTGAGTTGATTTATCATGATTTTATTATTTATAAGTAAAAACTAACAAACCAAAATAATGCTATGGATGAATTAGTATTCTGAAAGACCACTGTCAAAATGGCTTATTCAGTGGCCTTGACTGGAATCCTGTAAGAAATAAAATGCAGATGAAAGAATTCCAAAGGACTTTCATTCACAGTAAGTTGTTTGAATGTTTCTTAGATTGCGACATTATTATGAAAACAAATCTGAGTTCCTTACAAATACATCAATGTATCAAGCTTAGTGCATGACACTGCAAAATTATCAAATAATATAAGTCAACAGGTTAACAGGATTAACCACAAACTGTTATTCTTCTAACTGTAAACAAAATGTCATGAGCTTATTTGACTAATTTATATCACTTCTTAAAATATATTTTGTTATTAAAGGTAGATTAGTTGGAGAGCAGCAATGTACTTTTTCACTATTTTTTGATAGGGTAAAAGAAAGGTTATGTAATAAAGAATACGAATGGAGGCGTGATATTCATTGACAATTAGATGGACAAAAAATGAAGTTTGAAATACAATAGATGAATATAAAAAACATTTGTTCCCATTAAACCAAAACAAATTAGTAGTTGAAAAAAAGCATTGGCGGTAACGAGAACCGCAAGATGTGTGAATGATAAAAAAACATTCAATTTAGCTTTCTGAGAAAGCATAATAGCTTTGTCCATAAAATCACTTGGAAAACTCAAACATGTATATTCAGGCTAAAATTAACTTCAACAGTAAGATGTAAACAATTATCTAAGCTATTCTAAGTCCCACTCATTCCATACCTTCCTTGAAATGCTATTATAGTAATTTATACCTTCACACGACACATTGGCTGAACTTCCAGCTAAACTCAGGAATGAAAGGCATCAGGAGAATAAAACTGTATGAATTGAGAAATAATCAGAAAAGACAGGCTTTTCTGCCCAATTTCTCTAAGAAGATTTAGATATAGTTATTCCACATTAAATATAGGACTACAGCTGAGATTTTTATTCTCTTCCTTAACACAGATTGAAAAGATCAATATCCTCTCAATCGTATCCTGACCACTAACTACATCAATCTCTTAAGGATGAAAATTAGCAGATCTTTACGCTATTGCGTTCATTTTTAATGTTCCTGAGAAAGACTTTATCACTCACAGCTAGCTTAAAGTCTCACTGTTGCGGATGTAAATTTTTCTGCTTTCCATTACAAGATACTTTCAATAATTCTCCGCAAAAAAGTTTAATTTTAATTTGCAATCAATCCTGATGAGATAAAGCTTGATCCTGGAACATTTTTGCACCCCTTTTAAGTTAGTATGACTTCATATTTACCCCAAACCCAACCTCTCTGACTAATATTTCGGTGAGAGCTTCATCTGGCCTTGGTTACTTACAAGCTAAATAGATTTTTAACATGATAATGAATAAAACTTTTCAAATACATTCTTCATAGTGTATTATGTCATCACATAACAATCACATACCAAAAGAAAGAAATGAAAGAAGCAATTAAAGATGGAAGATGGTAAAGAATCTTCTCACAATTAGAGTCTACAAGTACAAAGATGAGAGGAAAATAACTTTTCTTGTAGAAATTCTTTTTTCCAGTATCCAGGTTTGAAAAAAATTAAAAAACATGTTCACATGTGTTCCTATATTTCTACTGGAATAATCTGATATTGTAACTAGGGAAAGTACGATGAGTTTACCAACTACCAATATGCTTCAAATCACAAGATCTGAAGCAAATCATGAAAGAAGAGATTTCATCTTCTAATTCACTAAAAATAAGACCTTGAGAGCTGAAATTAGACTTTTCTTCACGAGTTATCTTGCAATAGTAGTTTATATGGGGAAAAAATTTGAAAAAATGTTATACCCTTGGATATTTCTCAGCCAATCAAGTTCTTTCTCAATGCAACTAATGTTTCATTGCAAAAAACTACATAAAAGTAAATATCACATATGCACAGTATCTTTACAGGAGCAAGAAGACAATGGTTAATTTTAAATATATTTCTCAGTCCTCCAAGACTTTACTTCTTGACATAGTATCTTAAAGTTCACACATTGAAAGGATAAAAACAAAAGAAATACTTCCCTCACATAATTTGAAAAAGATCTAAAAAATAAACGCAAAAAGAGAGCTTACTTCTTGAAACATATTATACTAATAATGGCTTCTTTTCCAGTATTTTTGAGGAGCACTGAGCTAAGCAGAAATGCACACAATGTGCTAATAAAACCCATAATGAAGGAAAGGATTCAAGGTTTATTGAACATAAGGGCGTGCACCCAGGAAAAACGGACTTGAAAAAAAGTCTGACCCTGGGAAAAGACTGGGAATCGAAACCGGGATCTTCCTCTACAGAAGCCATTTCTCCTTGGGATGTAAAACCAATAATATGAATTATTCTTTAACCTTAACTTCCCTGCCTTACTCAAGAATAATTTTTATCAGATATAGCTGTCCTCCGCATTAATTGCTTTGATTCAATGGATTAAATGTAATAAGTGACACATCTAAGAATCTTTGTAAAGAAATACAATTTAAGCATCATCAAATGAGAGCTCTAGACATTCAATTCAGTATAATCACTATAAGATAAAGTTAAAACCACTAAAGTCTACTTATATTTTCTTCTTTTAGATCAGCTAATAAGGTGTTAAGGATAAGAGGGGTCACTGGAACAGCAGTTTAACAATAGTTGAGCTGAAATTTAATGATCAAAGGATAAATCATACCTTTTTTAACAGAAATATAATAAGAAGTTGGAACACTCGAGGGAATTTTCAGAAAAGATTCTATTTATAAAGTTTACAAATGCCAAAAATCAATTCAAGTCACAAATGCATAATTTGCCTGATTATGGAAACTGGAAATTAATAAACTGAAGACATGACCTTTGCAGTGAATGCTTTGAATCAACTGAGGTATAAACTGATCAATACACTTCAGAAGGCTTTAACATGCATTTATTATAAAAAATTACAAGCACTGTAAAGAAGTCAACAGTCAATCCCAGAATCCTGATTGCTTTTCATTGAAGAAAGCAACAAAATTCCAAAGATTATGCCAAAAACGTTTTATATACATATATTCAGACCATTAATTTCCTTAATAAAAGGTCATTTATCTATTCACATGTAGATTTCAAGCTTATGAGTGGAGTATTTAAGAAATGCGCAAATCTGTTCAATCAAGCTCAAACCATGTTCTGGTCATTTTGGGATGGTTACATTAATAAAAGGTAAAAGCTTTGAAATATTTATAACCAATTCTGCCAAATTTATAACTTGTCAAAGTTGATATGCTGCTTACACTAAGAAATCGTTACAGCAAAAATATATGCAAAACATGAGCATCCATTTTCATAGTACAGATCATACAAAACATTTAAAAAATACAAGTTAGACTTGACAAGATTCATACCTGCTCAATTATGGAAATCTAACTAACAACTATTTTCACATGATAACAAAAAATAGAAGTACAGTAATACAAATGAGTTCCCTGGACCAAGACCAAAATATGAATAACCTGATTTAAGAGCTGCACCAAGAAGAAGAAAGTAAGTAGCCTGTGCCACTATCAAACTGAAAACTTGCCACTTATGCTCAATTAAAATTTAATCTAGGACTTGTTTCTGATAAGATTACAATTACCTATACTGATTCACTTCCATTGTACACTACACAAATAACTCTCTGAGAGTGATAATGGTTGTCGGGGCAGAACAAGATGCATTTGTTTATATCTTTGTGTGTAAGAATGTGTGAGAGTGAATATGTGTATGTTAATGCATGCATGTTAACATTCTTGCATGTAAGTATGCATATGTAGTATTGCATATATATAAACAAACATGTCAACATACTTCCGCAAATAACACATAATCATGTAGATGCACACGTGGCGGAAATGTGGCTGTGACATGAATGGCAAGACAAAGTACAGTAAATGAAGCTGAAGCAACACTGATCCTACTAATCTTTGTTGCTTCGTACGCTGCAACTTTGGTGGTCTTGCAAATCCTATGCAAGTCACTCGTATCAAATGCCAATTATCTTATTAACTCACTTTAAATGACTTAGCAAATGCAATGACTTCATCATTATGTGCAAAAAATCATTAGGAGAATAAATCACTTTTAGTTTAAGGATCATTTCTATGATGGAGTTCACAAATGACAAGGTCTCTGGCAACAACTAAAAAGGAAACTCATTGGTAATTTGTAAGTCGATTAGAAAACAATGCCTTCCATCCGCTAAGTGATTCAGAAACTTACTTCCAGCATGAATTTGCAGCCCAACTTCTCATTCCCACTTAAAATACCTAAAACAATGAAATGAGGCATAAAATAAACATAACAATCCAACTTCCAACACTAATCATTTGAAGATAATTTTCCGATTTTTATCAACGGAAACCTTGTAGAAAGACTATTCAAACGGAAAAACTAACAAAGACATGTTCCACACTTTTTTCACATACAAAAAATCTTAACTAAATGTTTTCTGAAAACTTTACCAGTTTTATCTTCCATAAATACGCATGAGATACACGATACCATACATTAATTTGCATTAAATTGCAGGAATCTACAGCTTCTTTTCTGTAAAGAAAAACTGTTTTGCAAAACAAAGCTTTAACCAAAATATATTAATAGGAATAGCAGAAGTCTATTAATTTATGATGCAGCCATTGTGTCACTGTATGATCACACACCTAGATGGAGTATTGGCAGTATCTCAGGTGACCTTGTCGTTGTTGCAAGTGAGGATCATTGACTGGAGGTAAGACAGCTGCACAGGCTTATGCTGTTTGAGTTGCTCTAGGGCTTCCTCAATGGTAAACCACTTCCTCTTGCGACCTGCAACAAATTAATTTCAACCTTTATTAAAAAAACGTCCAATTTTAACTACCATATAAGCCTATACACAGTGAAAATGTGAAAACATGAAATAAACCAAAGATGTCCTTAGTAATTAGCGTTAAGTTCCATAGTCAGGAGTATGTATGTATAGTCTTTAATAAAGAAAAACAATATAAGCTTACATCTTTTGAATTTATTAACTTTTAATGAATTAACTCAAATAATTTACTTAACACACACAGCAATAGTACAAAATGATAAAATCTTTGACCAAAATCTGAAACTGCATAAAATATTATATATATTGATAATTTTTACGTAGAAATCCGACCATAAATGCAATTTAAGCTTCTATAGAGACTTATGGGGAGACATTTGCCCTGAAGAAAATGTTTTTGAGTTAACATATGCTCCATGTTAACAAATTTGTGTTAAATTTCAAACCGCAGAACTAATTTTATTTATTATTTAATCTTGTGCTTTAATGAAGATCTCACATCAGAAAGTATATACAAATATAATCGATATGAGAAGTTGTGACTTCGTGGAAAGCCATTTGCAGAATGAAAACACTTCGTACTTTTCTTACAAAAATTTTCTGTGGAAAAGTACGAAGTGTTTTCATTCTGTATATACAAATGTATACTAGAGAGATATCACCACACATTGAGTTCAACAGATTCATGCTTAATCAATATAGAAAAATATCAAGTATTACTCAAAACAATTATGATTAATAATGAAACAAACTAAAGATAAATGAGACAAAAACTACTAAGATTAGCCTTCATTCTCAACACTTCTTGTAAAGTAAAACGTGTGAAACCCATGTAAGACTATTTATATCAGTAAGTAGCTGACGTAGTGAATGAGTGAGAATTTAAAAAATACAAGATTATATAAACATACAACAGTTAAAATAAATCAACTTGCCCATAGTTCTGGAGTCCTCCCACTCAGGTAATTCATCAGAAACTGCAAGGACAAACACTTCTGTTCTATGCTTCCTCTCCTTGTTCTAAAAGAGAAAAACGGTAATTAGAAAGCAAAAAAGCTACTTTTATCAAGTATCTCAAAACTGACTATCATCACAAGGGTACGTGATTTCATTTTATTCAACCAATACTTCCTAGCTTGAGGAAGAATTGAAAATAAATAAATACATAAATTATCTTTTAGGGTGTATTAGTTAGTTTGAAAATTCTTCTCCTTTAACAAAGCCATAAATAGATAGAGAACACAAGAACAATAGACTCACAAATTTAATAAAACATTTCCACAAATTAAACTGAACCTTTATATCCACAAAATACACAAAAGGTAGAAGTGACTTGAACTTGACTTTCTCAACCACTTAAGAATAAAATACTTCCAAAATCATAGAAAAGTATTAAAGCATTGAAAGACATAGTACATTCAATGAGTACCTCAATACTATAACACTACTGATCAATTCTTGCAAGATGGTAAGTAAAGATGAGAAAGAAACATTCACAAAAATTTTGCGATAACTAACACATAAACCAAGGATTAGGGAATACTTTGCATGTATAAGAATGCTACTTAAACCCAAGGATGAACAGAAATTAAAAATATTGACGTGATTGGGACTTCAATTACACAAAAGAAATACCTCAAAAAAGCCTTAACTAGGTGAAATATCACAGTATATGGACAATGAAGAGTACTGGTGTTCATATCAACAGATTTTATTACTGTCTCGGTGGGAGTTGAAGATGATTAATAGTTCTACTTAAAATGTATACAAGCATTTCTTAGCTAACCTCAAAGACCCCTAAGCAACGGCCCAATTTTCCTCGGACACCTGCTTCCTCCAACACTTCACGGCTTGCAGTTACACTTGGCTCCTCTTCTGGTTCAACTCCTCCCCCAGGAACAATCCAATGTTCAGGTTTCCTCGATGATGATACCAGAAGCACCTTAAGAGTATTAGAAAACTTGTTATTTATATCTTTAATTAACAAAGTATTTCCAAGAATTACAACTAACACATAATAATAAAACAGAAATCTTTCTCTGGGGAAAGAATTTTTAAAAATATTAAGAATTCATAAAAACCTTCAATTTTTCCTGATTTCATTAAGTACAACTACAGGTGAACTGATTTTATACTTAATGGGACTTAGCTACAAGACTTCCTTGTATTTGATCATGTAAAAACATTCAACAAGTTAAGGTTGACAATTTCCAACTCAAAATACACAGGAATCTTCATTTGCAAGTGGCTTCTTTCGTCGGAAGTGGATCTCTTTTCCCTAGAGATTCTAGCTTAGCAAATTTAAATAGTATGCCAGCACCTTCTTCACAAACATATCATAGAGAAATTATTCAGTATATACAATATTATGCACTGCAGTTGCTCTATAGTTATACTTAAATTCCAATAAACATCTTAATCAGAGAATATCCTTAATATTTTAGGAATTAAATTTAGTTCACAATTATTAAACTTCTACTTAAAAATCTTCCATGAAATACATTTTGAAACAACTCATTATTATCAAACCTCAAAATTTTCAACTCATTTTAGAAATAATTTGCATGTTTTATATACCATTCATTGTGAGTTCATATCATGTGTTACATACATTTTTTTATCAGGAACTAGAATTTTCCCTACAAAGTAAATTTCATCTTTGTACAATCTCCATAATCTGTAATTTTAAAAATGTTTTATTGGCCCTTCCTAATTATTTATACTGCATCAATTGATAATTAATAATAATTTCTGTTTGTCATCATTGTGATATGGTTTCCACCCAAACATATTTGAAATACACTTTAGCAAAGTTTTACAACCTAATTACAAAGGTTGGTGGACCCATTCATGCTGAAAACAATTTAAAGGTCAAATCATTAACTGTAAACGTCTATTCATTCATATTATGTATTAACAGAAGTATGCGCTGAAGCTAATCATTGAATGAATTAAATAAAAACAATCACAAATACTTTCAGATGGTTTATTGAAACTATGAAACAAAAGCATGCTTATAATACTGTAAAACTATCTGAAATCTTCCACATATTAAAAAGTACTTCATGAATATTTTTCTTGCATCTTTCTTTGCATGAAATATATTCAAGATCTCTTTTTTTCTTTCTCAACTTTACTTTAATAAGACACTCTTCAACTTTTAAGCCAATTAAAAAATAGTTTACATTACTTTTAAAGAGAATTGTGAATATGTTGATGAGAACTTTTGTGTTCTTCAATACCTTCATCTTTCCTAGAAAATTGCACATTAAAATTGTAGAATAGGAGAGAATCAGGGGGGCTACTTTCAGATAAACAAATATTTATCAAAGATAAGGGCCTTGCATTTATTTGTGTGACAGCAATTGACTCATCAAACCATCCTAACAAAGCACACAGGACTTTGAATGTCAATAGGAATGATGTCAACGTATGATAATTCTGTATCCCAAA
This sequence comes from Sympetrum striolatum, assembly GCA_947579665.1. Taxonomy (NCBI): domain Eukaryota; kingdom Metazoa; phylum Arthropoda; class Insecta; order Odonata; family Libellulidae; genus Sympetrum; species Sympetrum striolatum. The sequence goes on from OX388350.1 coordinate 17,084,853, forward strand.
TTTAACATGTTTATCTACTTGATCTTTACCCTCTGATATGGGAAAGCTTATGAAAGATATCATTCTGAAAATACTAGCGGAATATAGAGTTTGAATGCTTCAACATTCAATGATTTAATTTATCACATACACATGAACTTCAAAAAAACATTAATTCATAGTTTCATTTAAAACCAAATAAGATTTGACTTTTGAATGTATCAAATACCTGAATTGCTCTTATAACAAGATCAACAATGACTTCAGAAAAACATAACAGAATAAAAATATCTTGATCAAAATAAATTATCACTTGACATTAGCCAGCAGGTGAGAATGAATCTCACATAGCATTTCTTTGTATGTGATTGAGTACCAAAGTGTTGCAGAAGTAAGGTTCCTACATCACACACTTTGAAGACTGAGGAATTTGCTTTGTAATAGGTATTAGAAAATAAATATCATAATTAGGTTTAACTTTCATGATTTATCATGAGGTGATGATCTACAGAAAATTCTCAAGAACAGAAAGTAATTAACAATATGAAATACCTGAAACAATGTACAGAACAGCTACAAAATAAAGCTATATCTTCATATTGTCTGTAGAAACAGTTTTTTTTCATTCTAAACTAATGCCACAAATTCTATTCTTGCTTATTCATGCTATCAAATGTATGATGCCAGAATATGACTGCCATTTCCTCTTAATCTTAATGTCAAGTAGTATGTTATTATTGATGTGATGAAAATAACCTTTGTTCAGTGACTTGAAGAAACAATGAGGCCGAGAAAGGAATCAATGGAGTTTGAGTTATGATACAAGAGCAAGTAAGAGAATCAAAATGCTGAAAAGCAGGGCCACAAAATAATTACTCTCGAGGATCCATGAAAAACAGTAGAGATAAATTACGAAATATACAAGAAGTTAATAAGATTGGTATCCAAAATATAGTATTTCTCATGATTTGACTGTTTCATCTCGTCCCTTAAGCTTCGTGACTAGAGAATTGCGACATTAAAAATTATGCATCAATATACAGAGATGCTTAACCCCAAGTTTCAGCTAAACTGTAACAACTAGGAAGTGAGTAAGTGTAGTAAAAGTAATCCAATAAACTTGAATAAAATAACATGATGTAATTTTTTGTAGAAAAGCTATTATTTAAGTGTCATACCAGCATTTGAAATAACTTTGTACCATATCATTTACAGTCAGGAATATGCTGTAATGAATATTACTTCTTCAACAGAGAAATGGATGAATAAGATCTGCTGCGTTGAGATGATGAAAGATTATTTAAGTATTTAATAAGAAAATCAAATCATTTTGAAAGTAATCATCGAGAGTAATATCAAAGTTTTTTAACCTTTAACACAATATAATAGGTATTTTATAAAATTATTAGAATGAGAAACTAATCATGCATTATAAGTTAATTCTTTGTGTTAACAATTTCCTTTCTACTACCACTAATATTTCAACAATTGTCTCGTAGCTTTTATATGGTATCTCACAAGGATGCGATAAATACAGCATGAGAAAAATTCATGCGGACGGATATATTCATTTAAAAATTATATTCTACCGAAATTGATTACCAACTTCGATCAACAGAGGATTGCATGCTCTAATTAGCCACATAGAGGTAATAACTGGAGCGTAAAAATGTGAAAATGAGGTCATCAAATTCACCAAACCGAATTGTAGTAGTTAAAAAGAAAATATTAAAAAGATATGTAGATTTTTACGGAAAAATGAAATGTGATACATGCAAATAAACCTCAGTGGAGAATCAGGAAATACAAACAAAAAAAACAAAATGATGAGCAATAAAGTCGTAAAAATCAGTAGAGACCAGTTAATTTAGAATTTACAAGATTACAATTGATGAGATTAATGAAGAATGAAAATTAAGAACTTGGTAGAAAACTTCAATAGTCATTAGAATAGATGAGATTGAGGTGAAACTAAACCGCGAGAAAGTAATGAACATAGAAAACGGATCCCTCTCAATTATTTTTAATAAAAATCTACGGCGAAACCTTAAAACAGCCAAAAAGCGGTGAATCGGGTGGAAAATTAAAATAAAATATCGTGAGTTCTATCATGAAAAATATACGCAATATCTTTAAGCATGATCATTCATATACATTCAGTGTAAATTATGCAATGATTGGTTATTTTAATACTTCTTCCAGTTTCCTAGAGCAAAAGCGAAGGTGAAATCGTATCCAATAAAGAACGTGATGACTTAAAATGAAGGTAACTCTTCTTCATGAAGGCGTTGAAATTTTCGATAATGAAGGGGATATAACAGAATATTTACCAAAATGGCATAAAATATTCATGAATTTAAGTTTAACCGAGTAAAACGAAATTCAGGAAGCCATATTTCTCTGAACCTTCAGTAAAAATTGGCGATTTCCACGCTGCTGAAAGTATAATGGAAGGGCTAGCATAAAACACGTCTATCCAAAAAACATATGCCATAACTACTCACACAACGAAAATAATTATAATAAAAGTTAAAAGATGAAACTGAGGAGATTATAGGTAATAGCAGTTCCAACAATACATTATTAAAGCTGGAAAATAGACCTCAAGATCACGACAACGTAATACTAAATTTTGAGATACGCGTAAATAAAACGAGGAAATTCAAGGATAAGAAGTAGAAGATAAGACAAATAAAGTAGAATACAACATTTAACTGCAACATAATATTAAATATAAAACAACTATACAAGGAAATTCATAAGTAAGGTTTTAAATTACCTCTTTCTCCGAATCACTTCTAACACAAATGCAAGCCGCTCTCCTTCTAAAACCATCTTTATCATATATCCTTGTGGAATTTGGCTTTTCCTTCACCATGATGTTGAATGGCTTGAAGCGTTTAGAATAAATACAACACTGATGAACAGGGACACTAAACGTGGTTTCTCGGCCGACTAACCGTAATATCCCTCACAAAGGCGTCCGCCATAACCCATCACATTTACTTCGACTGTAAAAGTGAATACCCTGATGAAAATAAAATCGGCTTGGAAAATTCAAGAAGAAATAAAGTAGACCTCTTAATGCCGAAAAACTTCAACTAATGGTAGAGACGCAAAAGCGAGAGCAACAGTCACCGGTCGCACCATTCTGATCAGCACAATGTAAAGACAGTCGTAATTTCTTCCATGTTCAACACCAACCTCGCCAAGCACGAGAACCACGAAGGAGATTAGACGGTCAGCTGTGTAGGCTATGCGTACTTTGCGCACTTCGTGAAATTGCAGACTTGTTTTGATAATGTCTGCTTTCCCAATCTTCAAGATAGTAAACTATTATCCGATGGAAGGGATTGTTCACTTTTTCACCTAATTGGAATGAATTTGTGAGTTGTATTGATCAGAATATGAATTCTACCTAGATCAAGGTCTAATAGTATTTAAGCCTCTAATCAGCTTTTGCTAAGAATTTTTTCTGAGTATTTTATGCTGTTACTATTTTGAAATCTTCACAGAAAATTACTTTAGGATTTTATCAAGTACAGTCTCTTATTTGTTAGAGACCTATTTGTGTTAACTGCATGGTGTTTCCAAATGGCATTTGTGACAGCATTGATTAGCAGTAGAAACATGATTCTTGATTTTTTTTGTTTTTGTTTTTAATATTATCAGAACAATTTTTGTAAATAAACCGATTTACCTGGAATTTCTTTCTTTTTTCTGTCTATTTCAACCAATTATGATGCAGTGTAAATTAAATAAGCGCTATTCACTCGAGGCCAGTAGCCCATGGAAGATGTTTCAGAGCGAAAATTCATTCAGGTTTGTGTATCATTATGTATATCTGTATTATCTCCACTTGTTATTAATCCTTGAAGTTTTGTTTGAAGTCTTACCACTAACTGTGTTAATATTCTGATCGTTGCAGAACATTTGCATTCATTATTTATTGATTCATTTTAATTTATTTCTAACGTGGAGTGATTTGAAACAATTCCTCAGAACGGCCTTTGGAATTCAGATCGTTTTATTTAAATTCTTATATTCTTGTTTTTACTGTAAATATTTATTGTGAATCATTTAGAATGAAGGATATCAATATTGATTACACTATCATTTTGAAGGTACTTTGGTTATTTTGCATAATCATGTGTACATTATTATTTTTAGAAGTTAGGTTAAGATTAGAATAAAGCGATTCCAGATAAAAACTCAAACCTTTTGGTGCCATAAATTTACCATTGAAATTCTTAATTATCTTAGCATGTGGACTTAAAGATAAGGGATTAGATTTCTTTTCAGCACTATCAGAAATTACATAACGTCTTTGCCTTACTCTCTGATAAGATAATAACAGGATTAAGCATTACATCAAATTTATTTTCACCTAACTTCCTGGAGATTTTTGCCATATCTATTACCAATGAATAAAAATACATTTCTGCAGTTGGAGCCATTTGTCCACCAAGTCGGTGGTCACTCATCCATGCTATGCCTGGATGGTGCCACTGTGGCTAAACCTCTGGTCTTTCGAGAGCAGCGGTTTTATGAAACTTTACCATCAACTCTGCGACCATTTGTGCCTTCCTTTCATGGAGCATTGGAAGTTCATGTTCTTCAAGGTGAAGGGGGATATGTTACACATGCTGCTGCCCCTCCACCTCTATATAGACCCCACCTAGGAATGCGTACTAGACGAAGGTATTTATTAATACTTTTTAATTATCCTTTTTTAAAAAGCTCAAAAATGTATGCTGGAGGATGAAAATCATGTATTGTACTTCTGTTAGTTTGCTGTTGGTGCTTTGATGTGGGTATGATATGGAATTCCCATAGTAAATATTAAGTCCATTTTCATAACCTCATTCACAATGACTTTTCCATTGTTTGATTTTATTTATTTCTTCTTTATATTATATCTAAGTCATATCTATAATCTATTTCTATGAGTCACATAGTAAAGCAAATACATGTGTCAATCTTGACTTGGGAGAACTTCAAGTATGTTGACTTTTTTAAGGGAAATAAAACCAAGCGTCTTGATCAGTAAAGATATGCGCAAAAATTTTATTTTGTGAATTGTAAACTAGGGTTATTAAAATTTTTTGCCCATACCTGCTTGGTTCATAATTATGTACTTATTTTTAATGTTTTTAATAGTAATGCTAATTTAACAATTTCATAGTGATAATGAGCCTTTATGAAGCATTGTTGTTAATTACTGTGTTAGTTCTAAGGAAATAAATTTAGAATGACTTAAATGGCTGTCATCTCTTCATCAATAAATTAAGGTATATGAATAGTAAATATTGACCGAAGGTGATGTTTTTATCCATCCAGTAGGATTCGCCTTCACGACTCGGGAGATATTGAGATAGAAGGTGAGAGTGAAGGGATGGTATTTGAAGATGAGGAGGATGATATTGTGGAGCAAGGAGTCATCAGAGATGAGGATGGACCATTGGACGAAGAGTGTAGAATGAACAGATCAGTGAGGACTTCTGTTGGTCATGCACTTAACCCATGGGTGCTTCGATGTCATCGAGAGAGCCTCAGTGGTCTCACTCCAGGAACTGTCCAAAGTATCCTTTTTCACTCAATTTGAATATGAATGATTGCAATTATTGTCAGCTAGTCCTAATCTTAGCAGACGTTGAATGGTTATCTTAGAACTTTTACTTACCCATTGTAGTGCATGCATTGATATTGGCCAATTGTGGTGTAACTTGTAGTGAATCCAATCCAATTTGTTCATATTTTTCCTTATTCACTATATTCCCTTTTTCACTATTATCCCAATTCAGTAAGGATATTTTTCTCCTATTTGGTGAACTGGTCTTCCTTGGCTTTCACACTTTAAAGATTGGGATAAAGTTGTTAGCAAACATTTATGGACTCGTTTAAGTTTTAAACTGTTGAATGGGGATAGGTGCCTAGTCACCCTAGGTCTAGAAACTTAATCATTTTTTAGCAACTTTTTTCCTATTCCAGTGACTTAACGCACTTTATCCAGCATGATCTGTTAGGTGTAGACTCCTTCTTATAGCAAAGCATGTTTTACTTATAAGTATATTAAGATAGCCTCACATTTACTTGATAAAAGTCTTATAGTTCAGGTTACCTGTTTTATTAATTTAATATCTGAACTGTTATAATAATCATAAAAGCTAATTTAAGCAGTAGTAATTTTTATCTACATTTTAGTGACATTTTTTGCGTTTATGAACAAAAATAATTTATTACTGCAAAGAATGCATTTACAATATTTTTTCAATTTGTGCGAATCCACAAGATTGTCCAAAAATACCAGTGGTTTCAGCATCACCATCAGGGTGATGGCAATGATAATAATGATGCTTATTGGTCCTTAGTGATTTGTGGAAAAAATATAGGACAAGTCATTATACATTTAAGTACATTTAGTTTATAAAATCATGTACACAGTAAAAGTATTCATTTATCAACAGGTTAAAACAGCTTACCTAAAATTATTAATACTAGCAAGAGACTATGAGAGGATATGATAATGACATATAATAATAATAATAAAAGGTATTTATTTCGGGCGTGATTGAGACTAGAAAGTCTCTTCTTACACCTAACCCATCGTCATATGCGAAACAGAAAGAAAGAGATAGTTTGCAAAAGTACACGAAGAAAACTAGTTTGTGGATTTTAAAAAACCTAAGCTGTGGGCTCAGGAAAAATTTTCACTGCAGGAAAACACTTACAGGAAGGGGAGTGTGAAAAACCTGCGAAACCTACAGGTAGAAAACAGTATTTTGTGAAGAAGGAGAATAAAAGAATTATGAAAGACAAGCAGAGAATAGATAAAAATTATGCAAAAGAGACAATACACATTCACTACAAGCAATCAAGTCGAACAAAATATCTTCACAAATGACTCTAAATCTAAATGCAAGAATTGTAGCATAAAAAAAGATGAAACACATACGAATATTTCAAGAATAACAAAACGATTAAATACATTAAGGTTGAGAATGAAAAAAATAATTCCTCCCCACATATGAGTGGGGAGGAAAGAAGGAAGAAAATGGTATAACAATCGAGTCCTGGAGAGGAAGGTTATGAAGGAAGAATAGTCATTAGGATGGAAGTTGAATTTTGGGTAAATAGATATTCATTTGTCTGGTGGTGGTATTATAATTTGTGGTGGAGGATATGGAGTATTCCAGAGAATCTAACTTAAGGCGTTTACCAAATGTTTCAAAGATGAAGGGGTAGAAGTTGAAGAGTGCTTGATATCCTAGAGATGGCTGGCAAAGTAGAAGTGGGAGGAATTATTAAGGTCTTTATTAAAGGCGAGATTGAGACTGAAAAGTCTCTTCTTCCATCTAACCTTTTGTCAATGATATTATGTTCATAAAAACTTGTGTGTAGATAAATAGAAATAGAGAGAAAAACCTACTGATAGTACAAGATAAAAGATGTTTAAGAAAGCTAAATAACATGGAGATTACGAAAGCAATAGTACTATAACTAAATTACAAATTAATAAAGCACTATCTATAAAATAAAATCATAAACAGGAATAACTGCAATAGTAAACCATGAGGAAATAATATGACAAAGACGTAAGATATAACATTTAGACGAAATTACAAGAAAGATAATAATAAAATCAAAAAAGAGGTAACTGCAGGAATACACAATGTGAAAATGGATTTATGAACACTTTAAAACTTTTGAAAATAGCTCATCTCAATCCAACTTTGCCAACCATCTCTTGGATAACCAGCAATCTTCAAGTATTACCCCTTTCATGCTTCAAACATATCTCCTTTATGGTGAAAATGGAATAATTATAGTAAAAGTCAGAGGGGTGGTCCCTTCTTAAAGGGATGCTTCACAAATGAAGATTGTAGAATCATTTTGCATGTTTGTCAATTCTTACATGCAGGTTTTTGGCGTCTCTAGTCTAGTCATATAGCACCATTATCTTTACAAGTAAACTTATGCATATCAGATTTCTGAGAAGTACCAAATATTTTTCTCTTTGAAAGCAAAATTTGGGGAAGGGCCACTTGGATGAATCGCAGGTTGTACACCCTTGCTCCAAAAGGAATTCCTTTTCCAGATTTTTTATCCATCTTTATATGTAATTTATGGAACTGATTTCTTCTGTTTTCATAATTTTCTATAGGAACAAGTTATTCTCTTACTTTGATTACTGTGAATTTTAGTACTTCCAAGGAATATTAATGGAGTGAAACTGTTGGAATGGGATGAAACTTATTTATGATTGATGTGAATGCATTCTTCCTAGACATGAAGATCTTTATCTCTTCATCAAGGAATTTTAATTTTTCCATGTTATTAAATCTCCTTGCTAAAAATCAATTTTGTTGGCAGCAGCTTAATGTCGGATATAATTTCCATAATCATAAAGGAATTTTTATGAGTGTTTCTTTAGTGGAATGATTTCTGAAGCCATAATTTGAAAAACATTGTTCAGTATTTTTGAGTGAACACATTATTCTTAGTATCATTTTTTATCATATCAAAAGACTAAGAGATAAATATTTTGTATTTTAAACCTCATATCTTTGCAGTTATGTGATAGAGATAACAGAAAGTTAAGAACCCTTTACTTAATTGATAAATATCCATTCTCTGGATTGAAATATTAAATATTCTTTTATCATTCAAAATCATATCAACAATTTTTGAATGGCATATTTATTGTAATACTCAAATGACAAAATATTATAATTTTTCATATTTTCTGCTCCAAAGTAATTTTTATTTTATATGAATCCCATGAAGTCATGTATTTACACAATTTAATTCTGGTAAGCTCATTAAATTGTTTGTTCACCAGATTAAATATTGATGGCAATTTTTAAGAACTCTATAGTGATGAATGATCATTGTTGTCCCAAAATGTATCTAAAAAAACATGTTTTTGTCTTAAATTTACTTGAAAAGAATGTTTCGGTGAGTTTGCATGAAAATTGCTGTTTTTTTCTTGACCTATTTTATCTCATATCCATTGTAACTTTCACTTTACTCATGCACAGGTGGCTTATTCACAATTCTATAATAAATTATTTTTGATAATAAATTAGTGTTTCCCATAACTCCAAAATGGAAACTGTCTTAATTAGTTTACCAAGTCATATCACTTTCATAATATTTAAAAATATCTTCAAGATATTATGTTTTTGGATTATGAGGAATAATACAAAAATGATCATAGTAAAATATTAATAGGTAAATGGATACTGCAGACTTTTTGTAGAATTAAAGTTTTAATATCTCTGAAATCTTGTACTTTACTTGTTTATTCTGATACCTTTTGAGAATTAATCCATGATGCATTTTTAATCTCTCCCTATATGTAGTATAGAGAAAGTATTGTATTCACATAAAAATTCGACCTCCAGATTTCAACGGAAATAGATGTTTTGGGGCCCATAGAGTTCGTTTTCACTATTTTACCGAACATGTGTGTCTGTCTGTGGTAAAAAATTTTGTGGGCGGTCTATCTTAAAAAGTAATTATCCGATCATTTCCAAAATCCTTATTTAGTATTTTCCTAACAATGCCAAGAGTTGATTAGTTTTTTATGAATATCGCTTAACCGGAAGTTGCGGTTTATCCGGAAACAAAATTTTGTTTCTCAAATATCTCTGTCAGAATGCAATGTAGGTATATACAATTATGTACAAAAATTATAAATAATATACTTTACTACAACTTTTGTTTGAAAATTTTTTTGTAACACTGATTGTTTAGGAGTTATTAGTGAATACTCGCTAACCGTAAGTTGCTTTTTATCAAAACATTGTAGTTTTTCTTAAATATCTCTGACAGAATGTGATATATTTATATACAATTTGCACAAAATTTATAGATAATGTATTTTACTACAACTTTTGTTTGAAACATGTTTTTGTAACACTCATTGTTTTGGAGTTATTTATATATTACCAGCATAGGCTTCTGTTTTCAATAAATATGGAGAAAGTCATGTGTTGGCCATATCAGATTTTTTTAGTTTGAAATAACATTTTAAACTGATATAAAGTGACTAAAAGACATACTGCTTTGTAATCAGGCTAAAATCTTTAAGGAATGGCGAACAGTAAGTTGATTATTATCAGTAACACTAAAACTCTAGTATATTATTTTTCCAGTGAAGTCTTTTTGTTTCTTCTAATTTAATTTTAAGCGTGGGCTTATTCATAAAATTTAATAAGTTTTATGAATGAAGTAACACTTATGATCATTGATGCATTCCATTAATTGCTTTAAAAATGATGTCCACAAATACTAAGTGTATTTTGATAACACTACAGTTTCATTATGCAATGCACTCTTTATTTGCTCAGCTCTATTTATGTATTCCAGGTTTCCTTGTGAATCTCTGGAATTGACTTCCCATAGTAGTGCTAACTTAACTTAATAAAATTTGTTTTCTCCCTGTTATTATGTTTTTGATGAGTGAATTTCAGTTAAACATCAAAGGAAGAGGCATAGCAACTAATCTCTAAAAGTTTAATAAGGAAAAATTGCTATGATATAAAGAAAAGGGAAAATTAAAAGAAATCTATTTCTGAGGGATCTCTGAAATGATTTGAGTTTTATCTTAATATGTTATATTTGTGAAATCTATCAATTATAATTGATAATTATCAGTTATTATAAAGTCATATAGCAATTTAAAATATTCACACTAATACATATTTCAAGGCCAAATGTAACTAAATTATCAACTTATTTTTTGTTCCTACTTTATCTTGAGAAATAATTTCATTAATCTTTTGGGTTGAGAAAAAATGTATCTTTCATTTAATTTTGTCTTATTATTGTTCAGGGCTGTATAAGCTATTAAGGTATGAGTGAAGATGAATAATGGGATTTATCTTGATCAATCCAAATTGATAAAGCAGCATTGATAGGGTCTGCTATGTGTCAATATTGCATGGCCTATTTAACTGATAGCGCTTCAATAGCATCTTGGCTAATTGCTTCATTCCCTTTCTACAGCGTATTGTAGTTAGATGCGCAGTAGTTTTTGTAGTGGAGAACATATAAATTCTCTGCGCCTTTGCAGGCATATTCCTCATTCAGCTTAATCTTACGGATGAATTAAATAGTGTTTTTTATGATATCTTAATATTTTCCCATATTTTGTTTACCTTAATGTTTTGTTTTCCCCTTTACATTAATCTGTAATAAGGTTATTTGAAATTTGGATTGGAAATATAGTGAACCTTGTTTAAGTAAATTAAATTATAAAATAATATTTTTCATGAGGAAGTTATTTTCATAAGTAATAATTTTTCTTTATCAAGAAATTGTTGGTCTTATATTCAAGAAAACAAGAACAGCTTCTGTCAGTACGAATCTCATTGTTTAATATTGTTTATTTTATGTTTTATTATATTTTGTTTGTGATTGTTCTTTGTATCTTTAATTTCTTTTGTGTTATGTATTTCCCTTCCAACATTTGTTATGAATTTCAGAAGCAAATAAATATTTTTCATCTCATTATGTGAACATTATTCTTTTTGAAGGTGATGTAAGTCAATTGCTTAACTTATGCCAGATTTCATCTTACTGGAGAATTTAACTGCCCGATTCAAACAGCCTTGTGTCCTAGATCTTAAGGTTGGTACTCGTCAGTATGGAGATTCAGCATCTGCTGCTAAGGTTCGATCTAAGATGATGAAAGTTGCATCAACCACATCTGGGAAGATTGGTCTTCGCCTTGGAGGCATGCAGGTATGCAGGAAAACTTTTGATTCACACAATTTATTTCTTATTTTGTTTCTCTCTAAGCAAAGCATCTGCCCAGTATTTATTCAATTGATAGTTCCACTACAGTGACCACAGTGAAATGATTTTAACTTCTGTTTTGAATTAAATTTATTAAATGACCATTTCTCTTATCTGATGCAGAAAGAAAACTTTTTGTTATCCTCTAAACATTTTGTCACTTGTATAAAATGTTTCAATGTTGATGTTTTTTTGATTCCAAAATTAAAAATAAGGTGATTGAAAAGCCTCTAAAATAGGACCTCTCAACGAGATTTTTCATACGTCAAAAGTGGGTGGCATCTGTTCATTGAATAACACCTAATTTACACGTAGGTTTCCAAACTTTTTCTTCAGTTTGTGGTTGCACATCATGAACACAGGATAAGTATATTTTACACCCCTTACAATACTGTCTCCAACAGAAATTTATTTAAGCATTGAAGGTGTCCGAGTTGAAAAATTTGAAGTAATTCAGCATTTTGTATCACAGTCTTTGGGAAACCTTTTTTTTAGTTCTTGAAAGAAATCACTTCTTTCATCCGTGATTGGCACAAAACAGTCAAAAGTGTCTTACACATCAAAGAATATTAATAATGCATTCATTTCACTTCTTCCAAAACAATACACATTTTGAGAAATTCAATATTTTACAATAAGTAAAATTTAGGAAGTCTAGAAGGAATCCTTACGCAAGTATTGCATTTACTTTAATATAAAATATACATTTTTAACTAAGATTATCTTATTAAGACTATTATTGTCTATGAGCCAAGAAACATAATTAAGACAAATTATAGAGTACAACAATTTAAGTAAGATAAAAAATATAAAGTACATAAATTTTCTAGATTTATGATGGAAAATAATCAAACATATAGAATGATGTATGTACAAGATGAGTGCAAAAAGTTTCAAAACCAAAAATCTTAATTAGCCTTATTAATCTCATATACACAAATTAATTTTTCAACTTTGAGGCTCCATTATTGGACAGCTTTGTGCTCATATTACTGTGTCTGAATGGAAAAAGAGTTTGAGAAAAAATACTTAATACCTTTAATCCACAAAAATTATAAATTTTCCAATATCAAAATGAAAAGAATAAAATGGTACCTCAATCTTTACTCATGTAAGCCTTAGTAATAGCTAAGAATATTTACTAAGAAGGAAAGAATTTATAAAAAAGGATATAAAATTGTGTTCTCTCAGCTATAAAGTTAATGCTCTTTATAATAAGTGAACAACAATTGAACAATAGAGGAGACGATTAAAGATAAATGTATATTAAGTAAAGGATCAAGAAGTTAATATTTCTTTACTTCCAAATCAAGATTAAATTTGGAGCAAGTTTCAATCCAGCTCACTTGTATAAAGATTTTACCTAAAGAAAACTATTGATCCTATTGAAATTTGATTTGAAATGGTAGCTTGAATTTTTTTATGAGATTTTGAGAAAGGAACATACGCATGTTGTTAATTCTGAGATCAAAAAATATTATTTCCAAGATATTCAGCGTAATGGGTTATATTTTTCTATGTAAATTAATGTGAGAATTGGTTTTGCAAAGTGGTCTATCATTCCATGTTACTCAAAAGTTAAGCTTGATTACATTGCAGCTAAAAAAGATAATTATAACTTATATTAGAATAATAGTTCAGTCTCTCTGGTAACATGTAATTAAAAATGTTTTAGACATTTGAGTTTAGGATGTGATTTCTTTTCTAGAAGTAAAAACATAGGTCAATCAAGTAAGGGATTGATTTATATTGTCTCCCAAATTCTACAATTTGTTGGCTCCTCTATTTACTTCATTCAATCTCAGTACAGAATTTTTAATGCTGTTTAAATTTGCAAAATAACACTGAAACTTCGAAGAAGTGCTTCATGCGATGTTATAACTAGGAGAATTAGAAATACTTTAGAAGATTAGAAATAAAAGAAGGAATCAAGCTCTACGGATGATCTATCATAAAACTTTATAATGCAAAGCTATTCAAAAAATCAAAATTCTGAAATTGTGATTAGGCTATCTCCTCTCAGAATATTTTCTAATCTTTGTCCGCAATGAGAGAAACTGCTTTCAATATTTTGAAATGTTGGAAACATTATCCATTTCATGCCTGTTGTTGTTTATATGTGACAGAGAAAATCCTACACAAACAAATGAATGTTGTGTATGCATGACTCAGGTATAAAGATTAGTGGAAGAGGAAGTCAAAATTATAGGTATACTATATTATTATTCAGCCCAAAAGTGAAGGGCTTCAAACCCATCCTTCAGCAACTGGTAGGGGAAAGATTGGTGCGTGGGCTAATTTGCAGCTTGGAGCTGCAAAAAATTACAATTTCCATCCTTTGTCTAAAGAATTATTTGTTGCACTCATTGTCAATATGACCTTGCTGATCATATGCTACTTTTAAATTAAACTACCTTTATTTATATTGTTTCTATTATACTAAAGCAATGTTAATTAATTATATGGGATTTCGCCAGTAACTTGGAATCATTACCCATCCTCATTAATATTAACAGTAGAGTTTAGAAGTTGCATATTATCAAAAAGACAGAATATTTCCATTTGGCAGTAAGTGCACAAACTAATTCCTTGGAAAAAAGAGTTCAATAAAATTTAATTTCTGATTGCCACATGTTGAGGAAAGGACTATGGATTAACCATAGGAGAGATATTCCCTTGTGCTTTTGCAGTAAGCAGAATAAAAGAACAGAAAATTATACCAATCATGTGCAATTCTTCGAAAGTGCTTAGTATACCAGCAGAGATTTTCTTTGCAAAGCATCAGAACTTGGATCTGTAAGGATTATATCTTTTAAAACTATGATGCCTGCTGTGCTTGACTTGTTGAAAGTTCTATAGTAATAAATAAAAAAATTAGAACATATTTAGAAGTATTCTCTCATAAAAGGGAACTTCTCTTATTTAATGATATTCATGTAGTAAAACTAGGTTGACTGTAATGTAACCAGGATCTATAATGAATTTATTATGGTTTTTCCTGATAGATAATGTACATGCTCTCTATACTGAAACTTGAGAAAGATAATAAAAATGATAATGGAAGACTCTGATAAGATAATTGGATGTAAAGTGAGCAATTGAAATTCTCTAGGAATGCCTTTCTAATTGCTTGAAAGGAAGTTTATTTCCCCTTCACTTTTCCATATAATGTATACAAATTATTGTCTTATAGGTATACAAGAAAGAATACTTTTAAGTTCATTATAATCTAATTATATCAATCACAAAAATTTTAATACTCATTGTGTGTGCAGTTGTCTTAGCAATCAAGTTATTTAAAAGCATGTTACCTACTAGTAGGTCTTTATTAATTTTAAGAAAAAACTGGTAGAAAAAATTTCAATCAAATTTAACAAATTACCGTCTATTTTATTGGTGAGAGAGATACAGAAATATGCATTTTTGAAGCTATGCTTGATCCAATAACCCTAGGAATTTTGGAGTGATTATCCTCATCTCATAAAATAATGGTTCCACTTCGTAAATATCAGATTTTCTCATTGATAACACATACTTATACATACACACCTCCTACCTTTAAATGCTTATAAAAATGTATAGATAATACACACCCAGTTGATACCAATAATGTTCTGATGTATAATTCCATGAGAAGATATAATTTTCAATAATTTCCAGACTAACAAATCATGGAATTGTATGAATATAAATGACACTATCCTTAAAGCAACAATTAGGATTTTGTGTATCTCTAATAGTTAAGAACTTTTGCTTAACTAAATAATATACTTAATAATTCCACATAATTGTATTATTCTCCTTCAAACACTGCCCAGTTTTTCAGCGTCCAAACTTTTCTCTGTAGACTACTCAGACTAACAATGGGAAAATGCTGTGTTAGGATCCCATTTTTTTGCAATGTACATCAGGTTCGTTCCTGCTAGCATCATATAATTCCATCTCTTTTTATGCAGGTTTACCAGGTGACAACAAGACGTTTCCTATGCCGCAATAAATTATTTGGTCGTGCCCTGACTATCGAAGGTTTTCGCATGGCCTTGGTGCAGTTCCTACACAATGGTTGGCACATTCGCCTGGATGTTGTGAAACCACTTTTGGAGCGGTTGGAGGCTTTGGAAGGGATTTTAACTCGCCTTGGAGCAGCTCGTTTTTACACCTGCTCTCTCCTCTGTCTCTATGAGGGAGAGTTGAGGACTCCTTCTACCACTCCCCTCTCTCCCTCTACTCCAGCCCCTCCGATCACTCCTGGTCCTTTCTCATCCATGCCACCAGGATCCTTTTCTTTCAACAGATTTACCTTTCCTAGTCCTCTCAGTATGGAAGGTAACTCATCATCTGCTAATCTAGTCGCTAAACCTGTCAACAATACTGTGAATGGCATGGAAAGTCCTGATGTAAATACAAAAACCTCTTTAGAATCCAAAGCCAAGCCGTCTGGTAGCAGCAGTTCCGCAGAAGTCAATTACAGAATTTGTCAGGCTAATCTCTCCAAGTCACTTGACTCAGAAAAGAATTCTCGTGATCATATCCCAGTCCAGGGAAACTCTAAAACCGAATCTCGTAAAAATAGTGCTAACCATTTCTCTTACTATCACTGTAGAAGTCCTAGTGAATCGAGCGATACTTTTGAAGAGACATCACAAGTTAATAAAACAACATTAGGAACATTATCTGATGCTCAAAGTCATCGCACTAATGAGGTTGATCATTCCTGTAAATTGGCCAAGGATTTAAGTCCAAAAGTTGATTCTTCTTGTGTTCAAAAGCAATACACACCTTCTTCCATGAATACTGGAGGTACACACAGTAATCCTCCTAAAACTTCAAAACTTCAAGATTTTAGTGACATCCACTTGGCCCAACAAGCAGGAAGGATGAACAAGTGCATCTCTTTTGAGGAGCAGACGACTAAGGGTCAGAGGCATACGATGATGAGAAGTGTTAGTGCTGATTCAGCAAAATATGCCAAGATTGCTTTGGAGGAAGTAGCATTGAAGCGTAGTGTAGATGATGTAGTTAATGGATGTGCCAAGAAAGGCATTTTCAAAAGTCTAGGGAGAGGTTGCCTGAAGCGTTCCCACAGTTTTGAGCCTCTGATCACCACTCACAGCCTCAATAATAATTCATTTGACAAAGACTGCGTCTACCCACGTTATGCATCTCCTACTGTGGATGTCAGACTAATTGATTTTGCTCACTCCACCCATAAAGGCCTAGCTGACTCTGTGGCTTATGCTGGTCCAGACCAGGGATTTCTCTTTGGCTTGCATAACTTGATTCACCTTCTTCGGGATATTGCCCATGAGGCTTCCACTACTACCATTGAGAGGCACTGATACAAAATTTCTTGTTTGATGAAGATGTTAATGATTCTATACATCATATTGAAGTGATCAAATTAGCTATAACTGTTGGGGGCCAATTTTGAAAGCTCTATTTGTTGTTTGTGTAAAATCTAAATTTAAGGAATCGTTTGTTGTGCCATAGCTGTAATATAATGCACAGAAAAGGGATATCAATTAATGTGTATCAGATGCAATATGGAATTCTTATTTGAGAGAGCCAGTTAAAAGTCAATTTTAAATAAGTATAGAGTTTAAAAGTCTTTATGAACGTCATATATTATTTAATATTGTTAAAAATTTATGTTAGATAAATGTTGTTAAAAATAAGAGCTTGTGCATGAAATTTGCCTATGTGAAATTTTGATGTTTATGATATCCTAAGATGTGGAAGCTAATCTGCTCTTTTCAGAAAATTTCTAACTACAGTTTGACTTCATAAATTAAAATTATTTATAGACCTATAATTTAAAATTATCAAATTATTTATAAACTTTAAGCAGTGAATTGATTTGTGCTAATCATAGTAAGTAATTCAGAAAGCCATGTATAGAATTTTGATTTGGAAGCTAATCCTCATATTCTGTTTGCAAATTCTTCTTTTTTGGGAAGTTAAGCTTTATGGTAAAACAAGTCCTCTCTAAAAACCAACCATTCTTTGAATATTTAAATTTACTTGTTATTGTTGTAATTTCTATAATTCATAGACTGTTGTAATTAACCTGTTTAAGTTTTAATTTGCATTTTATGCTATAAATATACTATTTAATCTTTAATTGTGTGCATCTTTTGGATTGTCCCTCAACTTTTTCTGTGTTTGTGATCCGCCTGAGAAAAATAGACCTTGGTTTTTTCACACTTTGTTTTCTCCTAAATTCACTTCCTTAGGCTTAGCATGGAAATATTTATTCTGATTCCTATGAAAATTTTAAAGTCCCTATGTTTTGTTTTGAAAAACATGTAATTATTACCTATGGATAAATAATTACATACTTCAAGCACCGCTTGAATTGTTAATACCTTCAGACCTAGATCATCTCTTGTAAGGCCCAACATATGAAAATTTTATCATTGTAGGTAACATCATATTAACCATAGTCTTATTGATAACTTTATTACACAATTTAATATTTTTTAATGTATGCATTTTACATTTCCTATTTTAATCTATGTTTCAGTAACAACCTGTGGTTTACATTTGAGCTTACAGTTAGCTTTGTGCAACGTACTTTTATTCCTTCCTTCTGCAATTTTTTTACATACTGTAGTTTATGCAGTATGTAACTGCACTGTTACAGTTTATGCAGTTTTATATTTTGATATGGTTTTATGATGCTGCTCTTATATGGTTTGCCACAGGGCTAAATTTTTTGATTTTTCTTTTAAAATATCTCATAGAAGTTGCCACTTTCTAAAGAATAGAGATTGAAACATAATTTAAAGCATGTACTTGTTTCCGATAATTATATTAGGTATTTTGAGTTGTTCATGATTCAAAATGTTTTACTCAGAAGTGAGTCTATTCACCATTAATTTTTTCACATCAGCAATGGCATCATATAAATGAACATTTTGATTTTCACATGGTATTGATTCTCTACTGATGCAATCAAATGTGACATTGTATTGATTGCATTAATATCATCAATTGTGATGCAGTAGGGTATAACAGGTTCTCTACAGCAAGTTTGCGATAATTCCTTATGCTTATAGATAAATATTCATGAACTTATAGGGTTCATCTGAACAGAATATTCACTCACAATAGCAACAAAATTTCTGAACAGCTAATGTAGGGGATGGCCATGGATGTAATATTTGCATCATATTTTTCAATTTCTTGAAGAAATCGTATATAATAATCACTGTTATGTATATGTTACACCCCAAAGGTGTAATTGCCCATTTCATAAAATGGGCAATTACACATTTGGGGTGAAAGGAACCCTACCTACCCTACTCAACCCATCTGGGGCCAAGCATATTTCACGGTTTGTAGTGAAGAATAATTAATTAATTAAATATGCACGGCACCAATGGGTTGAGTAGGGTAGGTAGGGTTCCTTTCACCCCAAACATGTAATTGTCCAATTCATGAAATGGACAATTACAGGTTTGGGGTGTAACATATATATTTATCACATGTCAGTAATTCCCGTAAGAATTACTTGGGAGAAATATTCAAACATTGATTTCTTACACTTCGTGATGTGATCAGATTATACATTTTTTGGAGTTGTTGAAGGTCCAATGGAGTAATACATATTGATATTTTTTGTCAAAAGTATCCTTGGTTCGACTCTGGACAACTCATATCCTCTCTCATAAGAAATGCATGTTGAGTTCACTTTGATTGATTGCAGACATTTTTCCTTCTACAGAATTGAATCAGAAATAATAGTAGTGCAAAATCAGGATTATTTTGGTCATAGAATATCGTACTCGAGTCAAAATTGAGAGAATTCAGACAAAAATGACGAAAAATATGTGTAATTTTGCAGGCATGAAAATTCCCCAATGTCAAAGGTGATTGTTAAACTCAACTTTCATATGAATACATGGGAAAGATATACTCACAAGAAATGCATTGGTAAGAGAGCTGACATTTTATGACAATAAAACCATAAGTCAATTTTGGAAATTGAAATTCCACTATATATTTTTACAAATAATATCACCTTCTATAATGTAGGTTTATATGTTTGACTATGTGAATAAAATTTCTAATGATTAATGTTTTCATTCTGAAAAATATGGATAATTTTTCTGTCAAAATCAATCGAAAGGCAACAATGTGTACAAAGACATTATCATCCTAGCAACCAAATAAACAAATACTATATTATGAAAGTTTGCAAGCAGTATTTCAGTCAACCGAAAATACATATAAATCTTAGAAAGGATTAATATGTGGCTACAATACATTTAAATAAAGTATTTATAGATAGAAAAAGTAAATAACGTTTAATTATCATAGTACTTTAATATAAGTGCTTTAAAAAAACAATTTTCAGAATAAATTCTACTCTTACTTGATTACAATTATACTAATATCGTATTGGGATTTTTTTCATATTTGGTTACTAAATTCAATTTTAATTCCATCATTTTTGACGGGAATTCGCTAGTTAACATATAAAAGCCATGTTTTAATCACATGGAAATGAAGAACGTGATTAAAAAAGAAAAAACAGAGTAAGTACATAACACACAATGATTGAATGAGTAATTTGGGAATATTATAAATATGCTTGTTTATAGTATGGATACAGTTTTATACCAGTTGAATGTAATTCAGTTTGCCTCTATTGTTATGCTCATTTCCTGTTAGAGTACCAACCTTGTCATAAGGGATATGAAAGTCCTGATATTATTCCACAGTCCTACATCCAATGTATCGTTAAACTGGCTTGAAATATACTGCTGAATATTTGACAGCATTCACTATTCTTCAAGGGTCTCCCAGGTTTGTATATTATTTTCAGTGATTGTTTTTATGGTAATTAACATCAGCTGATGTGATGAGGGTAATATTTGGAGGTAATTGAAAGTTTAGGAGAAATCCTGCTAACCAAGACCAAGCAGTCTTGATGGGTGATACCATTATCAAATTTGAGTCTGTGTTTATTTTCTTGTCAAAAAGTATATTTGTAATAAGAATACATGGGCAAATGAGTTTTCAACAGTGATAAATGGGAGAATCTGAACTTGGAAACAGTCCAATGTGGCCAGGATTCATACCCACATCTTGCTGTGGGTATTGCTGGATGGATGCTCTAGGCCAGGGATGTTAAATTGGCAAACTGCATGTAGCCCTCCAACTTCTTTCCTGCAGACCACATACTAAAGGTGAGTGTTTTCTTTTTTCAGAATATTACTCATGAGAAACATCATAGGTTAAAACCACTCTTCTCATTAATTCTTATTTAGGAAAAAACACAACATCGAAAAGTTCTCTATGCAAATTCTATGCTACTTTAGAAATACTTGCATAACTATTCAAACAATTGTTTCTACTCATAAGACTTTGTTAAAAACTCAAAAGGTGTATGTTAACCATTGAAGATCTTTTATATTAATTCATGTATCATAATTATTGTATCCAAATTTTGGGAATCTAGCTGGAAACAAACAATGGCAGGAAAGTATCAAAAGCCAGTAGTATTGAAAAGCTATCATAAACTCTATCATATTATTTGTAAACAATCAAAAACTACATCAATAATAATTTATGTCTTTTATTACCTCTATATATTTACTTTGCATTATTCATTAATTATATATATTTTCCCTTAATTTTTCAAACTTGAAAGAAAACAGATTGATTTTAGGTTTAAACTTCAATATAAATGTGATATTCCTTTAAATTAATGTGAAAATTGAGAAGAGTAATTAGCAAATTAATAACTACATACAGTACAACTTGCATGAATTCTACTTGGTAGTAAAAGGCTTGCAGCAGTGATGATTTTGACACCCCTGCTCTCTCTTATTCTGCAACCAATCTGATCAATTAGAGAATTTTCTATGAAAAAGAAGACTTTGCATAACTACAAAGTCTGCTAAAAATATGCAGTCAGAGTTACATTAATTCGAATGCCTTCCATTTATGGCTGAGTCATACCAGACTCGCTACTTCCTATTTCTGATTGCAGCCCATAGTCATAAAAATGCCGAGAAACAACATTAAATACTGTCCCCCATGAAGAATAGAGATAAGTATAATTTCACCAAAGGTGAATGTATTCCTGAGCTGATAATGCTTCATAAGAATTAAATTAAATATGATTTCCTAATGTATAGTTTTACTATCATTGATTTTTTTTCAATCTTCCTATGAAGACGTTTGTAGTAATGAATTAGATATAGATAGAGTAAAAAGAGCGAGTATTTGAGTCATTCTTGCATGGATATTGTTACTTAAATAAGAGTGAGTTAAAAAATATAGAATGCACCAGACCAACTTAAATTAATATTAACGATAACCAATATTGCAGCAAATAAGGAATTTATTCGTTTTTTGATAATTTATTCTTAACATTGCAAGATATTTTATTAGCATTTGTGTTCCGTTTTCAGGCCTATGTGTTTGTTTATCACTTTATCAGAATAAACAATTACCCTAATAAAATGTTGAATTTTCCACTGAAACTTAAAGCAAAGAATTTTAACGAAGTAAGCTTCTGAACTGGAGCAATTGGAAGGTATGATCAGCCCAAGTACTTAGGGAAACCAAATCTCATTATCCCTAGTTATCCTTGCATGATACAACCCACGTGACTTCGGTGTGTTTCCTTCACCTATGCACAAGGGAAATTTAAAAAACATGCTTTTTATTGAGATACATATTCATATTTGAAGTTTCATAATTGCTGAGTAAGATGAATATATTTTTCCGCAGATTTTGCTTACCTTTCTGCATTTACATATTGACACAAAATTCATTTCAAACTTAAACAGTTATTTGTTTGTATCTAAATTCATTGTGTAAAAGAAGACTGAATAAAACAATTTTATTTTTGTCACAAAAGACTCTCATCAAATGACAATACATCTAGCAAATAATAATCCAAATTAGCAAATGATAATATGCATCAATTCGTATGTATCATGTATTTAATAAATGTTAGTTGAAAAAAATAGTGGTTAAGCGTGATGCGGTACCGAAGGTAAAATTACTGTTACAAAAACTAGATGGAGATGTGCTTTATGCGTTTATTGTGGACAAAAGCATTACATGGCCAAACGTGGCCGACATCCGAGAGAGAGAATAAGCGACCGACGCTCGCACACTCGCAGCGCGGGAGAGAGTGGTAGATAAGCAGCTGATGATATCACAATCATGGCGAAGGAGGGAGTGTTGATTAAGCATCCGATGATATTGCAGTGCAGGAGAGAGTGCACGAGGCCTCAAGGTTGAAATATGAGTTTTCATTTCCTTGGCTTACGTGTGGCCACTACAGTGGTTTTTTCTAGAAGGAAGGATTTGGCAGTTTCTTTTTCAGCAAATGCCTTCCTCACTTCGACTTTTAGGCCACATAAACGTGGTAGTTTTTCATTTCTAGCAAGTCATTCCTGTTTTTCACCATTCTTACCATGAATTTTTTCTTTTTGACATTGTATCAGTATTTATTCAAGCCCTATTGAACATATTCTATTTCCTAGAGTAGATCGCGTCTCTTGAGGATGAGGGAGATCAGAAATTGGAACATCTTTACTACAATGAGAGACATAAAGTAAGGTAAACTGGTCGATCCACATTCATAAACTTTGTGCTTGGGTTTTGCTCTATTTCAACTCGTAAGACCTATCCTTCCGATAATATTTACCGAACAAGCCAACGAAATACGGAATAAAGATTTAATCTCTCGTAGTTGGTGCAGTGTATTATACTCAAAATTTAGAAGTACTCGTTGGCACTCAACCAGAGGGTCCTCATAAACTAAGCAATAGTCCCAAGGACGTCGTAAAGCGGATTGTCAGGTTGATTGTTTGTAAGCTTGCCACTCGTGGAAGATGCGCTCACAGAAAAGTTGACCCTGGTTGGGACCTTTGGGACCATCCATAAAAATAAGAGGCAAAAGCAAGTAAAATATAGGGAGGAATATAGCAGTTTATTATTTAGAAATAATATTACCCTGGTATTGTATATACCAAAAAAGAAAAGGAACGTACTACTGATTTCAAGTACGCACAAATAGATGGCCATTGACACATCCACGGACGGAAAAAAAGCCATAGATGATAACATTCTACAATTCAACCAAAGGCGGGTTGATAGGTTGGATTAAATGTGTGGAACATACAGCGTAGCAAGAAATACATGATTTTCCTTCACTTATTCATTCCAACTCGCCTCGGAGATTTTCCTTCCCGTTTTCAGCGTCACCACTGTGCCTCACGAAACAATTAGAGACAAATTATTAAATTTTACGTAAAATTGCATTAATCTGGTTTAATTTTTCACTGTAATTGTTGTAAAATGTCTGCTTACAACGATTACTACAAAGGCATTTCATCTATAAGGTATTCGAGTCAAATTTTCTTTTTATTGTACATTTTTTTTGTGTATTATTATTGAGTAGCTCATAAAAATTTTTAAAGTCATTATATCAATGTAAAATTTAGATACCATACCCAAAAAAATCTATAAATGATAATGGATAAAAATAATCAAGAAAGTTTTCGAAGATAACCGCGATAAATTAAAAAGTCCGGTGGGGTGTAGAAACATCCCGCGCGAGTAACCGCATAACTAAATAGGGCACGAGAAACGGCGAGTTAATAATTGTTTCCATGACTGCTTGTTCCCAAACTACTCGTTTAAGTTAGCATGGTTGATATTCCAATCTTCTTCGCTGGAGGTTTTATTTCCTGAATTTTATTTATTTCATTCATTAGATATTTTGTTACAAATTCATTTTTCTTTCAGTGTAAAGTTCACTTTCATCGAGCCCTTTCCAACGCATCATTTGCTTGTGTCGTCGAGAACGTTCTTCTCCATTTGAAGGTAATAAGTTTCCTTAATAATTTTCTCCATGACTGCTTATTCCCCAACTACCCGTTGAAGTTAACATAATAATAATAATAATAAATGGCCTTTATTCGGGCGAGATTGAGACTAGAAAGTCTCTTCTTACACCTAACCCATCGTCATATGCAAAACAGAAAGAAAGAGATAGTTTGCAAAAGTACACGAAGAAAACAAGTATGTGGATTTTTAAAAAACCTAAGCTGAGGGCTCAGGAAAAATTTCCACTGCAGGAAAACACTCACTAGAAGGGGAGTGTGAAAAACCTGCGAAATCTACAATAAAAAATTATATTTTTGATGAAGGAGAATAAAAGAATTATGAAAGACAAGCAGAGAATAGATAAAAATTATGCAAAAGAGACAATACACATTCACTACAAGCAATCAAATCGAACAAAATATCTTCACAAATGACTCTAAATCTAAATACAAGAATTGTTGCATTAAAAAAAGATAAAACACATACGAATATTTCAAGTATAATAAAACGATTAAATTCATTAAGGTTGAGAATGAATAAAAAATCAGAAACATGGAGTTTATATGACATTGGACAAAGACAATAAGCAAAAAAATTTTAAAAATTAAAAAATAAGATTTTAAAATAACCTAAATTACCTTATCGTTAATTATGTACATATATACATATATTATGTGAGGCAGTGGATCAAAACCGAACAATAGTGTAAAGACAAACAAATTAACTAAAAGAAAGGGGTGTGATTCAAGACTTGAATACATTGAAATGTTTTAATAAATCCTCGGCATACTGGCAAAAGGACTCAGAACTATTTGAACAGCAAAGGAGGCGAATAGACATGTGCAGACTAACAAAATTATTATACAAGTCTTTGGTAAGAATATCTCTAAAAATAACAGGCCCAGTATATAACAAAATTTGACGGAATTCAGTTGCCTTAAATTGCTTTACATAAGATAGTGATCGCGGTTTTCGGCAAAACTCTCGCGGCACATAGTTAATAATTTCCTCAAGTTTTTGAGATATCTTTTCCACTCTAGAAAACCTTAACATGACAGATCCCCAAAAATCCATAAAAGTATCAATTTTTCATCATACCCAGGCAAACAAGATGCATATAGTCGTGAGGAAAACCACTACTGAACTTCAAAGATGGTATATCAAGAAGTGCCACCTTTTTCAGATGATAATCGGAATCTGTCTGATTTAAAAAAATCTTCTTCTGTTCTTTTTAAGGCAGAGAAACCAGGAAAACACACTCTCCCCTTCTTGTAATTTCCCTCAATCATGCACTTTGTGCAGCTCGAATACCAACTTTGCCCTTTAAAGCATAAAACATAAGCCTTTGCAGGAGCATCGCAAACGAAAGACTTAATTGAGAATCTCAGGACCTCATTACTTAATTTAATACCACTTTCCATTAAACATTTTGCCTCCTGGATAAAGTCTTCTAAAAAGAGATTCACATCTTGGGGCTTCTTATTTCCATGATAAGCCCCAATTAGGAAACATTCCTTCTTTCAAGCTATAGATCCTACAATGGTCCATAGACATTGACTGGAAGACCGAGATAATGGTAAGCAGTCGATGTTAACTGACAACTTTACATCATCCATTTTACTAAGTGAAAGTCATTGCAATGAATTTGCAGTACCTACATGAAGATATTCACCAGGCTCAATGGTTTTTAGGGAAGTGACCGTCAGTGTGCGAAGCAAAGTTCTAGCATCTAAAGGGAGAGAGGATAGCTCATTTATATCTTTGACTCCGTTCAAAACTTTAAGTAAAGCAGTGGTGGCATTCAGAGGAATGTTATACCGCAAATACCTTTGACCCAGATGCTACTTGAGGTTGCTAGGGTTAAAATCTTCCATAGGATCTTCAGAAATTGTTCCTGAAAAAACTGTATTTTTAAATGATCCCTCACTTTCACTATCACTGGAATTCATAGGATAATCAAATTATTCTGCAAAACATTTTCACAAACAGATGCAACATTTTCCACAAATTCTTCTTCTGATGAGGAACTAGTTGAAAGGGGTTTGCTCCAACAAGGTATTCTCTAAAGTTAAAACTCCTTTCCAAGATAGTCTCCTCAAATGTCATAGGCTTACGGTATGCAGCTTTTTCCTAATATTATTTCGGTCAGCCATGTTTGGAAATATACTAAGCTAGTAGAATTAAAGAATGATCGAAGGAACAAAGGGATGGCAGTACCATCCATGATCCAAAAGGGCGGCAGTAACATCCATGAGCCAAAAGGGAGGCAGTACCATCCAAAAGCCAAAAGGGCTGCAGTACCATCCATGAGCCAAAAGGGCGGCAGTACCATAAATGGGCCAGAAGGGTGGCAGTACCATCCAAGAGCCAAAAGTGCGGCAGTACCTTCCATGAGTCAAAAGGGTGGCAGTACCATCCATGCTCAAAAACGGCGGCGGTACCATCCGTGGACAAAAAGGGCGGCAGTACCATCCATGAGCCAAAATGGCAGCAGTAACATCCATTTGCCAAAAGGGCGGCAGTACCATCCATGAGCCAAAAGGGCGGCAGTACCATCCATGGGCAAAAAGAGCGGCAGTACCATCCATGAGTCAAAAGTGCGACAGTACCATCCATGAGCCAAAAGGGCAGAATTACCATCCATGGGCCAAAAGGGCGGCAGTACAATTCATGAGCCTAAGGGCGGCAGTACCATCCATTGGCCAAAAGGGCGGCATTACCATCAATGAGCCAAAAGGGCGACCGTATCATCCATTGGTAAAAAGGGCGGCAGTACCACCCATGAGCCAAAAGGGCGGCAGTACCATCCATTAGCCAAAAGGGTGGCAAGACCATCCATGAGCCAAAAGGGCGGCAGTACCATAAATGGGCCAGAAGGGTGGCAGTACCATCCAAGAGCCAAAAGTGCGGCAGTACCATAAATGGGCCAGAAGGGCAACGGAATCATCCATGAGCCAAAAGGGCTGAGGTACCATCCATGGGCAAAAAGGGCGGCAGTACCATCCAAAAGCCAAAAGGGCGGCAGTCAAAAGTCAAAAGGGCGGCATTACCATCAATTCACTAAAAGGGCGGATGCACCATCCATGAGCCAAAAGGGTGGAAGTACAATCCATGGCCCAGAAGGGCGGCAGTACCATCCATGAGCCGAAGGGTGGCAGTACCATCTATGAGCCAAAAGGGCGGCAGTACCATCCATGAGCCAAAATGGCGGCAGTACCATCCATGAGCTTAAAGGGCGGCAGTACCATCCATGAGCTTAAAGGGTGGCAGTTCCATCCATAAGCCAAAAGGTCGGCAGTACAATCCACGGGCCAAAAGGGCGGTTGTACCATCCATGCGCCAAAAGGACGGCAGTACCATTCATGGGCGAAAGGGCGGCAGTACAAACCAAGGGCCAAAGGGGCGATATTACCATCGAGGAAACAAAAGGGCGGCAGTACCAACCATGGGCCAAAAGGTCGATAGTACCATCGAGGAAACAAAAGGATGGCAATCCCATCCATGATCCAAGAGTACGGCAGTACCATCCATGAGCTAAAAGGGCGGCAGTACCATGCATGGGCCACAAGGGCGGCAGTACCGTCTGTGACGAATTTCTAGGGAAATTTGGCCATAGTAAGTTACCCATTTTTAAGTTGCCCGTTTACAAGTTGCTGTCAGAATGGCTCAGTCAGAAAGGCCTCAGGCAGAAGGGCCGAACGGAGAAGGGCCGTTAGAAAACACGACTTTTATACTGACCAGTGCAGTGATACTGTCGGCGATCGGACTAATTAACACGGCGGAGTTCTGTGACAGTTTCTAGCAACGTGATTGGCCAATTTGCGGAACACCTTTCGTTGCGAATTTCTGTGCTTCATTGTTTTTCCCTCTTCTTCACGAAAAACGGACTCCACCGGAGAGAAGGTCATTTCGCTCGAGAGCGTTCGTCGCTGAACATTACCCATCGACGCATGTGGCGGCAGACTTTCTTTCGATCACGTGTGCCGACTTCCTCGTGAATTTACGTGGGACACTCTCTAAAGGCTAAGTTGATATCATTATTATTTGTGCAAACTGAACCATATTATTTAATTTGTGTATAATAATGTGTTATTTTCACTTGTTCACATTTACTTAGTAGTATTTTCTGTGGTATCGTACTTGAGAGTATTATCCTTGATAAAGGTCTTTCAGAGTCATTGTTTCTCATTATTTCGTATTTGGTCGTTTGTGTCGCTGGCCCTGTTGACTTTCTAACAGGTATTTCACAAAAATAATCGAATGCCGTGTACCGGTGGATGACAAGGTGGGTTCGCCTTCCTTTCTATTGGGTATACTGCAACACATCCAAGAGCCAAAAGTGCGGCAGTAACATCCATTTACCAAATGGGCGGAAGCACCATCCGTGGGCCAAAAGGGCGGCAGTACCATCCAAAAGCCAAAAGGGCGGCAGTACCATCCATGAGTCAAAAGGGCGGCATTACCATCAATTCACTAAAAGGGCGGATGCACCATCCATGAGCCAAAAGGGCGGAAGTACAATCCATGGCCCAGAAGGGCGGCAGTACCATCCATGAGCCAAAAGGGTTGCAGTACCATCCATGAGCCGAAGGGTGGCAGTACCATTGAAGAGACAAAAAAACGGCAGTACCATCCATGGGCCAGAAGGGCGGCAGTACCATCCAAAAGCCAAAAGGGCGGCAGTACCATCTATGATTCAAAAGGGCGGCAGTACCATCCATTGGCAAAAAGGGCGGCAGTACCATCAATGGGCCAAAAGGGCGGCAGTACCATCCATTGGCAAAAAGGGCGGCAGTACCATCCAAGAGCCAAAAGTGTGGCAGTAACATCCATTTGCCAAATGGGCAGCAGCACCATCCATGGGCCAAAAGGGCGGCAGTACTATCCATTAGTCAAAAGTGCGGGAGTACCATCCATGAGCCAAAAGGGCGGCATTACATTCCATGGTCCAAAAGGGTTGCAGTACCATCCATGAGCCGAAAGGGTGGCAGTACCATTTTGGGAGAGCCGTATTTATTCGTCTATTGAATCAAAAATTTTCAGGCAACCTTTAAATTCAATACTTAAACTTAAAATACTTAACAATAAATAAATATTACACTTAGACATCGATATTTAAAATAAAAACATAACTTAATCACAATACCGTGATGATACGTCGGAAAGGTACAAGTGCACTTGCTGGGAAACTGTGACGGAACCTGTAATGAATACTTCACAGTAGCGAGCTTTTTCTAAGAATTAATTGAACCTGTTGGACATACTGCGACACGCATAACACTTAAATCGTTGAAAGGCAAATGCCGTGTCGCTAAAGTTGTTTTGCAGGCAAAATTTTTCTTTGAGGGCCATAAAGAAGTAATTCAATCCAAGACGAATAAATATTTCGAAGAAATTTAAATTAAATTTCGAAGATTTTAAGCAGGTGGTCGAGTCAACGCGTGCTGCATTCTGGGTAGTGACGAACGTGCGGGAACAGAAGGAAAATTCCTGAAGAGCGCGAATAATCCAATCCAAATCCCTCATCTTAACTTCGTCGAAAACGGATTGGGACCCTACCTTTAGCGTTATCGCTGCCCAAGGCCCCTGTCAGTCCTCGAACCCGCGTGCGGGTGGTCAAAATCATTAATTCTTTTCGTTATTTTTTACACTTTCTTTCGTCTCCGAAATTAAGGCATTTTCCCACGAATTTTTCAGCTACCGGAAGGGCAGAAAAAAAATTGAGGGAAAATGCCTGCATACATTAAAAGGAAAAAAGCTTAAAAATTTTAGATCACCTGAAAAACAAATTAGCAAAATTTTGTGAGAACCGATGCAAATCGTCACAACGCCGCGATTGCGTTATTTTTCGCGGCTTAAACTTCCAGAAAAAAGGCTGCAAAAAAAACGATATTTTAAGAATTTTTCGTAGGAGCTGCAATAACATAAGAAAATCCCCACTCATTATAGTTCATCGCAACATGGTGAATCACGAAACGATACACGAGTAGTACATTAAATGTAGCAATACATACAGTAGAATGCCTATGAAATTATGCGATACTCTCCCTGCTTCTTCGGTTGCCTATCCACAATAATTTATTTTCCTAAGCCTCGGAAAATGCCCAATAACTCAACTGCGAACCAAGATTGTTCTAATATGTTTGCAGTACGATATAAAAACTAATGATTTATTTCCGTTGAAGGTGCACCTTTTAATAATTTAAATAACATATGGTTTAAGTGAGTCGCGTTACAATGAGATCCCAAGTCATAAACAAACTGCATGGATACGAATTGACGAATATAATTAGAATAAATGTATATTTTTCTTGACTTCACTGTCATAATATGTTAATGTGAAATTATCCGCATCCAAGTACAGTGAATCATTTCCTACCGATAAAAACCTAGACTTCTGCGATATTAAAAAAAGCTTCATTTCAGTACGCAATCTTACGCTTATCTTTTACCATCAACAATTTCCACAGCTAAGTCTTACAGCTATAACATTTAACACTCTTAAACACCTTAAACACCTTTAACGCATCCAAGTACAGTGAATCATTTCCTACCGATAAAAACCTAGACTTCTGCGATATTATAAAAAGCTTCATTTCAGTACGCAATCTTACGCTTATCTTTTACCATCAACAATTTCCACAGCTAAGTCTTACAGCTATAACATTTAACACTCTTAAACACCTTTAAAAACGCTACAAACGGAACGGACAAAAATGTTAAGAACGTTGGACATTTCGTTCCAGGTAAACCCAAGATCTAAATAATCTACGCAAATCACTTTTTATATGTTAAGGCAACTGACTTAAATTCAACTATAAATGGTGAACCAAAATCTAGGGCAAAACATGATCAACAAATTATGCGATTAAACTTACATATATTAGCCTGGTTAATATCTTTCACCGATCTTTGATCCAATCACCTGTAATTTCACCAAATAGGTGAAGATGTTCATTTCTCTAACAAGGGGAGACTCTCACTTTTGTCCAGGAATTTTGATGAACATTTTTGTGGTGATGCAGGTAGTAGAGTTATGAAAAGCTGAATTGTCGTTCGTCTGAATGGGCCTTAGTTTTGTTGTAATCATACATCATCCTGCCTCCTACAAATGGTACAAAGAATAATTTGTATTGGGTTTCCAATGATTCACATAAGAATTTACTCCTCTTAATCTATCATAAAAATATGACGAACAAAGGTTTAGTTTATTTAAACTAAATTTTTCGTATTATTCTTTTTCTTGGGCATCACATCCATCAAGGTAAGAGGGCATATTTTCTGCGTTCTTCTCACTGACTGCTCTCTCTCGTTTAAATCCTTAAAAGCAAAGCAAAAAAGTTTAATTAAAAATCCTTAAAACCAAGACAAAGGTTAATAAATGCACAATGAATTAATCTATTCCAAATTCACATATTAAATTACAGACAAATTAATAGCTATCTTCATTTCAGATTTTGCTTACCCATCACGAATACCTCGACGTCACTCAGCGTGATCGACTGGAATTCTTTCCGTTAGATATTATCAGAACTTAAATAGGATGTGCTGACGTTCCTCCGAAGCTTTCTCATAGCCAGAACAACTTTCTGGAGGGCCTTGGCTCACAGTCGACTTGCGTTTACGGTTTCTATTTGAACTGAAAGAACGAAGACGCATTCAAACAGCTTTATTAAGGTTAGCCAACGCGTATTAGCCTTCTAAACAAAATTGACGAATTTTTATTTTTTGTTCTAGTTATTAATATGAATCGCAAATTTTTAAATGACAACGAGTAACAACAAATCAAACCTTAGTCAAATGTACCTCACGCAAGTACTGCCTGGAAAAATGCAACAAGATCACTAAATTAGTTATCGTAAGCTGCAGCATAGACCAAAACAACTCAATGCCACTATTTACGATATAATTTTCTCAAGCTTCAAGATTTTTCAATTAACCCTTTCGCGACGGCGGGCTCAGCGTAAATTTTCTACGGTCTGCCGAGTGACTCGAGGAGAAATTCTTTCCTGATGTACGGAGACGTTTTTGAGCATTGCTGCCCCCAGGTATAAAATTTGCCCATTTTTGAGTCCTCAGCCCCGGGATTTCTGACCATATCGTCATAAACCCTGTGGGGGGCTAACATCCGGGTGCGACCTCCAGTCAGAGGAATTCTCGGAAACTAAATGTTTTTGCACACGTTTTGGTGAATGATTATTTGTTGTAATTTTTGTCAATCTAACATTGAAAATAAATGCAATATCTTGCGCTAAAGATGTACAACTTTTAAACGAAGTTCTAGTGTTAATATTTACATATTTACTATATTTCCACATGGTTTCGATGTATTAAGAACAAAACATATTTTCCATCCCTCTTTCACATCCGGGCTTTGGACCGGCAAAGGAGTAAGGAGAGTATTTTTGCGTATCAGAATTTTCTTGTGAAAGTATTGTAAATACGTCAATATCAACTCTAGCGTTTCGTTTAAAAGTTGCACAATATCAGCGTAAGACAAGGATATTATTTCCAATGCAAAATTAACAACAATCACAAAATTAATTTATTGGCAAAACGAGTGCAAAAATATATCCTTACCAGCAGCCCCATGCCGCGACCGACACTGTAAAATGACCCATCGACCTACGGACCCCCACCAGCCCGCCAAGGAAAGGTACGGAAATCCCGCGTTCGAGGGTTATAATCCGCACCCATTGACCATTTGTACCTGCGTCGTCTATAAACGACGTTCGTTCGTTTGCGTAGGAAAATCTCCGTCGTCTATAGACGACGTTCGTTCTCTGGCGTAGGAAAACCTCCGTCGTCTATGGACGACAACAGGCGCGAAAGGGTTAAAAAAAAGTACACTCCATCTCCTCAATACTTCATGAATGTTGTGAAGCATTGTAATGTAACTTTTACCTTCGCTTGCAACAAGCTTCGCTTCGTTCCCGTTGCGGTTCACTCAAAGTTAGCCAACTCCAACCAAACAGCGAATCATCTTTGTTCGTCCATATTTTATTGTAACAGCAACGTCGACTTTCATGATTCGGAACACTCATCTTATAAATAAAAACAAGTAGTGAGCTTACAATGTAAACACTTATGCACGCAAAAATATGCGTTATTCTTAGTTACAACACAAAGTCTACACGCACTAATCCGCTAACACGCGGCACGACCGCTAACTCGACCCACACGAACCTCTTCCTAGAGCGATCCGCGTAATTCTGAAAGGAGAAGTTCGTTTTCGGCTGCAAAAGCTCCCTCTATATGTAAGCGTGAAAACCCAAATGAAAGAGTACCCTGCGTTGCCAAGCCGTCCGTGGAAGTCTGCCTCTTACGTCAGAGCGATGAGCGCGAACTTCGAAATCATTTCTCCCGCAAGGAAAATACCAATTTCCTCGCGAAAGCAGACCTCTGAGTACAGAGAGCAACTGTTTATCTTCCAGATAACTTGAAAATTGAAAAAAAAATAGCGATGGACTCGAGGTATACTACAAACGTCTATAAAACACTCCGTCTATCACCAAAGATAGGCATGGAGAAATAATTCAGAAAACTTAAAAAAGTAACACGTTCATATAATAATTGAAGTAGGAAATTTAGAACGGTGATATAATGGGAAGCACTGCACTCTTATTAAATCATAGTAACAGTTTTAATTCACCTATTGCCGTAGCAAAATATATTTAGTAATGTGCAGTTTAATTTAAAGCATGAACGCCTGAAGGAAAGAGTTCCATGATTAATTAGTAGAATCATTTTTTTCTCTCTTCTCCATGTGTAAGGTGAGGGTGAATTTGTTCTTTCCTTCGAGGTGGTAAAGGAACATGGAAAAGATGCAAGCCAATGGTAAATACCTTTGAAACCAAGACTCGTTCCGTCTTTAACAATATTAGTTGTTCAAAAGCGAGGTCGAAGAAATATACGTAGATTTCCGTACGCGTTACGCAGGTTCCGCCTAAGGGAGGGTCTTTCCTACGATAAACCTTGTGTATGTGCAGTGATACTATTAATGCTTCCGGGTTAGGCAGGTTTACGCCTTGGACAGGTTTTAGCGTATAATATACTAGTGAATTCCCCTCGTCAAAAATCTGAAATATGTATGCATAAGTTTGATATATACGTCATTGCACGTTTATACAGTAGTATAAACTTGCATTTAGAGGGGTCAGGAAAATGAGTCACTGACACGTTATTACTCAGTGATGTGATCGGAGGATTCGATGTCCATCACTGGCAAAAACGGGCATAATTACCTGCCTAATAACTGAAAGAAGTAATTTCTTCTATCTTTTCTTTATGTTACTTCCTTTTATTTCAAGTCTTTGTGTCTTGCTTCACTCCGAAGTTTGCAGTAACAGCAGATAGGCGATGAACACACCGATTGGTGGAGGTACAGCGAGGACTAAGATTATAGAATGGACAGGAGCGTAAATAGATTCATTATGTATTCCTGAAAGTAATTATTAAAGTGCACCTAAATTCTTGACTCTAGGATGTATATCCTACAATATCCTTATCGAAAAATACTCATAAGTGGCCTGAGGGTAGCGTGCTTGATAGAGCCATCTGGCATTCGTTTTCTAATACCTATTCTAGTTTGAAATTTTCCGCCTACTTACGTCACAGAAGTCGTCACATAGCGGGAATTTTTAAAATTTGAAGCATTTTTAATAAGCGACGGGAGATGGCATCGTTCTTTCCAGCTCATCCTCTAGCTATCCTTAATTCTGGATTATTATAGAAATTTCGGAGATAATGTCTCAGCAATATGTATTTTCGGCGAGATTAGTTTATTTTTCTGAGATAAGTTTAGTTCCGCTCTTCTAAATGCCCTTCTTGCACTCTCCTTATTACGTCTCCGGATAGCCTTCTTGCCATACTCGCAAACTTCAGAGTGGAGATTATCACCTACGCTAGAAAGAAAAGAGAGTATCAGAGAGAAAAGAAAGAAGAATTTTACTTCTTTTTAAATGTTTGGCAGGAGATTGTGCCGGTTAATTTATCGATTTTATTAATATATTCGTCTGCCCGTGGCTACCTTATGGCTCAATGATGAATAGGCCATTGGACTGACATTGAATTCTCTTCAGATACCTCAAGGCATCCATTTCAGAGAGGAGGGACATGACGCTGTTTTTCGTTGGAATGTCGCACCTTTTCTATTAATTTACATATGATAGCGTGATCAACAACTTACCAGGATGTGTTAAAAAAAGGGAGGAAATTTAAATAATCCAAAAACAGTTTAATACTTATCAAATTAGCAAACAGTCTTTCCGTAGCAACAAGTCTCTTAAGGAGGGGAGAAATGTATGCTTCCAAAACATTCACCTTTACTCTCTTCTAACAACATTCCTGTTAAGCTACCTTATAAATAAGTTAAATTACAAATTACAAAAATGAAGCCATCTTTACAATTAAAATGGAATAACAGGCAATTAGTGACAGTTTTAAATGCAAACTGTCCAGGAAAGTGAGATCTTTTTACCATTGTGGAGCGTATGACGGCCAAAAACCTCTTGCCTCAAAGCGGCTGAAAGTCCAAAGCAAGTCCCTGAAAGCATGCATAAAACATTTAATAAAACATGTTATAAAAATATGAACAAAACGATATCAAACATAACACCTTAATGGCTCTAAATAAGAAAATCTGAAACTAAAATTAGACAAATTTAACCTTGTTGTTATTCATTGAATATGATAAGGATGAGGAGTTCCTGAGGACTCAAATAAATATTACCTATGTTTACTTTATAGGCATACTTGGAATGCGATGATATTAAGTACTATTAATTGCATACATAATACTGTTTCATATAATAAACCTATCTGAGGTATTTCTTTCATAAGTTTCAGGGTACGCGATCATTGGACAAACCTATAATTAATATATCAAAATAGACGGTAAAAGTCGATGCCGATTTTCCTTTTAATACATTTCAATACATACACCTCTTTAGCGTCTGAGTCATACATATTTTAAGAACCATTTATAATGAAAACTGTTTGGAAATGAGTTAAAACTCTTTCCTTATCCAGCAGTGAAAACTCAATAATCGAGAAGGGAGATACTAACTAAAGCTTTTTTCCCATTGACGTTTCGTATTCAAAATATCAACAGGTATTTCTTTTACATTTAAAACATTATTTGAAAATCGAAAGCTTTTGTCTATCCGATATTTGATATTGACTTGTGATGGTTTTGGCTCCCCTGAAAATATCTCCTGCTGAGTCTCACGATATCCTTCCGCTATATTTTCAGCTATTTCCTCATTTTTCCTCCTTCTTCACCTGTAGAGCTCACCCCGTCCACCGAGAGATTCGCTTCCCCGCCAACCACTTCATTTCGCTGGCGTCGATGTAACTTGATTTGAGACAGGATTGGGAAACCTTTTCCAATCGGGGGACCGGAACTCATTCCAGGGAGGGATGTCATCAGGTTTCATTTGTTCGGATACTTCATCGAATTAAATCAGCCAGGAAAATCGATGAGAACTCGCGGAATAATAGCGGAACAGTACATTTGGTTCATCAACACGGAGGATGATTGGAATTCGCAATACGCGGTCGTGATTACAGGAGAGGAGGCACAGATTTGGGTAGGCCATAAGTTAATCATACCACCACAAGAATCATCGTCCTCACTACTCTGATACCGATAAGGTGTTAATTAAAATGTAAGTATCTTACTATCGAGGCGCGAATTTTAACCTCTGAACTATTTAATAGCATTTTATTTACCAAGTACATTTGTTAGATGATAAAATACAAATAACTATAAGAAATAATGTTAATCTACGTTGTATACAAGAATAATCACATAGCAAATTATAGGTAATTTTGAATCTGCTCATAGAAAGTCCAAAATTAGTTTTTCAAAGGTGAGAAAGTCTTTGGGCTAATCGCTGAGTTTAATTTAACGATCTGAAAGGAGGTATTTACGAATCACTGCCGTAATGAAACTTCGTGTAAGTATCCTGAATGACAATACTGTTGAGCTTCGTGCATAACTTGCAGGATACGTATTAATTTGTCTCTTCGAATCTTAGCTTACGTGAGATAGTTTTCACGCTCTTGATATTGAGTAAACTAACATATATATATGACATGAGTAAGGCACTAATGTTTATTATTTTGTGTCAGTGTCAGTCACTCTTTTAAGTGTTGAGAATCCTTGAGCTACGAGGATGAACACTTCATTCCTTTTGAAAATACATAATCACCTCAAATGCTAAATCGTAAATTATTATGATTGTGGTGTCATTTTCTATGCTTCTAAAATACTTCGAGATGTTCAATTATTTTCACATTTTATCCTAAATTCAGCAAAGTGGACAATTGCTTATGATTTATGATTATCTTAATAATTTTAATTTTGTTACATCATAGATATATCCATATTAAGAGATTATTTAAAAATAATTTTAAATATTTTATCATCAGCATTTTCAGCTTTTAACCTGGAACATAATTATTACTCAGTTGATATATTTGATCTTATCTTATCAAACTATAAAATGGCAAGGAAACATTCTCATTATTTATGAATTGCTATGAAGGTTATCTAACAATTAATGTAACTGATGAATGTTGTTATTTCTCTCCATAATTAACACATTTATATGGCCCTATGAATGTAGTCATCTACAAAATAAATAATAGTTGAATTATTAATTTTGATTATGTTTTGATAAAGTTGACTGTAAATCTTAATTCAAGGGATATGAAATGAGTGGATATTATTTTTTAGATGTTTTCTGAGCAAAGGGTTCATAATATGAGCAGTTTCATTCAAATAATAAATTCCTTTTATGTTTAAAGTTATTCTTTTACCATCGGAATATATTTACTTTCAAATTCTGTAAACTGGATATGAATATGCTGATGCATGTATATATGGATGTGTGTGCATCTTCTTCTTCAAAACTATGCCATCAAAATCCTAATTTATCAATGCCATGTTCCTAACCTTCAAGGGCTATGGAACACGTTAGTGCCAGATTTTGGAACCAATCCATACTTGAAAATATGAATCCCCAAAAAAACTAAGCCTTGAAAGTGGCTCACATGTTTTTTATAAAGTACTCAGAAAATTGCACATTTGCTTATCCACAACAATATTCCAATATTACAACTTGCTGTATACCCGATAAGCCAAATCAAAAGGATAATGCCATAATATCAAAACATTTATTCAGTTTCTTCCTATATTATCAAATGATATTCTTATAGATTGCTTTTACCAGGAAAAACTCCAAACGACTATTATGTCAGTAAAAATAAACCTGCCAGCTTTATGAACTACTTCAGTTTGTATCCAAAAATGATTCTTTTTACAAGTATTTCCATAACAAACTGAACTACTTCAGTTTGTATCCAAAAATGATTCTTTTACCAAGTATTTCCATAACTACATGTACACAATTTATTTTTTTGTGCAGAAAAACATTTTCTAGCTTTCTTTTTTCATGTAAATTACCACAGCTATATACATGGAAAAAGCAATCACAAACAGTATACTGTCATTGAAACAATATAGTAATTTCTTGTAATATAGTTATGATTTGTGGAGCCTACTTCTGCCTTTCAATGTGTAAATATATTTTCATTACTAAGATAACTATTTATAGAAGCAGACATTCTTGAATGATGTCCTAAGATATTAGAGAATATCAGCCAAAATTTTCAAAATTGCCAGCAATGAATTCAGTTTAAAGGATTCAGTTACATTCCCCCACCAATGTTATGGTGACCTGCATATCTTTCCACATGACTCCTATTTTAAAAGAAGATACCTTCCTACCTTCTTTTAGACGCAATAAATTCAAAGGCGGGCTACTATGAATTAATTCTGAGCAAAATATTTTCAATTTACTGAGCATCTTTCTGAGATATGATAAGGGATCAGTGGTATAAATATATCAGAGAATGGAAAGATAAGAATTTCATCCAATTAACTCTTGTCAGGTATTTTTATGAACATCTAACATATAATAAAATTATTTGAAAATAGTCTAAAATAAAATTACTTGAAAATAGTCCACCATATATGGGTAGAAGGATATACAACAAATTAACAATTGATATGATAGACAAAAATTGTCTACAGATCATTTAAAATTCCTAAAAACATTTAAAAAGTTATTGATAAATAAATGTTATTATTCTATAAGAGAAATTTTTGAAGATGTATTGTAAATATGTAATATGATGTAAATGATTACTTAAATAATAATTGTTCTGTTGATGTATAAGGTAATGGATTATTTATATCATGTACTATGAAATGTAAAAGTTTATATTTGTAAAATAAAAATTAATTTTAGCTTTAAAAATAATTGTACAGCTAGCAGCATAAAAAAGTTACCACCTTCGATGCAACCAGCATAACTCGAGAAGGGCGAGTCTTCCAGATTCTCTGTTTTGAGCGCGCTTTTCGTCTTCCTCTTTATGCCTGGCACGTTTTGAAGGCTTTTGTGACGATATATATTTTATAAATAATTGCTGAAAGTCATTGCTTTTGCTGCGGTAGAAGCAGTATTGTATTATGAAAGTATTAAATTCGTATTTCGTTAAATCGGCTTGAATCTCAAGCGTAATTCGCTCTTTTTCATAAAATATTGGACATGAATTACTTTGGCTGCTCATATCTCCTCCTAACATAAAATATTCCATCAATGCAGATTTAGAATGAAATTTGTTATTTCAGTTAATGCTCCACATGCACGCAGGATGAACGTTTTCGTAAAGATTATGATACGATAATTAAGAGAATATGAACTACTGTAAATTAGGTCAACGGAAGAAGGGGAAATTAAAAAAATGTAATAAGAATAAAAATGGGGTAATAATGAAACAATACCTGCTATTAAAAATAATGATATGTGATAGTGGAATTCAAATAGGAAATAAGTTGCTAGTTTTCATTGAAAACGAATTTGTGAAAGTCGCCACGTTGTTTGGACGCCATTTACATTTGCAGGGAATTTTGATTTAAATAATTTAAATAGTAGCACACTTTATACTTTATGTGAGATGATATCAGTATAGGCCATCTGTCCTCGCTATAATCTCGCAATAATCTTTTCGCCATCGGGCTGCGAAAATCATTATCGTTGAGAATAGGGTCATGTTGTCGCGTATTTCGTCATGTAAATCACAGCTAAGGAATATATCAAATAATTATTGTCTATACAGAGTTATATTCTTGAAGGATACTCAGCCGAGGGCTCCGGTCGTTTAGGACTTACTACTATCGAACCTGTAGTCTTTTAACAAACCGCTTTATATTGTATGTGCGAACATTTCTTTTGAATAATTAAATCAGAAGGACTAGTCGCGCAGAGTCGAGTCAAGCACCAAAAGAATTGAATAATATACTTCTAATTATTTAATTCCTTTCATTTACACCTTCTCCGTAATAAATGTTTGAATGCTAAAACGATTAATAATTTCAACATTGGAAAAAGGTATGAGCCAACAATTTTAGACATAACAACTCCATTTTTAAAATATACACGTAATGCACTCATGCATGAATAATAAATTTAAATCTGCTACCACGGATTTCAGCGGTCAGTCCCCTTTGGTGCTATTTCTGCTCTCCTTGTTTTCGTCTACATAACGGTATATGAGTGCCATTCATACCGGCCTTCTCGACGAAACAAAGGTAGCTTCTCCGTGGGGGTGAGAGAGGAAAGAAAAAGGGTCTTCCATGTAGTGGTGACAGGATACGTTTTCAGTCCGACTAAAATTCGACGCATCTTTTAGGGTATTTGTGTGAGATAGAAAATTGCTTGAAAATGCCATTCTTAGATGTGGACGGAAATATAATGAAAAGTTCGTCAATGAAGGAATATGAATGGTGTTACAGTTAATTACTTATATATTTTTTACATAAAGCATGGAGACGATGAAAGGAAAATAAACAATGGGGATATGGAAAATTTTATGCTTACTAAGAAGAGAATGCTGATTCTCTTCAACACTAAGGCAATACATCTAAAAATGTAAAGATAATTTGGTAAACAGGCTCAGAAGTGATGTGCACAGATCCTGGGATGTAGGCTGTTTATAAGATTGAGAAAATGGTTCAATTACATGATTGAGAAAACGATGTAAGCCATTTTAAGAGAAAATAATGCAGGTTAGAAGGTGACCGGAAAAATATTTTTTCAATGGTTCAGCCAGAGAGAATGTAAATGAGATCAACCATTCGAAAAAGTTCCGATTTTTGTGGCAGTGTTCAAGTTTCATTTTCCTTACCTACTGCATTTGGTGTTATGTGAACTTACTTCTAAATCGTTCATTTACATCCAAAATTCATAAACCATTAACAATAGACCTATCATAGTCGAAATTATTTATTATCACTGTAAATTTATTTTGCTTCGAAAATTAGTAGGATATAATCACGTAGGCATATAAAAATATGCATACAATTTGCATACATTCATGCATATAATTAGAGCTTCCGCCAGTTAATCATAAATGCCGAGGAATTCACACATTTAAATTTCTGCACCTTCAAGATATCGTAAATGTCTTCCTTATCTTTAAACCAAAAAGTTTTAAGGAAGAATAGGCGAGGCCCATGAAACCAGCATTAATATTCAGCAGTAATAGATTCTCCTGACAATAAGAAATATTTCCCCAGAAGGGAAGCTTTATCCATCTTATTTAAGAGTAATTATGGGTAATAAGTATGAGATGTCAGTATTTCTAGTGCTGTATCTGATAATGGCTGATGGACTTAACTGGCCTCTCATTAAAAAAAAGGAAAGGGAAAATACGAAGCCTAAATTCTAATTATTAAACGGCTGTTACCGATGTAAGGGCAACTCGAATTGATTACGCCTGATTTAGTAGTTTTACTAAATGTAATTTCCGTAAAAATATAGTCATTGCTCAACGACTATAAGAAATGGCGGAAATAACTAAGGACAAAGATTCAAAATTTCTTATATAACGCTATTTCACAAAGTAACGGCTTCTTCAATCAATTTGACTATAAGGAAATTATTCAGAGAACTTGAACCAAAGAAAGCTGCATCCATTGCGAAGGAAATTGATTACAATCATCGGGAAGGGGTAATCTGAAGATTATTGATATTCTGGGCAGGCAGACGTTTAGAACTAGTTCCCCTTAATGGATAAAAGAAAGTTTAACTAAATATTGTGACCGGGTGTAATCGTTAAAATTCCGTAAGCTACGCGTATAATTTTATCATTGAGAATCTTCAAGGGATCTGAGAAGAGCACACAAACACTGGGAACGGTCTCCCAGACTGCCCATGTCTCGGACCGTCTCTGCTTTCAGCAGTAGAATTAAACATATATTAACCATAGAAAGATCACTCCCGTAGAAACTTAAGCTTCGTAAAATGCCAATTCCAATATTACGTTCTCAATATTTACATTCAACTTTTCAGGCCTTTTTCGCTATTTCTTCTAACCAATGTTTTTCATAAACCTTTGGGACATCCTTACAAATCAATCAACAACAAAACGGGAAAATTTAAGAGATAGCTATTTGCGTAAACTAGCGTTCCTTTGGTTCTTTTTTATTACTATCATTGGATGTATAGGGTTTTCAATTCTTTTATTCCATTAAAAGATAGACACAGTTATTAGTTTCGTAGATTTTAAGAACCTTTAAAATTAATATAAAAAACACCAAAAGCAAGTGAATATATTTTTTCTCTCAGTGTTGATGATAGCCAAAACGTTAAACTCATCTTGATTCACTTATAAAATTTGCTAGTATATCTCACCTGGTTTATAAAATA
This sequence comes from Sympetrum striolatum, assembly GCA_947579665.1. Lineage (NCBI taxonomy): Eukaryota > Metazoa > Arthropoda > Insecta > Odonata > Libellulidae > Sympetrum > Sympetrum striolatum. Next base: position 17,128,274 of record OX388350.1, read on the forward strand.
AAAAATAAGGATGTCATTTAAATACGTATTTAAACTCAATTATAATCGTCATTACTGTAACACACACGCAATAACTTGCCCATTCTGTGTCGAGTACTAAAAACTCATACCTCTAGCCAAGTCTTAGGTTTGATTAGACCTCGATTAACCCATTGTCATGCAAAAGTAACAGATCTACGGATAGCGGTCTTATCATTTTCCATAACTGATAATTAAAAGATGGTTTTCTTAAAATACTGAGAACTTTGAAATAAACAAATTGTAATACTCTTCGGAGGTGATTCGTTGATCAATAAATAGCTAAAAATACGAGAGGAGTAACTTTTGAGAAATAAAATTTCGAGAATTTTACCAAAAGGACGTCTACCGCTGGCCATTTACTACAGTATTTACTGGAAGCCATTACTTTGAAACGATAAGGAATCCATGGATCCAATTTTTAGGACAGTGGTTTCATCAAGCTATTTATTATTATTTTCATTTAATCCACATCAGATAAACAGTGAGATCTCGTAAGTTTTAGGCCGAAGAACATACAATATTTCTAATCTGTTGCTCTGCAGTCCCACTTTATGAGAGATTTATTTCTTCGAGTCATTCTTCTAATTGCGAGCTAAAAATTAAACATATATCAGAGAAGGCTAGCGAACACATTATTTTAGATAACATCAAAATGAATCAAGCAAATTGCAACCCAAATACTCTTCTACCAACGAGAAAGTTTTTCCTTTCCATTCCCGTTTGGCAACAAAAGGATTATCTTGCCCTTCTCCCCCACCTATTCCGTTTTGTCCTGTTTAACAGTTTTCCCGGTATTCTACCCTTTCAAGGGCAGGTAACATTTTTGTTCCCTTCTTTTCTCCAGGCACATGCCATATGGAGGATCGCGTATTTATGTAAATGTTGAAGATAGTGATAGTAAGCGTCGAAGCTAATTGTGTGAATTTTTCAACAGTGTCGTTATCAGGATAATTTAATTTTACAAATTAATGGATTATACAATCTATAGTAGTCACGAGAGTAAGGGGAAATGGTAATCTAGAAAAGAATTTTCGTTATTTAAATCAATCGAATGAGCTTTAACTTTGAGGAACTCCATAGGTAACTAAACACAAAGAAATAAATAATTTTGTCAAAGTTATACGACTTTCTGTGTGGAAGTTTTGGCACTTTTATTTCCTTGTGTTTATTCCTTACTTATTTCTCTTGATAATAGAACGATTTTCAATTGGGAAAGTTAAACGAAAGGTGTCTAAAAGCAATCAAATTACAGTGATCTACCGAATCATGCACATATCTTATATATTAAAATTCAGCCTGCGTATGTTTGTGCCCGCAAAACTCGAAAACCACTCGGTCAATTGACTTGAATTTTTTACAGAACATTGCATTCAAATATATATATATATATATATACGAAAGTGTTTATATTGTAAAAAATGGTGACACTTCGTCCTTGCTTCGATCCCAGACGAGTCAAAGCATTTCCGTGAGAAATGCACGTAAAGTTCATTTTTGTCTCTGCATGCTTCATTTCTTTTGCAAAATTAAATTAAAAATAATAGTCATACGAGATTGAGACAAGAACCAATAGCAGAGTAAATGAATAGAAAACCTTATTTTGGTCGTTTATTGTTGTTTCCGAATTGAATTTTTGAGATATTTTACGGAATACACGAAAAGTTTTGTGAGTATAAACAGCCGGTCCCCCTGACGACAAATGCCATTTTTAAAATCCGAGATCCTGCTTTTTGGCCTATTTGAAATTAGGAAGAAGAGAAAAGTTGCTGGTTTCGTTCACATTGATGAGCATAATCAATCGTTGGAAGTGATTTATACGATCGATTTTCGAAAAACGAAATGTGAGTTAATTTGATACCGAATGTTGTATTCAGTTAAATTCATTTGTATTGTTTTGGAAATGATTTAATAATCTGTTATCGAAAATTAAAGTGAGAGTGACTTTGAATGCTGCATTCAATTCGATTCATTTCTTTAGTTATCTTCCAGTTGATCGTCGTCAAATTAAATAGTACGCGTTAACACATCAAATGTTGCGGCAGATAATGGATAGTAGTAAATGATCATTATATAAATAACGAAAATTCTCCATCCAAACGCGAGAGCCGAGCTAGCGTAACGTACCATGTTCTCCATCTTTCTTTTCTCTCCCTCCCTTTCCGAGAGAAAGGCTCGCCGGCCCGAATTTTGGACTTAGAATTTCTTGGTGGGTCAGGGGTGGTAACTTTTTTTTGCTGTTAGCTGTACAATACAGATGAGATACCAACCTGCAAACAGTGCCTTTCTGTGCTCTGTATTAATAAAAAATTCTATTCTATTCATAAGAAATTATGAAATTATCTGAAAAGAGGCATTAGGCTACTGGGAAGGTATATACTGGAGAATGCAACTAGGATCGATAAAAAGGTGAAAGGGTTTAATGAAAACACAAACTTCTAAACCTGCCTTCTGACGACCTAAGAAAATTCCCTTATGTCCTATATTTACAGTTAACATCATGGTGCATGTTCACATGCTGATTGTATAATTTAGACCAATTTTCTTTGGAAAACTGAGATTAAAATCTAAGAGTAGAAATACATAAGTGAGGAATCCAAATCTTAAGTTGAGAAATTAATTACCTTGACAAATTTTTTTGTCAAAATTGTTGTTTTGTAATAAGAGATTAAAGTAAATCATCAATTGGAGTTGAGTATCAGTTGTAGATGATCCATTACAATTATTAAACCATAATATTTTTTAGAATAAATGATTACATCTGAGTGAGAAATTGCTCAACTTCATATGGTTTAACTCACTAATATGAATAGGTAAAACAACCTTGACTACTTTTACTAAAAACTAAATCTCGTCAAAAGAGAAGTGAAGTTGTTTTGACTAAAAGAATATATTTATAAAATTTTCTTTACATTGATATCCCTACAATAGCTTGGTGCATTTTTCTGTCTCATGGATTTTTCCAGAGTGAACATAAATCTTTAACTTAAAACTAAATTTGAGCATCTTCAGGAAAACCCAGTCTCTATTTCTATTTCAGATTGATTTTCTTAAATGCAATTGAGACATTCATTTCTCAAAAAACATAAAGGGTTAATACAGTGATGTTTACCTCTTGTAATTGACCAGAATCAATATAAATGGATGACCAGTCTTCATGTCTGATGGATTCATATTGATGTTATTCATGCTATTATTGATGTTTGTTTAAAAATTATGATTTACTCTCTACTCTGTATTTCCAGTAACACAGGTGAATATAAAATATGAAATTTACTTTATTTCACATAAATGGCTATTTAAAAAAACACTATCTACAAGTTACTTAATTATAAAGAGCATAAACAAAATTTTTATTAATAATTATAATAAATTTTGAAACAAAGATCAAAAAGTAAATAAAAAAGTAATAAAAATAATATCATTTATTTGCCAAGGGACAATTATTAAACATACATTGTATATAGCACATCAAAAAAAATACAGAATATATGCATACACAAGAAAAAAATAAGTAAGTAAACAGATACAAAATATTTAGCTATACAACAGAACAAGTGGACTGAAAAAGTTGCATTGACAGATATTCATTAATAGAGTAGAAACAATGGGACGGTAAAAAATCTTTTTGCTTGTGTTTAAATAACATGAATCCCATAGGGGTTAAGGAAAGGGTAAAGGTGACTTTGCACATAAGGGCATGCACCCAGGAAAATTCCCAAGGAAAAACGGACTTGAAAAAAGTCTGACAGGGCCGGGAATCGAACCCGGGATCTTCCTCTAACCGGGAGGCTGCCTTAACCATCTAGGTTACCCGACCAGAACATTTCAACAAAAACAATCAAACATCAAAAACAACATTTCAACAAAACAAACAAAAACATTCAAACAAAACCCCATAGGGGTTTTAAGCACATTGGGAAGTTTGTTAAATAGGCATAGGCCCATGGATTTAAAGCCACAGGCAGTTTTCTTTCTACGGACAAAGTGGATGTGCAAATTATTAAGTTGGCGGGTACTGTAGCTGTGTAGGATAGAATTTTGGTCAAATTCATGAAAATTCATGTAAGTTGAATATTCAGAGATTTTTGGTAGATTTCTATAAAAATACTATCTAATCAATTAATTTTGTTCCAAAATGGAGGCTGCTCAATTAAAAACAAATTTTATTCCATTTAATATCAAAAAAATTAGAAGCTATATGTAATCTTTGTGTTTTTTACTCTTGCAGCTTTCCTTACATTATTATTATACCCTTTTATAATCTCTCAGCATATCATTTAAATGAGTATTAAGCCATTTTCTTAATTAAACTTACATCAAATTTCTTTATTATACCCAGCTGTGAAGCACCATTCTTGCCTATTCCTATTCCTCAGTCATAAGTCAAACCGCCATAAGTCTTATAGGTCGTAAGTCGACAACTGACTGTATTTTTATGGCTGTCATGGATGTACGTTGAGTGTTTTAAATATCACCTTGTGTTTTTAATGGTTAATTCTTATTCAGAATATTTATTTAATAGACTGAATACTCTGCCATTATTTATCAGATGACTCATATGGGTTGCTAGGAGATGTTGATACTTAATTTAACACTCAAAGTTGGTTCATGTTAGAATAAGGCTAAAAAGCAGGTCTTTATTTCATCAAATGTGGTACTCATTGGACATAATCTTCCTGTAGTGCTGTATTTCTATTATGGATTTGGGGTGATAGAGAAGGTGTTCTTCAAGAAAAATTCTATGAAAAATTATCAAAACATTAAAAGGAAACTAGGAAGGATAGAGCATATACAATTTGTAAATGATCTACTTTTGAGAAAGCCTCTTTAAAGTATTTCATACAACTTAAAGAGACTCATATCAATGTATACCGTAAATTTTGACTGAAATGGAAATTACCGTGAAAACTATTCATGGAACTGAAGTTGTTGCTACATCAATTCGTCATTGATTGATATTTTAAATATAAATAAAATTGAAATATCTATGTACTCAATATCGAAAGAGCTATCAGGCTGACTTTTATAATTTACCTAGGGGATTATTTGGGACTCCATCAAACAAAATATTTTTGTATGTCACATTTTCACAAATACTGATAAAGTTACTGTCAAAGTTTATTTGACGATTAGGAGAAAAATCATGAATGTGTAACTTGAGATTAGCTCAGAAGGTTGATTAAAGATGCTCTGTCAAGACAATTCTCGGAGGAAGGGAGAATATGTTCAAGAGCATTTTTACTCAACCAGCATTTAAAACCTTACTTAAAAAAAAAGACTGCATCTTATATGTGATCATATTACTATATTAAAGTGGCTGCAACGTATTTCTTATTGGGTAATTCATGTATTTGGGAATAGCGAGAAGATCTTCAGATTTTTGTTTCTGGGTGGAAATTCCATCCAGCTTGTTCTCGGAATTCTTTTTCGATTATCCTTTTCCTGGATCCCGAAGAAATCTTTTCAGGAAAATTCACCCTTTGAACCTTGTTGTACTCACAAAGGAAAACTATTTAATACTTACTAAGTTTTTTTCCAGGCAATTTGTGTCATTTTAGACAGTACTGGGTAGGAAAATCCAAAAATCGGCAATAACGTAAAGTTCACGGATCTAATGTTACTTTCGACGACTTGCTTTTCATCCGATATTTTGGTAGGACTCGGATTGTATAATGAATGAGATAGGTGAGTGTTAAAAATTACATTTTTTTAAAGTATATAAATAGTTTTGGAAGAAACACGTAGGCCAAATGTTTATGGCTATATTTCTCCTTATTATAAAGGAGTGAGGATATTATATATATTGTGTTGAAGGTGTAGAGTGTAATTAAGGGGAGAGCATTTATAGTTTCTTAGTTGACGATTCCATTAGGGGCTTCCGTATTTATGTACATACGCGCAACCAATGAGTACGGCAGGTATAAATTTGTCGCATATATCCAATGGACTGTTAGCAGGGCCGGATTAAGGGTAGGGCCGACGGGGCCGCGGCCCGGGGCCCCCACAAAAATGTTTTGCGTTTGTACCTATCGATGATGGTGACTAATTGTACTAGTGAAAGGTCGTTTTTGAAAATGAAATTGACCGAAAGTCGACTTCGTTCGAGCATGGAAGAAGATCGACTGGTTCATTTGGTACTTCTCAGTTCAGGAAGAGACATACTTCGCGAAATAACTTTTGATGATATTTTTAAGAATATCGAGAATGAGAAATGCCGTAAAAAGACTTTTTAATATTAAAATTTTATAGTACATTTGTTACTACTGTATACAGATGCAATTTGAAACAATTTACTTATGTTTAACTCTACTGACTTCTACGCTGTATTAGATGACAAAGTTAAAATTGTGATAATAAATCAATAAAATGAATTGAAGACATAATCTTATTGTATAATGTAATTAATTTTTGACCGCAAAAGGGCCCCCACACATTGATCGGCCCTGGGGCCCCCGAATTCTTAAACCGGCCCTGACTGTTAGGGAAACTCGACAGAAATTCTCTAGAGGGGGAACAATGCTCGGGAAACATCGGAATGCACAGCATTGGACTAAATACGTAACATTCATGCCACTCCATTTCAATATACACTAATGGCTTCATCTCGCATGACTTTGCAGAGCAATAGACATGACAGTTTCATCTTCAGATTCATTGCTAAGAAAAACTCGGAAGCTCCAACAGCGATCTGGTGAGGAGAAGATGATGAACTTAAGGCACAGAGGCTTGCGTGGGATACTTAGGTTTGAGCCCCACTTACGGCTACATTTTTCATTTCTGTTTATCCTTAGCGCTCTAGTGGTTACATTTCATTAGATACAGATTAGTAAAAGAATTCTCATATTTCACTTTTCTATTTTTTTATTCGACTTTCACGGGATCAAAAAAAAAAGATAAAGACTTTCTGGAAAATGAACAGTCAAAAAGCCCCAAATAACGAAGAGGTTTAAAAAAATCTCCAAGAACCGTCTTTGAATGCGCTCCGTATACCGTTGCCGCCGATTTTTGGAAGCGAAAACCCGGATTTAGATTTTAGATTTAGATATATACCCCGCGAGCGTATGGCAGGGGGTGTAATACACCACTATTATTTATTCCTCCCTATTAGCATATCTAATAGCCTGGGGAAAAAACGACCAAAAGTAATTATCCGTCTTTGCGATTACTTCCCTGTAACGCTTCGTCGATGCCTCTCGGATTACCGACCTTCTAAGAAACACCTGAAGGCTCTTTGAGATCTCTTAAAATCTCTATTTCATTATATACCGTTTTAAATTTTTTCTTTCCTTACCGAGGGACCCAGAAGAGACTTTTAGTCTCAATCTCGCCCAAATAAAGACGAATATAATTTTTATTAAATTAAATAACTTAAAGCGTATCTCTGAAATGTGCCTTTAGGTTGGTCATCGTTCTGGAAATGACTGAATCTTCCCCGCTATGAAAGAGAAATTAGTGAGAACGATAGTTCTTGATTTGCATTTATATTTATGCCGATTTGCATTCACGAGAGACCTTGTTCATATCTAAAAGTACACCATTTGTTTCCACCGCTGACATACTCTATCACTTTATACCCTCGCAAAGATTTCGTCCGGCGCCGTTCCGAAATGCCTAACCTTTCGCATCTATAAATTGTTCGAACACTAACATACTATCTCTTTTGGGAAGAGCAGCGCAAACAGCCTTTTTCTCTCTCATCTCTTTGTTTGTCTCATATGAAACAACGCGCGAGCACACGTGCGACCTTTATTCCCATTCAGAGAGCATCCCACTCTCACACGCAGCCTCTGTATCCGCCTACTTTAGCCCTTTGCAATCTACTCCACGCGCTATATTTCCCTCCATTTGTGACATTCCTCCAACCACCTCACTTTGTTTTCCTCTTTCTCATGTTCACGTATTCTATCATACAGTTTACCAGTTGAATCCGTTTTCGCTCCTCCTTCCTCTTCAATCCCAATGATCCAGAGCACCGAACCGAGCCTCAGAAGGACTATCAATATAGCGGGAATGAAAATCGAAAATTTACTATCGTTGAAGCTTGAATGTCAACAGGGAACCGTTATTCTTGTTCCGATATCTTGTCTCTCATTCCAATTAAGCTTACGCTTGAGTTTATAAATATATTTAACATACAACTCAATGAATAACGCTAATATTTTAACATGCGAACGACATTAGACTCTCTATTTCACGCAAATGTTTCAAAATTTAATTAAATATAACTGTATCACAGTTAAAATAACACATATATTTCAAAACTGTAATAATTGAGATTTTGAGCGAAGAAACACGGCTTTTACTGGCTCGATTGAGGGTGACTGAATATAACCGGAAGTGACCGAAATCAGGCGTTATCATTGAATCGTGGCGAAAACCGAAACGAAAACTTTCGGCGCGATGCCCAGAACAAAGCAGGGTAACGATCATTAACTCACAATTTCTAACTCATTCTTTGTCTACTCCTCGGTTGCATCTTCCTTTCTGTTTCATAGCACCTTCCTTCCATTATCGCCGTTTTCCTGTCTCCTTTTCATTTTCAAATAATTCAACATCCACCTTTCCTACATCAACTTTTTAGATTCACTGTTCTTGCTCAACTTAACTGGCAAATTTGCTATGACTCCTAGCAATCGGTAGTTTTTTATTCATATTCCATGTAAAAGTTTATTATACACAGTTTATGTGTATAGGTCGACTTGTTCTATCAAATCTTGCGGTTGAGGGAATTTCATCCAAAAAATAATATCTTCGCTATAAAATTACGGGAATGTAAGCCGCCTCTTTTTTTAATGTCTTGCACTTTCCAATTTACAATCCAATCGTTTCAAACACATTCTCTTACATTCATCAATCTATATATATATATATGTGCGTCTCATCTCTCTAGAATATCATCAGATTCCTTCCCCCAGTTCTTCTTCAGCCCATTTCTTTCCCGTTCCCCAAACCTTAGATTGTATGATTTTGAGATTCTACATTCATCCGAACAACGCACAACAAATTTATGATATTGTTCGTGCATATCTTTTAACTGCACTTATATTACTTGTGCGTACCCTCTCACACAAAATGGTTTTACTACTTTACATTAAGGCAGACGAAACAAGGCTTATATAAAGAGCACTTTTTTTGGCAACGCATGTACTAGCCATCTCTCTCTTACCTACGTTTACACGCTTTCAACATCTGCTTCCATACTGTGAACCGAAGGCGACATTCAACTGTAGGACACAAATTGTTCAATCAATACACAGTGATATCCCGTTCTAACGTTTTCCGGCTCTTAAGTTGAAATTTTGAGGTCCCAGGTACAACAGCATCATTTTTGGTATATATAATTCCGCTTTTAAAGTTTTTATAAATAGAACCAACATAAATATATCTTACTCACCATTATCTTCGTTTATATTGAATAAATTCTATGTCCGTCCAGTGGTCTGTTCATAAATGGGCCATAACGTAGCCACGGGTAGACGGAAATATCAATAACATCGATAAAATAACCGGCATAATCTCCTGCCAGATACTTTGAAAGAAGTGAAATTTTTCTTCCTTTTAACTGTTTTCATCTCTTTTCTTTCTACCGTAGGTGTGTTTCTCCACTCTTAAGTTTGCGATTACGGCAGGAAGGCGATCGGGAGACGTAATAAGGAGAGTGCAAGAAAGGCATTTAGAAGAGCGGAACTAAACTTTTCTCAGAAAAATAAACTAATCTTGCCGAACATACATATTGCTGAGACATTATCTCCAAAATTTCTATAATAATCCCTAAACGAAGATGGCTATAGGATGAGCTGGGAAGAACGATGCCATCTCCAGTCGCTTGTTAAAAACGCTTCAAATTCAAAAATTCCCGCAATGTGACGACTTCTGTGACGTAAGTAAGCGGAAAAATTTTAAACTAGAATAGGTATTAGAAAACGAATACCAGATGGCTCTATCAAGCACGCTACCCTCAGACCACTTATTCAGGCGCACTTAAATAATTAATTTCAGGAAAACATAATTAAACTAGTTAACCCCCGTACATCTTATAGTTAGACTATACCTCCACCAATCGGTGTGTTCATCGCCTATCTGCAGTTACTGAAAACTTCGTAGTGAAGCAAGACACAAAAATTTGAAAGAAAAGAAACCAACACTAAGAAAAGAAAGAAGAAATTAATTCTTTCGGTAATTTGGCAGGTAATTATGCCAGTTTTGGAATCGGTACCATTATGGCCTGATTCGCCCACGTGGTGCCATGATTTAGCCAGAGATGGACATCGAATCCTCCGATCACATCACTGAGTAATAACGTGCCAATGACTCTCATTTTCCTGACCCCTCTAAACGCACGTTTATACGACGGTATAAACGTGCAATGACGAATATATCAAACTTATGTATATATATATTACAGATTTTTGACGTGGGAATTCACTAGTATATTATACCCTAAAACCTGTCCAAGGCGTAAACCTGCCCCTGTAACCCGGAAGCATCAATAATATCACTGCACTTACACAAGGTTTTTTAAAATTCTTCTGCTCGGAGCTTGTGGACGTAGTAAATGAAATTTTAGTTCCAGTAATGAACGACCGAGGTAACAGAGAAACATAGACAAAACATAACAAGGAAGAAATCGAAAAACAGATAATACTTTTGGTCCTTCTTTTCGCATACTACTACTTAGAGAAGCCAATAGGATGGAGAAGGTAGGGTTATTTGTGATACTGCCGTTCGCCACTGGCAGCTCACGCGGTATACAGTGAAATCCTGTTCTAACGTTCTCGTTTCTAACGTTTCCCTGCTCTTAGGTTGAAATTTTGAGGTCCCAATTACAGCAACATCATTTTTATTTTATATTATTCCGCTTTTAAAGTTTTTCCTATCATTTAATGTAAAATTTTTTAAGTGGTACGTTATATAATTCAATTTGTGTAATTTAACAGTTAAAAGTTGATTTTTGACTTCGGGAAAAATAAAGTCCAACCTCAATTTTGATGTAAATAGGAAAACAGACTATTGGCGCTTGTATTCAGTTATTGAGGACATGGCAATCAATATTCAAATACACCAATGAAATGTGTATTCAGTGCTTTTTCTAGTGAACTTTATAGCAATCATTGTTTTGCACAACTCTCTTTCCTCCCCAAAGCAAAAACAAGAAATAGAACAAGACTGAAATATTGTACAACTGAAAATATAAATTTAATAATGATTTTTATTACTTTGGCACATATATCTGTAAAAACTTCAAAGTAGGAAAACGAAAGACTTTTATTATTCTGTGCGAATGTGGTTACATAACTTTGTTTTTCGCATCATACGTTTTTTCGCATTTAGAGTCGATTTCCCTTAGTCCGGTAAAAATACGTTGGATCGAGATTTCACTGTACTCGCAACACGCACACAACATGCCGTCATTCGCTATTCTATAATAATGTCGAACACAAATTCATTTTGGTAACTTTGTGTACAGATCATTTATCTGCCTGACTCCATCCAATAATTTTCTATCCAATTTTTAATCGGCGATATTGCTCATAATATAATTTTATCTCATTGGCCTTAATTTAAAAAAATTATATTTATACATTTTTATACATTTTTTGTTTATTTTCTTTTGTTGTCTTTTAAAAATTTCCTATAAACTATGTTTCTGATAATTTTTAGTGTATTAGACCTTTTGTTATTTCATTTGTATGTATTTCTTAATGAAATTTTATTTTATTAATTTCTTTGAGATTTATCTCCCATTGTTCAACGTTTATTATAATTCATCTATAATGAATGTCATTTTAGTGAAGTTAATTTATTTTATCTGATTCTTATATTGATTGTGCAGTTAAATTTTTTCCCCTTTCTTTTTGTACAGTTTTTATATTTTCACTTCCTGTCTATCATAACTCTTTTCTTTCTCCTTCATCAAAAATATAGTTTTCTATCTGTAGGTTTCGCAGGTTTTTCACACTCTCATTTTGTGAGTGTTTTCCTGCAATGGATTTTTTTCCTGAGCCCTCAGCTTAGGTTTATTCAATTCACATACTACTTTTCTTCGTGTACTTTTGCTAACTGTGTCTTTCTTTCTGTCCCTCATCTGACGATAGGTTAGATGTAAGAAGAGACTCCCTAGTCTCAATCTCGCCCAAATAAATACCTCTTATTATTATTATTCATTTTGTTTTCTTGAAATTGAATACTATAGCACGTGTAACTCAACAGGACGTCTTCAACTCATAGTAATCTGGCTCATTAAAGGAATTAAGAAAAAACTATCTCATTGCATCTTTTGCCTAGTAAGCCTCGTATCCTCCCCAGGGCTTCTGGTAAGAGGAACTAATATTCAATCCGGGCTTCGGGTTGACTACTTATGAACGCGAACATTGCAGAGTTGTTTACTCGTACAGGCTTTCTCTTTTGTACATTCATACTTTACAAGCACATAACAAATTAGGTCTAAATAACAGCTATGACAATTAGTAAGCATCACAGATCTTCACATACTCCTCCTCCACGGGTGTATACTGGCAGTGGAAATATATTTCTTAGTTACTTTGTAATTTTGTCACCAAAAAAATCACTCCTGTTGACTTTTCCTTCTTGTCATATCATTTTCTCTACACCTGAATTCTCACAAAATAAATTGAAACTACGGATCAAATAGGAGAATAATATAAAGATATAAAAGATGTACCAAAATAAAATGTATGTATTTAAGATGTCCCAAAATCGCCTGATGAAGAAAATACCTAACCAACAAACTAGTACTGCTATCGGTTTCTTCATTATCGATATTTATAGAATAATTATCATTTTGATAATCTTCCCTTCCGCCTAATTTCTCTCTGCCCTCATTTTCCTTTCTTCCCGTATCTTTCATTTCCTCCCTTCCCTTTTACACCCCTCCCATTCCCTGGCTTCCTCCCCTCTCCCATAACTTCCCCCTCTCCCCTTCCTCCATCTAACACCTATCCCATTGCCTCCTTTCACTAGCCTCCCCTTTCCCCGTATGCTTCTCGTACATTTCCCACCCCCCGCGCCCCTCTCCGATGTTTGGATCGATCAAGCTGCTCCTTGTGTCGAAGGCCCCAACGGGACCAAGGAGGGGAAGGCAGGGTGCACTGAATGAGCGCCGCCCTCCTTGAGGGCGACCCTGGAATGGGTCGCCGATTCCTCCCCGTTTTGGAGAGCGGCTTCCCTTAGAGAGAGGTCGCTTTGGAGAATATGCGTGCGTCCGAGACAGCAGCTGAGGTCCAACGGCCTTGCGTTGACTGGCTCATTAATACGTCTCTAAAAGGAGAGGCAATTGCACGGGGAGGTGATGAAAGTTCTCTCATACGAGAAAAATCCCTATTTTAATTGATGGAAATTTACGCCTTTCGGAGAATCAACATGGAAAAAATCATTGTTTCAATAATTATTTTTTACATTAAAGATGCAAGTGGCCCAAATGTGGTGGAACGATCTGTGAATCGTAGGTTTCCTTTCTCAACAGTACTAAAAAAACCATTCCTCATCAAATGAGGCATAAATGTAAACTTATTTGCACCAAGGATAAGCACATCGCAGATTTGAACGGCCCGTGAAAAGTTTTGTGTAGGAACTCACCGTATTGCTTCGAGAATATGATAATGTCTTGAATTTAAATTGGTATTAAGCGGTCTTGGGATGAGAACCTCGAAGTACGATGATGCTATCATTGTCTTTGAAATTATAAATTAACTCCCTGATTCAATTTGGTAATGTGACTATAACTAGAATTTGGCGGGAGAATATTCTAATGATTAATTAGTCCAAAAGGAACATAAACGCCAATTCCTCCCTTACGTAAAAAAGAGTGTTTTTAAGAGAAGTAATCAAATGATATTCTCTGTTTGAATGTTTCTTTCTCATGATTTAACATTTAGATATCAGATTATCTTGAAGAATTCCTAAATTCTTGGAGGAAATAAACTGATAAATCGTAGGTAAATTTATATCGCTAGACTTATAAATTAATCTTATAAAAAGGCTTAAAATTACTATAAAAGGCATTAAATGTGCTGAAATATCAGAGAATTACTAAAATCTCAGATATTTTACATTCATTTCACGGGAACACTATTTAACACTAACTACACATAACCATTTAAAGCAAAAAATTGTATTTAAAGTCATAAATATTCAGATTTAACATTTTCTCGAATTAAGTGCACAACATTTTTAAAATTTCTTTGGGTTAGTTGTTGATTGAAGGTAAACAGAATAGGGGAATCATATATTTTACATAGCATTGCGCGGAGGAAAAAAAACCTCAGCGAATCAACTGTAAGATGCTGAGAGGAATCCACAATCATATCGTAGAGGATCGAAAGACGTATTTTTTATATGAAACTTCTGAGCTCGAGAAAATTATTTCAAATTATTTTGGCAGCCGTTTAAAGATGCACCTGAGGTGAATCCATTACCGTCTCGCCCATCGTATTGGCTCTGCTAATATATACTCTTACGTGATCCCCATTCCCTATCTAAAGCCTTTGGTTGCTAATAGTGGAGGGGTAGGAGTTCAAAATGGACTTCGTATTGAATATTTATGTATAGGGAAACACCCTTATTCACGTTCACTGCACTCAGACACGTAATACAAGATCTTGCTGAGGCATTTTTTCTGTTTTAAAGCGAAAGATACGGCGCCTTATATTTTATTTCCTAAATATTTTCTTGGTACTTCTTGGAAAAGAATGGAAAGATGAGGATATCATAGGGATATATTCACATAAATTAACCTTTTAATCTTCATAAAACAGGTCATATTTTAAAATGAATACGAAAATATACATTATATTGCTCCCTACATAATAGTTACTTCACTCGCTTGCAGATACTGCATTTATATGATTTAATTAAAACATTTTAGATATCCTTGAAAGCGTAGTTTAATTTAAATGAAGCTGGCAGGAAAATCTTTAGGTAGGAATTTCTCATTTGCATTGCTGGGATCTCGGTGCAGTTGGAGGTCCAGGAATCCTTGGTTCGTAATCCCTAACGAAAACAGCGGTGGGCAAAAAACACATCAGCGGAGAGAGCATCGGGAAAAGAATTATCACCCTTTAACGGCTAATCGATTAGCATGAGTGCTAGAGAACGCGTTCCACGTCGTCCGAAAGCAAAAATGTGCATTCGGTTTGTTTTCAGTCTGAGAGAACCTCTTTTAGCTTTTTAACTTCTAACGCTAGGTGGAATCACGAATGGGGGCACTTCGGTGCCGTTAGGAGTCTTTTTAATTCGTAGAAGCGACCAACTGTTTGCTTCTCTCCCTACTTATCCACCTTTATCTCCCAATTGAACCTCTGCACTTTTAATCATATGAGCCATGAAATCCAAACGATACCGTTACACTCCTACATTGCTTTAAAATATTTTTGAAGCTATGAATAGTAAACCGATTGTAATCTCTGCATACGAATCATAGATTTAACCAAAGACTTAACGTTTCCTCTAAGTTACAGTCAAAGGAAAAACGTCATTTAAGGCGCGAGGGATTAATTCTAGCTTATTTTTCTGTTTTGTGAACGAAAATATCAAGAGGGTTTGAAAAAGGGGAGATGAAGTTGAAGTGAAATAACTGGATTTGAAAATGGAATTGGATGAGCTAAAAATTTGAAGAAATATATTTATGAAATACTTCTATACTGCACATTAATCACAGTATGAAATGTGTAATTTTTGTGATTTTTATTCAGTATTTAATACAGTATAAAATACTCGTATATAGTATTAACAGTTCTAAGTTACTATAAAAATGTTAGAAAAATGAATGTCGCATGAAAAGTTCACCGGCTGATATCTCCGCAAATGAATCAAAGTTTAAGTAAAGACGGTGCCTCTCAAATAACTAAAATTTATTAAAGATGTAACAATTACGTCTTGAGCTTTCCAATTTGCTATTATTTTTATCGATGAAATATCAATGAAATATTCGCCAATTTAAGAATTAATTTAGTTCATTAATAAAAAAAGCAATCAGCAAAATTAATTTTAATGTTTTCAACTGCTACTATTTCATGATTTTAATTATTTTATTTTCGCTTTCATTTTACTTGACTTTGTTATACCAAAATATCTTTTAACTAATAATGTATATTTAATAATCTTTTTCTTTCGTTTATTTTTCATACGAACATATTTCTATTATTTTATCTTCGAGAAACTATTTATGTATGATCCTTCCTTTCAGGTCTGCCTTAACTAGCTTTCTCCATAATATTTTTTAAGTATCTGTAGCTTAGCAGATTCTTCATAACCCTCTTCTTGCAGGCGTTTTACGGCTGTGCTTTATTTTCCAAAGTGTTCAAAAGGTTTATAAATCAGCAAAGCAGGTTTCTTCATATCATCTGTATCCAGGATCTTTCTCGAGTTATAATTTAATGATTAATAGAAAAAAGCGAAGAAATCAAATTTGAAGCAAGCATTCTTTTTCGACACTAAATTTAAATGTGCTGCTACACTTTCAGAGCAGAAGCTCCTACGATACATTTACAATTTAAGAAATTAAATTAATATTACGTTTTAAATTTTTTTAAATAATTGCAAGATTATGTTGTAGTCTCAATGCAATTGTGCCCACAGAAAACGTATTATATCTCTAGGAGAGAGTTTATGGCCCTCTCCGTATCAGTGAGTTGAGAGTTAACGTTTCCTCAAGGAAAAAACTTCCAGATACTCAGTCTCAGTAAACGGATAGCTCTTAAATGGTCCTCCAGCCGGAGCAATTACTTTTCACGAGGCCTCTTGGAGCGGTACCAAACCTCTGTAAAAATGAATGAAATGCAGTACATGTATGTTCACGCTGTCACGTGATCTATATCGGCAGTGAAGTCGGAAATGCATAATTAATTGAAGTACCATCGTGCTTGAAACAGACACCGTGTAAGATTAATCCAGAATCTCTTGAGCTAAAAACGAGCTGCTCGCCATTTTGTGCCGAAAAATCGGAATGAATTACCAACTCGGAAAGGTGCCAAGTACCGTCTCATCTGATGAAACAATTTCGATTCCAGAAACATAAAGAGAGGAAGACCGTGGCCAAAAAACTAGTTCTGGCCCCAAAACGAACCTAAACTTTCTTGATGTATGAACTGCATCTGTATGCTTGCCTAGGTATTTATTACCTGTTACAGACCCGTATTTCCAGTACTGACAACTAGAGCAATTTATACTTTCTCTAGTTTGAATGTATAGTAAGTAAATCTTTATTTTCGGAAGAATATTGGAAAAAATTGCAAATTTTAACTATTTTATAAAGCGATTTTTCTTTTTAGATATCAATATATATATCAATATAAACCGAAGCATTTAAATTTATAGTGTACAGTGTTTATAGTGGCAACAGTTTTAACCATAAAACAAATGTAAATGATTTTGAAATCGTAAGAAAATATCCCGGTAAATTCCGGAATATATCAATCTTCTATTTTTCGGTGTACTTCTACCTGTAGTACTTCTCACTGATATAAGAAATTAATGATAATATTAAGTTTAACTTGAAAAAACATGTTGTGATAAAAATTCTAGGATATCTGCTGACTTATTAATCCTTTTCAAACACTTCTCAGTAAATTTAGTCTTACCAAAAAGTCATAAAAATGTTTGTGTAATATAACTGTAAAATTTTATATCATACAGCAATTTGTTTGGCGAAGATTTTGTCTAAATGTGGAGGATTTGAATTACCAAACAATATCTTCCAATAAATTATGTTTTCCCTTACCTCTTCTGAACTTCATAAGAACCTCCTTACTTACTTTGAATGCATCAATATTTCATTTTGAAAATGAAAGCATTTTTTGATAAACAAATATTATATATTCAAATAAATATAATCAGCGCTTCGAAAGATAAAGCCAAGTTAAGGATCTTTGATAAATCCGATAGAAGACCCTCGTGATTGGCGTATCATTCCTTTTGCAGGACATTGTTACATAAAATCATTCTTTTTCAAGTTCAAAGCCGTTCTTTCTGAAAATCCTCGGCGGCGGTAAAGAAATATATTCTTAAAAAATGTGTAAGTGATATGACTTTCCCATTGTATTCTTTGATAAACCTTTCAGTATCTATATACATTGATATGTATCAGCTGGCTAACGTTTTGTCTTTGTATGACCTTGCCACCAGGCTTGCGGTCTATTCGCAAGGATTTATTAATGAATGAATGAATATGGTAGCGTTTGTCGGTCACTATTCATTATATTGATGGCGCAAAATATGACGTAAAACTATTCTACTCACACTATGACGTATGAACTATTCCTCTAGAAATTTCTCAACAAAAGGGAAAATCGGCAGGGGTAATTGAAGACACACAAAGCATCGATAAACATGTTAAATCGAGAATTTATTTATCAAGGCTTCACTTAATAATCTGATCATTTTACAAAACCACGTTAAATATCCATTTTCATATTCAATGCATTCCATGCACTTCACAAACTTAAACTAACCACATGTTCACACGAAAACTTCACCACATTTTTAAATACGTTTTGGGAACAAATGACTCCGAAGACACGATGCATGCGTATCTCCAGTGCGTTCCTCTCCATCCACAGTCCCTCGGCAAAGCATTTGAAATTCGCAGGCTGACATAAGAAGCATTAGCTACACGAAGGGCTTCCATCCTAAACTACGCATCCGCCCAAAAAATGAATCCGAACCAATGCAGAGGCCGATTTCAAAGTGCCACTCACTTTGCTCCGCGGAAAATAAAAATCCGAAACGAAATGTCAGGGCTTCTTTTCCGCTGAACATTTCAAATCACAAAATCTCTGTATTCTTCATCTCAAAAATTCGCCGCAATCTCTCCCATCCAGATCCGCTCAAAAGCCTACTTTGCTATGCAATTCAGGACGTAAGAGCTGAAAATTGGAATGAATATTACACGGGAACCGTTCATCTGCTTACATCTTACAGTTAAATCTGCAAATTTGGAATGCTTGAAAACTTAAAAGAACGTCTTTCAATGTATTTAACTCAAGGAGAGATCGAACTTCGACTGTGTTTTAAAGAAATAATACTCATGTCGTTATTCACTACGTTTACCAAGCGATCTCAGATCGGTGCTGCGAAGTCAGTTCGAGTTGGTAAACAGAAGCGCGCTGAGCGGCGCGGGCTAGAATGGTCTAAAAGTGAGCTGAACTCAACCCGCCAAAAAGAAAGACCCAAAGAGGCTCGGCCTCGGTGTTCTTGCAGACTCCGCTTCTCTTTTGTCAGCGGACCAAAACAAATACAATCGTAATAACTTCTGGCGCTGCCCGCAAATGCACATGCTAAGTCTTAGTCATAAGTGAAATTGTAATTGGCGAGAGCTCTGGTAGAAGAGCAGAACAAAATATCTTAGAAATGTCCAGCGACAAGAAGAGGAATATTTGGTCGGTTTAGGAAACGGAAACGCTGATAAACCCCATTAGGGATGAGAAGATAATGAGGCTTTATGTAAATAATTCAATATAAAAAATTTCAAACTTAACGAATAGTTACATTTATTTTTACTAACCCCCCAGCGTTGTTTTATTGAGACCTGCACAGGTGAACTTATTGATTAAGGTAATGCAATATATTTAATTTAAAACTTAACGAATTGTCGTATTTATTTGTAATTACCACAAAACATTCTGTCATTGAGGATACTGCAAGGAAACTTATTGATTGAGATAATTAATTTATTATATTTCTAATTAACTAACTATTAAAAACGCTAACACCACGAGGAAGCACAATGGCGGCCGTCACATCTACATGCGCCAAATTCTCGATGATTTGCAGTCGATACGCAAATATCGATATGTTAAGCTCGTGTTGATAAACTCGTCGGTCGGTACTACATGCACGGTTCGAGCTGCCGCCAGATCGAGCAGAGATCGCTTGGTAAACGTAGTGATTGAGTGTTTTTCGAATACATATATGAAAATATTCCTCAAAAATAAATAAAAAAGCTGTCATGACATTCTCACAACAAATTACTCACAATTAATCAATGTATTTTTGAAGTTTGTAGAAATTTTCAGCCGTCAGCAGGTGAGGTTTCAGAATCATTTAATTGGTTATGTGGCACTTTCATAAGACACTTAGATTTTTCAATTCTACTTACTTATGCTTTTCTCTGGTGGACTGATATAACGAAAACTCTGCTTCGAAATAAATTCTCAATTAGTATGAAGCGCTAGGCTAAGACTCCTTCTATCCCGGGACTGACCCCTTCGATTAAGAGCAACAGTCGCTTTGACTTCACGTAGTTCAATTGACATTATTATAAATCGGTTTTTCATAAATTAAAATCTTATATACGGAATTATAACGCTCAATTGTAAAACAGACCTATCATACAAAAAGGAACTGCGATGGCGGACATTTAAAACGTATAACTAAGCACGATTCGAACCTCGAGTCCGTTTCCGAAATTCCCGGCATCCTCCACAACTCCCCGCTATTGTGTGCTACATTGTAACTACTTCGCGCCGATGTTGAAATGGCGAAGAGAGATTGCGGCAAGCATTCGAACAGCAACGGAAGAAGAAAACAAACAACGCTCGACCAATCTCAAAAAGGCGCTTTGGCGTCCACTGTGAAGACACACTGGATTCATATATCTGACTCGGCCCTCTCTCCCCACGCTACTTATATCACAGATAACACGCGACGCGCCGATTAACCACTTTCTCCGATGCACTCAAGCCTTTGACAGTGAAATCTCGGAAGCGCGACACGAGAGGAAATTAAATACCGTCGAAGAATACCACTTTGTGTGAATCACGCACGAAAGAGAGGGATTTTTATTGTTTTTGGCACGTACAACGAACGAACGACTGGTTCGTCCCGAAAGAACGAAGGGTTGAAGAGATCGCACGAAATATGAATTCCTACATCGGTTCCTCGACACATCTAGAAATCCAGAGTAACTAACAGACGATTACGACAACAAATAGGGCTGCAATTGCGCGCTAAGACAAGAGAGAGGGGAGAGAGAGGTGTCCGTGTACGAGAGATACGGTATTGACTCAATATTTTGTTCAGTTTCGGGTAAATACACGAATTGATTAGGGTCAAGAAGGGTAACATTGAATCGGTGAAGGGAAACAATCCCATGATGCACCGGAAAAAAGATGGCTGGGATCCGAAGAGGGGGTCTTAAACCCCATCGAAAGATGTCGCTCCACTACGAGTAGATGGCGATTTTTTCAGCCGAATTTGAAGAATAAGGAAAGTGATATGAAAGAGAGAATCTACGGGAGGGTAGAGTATTTTTTTACTTTTATTTTTGTGACGAAGAAAAAATATATGTTCATGTATATATATATCAACGCATTTGTGTGTTTGTATATATATTTTTCTGCTAGCGGGAGCCCTCGACTCCCTGGCACTCATTATTATCAAATTAATTCCCGTTTAAAAAAAATATATGCGAGAGACTTATTTCGAATAGAAAGTCAGCGAACAGGATCAAGTCGTCGTGCCACCGACTTGCTCTCGACGTCTGCTTCCGGTGGGCCTCCGAAGACACGAGGTCATCTTCTTGCAGACGGAGTCGCTTGATTCGGTGGCGAGCAATGGGTGCGATGTTCGGTGCCTCTGCCCCTCGTCCCAGACACGTGACGAATCCCCGGTTAATTTTACTTCTGTTCGACGAACCCTTGGGACATGCGATCCCTGAATAATCGATCCCGCCTTACTCTCTTCAAAAACCGTCCCTCTCTTCCTCAGGGTTACCAGATCCCTGTTTACATTTAACGGCTAAAGTAAAATCTCCGAGATCATACTGTTCTGTTTACTGCGTACAGTTGTTTTAATTCTTCCAGAAAAGTAACGCGGAACTTTATGAATGCTGACTGGCAAAAGATTTTGATCTAAATTATTTTCCTAATTGTTCGTATTTTGAGAATGATAATTTTTCTTGATTATTGTACTGTCAAAGTATAACAATACCGTAGTAGGGAATATGTCAGACAGTTATGATATATTCAGAATGTTGAATTCCAATGATGATTGAATATTATACAATGATTCCTGTACATGGCATTAATTGTCATTTTAAACCCGTTAGCCGTATTTTCCAGTTAGAAGTGATAGTATCAATTTCTTTTAAAATCTAAATAATTTCAAAAAGTCGCAAAGGCAGTAATTAATTACTTTCCTTAAAATTCAATCCGTACAAATCCTTTACTCATGAAAATTGATTGATTTAAATTACGTGGGCGAATAAAGGAATGTAACCGTTCCACTTCTGAAATTAATTTGGAAGCGTCTATAAATCTTAAATAGTAAAGAAAAATCTCACTAATTATATAGTTATGATTGTAACCCGTAGAAAATCTCATTTTTGCTTCAAATAATATCTGGCACATTTGGTTTCCCTTTTGCTTATTTCTTTAAAGCATATACATGTAGAAAAATTGCTGCATTCATCGGACGTTCATTTTCACAGTGAGATTCAATAGGGAAACATTATCACCGAAACTTAACGTATTTTATTAAATCGGTTATATTATAACTTTATACAGATTAGTATTCGTAATTTTATGGAGGGTAATTTTATAATAATCCTAAACATCACCCCATCTTGGGATGTAAAATTTCATAAGTTTTTAGTCAAAATGAATTATATATTTTTAAAAGATATTTTATGGGGAAATCTGGCAACCCATACTTCTCCGTAATTCCCTTGATTTCCCTCTATAGACACCTATATTCTTCTCTCACTTTTCTCTAATGCCCATGGCTTATCCAAGTTCACTAACTGACTGCATTTCTCGATTATTTCTAAAAACGTCCTACGCTCAAACGGAAGATCTAAACAAGTTTTAATTGCTCTTTATTTTGCCGAAACCCGAATCCGTTGGAATGAACACAATTCCCGCCGATATGTACACTCTTTGACATGCATCTCACGCAATGCGACTACGAAATGGTTAGTTTCCAATTAGTTTTGCATTTATCGAGTAATTGATTACATAATGGACGCAATAAATGTTTCATCCTCCTCTAAACGTTTGTATCTCAATTTTCCTTACGTTTACACAATTATCATACGCGATAAATCGAGGACTATAACGATAGAAGAATGTGTTCCTTGGAGAATAATTTTGTGGCAAAATATCGAGGCATGAGTTCGAACGGTTGACTGACGCCGCTGTTCGTAAGATCGTACTGCGCTGCGGTACCCGAATCTTTTTCAGGGAAATATCCCTTTGTTTACATGTAGAGAGCCTCTCTATGCTTCGGCCTGAGCGAGTAACTCGGCTGTTGGTGATGCTGGTTTTGATGACCTTCCGGTTCGAAGTTGTGATGGTGGTAGCGGTGGACGGGAGTTTTGGTGACGTTGGCCATCGCGATGGCCATTGCGATCTCCAGGGCCCTGCTGAGAGTCTGCAGACAGAACCACGGCCAGGGAGAGGGCCTCTCGGATGGCGGGCCCTCCCCTCGGATGGTCTCCGATCGACCCGCGTGCGCTGCGTACAGTCGGCCCCCGTCCAGAAGGCAAATGGCCGCACAACACACGGCGGCCACGTACGTCACCCTCAGCACCCGCGACACCTGCCCTCGACTGCGGCCCACGGCGCCGATGCACCCTCCGGCCCATTCGCCGTCGCTCCCGACTCCTTCCGACCCCCGCTTTCCTTTGCCCTTCTTGCCACCGTGCTCAACTGCGGAAGAGAACCGGGTACAGCAACGTGTTACACCAAAAATAAACCAGGATGACCACTTTTCCCTTCTATTTAGTGTAACAATAGTCTTTGTATATCGTTTTACTTTTTTCCTTCTAAATTTCTACTTCTTTGTTCACTACTACACTATTTGATATCCAGGGTTAAGCAGCTCGTATTGAATCACTATCTGGGAAACAGCCGTATCTTCAACCTAATATGACGTTGATATTTGTTAAATGAACATGTTATAACTAGTAGGAGACCTTTAACTATACTCTATGGAAACCACTATCACTAGCACAGCATCAACATGAATTGTAGATAAGAATATATGGATAACATGGATATAGAATAGAACTGCATAGATATATTACCGCAATGAAAGTAAACCGCAGACTTTGTATTTTGTATGAAAATACAAAGTCTGCGGTTTACTTTCATAAATGGCGTTCCACCAAGTAAAGTCAGTTCATATCGATTATACTACCGCAAAATCAATGACTTTCGATAACATACTACTCATTGATGTTTTTAATTTCATGACTTTGCCACAAATTCACATTTACTATTTTTCTCAAGCAAAAGCTCTTTTTTCTAGAAAATATACTCAATTATTAGTATTAGCATTTTGAAGGATTCTGAAAATCAGTAGGTAGCGGTTGGGGTGACTGTATTCCCATTATCAATCTTATCTAAATCTGGGACATACCTTTGAGAATATTTATGCAAAAAATAAACATAACCACAATGGCTGAGAAAAATTAGACCAAAAAAAAACATCGACAAATTAACTGACGAAAAAATTCAAACATACAACTTTGCAATGGGAGTCTTCCAAGCTTATTTATTTAAATGAATAAAGTGGCATGGCTGCTGATGGTTATAATATTAATACAATTTGGTGCTATGGTTTTCGGTGTGAATTGTATTAATTTATTTAAATCTTTAAGGCTAAAATGTAGACTTCATTTTGCGTTGAGAAAATATTTAAGCTAATCCACTTTGAATGCCCTTCAAATACCTCTTTGAACTAGTGGCATACCATGTCCCACCTAGAGCAACTAGACTAACTCCTCTCCTCCATGTTCCTTCATTTAGATTGTCATTGCTTAACATTCCCTACTTTATGGACTTCCAAACCTTCTGAGGGTCCTTGTAAATATTTTCCTGCTTTGGTCGTATTCTGTATATGAACATATATGTTATTTTTAGCTTATTTTGTTTTTATTTATAATCATGTATATTTATTTTAAATTTGTTATATTCTTTGTTTGTTAAGTGCATTTACTGTGAAATAGTTGCAAAACTGCATGTGAATCTTTGAATAAATAAATACCTCGTAATTAGTGGAATTATTATTAGGCTTACAGATATGATCAGAAAACGCAACTTTCATTTTATGGACACATCCAGAGAATGAACAACAACAGACTCACAAAGAAGATTTTTGATGTAGTAAACAGCTCAAGCAGAAAAACCAATTGGTATCTTGAAGTAGAAGAAGATCTAAGGCAAGCAGGGATCACCAGGCAAATGATAGGTGAAAGAGGAGAATATAGGAACGAAGTTATGAACACAAAATTTATAGTACATGGTAAGAAGAAAACAGGAGCATTGTGGACAGAGCAAAGGAAGCAGGAGCACAGTCAAGGAATGAAGAGATTTTGGGAAGATAAGAGGAAGAAGGGAAAGAAGTGAACATTGATTCATCATGTGCTGTTCAAGTTCTAACACTGTCCTTATGGGCAAAAATGATTGTAATAATAATAATAATAATAATAATAAATACCTCGTAATGGGTTACACTTATTGTTTTGAAAAGAAAATATCATGATAGGTGAGCGTTACAATAATGGTATGATATAAGTACCATCCCGCTACACAGTATTTGGAGTTATATTAATTATGAGAGCAATAGAAATCATACAAAAATTCTGAAACAGTACCCTTACTCTGCTATGAGTTTAATATTACGATTTGAAGTTCTTGATCAAAAATTTATCTCTTCATAGAGGAAATACTCCTGGGAAAGTTAGTTATTCGTAGGCAAAAGTCCTCCTATAAAATTCGCACATAATTAGCGATTAATTAGGCGGGCGGAACACGTATTTGAAGAAAACAACGACCTTATCTAAGGTCACTCTCATATCCTTATCCAGAGTCCTCGTTGGTCTCCATTCTGCAATGATGTTGTCTCCCGCCAAGAGACTGCTGATATAACGCTCATTTAGCAAAAGAGGTGCAAATTAGAAGACTACTTTAATGGAGTGCAAACACGGAAGGTTATGCGATTCGTCATTTGAGTGGTGCGTGTGAAATAATGGGGAGTGACGGAGCCTCCAGAGATATGGCAAAAGAAATTAGGAAATTACCTTCATATGATTCTAATTAAATGGCTAAGGAAGCGAAATTTTATCAAGTTCAAAAGGTCATTTACTCAGAACGCTGTCTATTTTACATCGAACAAGTGGAAAACTTGTTAGATCGTCTAATGAAAAAGGTCCGATTTATGAATTTTGGATTAATTATGCGCATAAAGTCATCAGGTATCAGTGCTTGAATTATTATCCCCCATATCATTAGCTATCTAAATTAGTGGATTGAAAAGGGGAATGAAGCTAATTGGAAAGATGAAGAGTAAGGTAATTTTCCTTTGCTGAATTTTAGCAACATTTCCGAGTTGAGAGTGTGCGTTCGGGTGGATCGAAAAAACATTTTTACGCAATTCGTCAACGGCTAATGCTTAAAGTTTGTAGTTGGTGGTCCTTATAACGTATATAAAATTTCAACTCGAACAAATTATGCCCTGAGGCTGCGAATTTTAGTCAAAATTTTAAATTTTTGTGAAAAATGTCAAATTTTGGCATTTTTTCCTGATGGTTTCTCAATGTTTCTGAAGTGATTTAATGGCAAATAAATACATATATTGCTTGGTAGTTGCTTAATATTAAATATTTAGTACGTTTGAATCAAGAAAAATGGTTTCTCAGTTCGCCAAAATTCGTCAAAATTGGCAAAATATACAGAAATCTTACGGATGTTGGTTAGACAGTAGGGTGGGTACGCACATTGCGCGTGGCAAACCTCATAGTTTAGTCTATATATATAAAGCAGAAATTCTGTGGGTTTGTGTGTTTGTGTGTTTGTGGGTTTGTTTGTCTTGGATTGGAGTCCACACCGTTTGCCCGATTTGTCTCAAACTTTGCATACGTGTCCATTTATATCAGGAAGGAAGTACTGTCGCATTTTTATTCAAGAATTTGTCTGGGTTCGAACCTAGATCGTTCAGATAGATTTTCATAAGGAATACACGTAAGCTTCACTTTTATCGGTTGCAGGCTTTATTTCTTTTGAAGAATTATATTAGAAGAAATAGTCGTACAGAATCGAGACAAACACCGAAAGAAAGAAAATTAAATGAACATTCTAATTTTGGTCGTGGAATCTTACTTTCGATTAGAATTTGCGAGAATATTGGTAAAATATACAAAAATTTCGTGAAAATTCGAGGCTATAAACAACTCATCCCCCTGACGACCGATCCCATTGTTGAATCCGCGCTCATGTTTTATCCCGTTAAAATACTCGTGGACTTTAGGCACATAAAGCTGATGATTGGAGAGGACGATATATTACATGGATAACGAGACATTTTCTTTAAGAAGGTAACCAGCAATTGCAGGTACGTAATTACAGTCAGGAGATTGTGTGTCTTCGATTTTAGTACAAACAGTTTGCCTGATTCGCGTCAAACTTTGCGTACGTGTTTTCTGGGACCAGGAAGGACGTACTGTCTCAATTTATTCGATAATTTTGCTGGCTTCGAACCAAAATCGCTCAGATGGGTTTCCATAAAGAATAAATCTAATCTTCACTTTAATCGGTAGCAGGCTATATTTCTTTTGAAGAATTAAAACAGAAATATAGTCATGCGGTGAAGAAACAAGAAGCAAAAGAACGGAAATTAAATGAATATTCTAATTTTGATCGTGGAATATTGTTTCCGAATCGAAATTTCGAGAATTTTGATAAAATACGCGTGAATTATCCTAAATTGTTGAGGTTGTAAACAGCCAATCCTCCTCACGATCTATGCGATTGTTGGACCGAGCTCATCCGAGTACTCCTGTACAGTAAGAATAGCTTGGGATTTTAGACTGTTCTAAAGGGAATTTACGCATCGCACGACTGGCAACTTGAATTTAATCTTCTTCAATATTCCCCGTTGAGAATCAACGGGCTCTTCAGCTAGTTGTCAATAAAGAATAAAGAGGTTTGGGATTTTTACCGAAATTAAGTGAGTCACGAAGACGTTGAAAGCCCCTGTCGGAGAAGGAATATGATCGGTCGCTGATACACCTTAATATTTCTCCCTTGTATCCTACGGTTACTAATTATTCATTTTTATGGATCAGAAAATCCATCGTAAGTGGCAATACCACTCTTCCTTTACAAATTTCTATATTTTCGTTAAAGCAAGCTAAGCTTAATAAGCTGGAAAAAGAAAACCTATTGCAAAGTTAATTTATTCATTTGTAAGAGGAATGTGTACTACCATTGGTATATAAGTGCCACAACATAGCTCTAATTGCAAGCTAGATAAGGTAATTATAGTTATAATAACATGATTAAATCACTGTATAAAATTCGCTTTGAACAAGTTTCTCGGGATTCAAAATATATTGAATAAGTATGTTGGCAAGAGGAAGCGACAATTGCACAGTAATGGCATAGAAATGGTAAGTTCATAAAACTCGAACGTTAGATTATTTTACTCCCTAAGTCGGTGTATTAATTTTGTTCTGATTATGATGAAAACCGGTGAATTAGTAAGTGAAAATGGCTTCATCGTCATTCAATTGTACAGCGATAAGAAAGAACGACATCCCGTTACGTACCTTCAATCAATCTAATCCCATGTTTATCATTCTTATGACTGTACCCTAAATATGGAGGATCTGGAATGCTTCTAACAAAAGGACAACATTTTTGTAAAAAAATAGCAATGTTCGTAGAAATTATCAAGAAAACTGGTTAGAATACTGAGTGTTAGAAAAAATGAATATGAATCTACCATCGCGCTCATCTCTGGAGCGAGTCAAATGCCCCAGGATTGCTTGCAGGGTGAAGTCAGCCTCG
The DNA here is from genome assembly GCA_947579665.1 of Sympetrum striolatum. NCBI lineage: Eukaryota > Metazoa > Arthropoda > Insecta > Odonata > Libellulidae > Sympetrum > Sympetrum striolatum. The sequence continues at coordinate 17,157,100 of OX388350.1, forward strand.
ATGACCGTTGAGGGGGCGTTGTTGGAGGCACAGACGGGGGCGTGCGGGGGCAGGAGGCTGCTCTCTTCTTCCCTAGCCTCCTCTGGGTCGATGTGGACCCCCTTGCCTCCGGAACGGGTCACTGGAGAGTTTTCCCTCCACGTGAGGCTCTTCTTTCGGTGTGGAGAAGGAGGAGGAATGTCCCTGTGCGACGTCCTCGACGGTGTGGCGCACCGCGATCCTCCTCTGTCGTCTCTGGACCTTTTGCCGCCGATGCTGCGAGTGCGTCCCCTCGATGGAGAGGTGCCGAGGCGGACACTCCCACCACCGTTGTCCGAAGACGAGCAATCTGATAATTGACATATAAATGTTTAAGCCACACAGTATGCGACTTATGAATGATATTTTACGCAGTAGTACTTCAGCAAGCCTTGTAACAATTAAATTGCTTCATCTATATCTATCTTAATCTATTTTGAAGAATCTATACACGTTAGAAGTCTGTATGGGTCGAAATTTTTGGTCGAGAGCAATCTGGGCTGGATCGAAACTCAACTTAGTATCTCAACTAATTCTTGTCCTCAGACCAGACAATGGGGGGTACCTTTCTTAAATGTACGTTACTGATTCTTAAATATACATTCACACTACATGTTTTTTCAGAAATACCAAAATATCTGTAGAAATTAAAATTTAAGAAGATGAATACAATATGATATATAGTACAGTCTCAAATTTGGGAAGCAACTTGCGATTTAAGAGTTTACAGTATTCGGTTGGGTTTTACCTTTGCGATTTAAAATGTATAATCTTAAAAGAGGTGCCGCAGAGGAATGTTTCAGTAATTATAAAGCTGATTCAAAACCGATTAGCGGCTCGCATTAGATGATGAATATTCGCATTGTCCCGTGATCCTAAAACCCTAGATTTTTCCATGACAAACAGACACATTGATTCAGATGATGATCAGATTTTTCTTCTTCATTGGTGGTCAGGCCGATCTGATATCCTAGATAAAAAATACAAATAGGCAAAAAATTTTGTCGCTTTGAATATTCAATATTTTCACGAAATAGGAAAACAGTTAAAGAAAACGTAAATAGGTATATTTAAAAAAAACAAACGGTATTGCTAATAATTTCATCACTTCTAAGCCTCATCTTTATCGAGAATGTGCCTTCGCATTCATCCGGTTTCTTTGACATATTAACTAACTGAAGTTAATTTTTTTAAACATTTTTTTTTAAATTACATAAGCTCGGTAGAGAAATTAATCAAGTTTATAAGGGAGACCAAGCTCATAAACCAAATATAACAACCTAACAAGAAGCCCATAGTGCTGTGGCAATTTTCTTAAGCTTTATAAAATTAAATGTATCTATTACAGTGAATTCTACTTACATAAGGAATTTTATTTGTGTGTGTGGTGCAAATAACCCTAGCTGTTGACACACCCTCAAACCATAATACTACTACTACTATTCATTTATTTGTTCCATATCATGATTATAGACAATTATCTTTACATGAAGTGAAATTGTTTTCTCTTCTCAAACAAATAATTCTGAAGGATTATGCTTTGGCACGCTTCTTGGTTGTCATGTTAAATAATCCTCTCTGAAAGTGTCCTTCTATTCAAAATATTATTACCACCCTGAAATTAATACTTTCCCTCGCATTTTCTTAGCTTACTTTCCCTCTTGAAAGGTTTTGCTTTGTAACTCCTTTTCCTCATGCTCGTTAAAGTGCTCGTTAAACTTAAGTCTGTGAGCTACAAAAGAAAGGTTAAAAAACAAAACTCGTTAAACGACAAAAATCAAAATTATCGCATCCTAAAATTAAAGTTATTTCTTTTTGAAAGTCTTGATTTTATTCCAGAAATAATTCTTTTGGTCTTCAATAATTTGCGGGGATCGCTTTTTCTATAAAGAAGAACATGAAAATAAAAAATGCGTAATTGTGTTATTCATACTAAAAATAGGCAAGAATGAATTCGGTATGGACCGACCATCTGAAGATCTGTTAAAATTATATCATCTTACTATCTTATGAATTTATTAAAGCCAATCAAGGATAATATAAACTTTTGTGATAAGCATCGAAGCTGATTTTTGAGACAGTAGTAAAGATGAACTAGACAGAAATGTTAAAAAAACCTAAATAACAATTGCATCGATGATAGAAACATTAGAGAGTACAAATAGAATAGAAAGAGTCACGTATTAATGTTGTGAGTCGGAAGGAATGAAGTATACATCAAATGAGAAGAAAAACGTCCGAAATCTAAAGATGTGCTGCTGAATTTTAAGAGAGGACATGTCGATGTCCAATGATATTCATAGGACACATTTATCATTCAATATTTTCATGATTTTATGTCTCATTATCATACTTATAGTTTCGCTGAAGATTAATCTCTAACAATACGTCCCATTTCATGCGAACGAAAAATTAAATCGGTTGCAAAATCCCCACTCCAACTAAAATTGCATGCATCCGCGGGGAAAAAGAACGAGGTATTTTTCCAGCATTCTCACGATATTTACATGTGTCCACATTCCATAGAGCATTTCCCAGTCACATGTGGGACAAAAGATCCTCATATTCGACACATCCTCTTCGTGCGACACAAATAAAAAAGCGCCTTCAACGTCCTTCTCCCTGGGGGGATCGAAATCAGATCTCGTGCATGCACATCGAAGGTTGATTCGATGTCCGAGTGGCAATTTCCCTATCGGAGACCACTTACCCTCTTCGTCTCCCTCGTGGCCGTTGTCGTGGTGTCCGTAGGGGGCGGAGTGCGGTCGAGGGGGCGGCAGAGGCGTGGCGGGGGTGGCCGGCGTGGCGGCAGCGGAGGCGGGACCCACGCTGCTCGCGAGGCTGAATGTCCGCTCGTGCTCGTCCGTGATGCGTATCTTCGGCGGTGCGGAGGCGATGAGGGCGCGGGGGAGCAGGGCGAGGGAGGAGGCGAGGCCGCTCCCTCCGCCAGCGACCCCCACACCCAAGGGAGCCAGCAGAGCGAGCTGCATTATCCCTGAAGAGGAGGACATTGCATTCATTAGAGCGGTGCTTCTCAGTCGGATTTGCCTGCTCACTGCTTCGCCAACTATTGCATCTCGGCGCTGCTTCTAGAGACGCTAGACTTGTGCTTTTTTCGGTGGGAGCTGTTGTCGAAATTCAACGGATTGCAAATGATCTCTTCGAAAGATGTTCTGGTTCGAAATAAATGAACTAACATAGAATTGATTATTCTAGATCCGCGTTGCTATCCTGCAAGACGCCTTTCAGTGTGCGATAAATAAACGACAAACGATACACTGATTTCTGTTTTATATTACAGTCGTAAATCGCTTATGGAAAGAACGAGTTCTTAGAACGATCTGTCCAAGCGTCTATTTCCCTTATTTTCACGTTAATTGCGGTATTGACGGAAACAGGAAAGTCCTAGAGTTCCTATAAATGTACTTTCTCTGAATTTATTTCTCAATCGTAAACGCGACAGTTTGAGGAGTGACTTGGTGGAAGTCCTTCGTAATCACAGATTAAGAACAACTCACTTTGTAGAGTCGGCAAATAACTCAATTATTTTATGGACTCTACCAAGAGAGTTTTTCTTTCCCCGAGATTCTCAATCGTAACCTAACTGCTATTACTATTCCTTCCAAAGATTCTAAACCTGCGTCAAAGAGCATTCCCGCAGCATATGTTGTTTAATAAAAGCAATTTTGAACTAAACGTATCGCCTTGCGCAGGAGCTTCTAAAGTTCGTTGTATAGGTTCCATTCACGAGATCCGATACACCTTTTGCATTCTCGCAATGAGGTGCTCTCCACGGCGCATGGCCTTATAATTTAGAGTCTTTAGGGTTTAACCCTCGAGTACTCGCATCCCAAATTGTCACGTCAGTTCTCGCGTTGGGTGGAATCAATCCGACATCTTCCAAAGGGGAAAATTGTCTCAAAATGTAGTGAATAAATTTTTTATTCATTAGTGATGATTTCATATTAATGGTTAACCTGGTTATTAAAATAAAATCAAATAAATATTTTAAAATTGCAAAAATATTCAGTAAAAACTCTATATCCCTGACGCCGAGTATATGGATGATGAATTTGTAATATTGCATATAAAAAGTAAACTGTTTAAAAATAAAATAAAATTTAATATATTAATAATAATTGTTAATTATATGAAATTTATTTAACATCTCTAAAAATTAAGGCGGAAACAAGGTCAGAAATGCATTATTTAACGTCTTTCAACAAGATTTAAGAAATGGGGTATAGCAATTACGTGGTACCGTATTTTTCGCCGTAAAAGACGCACCGGAGTATAAGACGGGGTTAATGGTAGTTATGCGGGGTTATACCGTTATTTTTTTCAGGTAGAAATTTCGAGGGTCACCATCCTAATTCGGACCCTTCCCAGCTCGGGAGCGCCCGGCCTTACCATCAGGGGGGGGGGGCATAAAAAAACCGACCGCGTGGAATACGATTTAAAAAGTTATAAACAATTCAAATGAGCAACAATTTATTACCTTCGTCGTCTCACTCGTCCTTAGAGATATACAAGCGTCTTTTGATCGACGATTCACGATGAAAATTATGATTTAATAACCCCCGCATAACTACCATTAGCCAAAGACGCAACCAATTTTAAAGGAGGAAAATCTAGAAAAAAAAGATTCTGAACCAGATACTCTAGTAAAATATTTTATATCAACTGTATAAAGTTAACAACAGTTTAAGAACAATTTTATGTCAGCCATGTATCATATTAAGAACTATCTTTACTCTCATTAACAGTCAGTAAACAGTGAAAGTAACAATTGCGCTCCGCGGATTCTCGTTCTGTTTCCGGTCGATCCGTTCGGATCGCTGAGGCAAACTGTCTATTCGTCGTATAAGACGCACCACATTTTCCCCTAAGTTTTGGGGAAGAAAAAGTGCGTCTTATACGGCGAAAAATACGGTAATCTAATGCATGAGCCAGACGCTGTTCTTAGGAGAGAAGTGCAGTACATTTTAGGAGTTGAGTAAGCAAAACCAAATTTCCTTCCAGTTAGTAAATGGTTAGCACGAGGGAAGGATGAAGGTCATCGGAAAACTATATTCAGTGCATGGCCATACGGGAACGTGCATGCGAAGCCGTGGGACGTCCATAAGTGGGACACAGTTCTGATGGAGCACATCTTAGCTGCAGATATGCATGAGTTAGGAGCACTCGCGCAAAACGACCTTGGAAACCACCCTCTGGACCAATTGGATGAACGGTCTTATGAAACGTCCCTAAACTAGAGCGTTCCTCCCCGCATTATCCTAGCACAATTTCAGGAAGCAGCTTCCATTCTCCGGATTTTCATCTCATAGAGATAGACAAAAATATGGCGGGACAATTTCGTCCGTTATGAAGTCCTGCATCGATCTGAAGCTCTCCAAACGACATTCCGATTTCCCGCAGCGACGAAATGAGCTGTTTCGTGCCTTCGTTTTTTTAAGAATTCCATGAACTCTTTGCGAAATAGCGACACGGAGTTTAAAGAGATCATCGTGTATCGTTACCTTGGCTTCGTAATTTGAAAACAACATTTCGAAGGTGTCAGCTCTTTGGTGGATAAATGATAACAGAGGAAACCACTTTGCTGGAAATATAGGCAGAGATAATCTAGTGCGTTTTATAATTCTAAACTTCTCATTAAAACTCTAACTTTATCGCTTCGTTACGTAGCTGTGAGATTGTAAAGTAGGTCATGAATTTCATATGGCTAAGAGGGTTCAAAATTTTAGGTTGAATCGCTTAGGTAAAATAACGTAGGTTAAATCACTGACACCTGAAACGTAATTATAAGAACGCTTTTGAATTTCATAAGGATATAACGGATCAAATTATGATTTTTAACATAAATTTCGTTGAGGAAAGAACACACAAAATACTACAAACACCATCAAAAATGAGGACAACCGATGTACATTTCGCTGTTTGACAAACAGCATTATCAAGGCTACAAAGGTGACTCCTTTTTAGCCTTCATAATGCTTTTGATGGTGTTTGGAGTATTTTGTGACTCTTTTCTCATTCACAGCCATCAGCGGAAACTTCAGGATATAAATTTCGTTATTCGGTATTTGTGAAACGAATCTACCATCCTGTGTTCCTTTTTCCCTCAGCTCTTCCTTATCCCCGCCTTAGTTCCATTTCAAACTGAGGTTATAAAAAAGTTTTGATAATGATAATTAAATCTCCCAAGTAATCGAGTTAATTGAATTTTCATTTCAAAATTATTTTTGCCGAGTAAAAAAGTTTTCAAAGGAATAAATATCACCGATAAATCTGCATGAATAATTCCGCAGCGTTAAATCTTATTTTTTATGACATTTAACTCTCTTTTTGCGATTCGATGAAAGCGGAAAATTATTCCGGCAAACAAAGACTGCTCCAAAGTTGTGCAAACACGACCACGAAATTGGGTCATATAAAAAAGCCCAGTGCGTCGATTGTCTTTCACTCCGTCGTATTAAACTTTTAATTAATGTCTCTCAGCGGCCGGCTTGAGAACTTGGGAGGAAAGTTTAAGAAAACATTCGATGTTCTGGATCACTCGGAGCGGTGCCGAGCTCCATCTAACGGTTTCGCCGAGTAGACTTGGAAAGTTCTCACAACTTACGAACATGTTAAAGCGCAATATCGTGGAAAATCATTCCCATGGAGGAAAGATGCAAGGTTACCAACTATCAAAAATTATTACCTTTTTTCAAGAGTTCTTTCCCTTAGGGAATTATATCATACGCAAATTTTGCATGCAAAACCAAATGATTCAAAACCAACCTTAAGTGAACGCAAAAATCAAAGTAACAGTTGGTGTGAGTTCACAAATTTCGATTACAAGGTAGCAAAAGCTTTTACTCATTCATGGCTTCAGGAATAAATCTTGAGTTCGTGTTTTGGACGTTTGTTTGAATTACTTCAACTAAAAGTGAACTAACAAACAACTACCCAGTATTCTTTACTTTGCCACTGAAAGTATATCCATAATAAGTGTCCATATCACCTTCATTATTGCATTAAATTAGGTAGCATTGCTAGGTAGCATTGCAAAAAAATCTGGGAAGAGAAAAAATCTTTTATCACAGCAAAAACACCAAAAATCAACAACTAAGCACACAGTAAGAACGCAAGATGATTACTGATCACTAGCAGAAAAATCTAAGGCAATAAAATACGGCTAGCAGAAAAACTGCTAGGTTTACTCAGGAGGCAACCTTGGGAGCCTGAGGCGGTCACCAGCCCCACGCAAGAAACCTCCATGACCGCCTGAGGCGGCCATCAGCACTGAGAGTGTTAAAGACAACTAGTTCAGGTTAATGAAGATCTTGAATTTTCCACGGAAACTTGAATAAAAACGTAACTAATAAAAATAAATCGTAATTTTTCAGCGTACATTTCAGGAAGATTAACATCAATGTAAAAATGAAGGGAATGTATTTTTCTATTTCAAACCCGATACATTTGTATGCACATGTAGAACTCAATCTTTAACATGCATATGACTATCTACGGTGGACTTGATTCGAAAATAACTCTCAAAATCCAGCAAACTGGGATTTCCCAAAGTAAGAATGCATGTAAACGTGAAGGCCCGATTCAAGAGGTCCTTTCCCATAACAATAAACACAATATGCAGCCACCGACATGCACACTTACCAGTTGTGTTACAAATCTCAAACTTCCATTAAGTTTACAAACCCATTTATGTTGAACATTAAGAAATACACATTCCTATTAAAGTCTTCCAGATGTCTTCGGCGTTATTCTCTTTGCCTATAAGAAAAAAACATTTAAGCAACTGTAAAAGAAGACCAATGAAAAAGAATAATCTTTCGTTCCAAGTGACTGACCACATTGAATACATTAGACCTAGCAGAGTAGAGGTTATGGAAGTTTTAGTTAAAACTAAATTACAAACATAATTTAGATATTAACCAAACATCTACTTCACTAAAAGCTCTGAGGAATCTCACATAACATTGTATGGTCGGCTACAGATAGTTATTACACGAAGCTAAAAAAGCAGATCTAGAAATAGCACTTTTAAAATGCAACTTTACACAATTTATAGTAGGTTCTTGATTTTAAAGACTGAAAATAAGTTTCGCAATGACTCATAGTCGTGAGACGATCTTATCGAGAGAAAAGCATGGATTGACATCTTGCAATATAAAAGCTATGACAGTTTTAAGTACTATGCCACATGTAAACATCAACAATAAATGGTAAAAGACAATATAAATGATGATAAACAAAGTTTAGAAACTGTAGAGTATTTAAACTTCCAAATATAGAAAAAATATGCTAAGCATTTTAGACAACGAAGGGAAAGTTTCCTTCGACAAATATAGATGCGTTACATTTTACAACCATAATATATCGCATTAATGGTAGAAAATAGCTCATAAGTATTTCAAATGAGTAAATGGTCAACAAAAATCTTATGGCGTTTATATTTTAAATATTTTTACTAGAATAACAGGTATGAACTAGTTATATAAGGTTACAATATTAGTAATTTACAACACGGCCAAAGATAGCAAAGGCAGAGATATTAAATTAAATTTCACAATACACTTTCCGTAAATTTCATAATGGAGTACCTTTTTAAGAATCAACACAAATTTTACAATTTACAAAACAGAATAACTAACAACATGAAGCATAGCATCTTGAATCCACTTACAGCTTGTATTTCTCAATCACTTACAATTTCACTAAGCAAACTGCCGTTTAACAAATTAATATCACACACTGCTAAGGTCCTTTATCACTACATTTACATGATGTATATGATTTTCGGGAAGGTTCCTCGGGACTCCAGCAGCATGAGTTTTTGGACCATGACCGAAGTTTCCACGACTAACACCGTCTTGACCAGACGAGGGTGCAAGTCATCGAAACGTTGGTCATGGAGCAAATGCAGGCTTCCATTCAGCAAGTCATGCGATGCGGACTTTCAAAGTCTGGGACACTATGTCTAATACACTACTCTATCTTACTAGCTAGTACAATTCACATTTTTCAGCCGTAGCATAGCATATTTTAACAGAAGAGGCACTAGCATTCTATACACTAAGTTAGGCATGTCCAACCTTATGGTATCCAATGGAGACATTACTCGTTTTATACAGTAAATGGAGCACCAAAAAGATATAATATACTCTTATAACTTAACAAATCAAAGAAAAAACTCCGGTACTTCTATCACAGTTTACAAAAACATAGAGTAGAATATATTTCATAAACTTTGCACTCCAAATACGAATGATAACTGTACAACAACTTTCATTTTAAGGAAAGGAACGAGAACAAACAAGTAAGAGGTGTTATTGCAAGGTGGAAGGTAAATTTTCAAAAGAACAATTTTTTTGGGAAATGGTTTTTCCTTCTCTCCTTTTATTTCTTGAGAGATAGTCGAAGGTAGTGAAAGGGGTCGTAAACAACAAGAAAGTCTCAAATGGAGGGGAAATGAAATATAAAGAATGAAAGTCTTGATGCTTGTGCTCACCGGTGCTCAAGATATTCACCATTCAGATTGCAAAGAAAAATTTAATTTTAGAGAAAGCAATTCCATGATATGCTTAATGGTTCAATATCGTTTATTTTCGTTAAGCCGGACGCATGCATAGCCCTCGAGGATCACATTCGGCCCACGGGTTGGACACGTCTGCACTAAATAATGCTACAAAACGTTACATCCGTACACATATTTGAAGTTAGTATCTGTACACATAATTAGTTCTTATACATCACTGGAAAATTATACATTTTATTGCAGGTGTGCAAACCTTGGCATTTTAGTTGGTATTCATAACGATTTGCTTTTGCATTAATCATGCACTGTAAACCATTTTCTATTTTGTCTCCATGAGCCGAGTTTTGGTAAATAAGGCTAAATATTTTCTGATTATTTTACCAAATTAACACCAAGGCTGTACCAAAATTTCGAAATATCCTATAATTATTCTAATATCCAATATATGTAATAATTCATCAGGTTAAAACCTTTTTTATTTTCATCTACGTTAGTAACCTCCCTCATGAAATACATCACTCTATGGAACCCTGTCATTGGTCATAGAAAAGAAAACTTGAAAACGAAAAGTACAGTTGGAAAACTACATAATAGACGATTAAAATACCTAAGGAGATTGCTTGGGTGCGGCTTGAGAGACACTTTTAGGACTCCAAAATCTAGAATAAACACAGGCAACCAATAGACGACAAAGCACTGAAGAATATGCGTTCTGTTGTTGATTTGTTAGTTACCATTAACTAGTTCAATGACATTGTGATTAATATTGCATCCAGGCTCAATCAATCTCCGAAAAGAAACTCTTAGTTTGACTTCCACCAGATCTTCACAGCTTACAACATTTCCATACTTCGCCTGTATTCTCGTTAGTTATTAGAAAGCTAATTCCAAAACTTACACTTAAATCCATTTCAAGTCATTAAATTTTACAATCCAATATGAATCAGCAGTCTTGGTTTAACAATTTTAATCTCTTATCTTTATAATAATTGGTAATAAGCATTTGCAGCAATGATAGCGAAATGTTATTAGTTATTTCATTCTAAATCATCGCATATTACAACCAAATATGGATCAGAAGTTATGGGTCAACACCACACATATTCACCTTTGTGGTGCGACTCTGCTTCCCTGGCCCTAGCCTCTTCAGCTGTGAGCATGAGTGGAGGTGACATTGGCCCGTCGTGGGCGGAGAGGGGTGGAGGTGAGAGAGGCCCTCTCGAGCCTTCGGAGGGCAACAGCCTTCCTCCGCAGCCGCCCCCTGTGCTGCTCGCGCCACTGCTTCCCGCTCTCCGAGGCACCCCGTGCTTCAGCAACTGCATCACCTTGTAACCGCCGTAGAGAAAGGTGGCAGACAGGAAGGAGCCCCACAGAAGAAACACCACCTGCACTATAAGTTTTCCAACCTTGAGAAACAAAATTTAAAATTAGAAAAATGGTTAATAGAATGATGCTGATATTATGATGTTAATACAATAATGCTAATTCCTTTCAATCTGGCTAAGGAGAAGATAATAAAGAGTGAGTAGAAAACTTACGAAATGATTCCAGAGAACATTAACTAGTAAAAATATCACCCCTTTAGGCTCCCGGAAAGTCATGTGGACAGCGCGTTTGCCTTTGGTGAAAGCGGTCCGGGGTTCGAATCCCAGTGGAAGCCAATGTGCGAAATAATCTTAGCTGTTGAAGCACTTTTAACAATACTACTACTACTATATCACCCCTTTACCATGTCAAACTACAGGACTCATATATCACGATTATGGGCACTGCACTCTGAGATTCTTCCCACAAATTTAATTACAGAACGTTTTTACCATCATAAGATTGCATAAGATGAAGGCTCTCTCACAAACTTGCTTTCATAAATAAATAATTCGTGACCAAAAATATTATTTCTGCTTAGCAGAGAATGTACGCTTCTGCAAGTTAATGGAAACTGATTAATTGAAAATGAACTAGAAATAACGCAAATTAAGAAAAATTAGGTTATTCGGTAGGCTGACTTGCCGAACGAAAAAACTTGCACTTATAAATCGTTATATGTAGGACTGAAATTGTGCCTTCTTTTTCAGCAGACCCATCACCAGAAGACTGATAGCATCCTCATTTACCATTAGCCACTAAAACGTTTGGAGAGAGAATGGGGCTTACTAGGAAAGTGAGGAATGAGATGGTTTTTCTCTTGCTATCATCACTTAGAAAGATTGATATGGAAGGAAAAAGGCCACCAAATGTCATCCTATAAATGACCATACTAATGACACTTTCTTCAGCATAAAGCTAAGAGTGAGCGGGACGAATGCCATCTACAGCATCACTAATACCACAACAGCTTTCATAATGCAACAGCTATGAACAATAAAATGGCAGAAATTAATAAACTTTATTGTTTTTTCTCTAACTTTTACACAAAAACAATTTTAAAATCCCCCATCTCCCAAGTCACAGGAGCACAAGTACAACTTTCTTTGATGCCGAAATGTTTGGGAAGAATAAATTGGCACCGCTGGAGCGAGTCATATGTGACGTATTCGTAGTATGAATTGGAGGAACAGAATCAGTATGAGAGAGTAATATCTTAACGAAGACTGGAATAGAGCCTCTACTACCAAAGGGTTGTTTCGCGTTGCCTCGGACACCTTGAGAGTGTGGATGGAAAAATCTTGAGAATGTGAGGGGTTCTTAAGTGAGAAGACTACTGAGAAAAAGGGTTGAATAAGATTCTGAGAGTCGTACAAATTTCAAAGAATAATGGGGAAAGGGTGTAAAGATGTTAGGATAGGTCTCAAGTGAAACAATTACACAAGGTCGCGAATGTATAAAGGAGTATGTTTACTGAAGCCATTACTGTGATTAACGAGATGGAGTACCATAATTGCGACGCATAAATCTACAACTGATGTGTTTATAATATTTGCTGTTGCCTTTCCTGTTATTATAGCTATTGTTATTTATCACCTTACATCCTCCCCAGCACAAAATATGATACTTTCGCTTACACCTTAAAGAATATGGGCTGTTCACATTTGCGGCAGAAACAGATCGAAAAATCGTTCAGAATCTATTTTCACAAATATCCAAAGCTATTGAACATTCGTTTCAACTAACCTCCTTTCACAAATCTCTATTGATTCGTATCACCTTATTTATTGAATGATAAAATGTAATGCTCTGTATGACAAGATAGAAAAAATCTGATGTGGCCAGCACATGACTTTCTCCATATATATAAGATGTAAATATTTATCTACGACAGTAATTTCGAACTCAATATTCCATCTAAACTTGGAAGAAGATTGATTAATTTATATATTATCATCTTTGACGTCAAAAACATTATAAATAATGTTGTTCTGGACATTATCGATGAAAAACGATGAAATTGGCCTTTCGCCCATTGAGCCCAGAGCGCCCACAAAGTGCATAATGAGCAACTTCCGGTTTATCAGTATTTCATGAATAAATCCTAAACAATCAGTGATACAAAAATATGTTTCTTACAAAAGTTATAGTAAATTACATTTTCTAAAACATTTATAAATAATAGTACATACCTAAATATCATATTTATGGAGATATTATGAAAACCGGAAATGAGCTTTGAAGAATGAAGCTCGACTTCCGGTTGACTGATTTACTCCAAAAACTAATCATCTTTAGCGGCTGTAATAAAAGTACTATATATGAAATTCGGTGTTGATCCGACAAATTGTTTTCATGTTAGAGCGCCCACAAAGTACATAATCATCTTCTTCCGGTTTATCAGTATTTCAAGAATAACTCCTAATCAACCGGTGATACAAAAATATGTTAAATACTAAAGTTATAGTAAATATCATTATCTAAAACTTTTATAAGTAATACAATATACGTATATATCATATTTATGGAGATATTTTGAAAACCGGAAATTAGCTTTAATGAATAAAGCTCGACTTCCGGTTAACCGATTCACTCCAAAAACTAATCAACTCTGACAGCACACACCACAGTACTATATATGAAGTTTGGTATTGATACGACTTATAGTTTACACGTTAGAGCGCCCACTATCACACACACACATACACACACACACACACACACACACACACACACACACATACACACAGGCATCATTCCGAAAATGGTCAAAACGTGTTCTGGGGACCCCAAAACATGTATTTCCGTTGAAATCTCGAAGTCGAATTTTTTCATGAAAACAATACTTTCTCTATACTTCGTATATGGAGAAAGTAAAAATGCTCTCAATTCCACATCAGATATAAGACTTCATGATTGTATTTACGTTTTTCATTACTCTGAAATTGTTTATTCTTTATTTTTCCAAGATAATAATCCGTATCAACGTTACCAAAGACGTTAAAGGTTTTTCCCGAGGTATCGTTGGGTATAAAAGTTTGTTTCCGTGGAATGATTTTAAACGCTCTTGTGATGATTCAGGTGACGTAGTTTAATGATAACATAAAATATTGTTGTTTGAGTTAAAAACGAATTTTTCATGAAAGCGTATTAAAAATAAAAGCTGAAAAAAGAGAATAGAAATTAATCCTCAAAAAATTAATACGTAGTGAGTAAGATTGTTTTTTTTCAGAAATAGGTATTGATCTCTCTCGAAGGCGACGAATCGATAAAATGCATTTTACACAAAGAGCTGCTGCTGCCAAGATAAACAATTTCAAGTTTTTATAATGCTTTTATTGAATATAATACGAAACTGTAACTTACTATTAATCAAACCGGAAGACAATGTATCATGGGTGTTTGCTGATGTTAAATAATAAAATCTTTCAGCTTGAAAATCCCAAATAACTTTGAAAAAAGTCATTAAATAACTCCGATTGTCTCGAAACTCTTTCGAAAATCCCTTTGATTCTTTTGACATGCCTCGCAGTTACGTCATTCATTATTCTGTACGTGCACACAGCTTCTGCACGTGATAAACAAAACAGCCAAGTCCAACAAGAAACACAAAGGGTGCAACCTCCCATTCGAGAAGTTTCGCATCCAACACAAAGGATGCATCTCTCTCTTTGGGACTTATTTAGCGAAATTGATACTGAAATTTGGAAGAATATGAAAACCGAAGGCACAAAGACCAGTGGAGGGCATGAATGGACGAGTTCCACATCTTTGTACTGCTCTTTCACTTGCGTCCTCGAATTTGAATTTCGAGTTCTATGTGAAGAGGATGTGGTCGGTCCTTGGGAGGGATTGAAAGGAAATAAAGAATGGCTCACCGCCAACTGATCGTGGAAAGTGGCCGCGACGTCCGTGGTGATGAGGCAGGTGAAGTGAGCGGTGATCACTAACGACAGGCAAGATTTCCGTCTCAGCTTCTCCGGTCCAAGATTGAGCTGCAAAAGAAGTACTCTCAGAATAAATTATACTTCCAAACTCTACGCTCGATGCAACTACGCCGGCTTGATTCGAGAAAATTCTTTCCACGAGAAAAAGAGAGCACCGTTCCAAAAGTGCTCCGTATCCCAAGAATTACCGAACTTCTCGTCTGTAGTCTCTAAGACTGGGCAGCGGTAGTAGTTTCACCGAATAAATCACTTCCGAAGGTTGAAAAAATCTGGAAGAAGCTTGGCTTTATGAAAACGCTTATTTTATCGAATTCAATTAAAATTACCATCCTAAATTTCTACATCGAGATTAATTATTACGATATATGCGATGCCTAACCCTCCTATAGGATAAATATTTATACACTGAATCGTTTCAAATAATTATTTTGATATATTTATAGATTACCAACCAATTTTATCTAGAGGTACGGCTTAGTGTCTTAGGATGAAATCCTCCCTTGAAAATTATCGTAAACTATAACATATATTTTCAATGAATCCCACTACCTACGACTGAGGAATAAGGGTTTACAGACAATTTGTAGTTTTAAAATTTTACATTTATTATAAGCTCATTGGATTCATAGTAGCAAGTATAGTTAATCGTTCACCTAAATATTTTACCTAAAAATATTTAACGTGAAGTATTCCGCCCTCTCGGATGAAAACGATTCATATCCAAATCGGTTACAAATAATGCTCCATGAATACTCTAGTGCAGGGTTTCCCAAACTTTTTCTGCAATGGAAAACTTCGCAAACCTGGGAAGTTTAATGGAACACTAAGCTTATATTTAGGTTAGGTAATTCTACTTGTAGCATTAAAAAAATCATTTAATTACAAAAAATTATTTATTTGGTAATTATTTTTAAATATAAAACTATAATATTGTAATAAAAACTTAAAATATGAATCAATAAAGCATTTAACGTCTTTTATTCTCCAATTCTCCATTGACACTCCAAATTGTCGCGGAACACCTATTCAGTCCAGCGGAACACCGGTGTTCCGCGAAACATAGTTTGGGAAACTCTGCTCTAGTGAAAAATACATAATATTGTCGAAGTTTATACTGAATTATACTGTACTGAATTAATACTGAATTATAAATAAAGTTTATGTATTTATAATCCAGTATTCCATCCTTCATTAATAAATAATGATTTTAAAGGATTTAAATGAGGACGAGGCAATTCTTTACAGATGTTGCGATGTATATTGATTATTGCAAAATTGTTTCCTAGTTATTTGCGGAGTACTGATTTTCCAATCATTTTAATGACATTAAAAATATTTGGCGAAACTAACAAGTAAAAATAAATCGAAAGCCATAATTGGTGAAATTCCAAAGTTATCGAGCATATAAATGACGTTGACCTTTATGATTATTTTATGTTGGAAGCAAAAGCGGATCAAATATTTTGTTAAGAAAATCGAATCAATAATTCTGGGCATGTGTGGTAAATAGTAAATGAGATATCTCCTTACTGATATCACCTTAATTTAATTTTTAATCATGTAACTTATGCGGATTTTTCATGAGTGAAAATCTAAAGTTTATTTCACAAAACGAATTTGGTGGGGGCTTTTCCTCCCATCTGATATCACTGAATTGTGTACTATAACTCTTATAAAAAGCACGGAAATTCGTACTATATTGTGTATTTTCTTCTACTTTAGACATTTTTAACGTCACGAGACTCTTAAGGTAAAGTTTAGAGGTTATAAAACACGAGATTTGTAGTTTCGAATTTTTCATATAACGAAAAGTTTCTTAGCATTTTATGGCGAAGAGATAGGAAGTTTTAGAGGATAAAAATTACGCTTCTTCTTGGCTCTTGAGGCCTTCTTTTCCGAAGTTACGTATTACAATCTCAAAGTTGGCGATATATATTTAAAAACGTTCAGTTTTCAGAGATAATTTCCCAGTATTCAATTACTTAAGCTTAAATTTACTATATCGTCGGTCATCAAGAGAAAACAAAGAAAATAAATCAAATCAAAGAAGTTGAGATCTGGAATCAAATTCATGATTAATGACGGTCCTTATTGGAAAGATATCTACAAATCACCCAACCAAATTCGACTCCTAAATGCAAGTGATTTCAAGAAATGCGAGATTCAATTCAAAACAGCGCTGTAAAACTAGATCTCGGTGAAATATAAGGAATTAACAGAAAATAAACTATTAATTATCATTTTAAAATAAGGATGGATTTAAATACGACCTCATTCAATATGATCACCCAGTGCAACTGATTTTAACACACTGTAGGACTAAGGAATCCAACTAAGAACAGGACTGAAGAATTGGAACACAGAGACTTGGAAAGAATCAAAGAAACCAAAACTGAGAATTATAATTTTTTGGAAGTTCCCTCCTGGAGTAAGGCAGCGGAACAGGATGGGAAAAAGTGAGAAGAAGTAAAAAGGAAAATAAGACGACTTACCACGTATTTTTTGGCTCTTGTCCACGGCGAGACGATGTAGACAGTGGTTGAAGGAGACAGTTGGCAGAGACGATGTTGGGGCACCAATTGGCCAGACTGCCCAACGGAGTTGTATGAAATATGCAGGAGAAAAAGTTCATATATGAGTTCCCTCGCGATATGGAAAGGTGAGCGTAAATAACGACCAAAAGTATAACGGGCAGAACTATTTGACACATCAGTGTTACTGGCGTTACAAATCTTTTCAAATCTTACCGGAAGACTCGTTTATCACTTCCGAAGTCTTCTGTAACTCAAACAAACTTTAAGTTGGATGAATTGGGGACCCATCTAGATGCGTATTGCTGATAGAATATTGTTGGGTATATGAGTAAATAGAAGTTAATGTCAGAGCGTTTCAGACGGTTGTAAAGGAGGTGTATTCTTAAGCATAAACCAGTTGTGTGCTTGCTAGAAATTATATTTTTTCAAATTAATTTTTGTAACTCGTTCGCAGCTCATCCCTTGCATATTGCACGTTAATGAATAATCATGTTGACCCTATTCAGAGCTCCAGACAATAAGGACATGCGGTACAAATTTCTATTTGCTTATTTTGAAGAAGTTGCGAGCTCATTTGGCTCCTAAATACAATGCAATGGCCACTTGTAAAGGTTCTCCTTCTCTACAGTTTTGAGTATACGCATTTAGCTTATGAATCCCTAATGTCTGCAAATCACGCTACGATTCGTTCGCGAAACGATATTTCATTACGCAATACGTCGGATCGAATTTCAATTAATGTAAGTTTAGCCTTGAAAAGGGGACATGTGACGCTCAAAAATTTTCTCGCGAAGAATATTTTGCTGAGCTCGAGTGATTTAAGTCGAAGGTTATTTTTTTTAGCTTATCTCTATAGATTAAAAAATCAATTAAAAATCAAACTTCGAGAGGAGCTGATGGCTTCCGCAAAATTAATTACTTTGAAGGCCTGAAAGCTCATCCATTGGCCGGTATCGTCAAACGACGAGATATTGAAAGTTTCTCGGAAATACGGCTTCATTCGTCGTAGCCAACTTTAAGCCGATTGGAAAATGCCATTCTAAAAATGTTTGAGTGATTAAAGGATTCTATTTAGTTTAAATTTTTTCAATTTATTTTTTATGCTTTCAAGTATATATATATATAGAGAGAGCTATGCTTCAAGTTAATAAGCGTTATTTTTGGATGATTTTAAATTTCATCGCGATGATGCATTTTGAATATCCTTTCTATGAAATAAATTAGCACATTTTAGTGGAATCATATATTTATTAGCAACTGCGAGACAATAAAATGTGAATTTTATAATTAACATAGTAAATGGACAATGAAATCATCTTTTGAATACTTTGTTCACATGCTGTATATATAGCAGGCGGTATTGTTTTCGCTCTCCATTGAAACAAAGCTTTTGAAACTTTTCAAATCCCCTTGGTTAAATGGGTTATCAATGAAACTTGATTGAATTATTATTTATAAAATTAGAATTTATTGCTATTTTACGTTAATTGTCAAAATTGTATTTATACGCCTGAGTAATAATAAATTCGAGCATATTTCTTCGTATTTCCGTAATATAAAATTAATTAATAATATAAAACAGATTGGAAAATATTGAGGAAGAATGGAGAAATTTAGTTTTACATTACAGAAAATTACTAATGTGGTAATTAATTGTTTTAAACAATAAAAATGGCCGAGAATTCTTTACTACTAGCAGTTACAATGCTTTAATAGATTTTTAATACCGGTAAAATGACAAGAATACATATTTTCAATGCTAATTGGGAAGTGACAGTTAATAATGTACCAATTAGTTAATTGTTACTAATGCGCTACTGTTGAAGCATGGTCTTCATCGCTTCTTTGAGAAAGAGGTTAAGTATAAAGAAAGAAATACAATAGAAAGTAATTAATACTATTTTGAGTTTTCTGGAATAATAATAATTGATTCCAACCTACTTATTGATAAAGAACTTGAAAATTAAGTAAATATACGATCTAGCTTAGAATGAAATCTATTTCGATAATTATAGGAAATCACCATCAAACGGTATAATTAATAATTTATATTAATTATAAATCATTTAAATATTTCTAGCTTCTACATTTCAGATCAACATTCAATTAGTTGTGGCTTTCGATTAATAAATTTAAGCTGATTATAATTTAAGTAAGTCTGTTTAAAAGGATTGCCTTTCAATTAAGGAAGTTTAAATTCAATTATGCTTTTAGAGTGGCAATTAATTTATTAAAAATTATGCGCTTTGAAATTTAGGAGACAATAAATGGATCATTTAACTTAATCCTGCGTAGTAAGATAAAAAAGATTAAAATTTATAACTTCACATACGGATCTACTTTTGTTCTGTAACGATTAAGTTTCTTGGGTATGATTTAGAATTAGAAGCGCATATTGATTAAAATACATTTACTGAACATAGCGTAAATTTTTTAAAGAAAATTCGAGAAATACCCCGTTTATAAAGAGTTATAATTTCAATTTAAACAATATTTAAAGCGTGTCTTAAATTTTCTTCAGCTGTGAAATGATATGGACTAAATAAAGAATCAAATAAGTCCCTTGCACTGATGTATTTTTCTAAAAACTTACTAGTTTCCTCTAAAATTTAGACATCATCAGACTAACATCAGTTACTAAGAGTTTGATTTTTATTTAGTATTGCTTTCTTCCAGATTAAACTTGAAGTCGAGCTAATGCATATTAGATTTAAATGTATGAATACATTTATGTATATGCTTTCGAAAATTAAATCAAAATGACGTGGTCTAAGACTGACAACACCTTCAACCAGCCTATCGACAAAAATGTACCAGAAACATTCTCTTTAAGCAAGAATAAGAAAAAAGGTTGACAGAAGGAAACCCTCTTCGGAAAGAAATCAGGTCGATTTTCCGGGAGATAAATTTCCAAACGGAAAGTTTGCAAATTCTTGCCCCCTTCGATTACGACTTCATCTCCTGCACAACCACTCTAAGCTAAGTAAATAGGGGAAATGGGGAAGAGCTCATTTTACCTGCGTTAGCTGCAGAAAGGCCAGTTGGATGAGGCAGAATGCGGAAGTGAGGCATGGGAAGCCAACATCCCAGAGGAGCGAACGGATGGCCTTGGGCATCGACTGCGATCAAGAAAGAGATCCGAGGTAGATAAAAAAAATCCAGAAAGACAAAGGAGATTGAAAGGAAAAAGGTACAATAAGGAAAGCCAGAAAAAGGAAAGGTTATTGAGATGTTATGTATAGAGACGGGTTATGAGGAAGGAAATATATAATGGGAGAAAGGTTGAGAGATTGAGTATCCGGAGGAAGGAGGCGACGAAGGGAAGGAATTAAAGGGAAGATACATCGAGGGATCGGAGAGAGTCGTTTTGGGAGAATCGTGGAAATGGAGACAATGGGGAGAATGGGATGAAAGGGGTTTTGGGGACGACAATGCGGCGAAGGCGGAATTTGGTGGGAATTTGAAAGAAAAGAAATGAGGCGGGGATTAAAGAAGATGAGAAAAGGAATTTAAAGGCACACAAGTAATAGTTACTTTTAACACAAGTGTTAGTTTATTTATTTAGTTTCCTCTCAGATAATAGTTTACTTATTTGAATTTATCAAATGGAAACGTTTGGTAAATATTAGTTAAATCTCGATATCATTAGCTACAAAGGTACCATAGCCTAAAATAATGATTTTCAATTCAATTTATGACTATTCATTGAATGTTCTATGATTTAATGAATTAAAATAATCTAAAATTAGTGCTTAAGTACACCTAAGGGTACATCAAGTATAAAATTTTAGTATACTGAAGATTTATAGTATTTATAACTAAAGACACAGAGCAATTGATTAAAAAGAGGAGAGTGGTGAAATTTCACTAAAAATTGGTGAATTATATAATCACAAAGCATCACGAAATTTTTGTCATCAGGATACAAATAAAAGAGTTATTACTATTAATCAATATTTGCGTTAACCCAGAAATTTCTGATACAGTTCTTAAAATTATTTTACATTTTATTACTTGAAGAGATAACGATATGAGAGATGTATTTACAATAAAATTTACTATTGCCATTTGTTAGATAAGAGACAAAATATCTCTAGAACCTTACCTTGCAATTTACCCAAATAACTAGGAAAAATCTGATGTGGCCAAACGTGACTTTATCCATATTTATTGAAAACAGAAGCCTATGCCGGTAATAGATAAATAACTCCAAAACAATGAGTGTTACAGAAAAATGTTTCAAACAAAAGTTGTAGTAAAATACATTATCTATAGCTTTTGTATGTAACTGTATATACCTATATTGCATTCCGACAGATATATGTATGAAAAACTTCCATTTCTGTATAAACAACAACTTCCGGTAAACCATCATTCAAGAATAACTCCTAAACAATCACTGTTACGAAAAAATGTTTCAAACAAAAGTTATAGTAAAGTACATTATCTATAACTTTTGTAAATAATTGTATATACCTACATTGCATTCTGACAGATATATTTAAGAAACAAAATTTTGTTCCGGATAAACCGCAACTTCCGGTTAAGCAATATTCATAAAAAAACTAATCAACTCTTGGCATTATTAGGAAAATACTAATTATGAATTTTGAAAATGATCGAACAATTGCTTTTTAAGATAGAGCGCCCACAAACTTTTTTACCACAGACAGACACACAGACATGTTCGGGAAAATAGCGTAAACGAACTCTATGGGCCCCAAAACATCTATTTCCGTTGAAATACGGAGGTCGAAATTTTTGCGAATACAATACTTTCTCTATACTACGTATAGGGAGAAAGTAAAAATATTAAATAAAACGCACTCATAGAGTAGAGTACTACAAAATCATTTGGATTCCTTTAATAACTTTGGAATATAAACTGAGAATACGGAATACAGGTCTGGAATGAAAAATTTTAATACAATGCAGGAGATTTCACCATGTGATAATTGAATGCAATTCTTTTTAATTCATACAAAATAGGTTTAAATGCGCTGCTTAAAATAAACCATCTTAAAATCAGGAAAACGAAGGAACTCGCCTCATAAACTGAGAATGATGCCCTCAAGTAAAAATTAAGAGGATAAAACTTGGTCTCCCCGTGAACGGAAAATCAGGGTGAGATTGAGACGACCCTGTTCCTTCCGGTTTGTCAAAAACGGATACGTCCCAGAATCTGTAGCCTAAAATCCAAAATCGATAGCCGATCATTACTGGATGATCCGAAATTTTCCCCTTACACAAGAATGGCATCCTGCCCTTAGGTATCTCCTCTTTAGGATTTACGTTTTTTTCTTAGAAATTTATGTACCCTTGGTAAATTATTCCTTTGAATGGATATGAAATGCATTGTATTATGGAAAGGTTTGATTAATAGTTATATTTTCTCAACACTGGAGATTTGCATAGATCTGTTGAATAGAGTCGGCACTTTAAAAGTGAATTCTTGAGGTTATTCTATGAAAAAGAGTGTTCCTCTTCGTGAAAGAGTGTTATCAAAATAAGTAAATTCACTATTCTTCAGAACAGGGTGAAAAGTTTCACAGAAAAGTACAGAGTAAAAAAATAAATATTCCTTTAATGGACATGTCTAAAGATATGCTATTCAATTTTTCTAATATTACTGAATGAAGCAAAAAGCTATCTTAATTTTTTCCCATGGGTTACTTCTTTTTAGTTGATAGTAAGCATTGGCAGTCTTTCCTCTTTAAATACAAGGTTAAATTATATCATTCGCAGTCAAGTGCATTACAAAAACGGAAAAATATGGATGGCAATTCAATCAACACTCAAAGGATACGATCCATATGCTATATATGAATGCATTGACCGAAATACAAATCTATCTTTCGAATCAAATTTTAGAGATTTTGTTTTCTAAATAAAAATGTTTTACGAATTTTTACGCCGATTCTTACCAGATACTTTAGAATTGAGTCAATTGTAATTTTTTGTCGATTCGCAAAAGAAGCAAGAGAACACTAACATTTCCTATAATATGTATATAATCGAATATAAAGAAAATATATTTATCTAATAGCTGATAGTTATCTTTTAACTACAAAATTTCTTCTAGTACAATTTTAAACGAAAGAAAGACTCTCTTTATGATAATAATAATAATAATAAGTTTTCGCTACAAAAGAACACAAACTTTAAGAGATATTTAAATTTTAACCAAAATGTCATTTAGACTGCTCAAAATTCCATCAATCAAATTATACAAACATCATTTTGACCTGATACAAAAGAAAAAAGTAAGACATGATTTATTTGAATCTAATGATTCTATTTTTTCTGATGAAATGCAGATTTAAAATAATTAGAGTATTCCACAGTAATGGAGGCAGGAATTTTTCCTCGTCACCTAGAATTCACTCACAGCACGAAGAGGAGATCAGAAACATTTTAGTGCCTAGAAAGCTTTCACTTTATCCATGGTTTTAGGGCGCCATAGAACAATAACTCCTAAAATTATTTCCTGGAAAGAGTGCAAAAATAGTGAGTGCTCATAAGAAATTCGCCAAAGCCATTAAGGTCATGAAAACCCATAAAAAGTGGGAAGCCCATTCCTTCCCTGGTGACGGTCGAAAGTGTATGCTATCGCTGAGTAAGGGAAAGTCATTCGAATTTACTGGCTCTTCTACGCTGGATTACTTTTCTACGATACAAAATATGTTAATTAACATGTAATCGTGAACGATTGAGAGTATCCGTTAAATTAATAATAACAATGTTCTGGGGAATAATTTTATTCAACAAATGCGGGCTTGATATTGTAAACGAGTGAAATTTTGAACTTCTTTTTCAGAATTAAATAAACAACTTCTGGCCGTACTTCGCGGAAAGCCATCTAGAGAAATAAGATCTTTTTCAGAGGTTTATTAGCAACACTAGTTCAAGCGGTACATTGTTCAACTAATACACCTTTGTAAAAGAATTACCACACTTTGCTTATTTTGTATTCAGGGGAAGTTTGGCGATTAGTGGAAATAATTCATACAGTCATCATTATTTCATTGAAATTTACTGACACTCAATTTCACATTGACGCTCCCTTTAAATATTCTTTCAGGAGATAGTTTTCAGTAAAGTTAGAGAAAGTTAGTTTTCAGTAAAGTTCATTCACTATGAAACAAATGAGGCAATAATTGTACATCAGCGCTTTAGTCGAGTGACTAAAATATCAAGGAGCATCAGGGAGAATCAGGTCGATTAATTACATTTCTCTCGTGTATGACATGGGTTTTATTGGATTACGAAGAGATTTTGAGACTTAACCTTCCGAGTATCAATAACTGTCTAATCAACTAAAAATGCATAAATAATCCTTATTTTGTTGTGAAAGTATTTTTTTATTAATTTGACAGGATTTCGCGCTATTTCGGAAAACTGAATGTCTTGTGTTTGACTGACATATATCTCGATGAATAGATACTTACTACTTACTTACGAAAAATAAAGCAATATTATTTAAAATGTACGATTTCATCCAGCAATTCAACCTTAATAAAATTTAAATATTGCTCTCTATGAGTTCTTGTTTACTAACTATCCTCCAATTTTGCCAATGTAATTCACAAATCGCCAAAGGATAGAAAGTAGATACATTAATATGGTTTGGAACTGGGAACGAGTAAAAGATTGTCACTGTAAGTTTACTGTAATTATATAACTGACACTTTATTATGCATATGATTTTACAAATAGTTTAAGTTTGAGTGAATGCAATCTTCTTTTTAGTCTCAATCTAATTCTTTATGGGGTCGGCTGATGAATTTTTATGATACTGAATCAGTTTTAGGCAGTAGTAGTACAGCCATTCTGTGAACAACTCTTATCGAGAAAATCCGACAGCCAAAATAATCCGATTAGCCGGGACTTGAGCCCGGGACCTTGCACTAGCAGGCTAAACACTCCAACGCGGTTATGAGCGCAATAACTAAAATGTTAAATTTATGAGTTAAACGAAAAAGCAGAACGAAGGCAGTAACTTCTTTCGGGTGGGAATGCCTTGAGTTTTTAAGAGCAATAATCTCCGCGCGCAAGATGCCTTGCGACCGCCTTTTGCCTTAAGCCGTTGTTTTTACGACCTGCCCCATTTATACCTCATACTCTCAAAATATCCTCGAATTTACATTTAGTGGTCATTGCTCTTTTATGTTTTCATCCAATGAAAATCATGCTCCCACTCCATCAATCTCCTTCCTCTCCCAAATACCAAAAGACTTTCTCGAATAAGTCATATTCTTGGTGACGCGAGGGGATAACCCAAATGGGACTTCCCCAAATGGAGTATTCGGAGGAAGGGAAACCATCCCCTCTGGAATAATCTACTTCCACGAAGAAGTCCAGAGGTGTCTCTTACAATTAGCTCTCGGACCATTCGACACAACCGTGTTAACTGTCATTGCTATGACTAGTCTCCAATAGAAACCTCGTTTCTATAACTTCGACCTGTTTGACGAACCTTAATGTTAGACTAGGTGTAGAATTGGTCTTGGTTTAATTCTTTAGTTTCATCAAAGGTCTCAACGATATTACTTTCCTAAAAAGGGTGTTTTAAGAATAAAAGACATTTGCACAATGTGTATTCATATCCCTTCTTGCAAACGATTTATCGGTTTGCTTTCCAAATTTCCTTTTCCGATGGTAAATTTACTTTTCAAATATGTCTCGTAATTTTTGATCTATAGTCAGTCCGGTTGCCCTAGCCAGTGAATTTTCAGTCAATATCCTACTGTGTCATGCTGCAGTCCTCCTTCGTCAATAGTTACGTATTTCATAACGATGAAACGGCACACAGGATTCTTTCCGGTCAAGATTAAAAAAATAGATAACAGAAGTAAAATAATAACATTAAAATGTGTTATAACAAACTATTAGAAGATGTAAATTTTCAGGCGGACAATTCGGCTATATAAATTTGGTCACAGCACTACTTTCTATAATTTATATTAAAATGCCTCCAGGGCTTTTATAATAATAATGAAGCAACTTTTATTCGGGAAAAATTGAAACTCAAAAGTCTCTTCTTACATCTAACCTATCGCGACATGAAATATAAAAGAAAGAACTTTAAAAAAGCACAAAGAATAAAACTACTTTTTCGGTTTAAAGGCCTAAATTTTCACTGGAGAAAAGTTACATCACTGCAGGAAAGAAAAATGGCACTGGCATGGGAATTTCCCAGCCGAAGAAATATATTTACTTTGAATTGACACGAGCACCTTTAGAATTACGATAGTTGTATAGTACTGGTTTCGATTTTCATTGATTAAATATGATAAATCAGGATTGAATAATCGGATTGCTCTATCTTTATAGATATATAGCCATAGCAGCAATATAACTATGACAACTAAATCAATAATATTACATGTAACGGATTTAAAAAAACTGCATTTTATTCGTTTAGTGAGTTTTAAATACTTTAATCCTTGAAACACTTTCTGTCGGTGTACCGCGGATATTTTTTTTAAATTAATATAAATGTTAAAACATAATTTTCAGCCTTAATAAACTGTTTGTAAATTTAAGTGCTGATAAAATTACTGCCATCATAAGATCCTGTTATTTTTCGGTATTTCCAACATCTATCAAAACTCAAATTTTTAAGACTGCAATTTACTCACTTATATGACAATTATTTTTCTGGGTAATTCCAGATTGGTGAAACAAAATGAAAGTGACAAACTATTTAACAGATTAGATAATCAATTGCCACGGTGAAATGCTCATGTAATTGACACATCTTTATCCTCTGATGCACCAGGATGGTTGCCCATCAGTTTCCTTCAGGTTCGACGGTTTAAGTCGGCGTATAGTTTAAAGCAGAGAGGAAGCTTTTGTGAAGTATCTATTTCAAATTACGCCCATATCCTCTAAGCGCATACGTATGCACGGCACATATAGTGCTGATGATTAATTAAGCTCATGTGGAACAGTAAAAATGAAAGACTCCCATATTAGCATACTTTGATAGGATTAGCTATCTTACCATTCTCTGCGTTAGGATTTCGCGGAACGTTGAAGTAACGCGTTTAGCTAGAATAGAGAATCATCAACGGGAGATTTCCGCATTGAAACCCTGCCAAATCCACACTACTACCCTTCGATACATAGGAAGTAAATGTACTCTAGGATAATACAAATTTCAATTATCTCCACGAAACGCGAATCCGCACGTGTTAGCATTTTGGGATCCCAGCTATTCCTCCGCAGCGGTTTGCACTTCCCAATGAATATGTATGCAACGCAGTATTAATTAACATTCAATTTATTTTAAATTCAGCCGTGGGTATTCATTACCTCTCCGTACTTTAGCTAGCAGCTATCTCTTTCCGCAGTTTGACTTCATGTTTAAAAAAAATATCCACTTATTTTTTCATGTAAAATTTAACACACAAGTGGTTAGTTAAATCGTCTCGGAGGAAACAGAAGCCGTAGAAAAATGCAAAGACGTTGAGTAACTAAATGAGATAATAACTAAAACCGGGCAAAGAAGGCGAGCGATCCCTGGACTAAAAAAACATGTTTCTCGCAATACAAAGAGCACATCAAAACATTGGTGATGAATGACGCGTTCAAATTCCACGGGCAATTATGAGCATGAGATGACGAATTTCGAAGAGAAATAAGAGTTTGAAATGAGGGCGAAATGGTGAATGGAAGGGTGCAGGGAACTGTTGAAGCCATACGATTTTATTTTTGAGTCACGCAGAGGAGGCTTTCGACAGTGATTTATGCTGACACAATACCCGATCTCAAAATGGCAGCATTTTTCCAAAGTACGTGATTCGGGCACTTAAGTGGAGGTATTTGGAACTCGAACCCAGACGAGCGAAAAACTTCCTTCTGGTCTTAAATAATTCAGTTAAGATATTCTCCTTATTCTAATTCAGAAATGAATGAATCCCTGCACGAGGGAAGTTGGAAATAATGGCTTTTTTCTTATTTTCCTTTCTGAAAAAATGAAGTCACACTGTCGGACGTTTCCTGTCGTCACCAAGGAACGTTTGAATGAACTTTTATCCGCGAATGGCCTTTTGTCAACTGATAACAAAGATATTAAAGGAGAAAAGACAAAAGATCTGCGCAAAGTCGGATGAGATTATCATAGTTACGCTTTAATAATACATCGATTGTAATATACTTATAATAATAATTTTCATAATAATTCATCATTCGATAGTATAATTCTGCAATTTATCGTGGATACACTTTATTAGTTTATCACACCGTCAGTGGAGTTAACTTCTTGAATCCTCAATCCATAAACTAGCTGCATTATTAAGCAACTACGAAAGATAAGGAGCGTGGTAGTTTCCCCCTCAATTTCATAGCTGATACCGCTTAGCCTGAGTAATACAACTGAATAACGTCAACTTGAATGTAGCACATTACAAATAATAATTCATGCCAGAAAAATGCATGGAATAAATAAATAATTAAATATTAAGCAACAAATATTCATGTATTGAAAAACAATGTAATAAGAGCTTCAAACTTAATCAAAAATGGCTGAAACTCTGAGATTGTTTATGCAAAAATGAGCAAGCCGAAAAAAATTTGCAAAACCAAAATTAATTTTTGTAAAACCGAGACTAACACATGAATTATGCAAATTTTCAAGGCATAGATTAATTCCGTATAATTTTGCGTATTTAAAGGTTGAACCTTTGAATGGAAATTTTCATATAATTCAACGAGAATAATCATGATGAATTCTATGCTATTAATAGCAACAATAATATCTTAGTATCTTTCAAATTACTTAGCCATAAAAAAGACTGGGACAATATAAATAAAACGTACATACGTATCTTTTACCACAAGAGAATTGAAGATTTTGCTATTCATCAAGATATTGCTGTAAGAACAACTACATAAATACCAAACTACCTAATGAAAAATCAAAGCTTTTGAAGGGGCAGATTGAATCTCTCCTAGTTTTTCTTTCGTTAAATGACGTCAAAAGATTGACGACCGATGGCGTAATTAGTGTTGAAAAGGCGCGGCTAAGAGAGGAAGTTGAAGCAGAATACGAAAGGAGTAGCGTAAAAGGAAATACTACTTTCATGCGAAGTCCAAATCAATCATCTCTTCATATTTCCGATGGACAAGCCATTAGTTATTAGAGAGAAGGATTGACACGTTTCCTTGTTCACAAACGAGAGCTTTCTGAATGTACGGATAATTGAGATTGATGAGCTCACACCATCGATGACGTTTATCATAAACCGAGCTTTATGCCGTAGATCGTGGATCTCATGCATGAACGCTTCCATATGCGCCTTGCATCGAATACGACCTCTGATCTTCAAACTATCCTTCTGATATAAAGTACACCTTTTTAAATTACATTACCAAGAAGATAATCGGATTAAGTGTGATAGTATATCAAACAGAGTGAGCTGAGAATTTCCTAACAACGCAATCTATACCTCCCCCTTTTTTCTTTTAACTTAAACCGATGGTGCAAAGTTATCAGGGTATAATAATGAAATTTGATTAAAAGAATTGAAAATTATAGGACACCAAGATCAATAATCAACCATAAAAACATAATGGATAACTTCGTGGAACCTTCTGACCATATACTCAAGTGACTTGAGAATAACGATGATGCGTTGAAACAGTTCGCCTGTGTTTAGTAAATATTTTCTGTACAAACTGAAATATTTAGTTATATTTATTAACCACGGATAACTATAAAAAAGTTACTTATTAAGACAACATTATTATTAAAGAAAAAATATGCTGCCATTTTGAGATCTAGTAATCAAATAGAACTATGTTTATAAGTTATAAGATTGAATCAAGAGGAACTAAATAGTTCATATCTTAAAGAAGTATTTCAGCAAATTTAACTTAAGAAACGTCGTAGTTGTTGATTTTATTTGCCGAAAAAGCTATTTACGAGAAAATTCCAGAAATTGCTTTAAATACCCGACAATAATAATAAAACTGCCGCGCTAATCATAGCTAATGCATGAAAGATATTGATTGAGATCAATTTTCAGCTTCACTACTTCACAGAATACACGATCAAAATCAGGCTGGAGAAAGCGTGAAGCGAATCCTAATTCCCCTCTGAAAATCCCTTGGATGGCAGTTCGTCAATGGAGAGGAATTGATTTTGAGCTAGATAAGGCAGCTATGTGCATGAAAGGAAATTCCCCATTCAAAACGTAAACGAACCCGTTGCAGAATCCTCGAGACATAAACCATCGATGCTTTGCTTGACTATATACTCTTTCTTTCGCATGAGAGGTTAGGGGGCATCCATTAATTACGTGAGGTGATTTTTTTGCGATTTTTTTACCCCCCCCTAGTGAGATATCGTGAGATTTGGCTCGACCCCCTCCTCTAATCTCACGTGAGATTGTTCAAAATGCGTTTCTTCAGTGTAAATATGTCAATCTATGTTTCATTGTATTGGATTTTTCCAAAAAAACTCGTACGTCGCAGCGCTCGTCGAATCGCGTGTTCGGCTAGCCGGTGGTTAAACAATCGACGGGCTACTATGCTATTTGTGGCGCTCGCATAACCGTGGTAAATATTATTGTGTAAAATTTAGTCATATTTTAGTAGAGAAACACGTTGTACTCAATTTAACCCAGTTATCTCATAATTCTACACTGTTCTTTTGCGGATAAAAATTTACGTAATATTTGCGAGAACCCCCTCTCCCCCACGTGAGAGTGAGTGAGATTCGGCTTAACCCCCTAAACGCCTCACGTAATTAATGGACGCCCCCTTACGTCTAATCTTTAAGAAATTCAGACCCTTTCGGCTTCAGATCCCATATTTCCAGAACGGAACATCCGACTAAGCATTTACTACTTTCGAGCATTCGGATACTGCAGATAATTCCAGTTGCATCCACTTCCTTGGATTGCAGAACGCTCTCAGAACTATCGATTCTTGAATAAAAGAAAACAGTTTAGCGTATTAACGAATCGTATGCAATTACTAAGGTCTGGACATGACAAACAAGGAAACAAAATTAATCAAAGTATTCAATCCATGAATTGAACTAAATCGGTGGACGTTTTAATTTAATACATTCGTTAGTCTTAGCTGTAATTTCGATTTGACTGTTATATCATATGTACAGTCCTGACAAAAATTAACGCAGCACCGGCCGTAAGGATCGCTAGGGAGGTGCTGCGTTAATGTTGGCCAGGAGTGTACTAAAATGAGTTGGCAGTGAAGGACACGACGTGTTCTTATAAAATCAAGATACAACAATCGGTTGTGTATCCATCGTTTCCAACGCTAAAGTTTTAAATGGTTACCAGCATATGAAAAATAAGTTTGTTCGTTATGAATAACTCACATTAGATAGCCTTACCGGAAGTTAATAACTTGTGGCATGGACGGGTAATCATTGAATATATAGCAAGTCATTGAAACTGTCGGTTGAGTTGGCAGGTTTGAGAGGCCTTGGTAAGTGCTTTTCTCTAATCTTTTAATATTCTGCTCTTCTATTAAGCTCCCCATCGGGGGTTAATCCAAAAGGTTAACTGTAAACCAAATATGGAATGTTTATTTTTGTAAGACTGTAATAATTACGGCCTTCATTATTTTATACTTGTCCTGTAATGATTATATTCTTATGATGTGTACATAATCAGATATAAATTGCTGAAATATTACACTATTGGTGGTACTTGTTTTTAAATATTACTACGCTAAGGCCTTCAGAATGTATTCAATTTAATGTGTATCCTAGAGATTACGCAACACCATACACTTTTTACGTGCCGCGGGGTGTATAACGTACAGGATGATCTTCATTATCTTATGAAGACAAGTTTCATGAGTATCGCATCATTTCATGTATAACATATATATAATTTATTTTTCATCCATACGAGAACATTTGTAAATTAAAGAATAGAAGCTCTCTGTATATAATAAAATAAAATAATTTCTTATACTTAGATGTGAGTAAATGTTCAACTTGATTACAAAAACCTATAAATGTAGGTATAGATACATACATATAGATATAGAAAAGTGTAGATACATCGAGAGCCAAAATATCACAGTGCATTGAGGACATTATTGCATCAAAAGAGAATTTTGGTGATTGAGAATCCGTTTGTGCAACGTTTTTTTCTTCATACTCAATTACTACTAAAATGATTTTAGACTATATATATATGTTCAACTCGAAATAAATTAATATTTCACAGAATGTATTTTATTTGAATTTCAGCTAAAGATTGATAAGCTTATTTAGTCAATGCAAAGAATAATAAATAATGAATCGTGACGTGTGACCTACGGATTGTAAAAAAAACTCGTTACAACGTTGGTCTAAAAATATCGCAGTTTGACGAACAAAAACGCGTAGTGATAAATTTACTGCTATATCAATTATAATGAATATATATCTTCATCCAGAAGAGGAGAGGACGAAATAAAAATCGCTTAAGTCTGTTAGCATCGTATTCATTTCACGGGGAGAAAATATCTTATTCGTCGAAATTAGTATTCATTATACTTTCTACTATTGCTTGACGTATATTAATTTCTAATTTATCTTAATATTTTAAATATATTGAGAACTTCTATTCAAATTCACCTATACCGTTGTTGATAAATGAGAGCATATTCTTTCCAGAATTTGATCTCGAAATAAATTTAAATTCAAGCATTTGAGAAGTTTACATCTTACCACATAAATCAACAAAAAAACTATACATTTAATAGGTACAGATACGTTTCAGAAAGCACCACAACTGCGTCTGCTGGACACGAAGTCCCATTTGATATCCATCGCCATTCCTCATCGGTGTAGCTGCGTCTTATAACGTGACGCCCGTATTCGCCGCCATTGAGCCCGGGGAAGATCGTGACGTCTCAGCGCGCCTTTAACAACAGGTGGGGAACGCACGTCAGTCGCAGGGCTGACCTACTAAGCGATATCACGTTTTGAAGGGACGCACTCAACTCCCTCCGGCGAAAATCGAAACGAATTGGATGTGGAGGACCCACGGGAAACAATTACGCCCTTCATTTCAGAGCGTTTTAATTGGAAGATATAATGAACCGATCGCGTTTATAGTTCCTTTCCTAATCGACGCATATCTATCGAATAATTTTCTTGGAATCTTCTGACTATTGTTTCAAATTGTCAGCAGTTAGCCAAATCTCAAGAAATCAAAACAAATACATCAGTTGCTGCAAAGGAAAGTGAATTTAGGTTCTAGTTCCCTGTGTTTTGTTCCATTAGTTAGTTTCTTGCGTTTTGATTGATTCATTTTAATTTTATCATGAGATTCCACAAAATTACCGCAACTTAATTTGACTTAAATCTCAGTACGGGAATGGGAAGCGTTCCTCAGGACGTTATCCCGAATTACTTTCATTGCTAAGAAAATTTTTTTCTATCTCTCAACGACTTTCACAGAGAGTATAAAGAATACAAAATAAGTAAAATGGCATTGAATGAACAAATAAATAACTCAAAATAAGCATTTACTTAAACAAATCAATATATGGAATCAAAACAATGGTACGCGATTATGAGTGCCAGAAAAATATTTCTTTATCTTATATATGTTTTAATATCGACTTTGTATCTATTATATATATAGCTTATTTAACAATTAGGATGCTCCATGGAAATAATCCAATCACCTTCCAGTAGATCTGTACCAACATAGGATGGAGTCATTAAAAAAACATAGATAATAATCTAAATAATGGTACTGACATGAGTACATAACTAAGTTGAGCATACGATATCGAAAACAGAGTTCGCGTGCAGACACAAAATGGCAACGAAAACCTGGGTGATTTATTTTTAAACGATAACTTAAGAGGCCGATATCAAACGCTGTACATTTATAAATCACGGAATGGAAATTTATTTCAATGTGTTTATACATCTTTTAAAGAAGTAAATATTTACAGCGTATATTGCGGTATATATATTGAGAAATTTTGCCGAAAACTATGCTCAGTCGCAAGTTAATTGTTAACTTTGCGAAAATGGTTTTGTTTTGACTTCTCTTATATCATTCCCATCATTATTTAATATTATATCTCTTCTTATTATACACATTTATCTAGATTCTTTCAATCCACTGTTATGCGTTTCTAACGGGGGAAGTATTTATAGGTTTCAGAAAGAGGGTATTTACTTTCTGTAGCCATAACAACATAAGTTATTCTATTAGGTAGCGTAGCCTCTCTCGACCGAGAATCAGCTTAAGTAAAATGATACTCCATATTCCCTTTGACGTCATTTCCACCTTAGATAAGTCGACATCTAGTTAAATTGAAAGTCATTCTAAGCCATTTTAATTAACTGCAAGATTTTCAGACGGTACGTAGCGGCGTTCCACTCCGAAGTGAAGCAAACTTCACTCACTGTTTTCTAAGCGAAATAAGGTTTACTTTGGCGGCAGTAGAAGGAAGGTGGTTCAAGTTGGAAAGGTTCCCTCAATAATGGCAACGTAAATAAACCTTTGAGACTTCTCCGAGCATCAAGCTTGTCCATAATTAAAGAACTTCCAAAACGACCTTTGAACTGTAAACAACCCGGAAGATGGAAACTCGTTGGATAAATTAACAGAGACTCGAATCGAAAGAGATCGAGCGGGCGATACTAAATTTTAGCCGATCAACTCGAACCAAAAATTTACTAATTAAAACGCATTTTAATACGTTACAAAATTTAGTCCGTTTATGAATGTTGTTTTAATTATTTAAAGTTGTAAGCACTCCCACCAGGTGATGCACCTATTCGCATTGAAAATTCTGTAGTAATAATCATGTTATCTTCGTCCATGAAGGGACTTTTATTTTTTGTACATTACCATAGTTTTCCTTTATTTCTTTTGGATTTAAATGACAAGAAAATTTTAATTTTGTTAACAAAACATTACTTACTGACATTGCTTCACAACTATGCCAATGAACTGTGAGCAATCTGCATGTAGTTAGCTTCACATTATTGAACCATAAAGAGAGTGGCTTAGAGATATAACTAGCACTATCTGTGTCTTCATGAATTTATGAAATATGCATAATCTATTTAAACCCCGGCATACATAAAATAGAGACGACAGAATCATTTACCTCTAATATCATAGCTAAAGAAATAAATTTCATCTATTAAATAAAAACATTACTCTCTAAACTCTTTTATAGCTAAATCATTATCTAAAAGGAGAACTCACCTCCCTGAGGTTGTAAGGGTCAATGAAGAGACAAGCCGCCCTTGATGATCCCAGAAGGCAGAGGAATCCATTAATGGTGGACATGTAGGGGCGAGTGGAGATGAGGGACCTGCAACAGGCACAAAATGTCACATTTACATTTCCCTCCAATTGATACACGTCCCCGATGAAATCCTTCGTGATTCGTGTTTACATGCACCATTCATCCTATTACTGGATTTATAAGAGAAATCGTTCCGCCAGAAACATGAAATCTGCCACGGATGTTCTCGATGCTGTAAGCTGTCCGGCGTGAATCCGTATAATATATGTTAGGAAGCGAGGAGGTGTACACGTAACATTGCATGGGTGAGACAAGCGGATTGAAAACAACTTTTTTATCTGTATAGATATGTGGATAGAGAGAGATGTAAACTCATTTTAACATGGGAAAACACATTGAACCACATTTCATCGATTTTCAGAGGGGGGAAGAAGATGGAATGGAGATGTTTCTCTAGCCTCTTGAATCCGGACTGATAGAAACACAGTTTTTTAAATTTCATAGTCAAGTATTTCAAGAAGTTTAACCAGATTATGAAATAAATAGTGGAGGTACAAAACGGCTTCATGATATAATACTTTTACTACACCACAATAAAAATTACAAACACGACCAGGTAGTAAAAGTATTTTATCATGAAGCCGTTTTGTATTTATGAATACCACGAAGTGAAACCTGAGTCTGTTTCGTTTAAACAGTAGAGGTGTTTGAATAGTAAAAATATATCTGTAAATTCTTGCCTTTAATTAGAAACATATTGAAATCAATCGAAACTAGGAAAATAGAAGGCCACCGTTATCAAATCAAGTATACTGAAAATAAAAGGTGTTACCTACTAACACCCCACCCCCTGCCACGCGCCACTGGCGGATTGCAGGGTTTAAATGTAAAAACATTAAATGTAAAAAAAACATTTTCTACACAAGAGAACATGCATCGATTGCTTGTAGTTTCCTAAACGAAAAGTTTGTTTACCGAAAAACCCATTTACTAATGGGTAAAGCAACCTTAACTCTTTATTTTCTTACGAAGTAAACTTCACTTACATAGCAGTAAGAGGAAAATAGTTCAAGCTGGAAAGGTTCCCTGAATGATTTCAATTTCAAGCCCTTGAGATTCCTCAAACATCTAGACTGTCCATAAAGAACTTCCTTTAAACTTCCCAAATCCTCAGCTCATGAGCTATGAGTTTTATTCCAGGTTGGTACTGTAAATTGTTTTGAAGTTTACGATACCCTTGGATAGTGGTATTTGCACCTCTTTTTGTTTCAATTCATTTAATTTTTTGGATATTTATAATATAAATTATATAAGACAAACGTTACCTGCTTTTCACAATCCCGATCAACTTACTGATAAATTACTTTTCAAAGAATACTAATTACAGAAGCAAAATCAACATATAACCATTCGATCTATAACGTACATTGATTTCGTTAAAGTTGTTTGGATTAGCTTTCAATGTGAAAGAGCTTCTCATGAATATACGCAGTTTCTATTTTTATATCAAAACTATAGATAAGATATACGATTTCATCTTTTTATTTATCTTTAGCGTAGGAAATTATCGGTTCAGTACGTCAATTGATTATAATTAAGCTTCGAAATCGTCTTGATATTTAGAATAAATATGCCAAATAAATTTCGTTACGTGAGATTTACTGCCGACTTCTTATTCGCTCACTTGATTGCAATAATTTCTTTCATTTCCGGAGCTATATCTTCAATTCTTTAGTTCGATTTATAACCTATCCAAACCTCAATCGCTGCAATTTTATTAAATCAAGAATACATAATCTGCGGTATCAAAATATCACTAAGCATCTTTCTATCGCCATATTTTACATTTTTCTAATTCATAAGATCGAAAAAATGCCGCAGTACGGCAGTTGTCATTTTTTTCTCTTGATAATTCTCATCGGCGAACCACAAACAAACCCCCGAGTTCAATCAGATGCGCCGGCGCCGATTCTGTCCATTCCTCCTCTTTTTCCTCATCCCCCTCTTTCCCTCATCCCCCTCTCTTTCCCTCATCCCCCCTCTTTCCCTCATCCCCCCTCTTTCCCTCATCCCCCCTCTTTCCCTCATCACCCCCTCCTCCCGTATCACCACCGAGACCTCATCCGCCATTCTCATCGCCCGCGAATACTTTTTGCTTTTTTCCAAACCAATTTCTTTGATTTTCCCGAGCAACATGTGGCGCTTTTTCATCTTTTTTCCCCGGCATTTATATCGTCACGGAGGCCTCATTACTGCCGTGACAGTCGGCCGGAATTTTAAAACGCTCTCCGTCGTCGACTGTTTCGAGGAATGAAATCCCGGGAATCGCGGAATTTAATGGACCCATCACTCACAACACTGCCCCCGAAAGTTTGAGAAACAAATAGGGAATAAATGAATGTGTTTCCGCTCATATATGAGAAATAGCGTTTTTAAATTCCCTGCAGTCTGCACTAATTAAATATTTATCTCCGGTTTCCACGCCTATTTTTTAAATCGGCTGTTAAAACAGTGGATGGTAACTAATCTTAACCGGATATGCGCAGAATTTCATAAAAGATTTTTAATGCCAAATATAAAACGTACTTTTCTCTGGTTTATAAATTTCGAACTACAATTTATAGTTTAGCATTAATAAGCATTTGGAATAGAAGCAGTTTGATTTACACGAGGTAAATTTTTCGTCGATCAAAAGGGATGTGATTTGATGCCACCATTTTAATTACAACAAATACTCTTAGCGTTAAAAAAATTCGCAGCATATTTTACTAGAATTTCACTTTCGTAAATTACACTATCATGTTTTCTCACAAATAAAGAATTTCAGTATATATGCACAGCTAATGGAGATAGGGTCATTCCACGCCAATTGGACAAGGAAATCGGCCAAATTGACGCTTGAGGTAACCGATTTTGACCAAATTTGGCGAATCGCTATGATTTTATATCAAAATGAAAACCCCCAAGCCGTTTTGTAATTAACGTAATTTTTTATGAAATATTGCAATCTTTAAAAATTGAAATTTTACAAAAGTGCCTTCGCATTCGAGGCCATATCTCCGGTAATATAGAAGCTAAATATACACAGCATGGCTTAATTTAAAGGTCTTGTGATAGGAAAGATAAAAATATGAAGGTTTTATAAAATTTAAACAATTTCAAAAACTTTATAACAATTTAAAATTTTCAAATCGATTTTTAACGGTGCAACCACCACTTTTTTTTTAAACCACCACGATTTTTCTCATTTTTTTATATGTTGTACATACAACCCTCCTCTACAATTTAAAAAAATTTGGCGAGGGTGGTATTTCATTTAAGTAAGAAAAACATTTTTGAGTCTAGGCGTGACGCTCGCCGAAGCTCCGCAGCGTCCATTATCGTAGCATTTGTAAATGCTACGATAAATCAGTGAGATTTGCTTAAATAATAGAGGTTGCATAATGGGAATCTTTATGAGATAAATAGAAAGGATTGATTTACAAAATAAGTTCAGAAAAGGTTTAAAATTAACGGATATGATGCCACCTTCCTGAGATTTTTGCTGTTCTGATACTTCGAGGAAGATCAGAGAAATGTATGCTACAACGAATCGATTTGAGAATTCACTTTTTCTAAGCGAAATTAATCGAGAAGTGGAGTGCTTGCAACACTATCCGCACGCCGAAAAAAGGCTGGAGGGGTCCTTACATTGACAATAGAAAATGTCGTTGGAAGTGTTAACTCAGTCATTTTGGAATTCAAGTGACACAAATTAAGGAATCATTATTTAGAAAATGTATGATTCGAATTCTAGGAAATATTTAAATATCGGGATGCCAGATTTTCCATCAGAATGAATCGGTACTAAAGTTCAGTTAGTTGACCAGTATCTTCAATTTTGGTATATTTAATGTTTGACATAATAAATAGGCTTTTTCATCAGAAAAATAAATAACTATATGATCCACAAGAGATTAAATTATTACATATATCAATGTTTCATTAAATCACTTCGCACAACTTTTATTTATTCTCCTTCCTCTTTCTCCTTTCCGCAAAGTAGAGCTTGGTCATATCAGATTATTTTATTTATTGATTCATATCACGTCAAAAATCTCAATCTTATTGCTATGTAAACAAGCACATGACAACTATGTCAACATCAAGAATGACCATCAACGAACTGACTTATTCACATATTTAATTTATGAGTGTTTTAAAAAGTATATAAAAGACTAAATTAACAGTACTATATAATATTGGTTAAAGGTGATATTAGTGCTTTTCCAATTTGAACATATTTATTTATTTATTTAATTATAAGGACTACAAATAAGCTCTACGCCAGGTGGTAGTCATATTTTCTTGGGGGAAGAAAATACATTACCCTGCCTGGTATTCACCCTAGTTGAGAGGAAAACCCCCAAAAACCTCCCAAAGGCAGTACATCATATAATTTACAATTAAAGCATACAAGTGATTACTATGTACAATAATGCAATTAAAAACTTATAAAACTTAATTTTACCATATTGCCTATAATATTACAAGAAATTATAACTAGACAAGAGATAATATATGTAAGCAGTAAACAGAATATTGGTAAAAACATTGCTGAATATATACAAAGGATTTATAAGCTATTACTACGGATTTTCTTTTTAAATTGTTTGGAATTTTTCGGCATTGGAATGAGAACTTCTCCAGTGAAAGCATTCCAATCTCTAATTAGTTTATTTATAAAGATAAATTTTAAGAGTGATAAATATTAGCGAGGGTCTATTTATTTAGAATAAATGATGTACAGTGGAGGAATATGGCGTAAGAATCAGCTTAAAAAAGCCACTTCCCTTAAATCAGGGCAATCATAAGAAAAATATTTCATGTAATAAATGCATGCATGTCTCTCTTGAAAAACACCGCAGTAATTTCGTAAGAGGCAGTGATCCATATCAAGAACAGCATTTATTATAGCAATGAATGACAGAAAATACTTCTTTCCGTGATAATAATTCTTAACTTTCATCTCCCATCTTGAGAGGCCTCCCGAGAAAGGGTCAAGAGGCCTTCGAGGGAAAATTCTCCACTCCACGGCTGCTCTTTTCATTAAAGTCATTTCCCCCTCATTTTTTAAATAAAATTTTCATTTCTCCGAAGGTAGAAACAGAAATGCCTTGAGAATGAGTAATTAATTGAACCGAAGTAATTTTTCGCACAATACGCGACCTTGACATTTTCAACGAAATGTACTTGAAAATGAATCGGATAAACAGGTTCCATTATCAGGGTGAACAAATGAAAATATTACGAAATTAATAAATATCCGTTCGGCGTGTACCCATTATTCGAGGGATCGCTCGCCCACTCAATTTAATTTGGGAATTTTATTTTCCAGGAAATCTAAAAATAAAATAATTCAATATATTTCTGAAAAAGCGCGCTTCGAACAATTAATTTGTTAAAATTCTACTATAATTACGATGTTTTAATATTCATCGTCCGCAGTTATTCCCTCACATAAAAGATAATATAAAAATCAGAATCCATTTAAAATATTTCATGAATCGTCATGCTTCATTAGCTATAGTAATCCACATTATTGCATTCGAATTAATCACTATTAACGAGGTATTTTGAGGTCATGAATGAATAACTCAGTTTTGTTTTCAGGGACGAGTATTTTTGCTCTTCCTAGAATTTTCTCAATACACGCGATACAGATACGTAATATCCGGCTTAGCTGGAATTCACCGGAAGCGTGGGAGGTTTGATACTTCTTTTTTTGTCTGCTTATCCACTTTTGCTCGTTCTCTACAGTTTCATTCCTACAACCCAGTTTCTCCTAATTATATGGAGTAAATTGTGAAAATTAACTTAAGAAAACGCAACAAAAAATTGCAACTTTTTACAAAATTCCTCAAAAGTCCTTTGGAGTGACGGTTGAACTAAACTTTTTCTACAAAACTACTGTTTTGCGTTTCTCCAAGAGCAAACCTGTATTCTTTTTGCAGCCACAAACTCATTTGGGAGAGCAATGGATACCTTTTTCATCAGAAAGCCACATAATTATCTATTAGGTCACAAGCAAACATCAATCCGCACTTTAGAGGCATATATTTTGTCACATTGACTCTTTAAAACCCATCAAATTTGATATCCTACAGGTAGATTTAGAATGTATAAGTTAAATATGATTTATAAATGTTCGGCAGCAAATGAATATCCCAAAACCTTTACAATAAACACCTGAAATACTTGTCATGAATACCCTGAGTCTACAAATAATATCTCAAAACCGAAATATGTGAAATGGTCATCCTACGTTAACTAATGTGTTGCAAATGCTAATTCAGATGAGCATTGAACACCCGGAAGAGGAAAACTGGTTGAAAGGACTTTTCCTATAAAAATATATTATTCAATATTCGCCTTCCTTTTAATTCTATGATATACTCAATTTCTTTCATATAATGTGCTCGGGGAATATGGCTAATATTCTCTCAAATTTTACAAATCATGAGGAGTTTAAATGAGCTTAGTGATGAAATTGATTTATTTCACATTAAGATAGAAACCTTAAGAAGAAGATTGCGATGTAATTGATTTTATTTTTATACTCTTCTACTTTTAGAATGTTTTTTTTATCTCCAACTAAATTTCTCTATTATTGATGTACTTGATTTTACTTGTACTTATTGCCTGTTTTAACTACTTGAATGTGTATATGAATATGTTATTACTGCAAGATTGTATAGTATATGTATAACCTTAAATATATATTATGTGTATGTTTGTACGTACTTGTATATTGGCTTTAGGTTGTGATTAAGATTAAAGATGTATATTGATTTATTTTTTGCAAATGTGATCTCAATATACATTTATTGCTTTATATTCTTTTCTTTGTTATTGATGTATTTGAATTTACTTGTATGTTTTGCTTTATTCTGTGTATTTTTATAATGATTATGTATTATGTAAATGGGTTTGATACCCGTAATAAATGCATTATTATTATTATTATTGCTCGAATGTGCTTAAAACTGTGAGGAAACCTAAACTGAATACCCCAAATGCCAGAAAGCAGTACATGCTTAAGAAACTTAGAGGCTTTCTTTCCGACACTAATACTCCTTTTCTATCGGCCTCTGAACCCAGAATTCTAACTTTATACTCTCCTTTTATGTAGTATCCGGAATTCATTGTGATCTTAAAAGACGAGAGTTGAAATTCTTTGATTCATCTGGAATTGCTCTTAGAGACTTAACGAGCTTAAGTGCCTCTGAGGATCAAAGAAAGGTCTGAGTTTAACGATTTTATACTACTTCGCTCGCCTCTCAACATTTCCTTTGAGTATCAATGGAATTGGAAAGAAAAGCTATCCATACGATATACATCCTATATCAGTTCCATATCCTATTTCAGTTCCTAATTTTCACCCATCAGCGGGTTCAATATCCTATTAAAACTTTCCTTGGCCATATCCAATATTTGGTAGTCTTCCCTACCTCTTCGACTATTCTTAACTTCTCTGCATCATCGTACGACGAATAGTTCATCCACTTACTAAATTGCCTCTTTCTCTGCTGCGTCTGCTGTTTTTGTGAAGTTCCTCAGTTCCTGTCTCGGACAACGCCTTTTTTCCCCGTTCAAAATAGTTTTGCCCATACGCTTGAAATCCTATTTAAGTCTCGGAACTATTCTTATTGTTTTTTCCTGAGAAATTACTGCACTTTACGTCACTGCTCATCTAGTCTTCTGATTAGTTCTAATTAGTTTCTCCCGATGTGTAATACGACAGATATTAACGAGTTGATCTTTAGTATTCTAACTAATTAGCATAAGGTTCAAAATTACTGTATTTCAATTATTATTTTAATGCTCCGCTGACTGATTTGAGCTCGGATTTTCCAATTTTTCCTTTCTTGTAATAGCTATTTTATATACAGAAATATTCATCTCTACAAAATTAAATTTTTACCGTAAGATTACCCCATATGTTCGAAAATTCAAAAGTTTGTTATAACCAAAACTTTCATTACTTTTCAATGGTAGCCATCCAGTCTAAATTCTAAACAAAAATACCTCTTATTCCTATAGTTCTTCCTTTGGAAGTTTAAATAATGATTTTATTCCACATATAACATTTTTGCATTTGATGGCTTAGTAGATAATAATTTCTAATTTTTCTCTTTAAAGGCAAAACATACTTTATCACCCTTACAGTTGATCTTAACATTTTTTTCTGAACCCGTCCAATTCCTGCTGAGACCCCATGATAATTAATACGGGGACGACAAAAACAAGCTTAAAAATAACCTTCGTTATCGTAAAAATTATCTCTTGTCCATCTAATTTCCTGGAAAGGATGGTCCAAGCCACTCCAGTTCACACCATTAGTCTTCTTCCCTTCTAAGTGTTCCACGTGAAGGATCATTCATCTCCTTCCTTTCAGCTAAACAACGACTAGATTCTATCCATCCTAATTCCGAAGAAATTCAAAGCGCTTCTATGATTACTGTGTATCCCTTAAGGTGGTTCAATCCTCATTCTTTCCATGTTTAGTTACACGCAGCTCTGGAGAGTTGATGAGGCAAAATAAGGAGTGCGATAGTTTGCCCTCGCTTTCCTTAGCCGGAATGTTATGTGCGGAAAATTTGTACTTAGAACAATGTCTCGATGAGTAACTCTTTCTATAGCATTTAATTATGAAGTGAGCAATTTAATGGCATTGTACAGCTTCACTCACGTTTCGGAAGCTTCCATGATACCACAGTCATAAACAAGACTGAGGTATAGCTAAATAAAGAATAACATTCCTCCATTCTGTACAAAAAACAAATAAAAACATTCCGTTCATCGAGGTGCAGTGGTATAATATCTACGTAGATATATATATAGATGTGGTATGATTATATAGGTGAATACACAATAAATATTAATATTTGACGGAATTCATCACCTCCACTATATTTTTGATGGACAACTCGTAGCTAAATTCCCAA
Source organism: Sympetrum striolatum (assembly GCA_947579665.1). Lineage (NCBI taxonomy): Eukaryota > Metazoa > Arthropoda > Insecta > Odonata > Libellulidae > Sympetrum > Sympetrum striolatum. Next base: position 17,201,747 of record OX388350.1, read on the forward strand.
TACACTTGTATTCTTACTATATCTATTCAAATTGTCATGTATACCGTTAAGTGAATGGGTCAGTTGAAATTCTCATTTGATCCTGAATGAAATACGAAAAGAAAAACTAATAAATTAGTTTTATGAGTTGAAAAAATCAAATTAACGCAAAGAATAATCTTCTCGATAATGGAAGGAACATCAGTTGGCAGTCTAACTGCCGAGACAAAGCATATTATGTCTTCACAGAATAACAAATCTCTTTAAATCTTTAATTCCATAATAGTTCCTTGACAATCAATCTGAAAAAGCTTCAGTTAGCCCAATTCTGACCGAACTATTTGAAGGAATTGATCATTCTCAAAACTCTAGCGCTCCAGGGATAAGCATTAATTCAATGTTAACAATTGTTTGAAATATCCACAATCACAGAGATATGTTTATAAAGACCTGTCTCTAGAACACTCCCGAAAAGATTTTGCAATCCTCCAGCTGATCATTTCATCGAGGTAGAGCTATCAATAACTACATCAGGTGAATTCTCTTTCGTAGCAGAACTCGACTTTGTATTTGGTTCAAAGTGAGGAGAAATCTTTCTTTTTCATGAATACAAATAGTAGTGGCTACTTCGATGAATTTTTTATTCAACTGTATGAAGAAGGACGTCTTCGTTTTAAAAGAGGCTTCGGCACCTATGAGAATTCATATGAAACATGGTATTAAACCAAAATTAGGGCGAGAAGGAGCCAAAGAAAGAAATAGATAAGAGTGGAATGACAGGTACACCTTCTAATTTTCATTTCAAACGGTTGAGTTCCAAGAAACATCGTGTCTTCGTGAGTTCTAAATGGAATATTTCGTAGAATATCTAATGAGACGAAATTCATTTAACTTGAGACGAAATAGCTCTCAGGTTTTACTGGGAATATTACATTGAAAGATATTTTCAAAGAAACAAATTCGAAATTTCAAGCGCAGAATATTCAGGCTGCAAAGAGAACATAAAAATGATTAACATCTTATTTCTGAACTTCGAGAACATTTCCCTTTATGAATGCTCAATATGTTCTTAGTTTTTTCTTCTTGCCTTTTTCCCGTCAAAAATATTTTTCAGCTGACAAGTAATTGTGTTTTACTGCTACACTACGATAATATGTACACTCCTGGCCAAAATTAACGCAGCACCTCCCTAGCGATTCTTACGGCCGGTGCTGCGTTAATTTTGGGCAGGAGTGTACCTTGGACCAATTTCTATTCGTCTTTTGGCACAGGATAGGGATAAATGCGTCTTTCAACTTAACCTTGTTCGTAGCTATGATTATATGGAAGATAGTGACGTATACCTAAAACCACACGCCATAATTGAGTAAAATTGGTACTAGGAAACCACATCTATAATTTAACCCTTATATAATTAATATATTAAAGGGCTCATTTAATAACCGATCTGTGTATCACTTTGGACACTGAACTGAATTTGAACTCTCATTTATCTTCTATTCGTTCACGTGCTTTTAAACTTTTAGGTTTTATTAAACGCATTACTTTTCCTAATTTTTCGACTAAAACGGTGATCCAGGCTTACTCGTCCTTGGTTCGCCCCATTTTAGAATATGATTCAGTAATTTGGAATCCTTCCCACTCTACTAAAATTGATTTGATTGAAAGTGTACAGAGGAGATTTATTAAATGGCTTTGTTACCAAGAGAACTTAACATACAGTAGTAATGACTATGTGCATCTTTGCAAATACTTTGACATTATCTCTTTATGGGTTAGACTTAAGGTTTCTGACGTCGCTTTTGCGCAAAATATTTTATGTAGCAATTATAATTCTACTGTTCTGTGTAATCTGTTAGGTTTATCAGTTCCTTTCCGAAGAACTCCCATCTTCTCTTTTAGCAGTTCCTTTTTCTAAGAAGACTTTGCACAAGTAATCACCGATTCCAAGAATGGCCAGAGCCGAGGATGAACTTTCCAGCTATGAGGAGTTTTACGTGGATCAGCTGTGTAAAGTTAGAAAGATAACTTATGAAATTTTTAAACAATTTTATTTTTTGTAGTTTTTTTGTTTGTTTTTTATTGTCCACAAAACTGTATTTTCCGAATTTTACGATAATTGTATTATATATTTATTATAATGGATGTAATTGGGGCAACCTGTTTCCATTAAATAATTAACAATAATAATATACAAAAACATTGATAAAAACAAGAACACAACCAACAGTACTCATGAGGGATACTGAAGCATTCAGCCAGGTGACTCCATACTGAATGCCATGGAAAGTGTAGTGAATGATGTCACTGTAGTGCCCTCATATTAAAATCTTCCTCAGTATAATTCTGCCATAGTGAAGAAAACAAGAGAAAATCACCCCACACCTGAATTTGCCTGGTCGACTCATTCCCCTCCGAATCTTTTGTTCGCTAATACTGGAAAGGATGATGCCCACAAGCCTTTGAGCCGCTTTACAGGCACGCAAACATTATCTGAGTACGTATCACGGAGGAAAGAGATACCTGCAAATATAAAACTGACATAATTGTCGGGAAAGGTTAGCACTCTAATTTTCTAAATAAAAGATAACTTTCCCGGTCCCGGTAAAGATACGATTCGACTTTATACAGTCAGAAAGTACTCTAACGGAATCTTCTCGGCACTCGAATGATAAATTAACGCCACGAGTTGAAGCTAGATATCGGAGAAGGAAATAAAACATGGAGGCAAATCCCACAACAATTGAGTGCAAATATCTCGACTCGTTTTCACGCATTGAGATGTATGCGGATCTCAAACATATCAGAAGTGTAAAGTGTTTTACATTCTCTTCACATAAAGTGCATGGATTTATCTAGAATAAATCGGCAATTAGATATTTAATTCGGTGGAAAACCTACACTCGTTAATTCAGGTCGCGACAACAATACAAACAATAAAATCAATAAACTTCTAATATATAAACAAACAGTATGTTGCTAATCAAACTCATGAGCATAAAATAGTATCGAAATAGTGTCAAGAGAGATATAATAATGTTTTTGTCGTTATAGATAACAAGGGCGTGGGAGCCTTATCTTATAAAAATTTGTCGAAGAGAGCGTTGGAAGCTAATATTAACCAAAGCACACTGTCAGCGAGAAATAGGCGGTTGGAAAACTTGATCCAATCATGAGTGGGATCGATTGGCCGAAGCATCTCCCCCCTGAGGCAACGGAGGAGGGGGTTCAAGGAGGAAGTGGAGATGTATAAATCAGATCCGACGCTGTTTTCAGAGCTCTGATTGCTATCAGATATATAATATGGCGAGCCCATTAACGGGGAAGTCACCATCCACGCTGAAATCATTCATTAAAGAGAATGAGTCATTATCCGTGAAATATCTCAAACTGCGTTTAATTATACGCTCCGATATTATTTCCGTGCCGTTTCTTCTGCGTATTCAGACCGAAATTTCTCCACCAGAGCTCTGCGATTTTCAGAATGGTTTTCTTCCTGATGTTCAAATACGGTTTGCACTCTAATGTATAATAATGCATACATAATAATGTAAGAGAAGGATCTTGAAACTGAAAGTGGATTATTGATAAGTATATATGATATGATTTGTGACGTGTTTTGCTGTGGATCTGTGACAGACGGTGTGATACTTATTGCTGGACTATATTTGTATTGTGAGATTGACGATACTTTCGGCGTAACTGATAAATTCTACGTTACTAATGTGGTTTATTTTCAAAGAAGTGTGTGCTTTGAACACCTTGCTATCTGAACATTTAATTCTACTAGAAAGGGTTATCTACAATAAATAAGGGATATCGTTTGATTGATCTGTGTTTATGATTTTAACACATTCGTCGCAAGATTAGTGTGAAAATTTTTAGTGCCCTGACTTAAGTTCAATTACATGACAGCATTCAGTGGTGGCTCTAGAGCTTTTACCTGCAGGGATTAATTTTCCAAGGAGTTAAGTTGAAACATAACCGACAAGCAAAACGGAATATATTCTTGAATCTGAACCGGTATCGTTGCTCATTCTCTTCTGATTCCTCACACAGATCTTTTCAAACATTTTAATCTTTCTTGTTGTTTTAATTTTTAAGTATACATATAATTCCGACGTACGAGGTTCGGCGAAAGTGAGACCCACATGGGCCTAACCTTGCCAATGAAGGGTAAAACTAACTAACTACCTGTTTTCCGAATCGTACTCTAATTAAGGGAAACAATAGTTATATTTTCTATGCGTAACGATTAACTGGAACTACCCAATTACCGTTTCCAAAGCTATTGCTGATGTCATATTTATTTGAATATTTTCGTCATTCGTTTAGAATGTATCATGATAAACATTTAAAATTTTAATTTAATGTAACGTAATTACAAAGTCACGTGATATATCAAAGGGATTAATATGTTTAATGTTCAGAACAGGAAATAAAAATCTTTGATGTCCATGTGTGGCTGGCAGAGGATAACCAGAAATGAAAGGAATTTCGGTGTTTCCAATAACTAGAGCGAAAATTGGAATTTATATTGTTAGGATTCGGAGACTTGCAATTTTGTATCAGCGTTGCAATCAGCAAAATACCACGAATTGCTGACTTATTATTTATGTATTGATTCACAAAGAATAGCGCAAATAAACTAATACTCAAACATAACAAATAACTAAACCTTGCATACATATATAAGTAAATATTAGATCAAAAACCGTCTATGCTGTAGTAGTTTTCCCGATGTCACTAATTTTGCAGCCACGCTATAAATCTTTCCTTAAATTCATTAACCCTCCCCAAACATCAAATTTCCTGTGGTAATTCATCATAGAAATGTAATTCCTCATAAAATATGACAAAATGTGCTGGATAACATAAGGGGTGGGGTTAGTTACAAGAAAGTGAAGGAGATGGCGCTGAAAAGATTTTGAATTTCGAAGCACATAAACCTACCGAAAGGTAGAACAATCTTAAATGTATGTAAAAAATATAGGCTTTCCTGAACCACTTGAAACTCTTCCAGTTCTATAAAAGCAATCTGCCAGTTTAGTATTATATCCATGTACATGACCATTTTCTACTAAATATTCCTGCAAAGAAACAGGCAATAAAGCATTTTTAACCTTAAGAATAAATAAATATCAGCAAATAATCTCCTTGAATACCACTATGTCTATCTCCTTTCACTTATCTTATGCATTACTTGATCTATCTTTATTTAAAATCATTCGCACCTATATTTAAAACCTGTAATATTTCAGCATCCCCCCACTTTACAACCGAATAGCAATGTAGACCAATGTTTAACATGAGGATACACAACTGGCTTAAATAGCAATTATTTAGCTTTTGTTGATAAGACTTCACTTTTAATTGTCCACATGCTGCTTTCGTTGAATGATTCACAATTCAGTTCGAAGTGCTTTCGTTCCATCGCCTTCATCCTCACCGATACACATTGAGGCCACACATGCCTCCTCATATAAACTAACCGTGTTAGGAGTATCACGTTAGCGGTAAATAGGGCGCACACATGGCTGGGATCCTTTCAAATTGATTAGCTCACCTTTTTCCATATAAGATATTCTCAAGAAAGCATCGATCCCAGAACTTAATGACACCGAGGAGGCTGCGACGGGTGAATCATATTCCAGGAAATGAAGCACGAAATTGAAGCGGGGTCAAGGAAAAACTGCCAAAAAGAAAGTTGAAGAAGAGCACTGCCTTTAAGAACGAAGTTCTGCATTTAGAAATACGTAAAGGAAATTCTCCGCGTTCCGTTTCTGCGAATCCAAAAAAGTGTTCAGTAACGAAATGGAACACTACATGCTTCTGAGTGCTCTCTCGAAGAAGAAACATGTAAACTAAACCAGCGGCCGTTTTAACCCGAACATGGATCGCTTTAGAATGTCTCACAACAATACCTTTTCCAAGCGTCACAATAATGCAGACAACGGAAGGCCTTTCATCGTAAATTTTAATTTAATCACAGCGTAAAGGTTTTATTAACATAGTCGGCATATCGATTCCAGCTAATTATCATTTCCTTGTTAATTCTACGAATGATCGTTACATTATTAACCATTCCGAGATATCCGAGCTTGACCTTAATTTATTCCTTCCATCTCAAGCTGCTAATTTTACAAAGAGCCCTTTTATAAAAGTGATGCCCTGCCATGAAAAATAAACGTGCTATTAACCAGATGCCAGATGCTCATAAAATGTTAATGAACACAATGCCTTAATATGAACTTCATATCCAAATTTCCATTCTATCAAATTTAAAAGTAATTAACGTGAGTAAAATTAAGAGTCAGCTAAACTGTGCGAGCGCTCTTCGAGGAAAACAAACCTTATGTAAATGTTTCATATTTAATTCGTTGAGAATCTAAGAGATAAATATAAAGTTGCCATCTACGATTAAATGGTATGAATAATATATTAACTTCAAGAGATTGATTAGTAAGTCAATCTCAAGCTATTTCGATCGACAATGTGGCCATTGTTAACAAAGCAGGAGTTAGCATATTGATAAATGTCTTGATGCTGATGACCCCTCGTTATGACCACCTCTATTATAGTAGAGGCTAGTAATAGCTTCTTTCAACCCGATAAAATGTCGATAATTTCACCAAAAACTTATTTACACCGGTATTCCATCTCCTGGTGTGTTTTTACATTATTGACTGACTCTGTATTTCGATTTTCTTATAGTATTACAGATAATTTCACTATCATCATTATGCTACTGTCTTCGTAGCTATTTCAAACTTAACATGAAAAGATTAGAAATAAACATAGTAAATGTTATGAAACTAATCATTTTTAAAGCCAGAATAATGGTTTCGAAACTGAAGCTCGTGAGTTTTTGCCTTCTTTTCTTTTGGAAACCAAACACAAACATATATAAAGAAAACTTGTCATCACTATTCAATATAGTCCGTTCAATTCTTCTGAACCTCCGATTTTTCGGGGCTTCAATTGCGCGAAAAAATAAATCGTAGACTTTCCATCCATGTGTGCACTGCATGTTTTCGCCTCATCGTCTCCTGTTTTTGCCACCAAGCGCCTCCTAAAAAATATTTTTACTCTTGACTGCTTCCTTTATTCGAGAAAGATTTAACCTATTCACAAAGACCTATTGGATATTTATCTCGGAAATTTTGATTAGAGTAGGATTATCAAAGGGTTTATCGAAGGATGTTGTAAATTTCAATTCCAAATAATCGGAATAATATTGGCTGAGAGGATTTTAGTTGCAAATTCATTATCTTATTACATTAAAAGTCAGTAGAATTAGTTGATTTGGATAATCTAAGTCGAAATACAATCTTTTTATTCTTCAATTCCTTTGGCACAAAAAAATAATTAAGATTTTTACATACGATTGAAATATCTTGACATAAACTATCGTATTTATTTAGCAATGAATGTCTTTAATTTATGTGAAATGAATTTAAAATCTAGGGTGCAAGCGTTAATTATAAATATCTAATTTCAGGGATGATCTTTAACTCTATCAAAGTTCATGGTCACTATCTCAACGAATACGTTTCAAATTTGCATTCGAATGATTCGAATTCGCTCTAACAGAAAACAATTTTGACTTATATAAGAAAAAGGTGATTAAACAAGCCTCTTTTATTTCAGCTACAATCTTATCATAATAAATAAACAAGTGCAGCGCATTTGTTAGCAGAATTCGTAGCCCTAGTGCGTAGATAAAATTAAATATTATGGAAGTTTTTTTGCGTTTCTGTTAGCATAACTATGTATTCTATCATTACTTACAAAGTAATCTAATTTATATCCTGTATAAACAGCAGCATATGGAATTAAAAGGGAAGACAATGTATTGTAAGTTACCAATTCAGGGTTAATTTTGTGGTACTTATTAACTTGTAAAAAAATTGTCAACGAATTTCTGTTTCCTAACCCTTCTCCCATATTACAAACCCTCATTCCTTAATTCCCATTGCCCCCCCCCCCCCCCCTTGCTCTTCACCATTAACTCGTTGCATCTTCTTTGATTTTAGTGATTTTAATGACCTTGACTTACTTTGTAACTCTTACTTACTTTGTAATTCTGTATATGTACCGGCCGTGGTGGCGGAGTGGTTAACGTGTTAGCGTGTTAACGCTCCAACCTAACGGTCCCGGGTTCGAATCCCGGCTAATCGGATTTTTCTGGTTAGGGAATGGTTGTGTGTGTATGTGTGAGAGATATTAATAAAAAAAAGTGCAAAAAAAGCAATAAAAATAATAAAAAGGGGTTAATTGGAGGAATAGCCTTCCTAGGCTAAAATTCGCCCAAAAAATAAGACGGTATTATTATTATTATTATTATTATATCTTGCAATTCAACGGATTGTGATTGAGAACCTTTGCTATGTAACCTGCCTCATCCCTTACACCCTCGCTCCCACATTCCACCTTCCTCTCCCCCTTTATTCCTCCTTCCGTTAATTGCTACCGTCTCTCCCCTCCTCCTTTCATGGGTGTATATATTCGGAGGTGTGTTTTTATTTTGTCACCTGATGATGTAGCGACGCTACGAAATCTGGGTCGTGTTATTCGTATAATAAATTAGTGGTCTAGTAAAAGTTTATATACCATGTATTGTAAGTTATTAAAAATTGGCAGACAGGATAAGTCAAACCTAGAATTAGCCATAAGTCTGTTTTCTTTGGCAACTTGAAAAGTTTAATAGCCAACTTAGACGATCTCCGAAGTGTTAATCTGTAAATGATACGAAAATAAAAACGGACATTGAGAGAGAGATAGAGGGACAACGGCTGAAATATTAAAACAGATAGACTGGACGAGAAAGCATTGAGTATTGAGTTAAGCATTCAACAAAAATGCAGACAGCAGAGACTTCAGAGAACGAGTTAAAGCACTGCGAAACAAATTAGAACATCACTAATCTTCGGGAACATTCCGCTGAGGCATCAAAGCTCCCGATATTTCGTTTAACAACATTTCGCTCAATCCTCCCGATTCCGGATATTGGGACATCGGTTTCATCGAAAAGAGAGGAATTGGTTCAGACGTTATTTGAAATGAGTTTTAAAGACGGCAATCCCACCAGTGAACGAGGATTCGACATTTATCCCTCGGGATTCCGAATATTTTATTGTAATCATCGGCAGCGAAGTCTGTCCCTTCTTTCTCTCCGAACGATTTATCTCTTCACCCGGGATGAGCGTGACTCTCCCTAAGTGAGTTTCGTCAGACTTTTTCCTCAATTGTCGCCGACGTCTGAATGTAAAAAAAATCGAAGGAAATCGACGACTGCAGCCGGCGGATGTGACGTCAATTTCCGCCCCTCGTCTTTTGGGAACAAAGACGTCGCTGCAAATTGCAGAGTCGATCTCGACCGGGAGATAACCTCGTCAGAAAGTTTGCATGCGCCCCGCAAGAAATTTCTTTATTTGATATTTACTCTTTCGGGCTGCGAATATCCGCGTCTCTCGTCTTCCGAGGGAATTAGATAAGACGCTTCTTGCTGTTCCATTAACATAGAAAACTTCGCGGTCGCCTTTATATCTCGTCACGTGATACTTCGAGAGTTATACGTGGAGTGGTTTTCCGAGTTCAATACAGAGGGAACGTTGGAGCTAATTAATGAAGGCCAGAGGTTTTGAAAATGGACGAAGATTATCTATGCTGCGGAAGTTTTAATGAAATGAGCTATCTTTCCTTTCTCGAGCAAAGTTAAAAATAATCATATTTTCTTCTTCGGTAATCTACCATGCGGATCTCAATGTGCTTCTTCCCTAGTAGCTTCCAACTTACGCCCTACTTCTCTGCAGATTCTCTTCCTTCCGATAATCATTTTTATCTGCCTCTTCTCCTATTCGACTTTCAACAAATAGTCCTTTTTCAATGAGTTCCATCCGGTTCCACTTCCCCTTAATGATTGTTCCCATCATCCCTCTTTCCTCTCCCTTCCTTTGCACAAACTCTTCATTCTTCTTTCTATCATTCCATTTGATTTGTGACCTTTTTGGCATGACTTGTAAAGCCTCCATTATTTCTTCGTCCCTTTTCAATATTAATCATGTACCTCATCCACACATCTTTCCATAAGAAAAGGATTCAGCAATTTTCTTTCGTAATTCTATTTCCTTACTGCTTCCCAGTATCTTCCTTATCTCACTTTTCAAAATATCCCTCGTTTCTCATCCAACAGTGCAAATCTTCAAAAAAGCATTCGGCAATTCTCTTTCGCGATTCAATTCCGTATCTTCTTTTTAGTGTCTTCCTATCAGTTTGTTTTTCCATTCCTATTCTTGCCTTTATCTCTCTAAGGCTTCTTCAACTGTCAATACTCTTCCAAGATACTTATACTTTCTGACCTATTCTAGTTTTTCTCTCCCAACGTACGCATACATGTTCTCTTTTCCACCTAACCTCATAACCTTAGCCTTAACCTAACCAAAAATATCCGCAGCAGGAAAACACTCACAAAGAAGGGGGTGTCAAAAAACCTGCGCAAACCTACCGATAGCAAAAACTAAAAGACATTAAAGAAAACATAATATAATGTATATATGTGTATAATAATATACATACTCAATATGGAAATCGAATATTTACGTTATCGCTTCGTCATGTTTTTTGTTGACCGAATAACTAACAGAAAGTTTATTTGAAATATCTTCTAAAATTTAACATACACGACTATAGTAGTTCAATTGCAAGGAACATCCGTGCACTACTTTTCGGACTGCTATCCTGGTTGCAAATCGTCGCTGAGGAAATTGTATACATTGTTTAGGCACGATTCCGGCAATGGGCGGAGATACAAGTACAGAGCGTGATAAATTATGCTTTGCATTTCGCTCCTCATGGGGAATACCCCTGAATCTATCGATGCATTACCTGAGATTCAGGATGGAGAAGAAGGCGTAGAAGGCGAGGAGGAAGTAGATGCACGCGAATCCAATGGTGTGAATGAAGAACACCCATTCCAGTTCCTCCGCCGCCGCCTGCACGATCCCCCCGCCGCCCCCTCCGCCCTTGGCCGCCTCCCGCCCCGCGCCCGCCCCCCCTGTGGCCACCACGAAGACCTCTTGTCCCCTCGTGCCGTTCCACGCATCCTCGGACAGACTCCTGTTGCCGGTGTCTGCAATACACAAACCGTAACATGTTAGTGAATTCGAAATTTCTACCTAGCTACTGATATGTTGATCTGTACCTTGCGTATCATTTGTTTATTTATTCATAAAGACCACAAATAGGCATCAGGATAGGCATTCCTGTTGGGGAGGGAAAAATGAAATACCTTCCTTGCTATTCACCTTAGTCTGGAGGAGCATACATAAATGGTTGTTCTACCTTTCGGTAGTTTCATGAAAATATTAAAATTCGAAGATCCCTATTCAACGCCATCTCCTTCACTTCCTGGTAGTTTACCCAACCCTTTAATTTATCGTATATTTTTTTCTGTGCCTTCCCCTCTTTCTTCGAAAATAAACCCTCAATTAATGTTAATCGGGAGGAAAACCCCCCGCAATCTCCTGAATGCAGTACATTTTATATTTCTTTACAAAGTTGTAAAATTTAAAACAGTATTACAATAAAAATACATTACTTTCTCTATACTACGTACATGGAGAAAGTAAAAAGCAAAACCTTTTTAATTCTATTAATAAACACATTGCAGGAAGGTGGAAAAAGTTCGATAACTTCTCCAGGTAATTTGTTCCATTCTACTATTCCCATATTAAGAAATTATTACTTGCAGAAATCTGTCATTTTTTAAGAACAGCGACTTTATGTTCGTGGTTGTTTCCCCCGAGGTAATCCGGCCCTCGGAGAGTATTATTTAATTCTTTCTACGAAGACTTTCCAGGAACAGTTTCCTTCGTTGAAGGATTATTACTTATTCAAGTATTAGGATGGAATAGAACATTTTAAAAGAGAAGAAAGCAAGCTGAATCGCTTACTTTGCTAAAAAAATAAATAGCAATCAAATAAAAAATATGCTTATAAAGAAAACATATAAAAGCTAATACGCATTTACGTCTCTAAAAGATGAATGTCCGTCTGTAAAGTCGACAGTCTGTAGGCTAGAAGGATTTTCAATCCCTCTGCCATTTTCCAATCGATGGAAAGAAAGCCTAGAAAACTAACTCACTTGAGTCATGGGATGAAGTTTTCTAGGAAAGTTAGTTTTCCATTGCCTTCCTCGGAGAACCAGTGTACTACAAGTGGAAAAGTTCACATTGGTGTATCTCAATGGACCTATGAAACATTTTCCTCATAGCATTCAATGAGGTTTGACAAGGAAGTTATAATGAGAAAAAAGTAAATAGAGTAAATTATTACATTTCCCTACCTGTTACGACACAGAAATGAAAAATATTGCATTCGCCAAAATAAGAGATCAGAAACTTCAAATAGAATAAAAATTCCTTATGGATATCAACGAGCTTAAAACAAAAGATTAAATCAAGTTTAATACTCAATTCTCTTATAAATACCTAGAGGAATTTTTAAGAGAATTGAGCAAGTATTTAAACTGAAAATATTTTCATGAAAAGCTATAACAACAGATCATTCTGGTCATTATGAAATTTTGACTTGACTTTGAGGACTCTTAAAAACTGCAATCTTTACATCTAATTAGTCTCTTATACTTGTCCATTTTCTTTGTAATATAAGGATAAATCGTGAATGCATATTCCACTTCGTTTAATCAAAAGCATACAATATTCCTTTCCTACCAACTCTTGAGAGTTTCCTTAAAACGCCGTTCGACTTAAAGGGGACCTGATCCGTCTCCACGGATAATGCATATTCGCAAATTAAAACACAGGAACTCACTTCCACACAGGAAACTTGACCCCATATTCATCGACTTTACAATTTCCACTGAAACATATATGTCATGGTTACGACTAGCTCTGAGTCATAAACGCCATCAGCAGGCAAACTTTAAGCTGTCCTTCATGTGCGGATATTCCGTATTATTTAATATCAATGATATATTGTTCATCCTCTATTTGGATTCATTCACTCGTACATAACATAACTAGTACATAACAAAACTCGTGCATAGCATAACTCGTATATTGTATTATGAAGTATTGATATAACTGAATATAAATGTATTCTTTGCTGTTATTGTAGTTACTAATTGATTCTATTTTCGATAGATTAAATGTGTTGTGTATGGTATATTAGGCGATTAGCTGCCTCCAGATTTTCTTCTAACAACGGAAAAATTTTTAAATAAATAAATAACGGAGAAATTAAGTTTTTACTGCAATATATTAACTTAGCCGATCGTAAAGTTCAGCTTCTAGCTTCCTCACAACAAATATTTACCTCAGTTAAGCCTATTTTAGGAAGATTATAGCACGACAAACATCGCGATAATCATTTTAAAAGGCTGCTTTCATCAAAACATGGCGAACATCACACAGGTAAACACGCTTATTTACCCAATCGATCCGCGGACGTCTTTCCACCTCACTTTTCATTTCGTTAAAATAAAAAAATGAACATCTCCGTCCGCCTCGTCTCCTCCAGGAAGCTCCTTTGGCCTCACGAATCAATCCGCAACACGTTCCTACAAAACGGCAAAAGTCCCGTTGTCATGGCAACAGTTGACTCTCCTCTCCTCGGGGGGAAATGGCGTCCCAAATACTAATCGCCGTGCGCTCTTCTTTTGTCACTCATCTTCCCATGTGAGTTCCGGGGAGGAAGGTTGTGTTCCACGAAAGACCGCTGCCAACTGCGCAGGTCCCATTGCCCTCTCTCTGGGGCCTTCCCACCGTCCTTCGTCATCCTTTCTCCCTCTCTCTGTTCCCATTTTCGCCAATATCTTCTCACTTTCGGACCGCTGGTGTCATTAGGAAGGCCCGCGCGGATCCTCCACCGTCGGTCGTTAATTGGCGATAATAATGGGCTAATCGTGTCTGCGAAACTCGTGTAGATTTACCCGGGATTATTATACGGCGGTAAAAATGTATGGGCCGTAAAGCGAACCCCGGTGCTAAACTGCGTGATGGAAAAGTTCGTAATTCAGTGATCGGATTTGCTGTTCGGTAGTGAAGTGACGCGGCAGTTACTACGTCGTTGCTGAGTAAGCGATAGAAAATGTACCTCTAAATTGATACATTCGAGTTTGTCATTTAAATGAAGAAGGCCTTTTTTGCGAGTATTTTCTATAGCCCTGCAGAGAGGACGATGCCTTCCTGTCAATAATGAGAGATAAATGATAGCGAAACTAGTCTATAAGTAAAGTCTCTTCATCTATCTAACTTTTTATTAACGATATTAAAAACATAAGTAATGTGTAGGTGAATAGAGATAAAGAGGAACACTTTAGAAGGAGGGGACGTAAAAAAATCTAAGGTAATATCTAAGGAAAAAAGATCCACTTCAGGATAAACTCAGCGGAGAAGAGGAGGATGAAAAACCCTACGCAAACTTACTAATAATAAAATCTAAAAATACGTCATAGAAATCCATGTATAAGTTGGAAATTACAAAAAGCACTAGTATAACAAATTTACAAAAAATCGAAAATTTCAATAATATACTATAAGAATATAATAAATATCACAAAAAACTCACATTAAAATAAATTAAATTAGTATATGAGATGTTATATATACAATGTGATGATATAAGTATTAATACGATGAGATGATAAAATAAGATATAAAATCAACTGCGCATTTAAATCTCTAACAGATATATTTCAGTGAGTAAAGTCGTAAACCTAAGGGCAAGTTGAGCTCTCGGTCCTCCACAAGCTGACAAAAACCCAAGACAAGGAATAAGGCTTACGAGGCACGATGAGGTCCCCTGCTTTCCTCTCTGGACCAGATTGCTGCTGTGAGTGGAAAAAACTACGAAAGTGCCGCTCAATAAATAACTCTTTACACGACATTGAAAAAAAGAGCGATGACGTTAATACAGACATTAACAAGACTTATACAAAATTTCAAGAAAGATGAATGCTTTTAGGGTTGCGAGAGTTCCTCTACTACATGTATGCGTGGAAAAATTAATCTTGATATAAAAAAGTTTTTATCCATATCACCATTTGGAAAATAAGAGATTATGTGAATAAGAATTAGATTCAAATGTGACAGAAAGTAAATGGCAGTGAATGATAATGCTTACTACTTTAACAGAGAGTAATTAAAGACGCTATTTTATCGTTTATAAAGTTCAAGAGACGTTTATAAAGTTCAAGAAACTTTCCAAAGTTTCTGAATAATTAAGTCCACCTATAACCACGTGATTCTGCTGATACTTTAAGTGATGTCGGTGTATCGATGAAGTTAAATTCATTGTGGTAATTAAAGGAGAGTTTACAGTCTTTCTTTGTAAGTTTAATTATTATTGTAAGGTATACACGGAATACAATATTGATTTGATACATTGATTTATTGATAACGGGCACCTCTGAAGATAAGTTTCGGTACTTTAGTGGCTTCAAAATGTTTGAAAAATGTTATGAAATTACGTATATGTGTCTGAAGAGAAGGCATGAATGAAAGTGGATGGAAATATGGGCGGCAAGTGTGAAACATTGGATGAATTGGGTAATTACTTCTGAAGGGAATAGCGTGGGAGTTTTGCGTCTTTTATGCACATACTCCAAATTTTGTGTGCAAAAGCATATAATCTTCTGATAAAGTTGTTTATGCTCCAAGGATATGCTTGTACGCATAGAGTGATCCAGGGGTAGCGAAGAGGCCCCATTGATGATTTAGCGGCGATGAGCTTACGTTCAAATCTGCTTGTTTTTCTACCATCACTACACATCTAAGGTATTCTCAACGACGAAGTGGAATTTTAAACGTTAGTAAAAGACTAGCTTATCAGAAAATAGTTTTAATTTAACCTCCTCGGTTTTATCCATGCCTCCCCACCATGTAAATTTGTAAGGAAAGTAAATTGTAACACGGCTGTTGATGAATTAGATACGAGTATTTTTAACCTCCAAGCATATGAATATGCAATAGTTTTCCTTCCTTAGCATAGCATTATCTCCAATGCAAATGTATGGGCGTTAATTTAAATCACAGCTATGGGTTACAAAAGGAAGAGAGGCTGCTACAGTTCAGACAAAGGAGTTCCATCGCGATCGTCCTTATGGGAAATCTATCTGGAACTAATCTAGCAGCGCAATTTGAATGATCGGATCTACGCTAATTGGCTCGCGAATTATGAGGGCGCCATAAATAACGCGGTTGCCACGCAACAACGGGGAGATCTCTCCCATTTGCATGGGAATAAGAAGGGATGGCGAGATTATGAAGACGATTAAAAGCAGTGGAAGGACGGACCGCAGAGGCGGTCGCTTAGGGGCCGACTACGTTTTAGGGGCGCCATAAGTCTGGGTTAGTGGGCCCATAAATCTGGGTTAGGACCGCCCCAGCGTCAGGGCCACTGAGAAAAAGTAGTGCGGAAATTCAGTTAGAAAGGGGTCCGGAAAGGGCGTTAAAATACCTTCGGCCGTTGCAGAAGAGGGAAATGAATAGGGGAGTAAAAATCGGCTCGGAAACAACTGTTTCTCAAACTCAAGTGGGGAAGAAGCTGCAGAAGAGGGGAGGACGGGGCGTGTTTTTTATCTCGACGGACAGCGGATGTGTATTTGCGAAATGGATGTGCAATTCAGTAGCACAACTCGCTGCACTCCGTTACTTCTTTTAATGCGTTTTTATTTTGTTGCTTTTTCCACTCTGCGCTGCTACGTGTCCTCCCCCGTACTCTTCCCACAGACCTTCCTTCTTTTCACATTCGTCCATCTTTCCGCGCCGATAATTCTC
The DNA here is from genome assembly GCA_947579665.1 of Sympetrum striolatum. NCBI lineage: Eukaryota > Metazoa > Arthropoda > Insecta > Odonata > Libellulidae > Sympetrum > Sympetrum striolatum. The sequence goes on from OX388350.1 coordinate 17,218,528, forward strand.
CATGTCGTTTCCCCTTCATTGTCAGCGAAACAGTCGCAAATGTTTTTTTTTTCAACGCCGTCCTAACACACTTATGCATTCGCGACGTGGTTCTCCTACGAATGAATATATCCTCCAGGGGATTAGAGACCCTCAGGCTTCGCTTCCAGATATCCAGATCTAGGAATCAAACTTATACTATATAATGCTCAGTCAGAATGCAGATTCGCGCAAATATTTCAGCACGTTTTTTTATTTGGTACATTTCCCACACTTGGATATCCACTAAGGGAAATGTTAACCAGAAGTCTTGATAAAGGAATCAGGAAAGGATTGGTGAAATCCATGTTTTGGAGTGTGCTACTTAATGGGTGTGAAACGTGGACCCTAAGAAAAGAGGAAGTCAAACGTTTTTATGCCTTCGAGATGTGAATATGGCGTAGAATGAAAAAGATAAGTTTGATTGGCAAGAAAACAAACATAGAGGTGTTGGAGTTGGTTAGGGAGGAGAGGGCTTTGATTGAATTGACTAAGTGTCGACAGAGGAAATGGGGGGGTCAAATACTGAGGGGAGAGAGTTTGCAAAAGAAAGATATTGAAGGTAAAATTCAATTGAAAAATAATAATGTTGATAATAATAATGCCGTCTTTAGGGAAAGACAAAAGATGTTGGATGGCATAAGTGGTGGGATAAACCAGCAAGATATGAAAGAGAAGGCGTTGAATATAGATTTTTGAATTTTGAAGCATATGAACCTACCCATCAATACACAATTCATATCTTACAACAATATTCTGAAACTTTAATCTGTGATAGGAAAATGCTAATCTAAGTTTCAATTACCTCAATTAATAAGTCAGTAGGTAGCTAAAATAAGAAACTAAAGCTTCAATTCCACTGAATACGTAAATATATTAAATAAGGAATTGCAAGTCATGATAAGTTCCTATTTGATAACCGATATAAAAACCTTCTATTTTCACCAGAAAGCAATTGAGCTATCATCTGTTATAAGCTCTTGAGTCACTTTGCATATGATCACATTATCTTTACTTCAGAGCTATTCAAAGTTTCATAAAAGAGGTTTTCTACTTTAATATCGTGACAAATGGTCTAATAACTATCGTTATTTTTGGAAAATAGAGAAAAGTGTATTTCTCGTATAACTTTGCTTTATTCTTGTTCGTGGTGTAATATTTTGAAAGATACTGAGGTATGCGTGTTGGATTACTGAGGTATGATTAGTCTTTTAGAACCCAATATATATAGCATCTCAAGATAAAATTATTAACCTTCCTCTCTTTAAAACGATCTTGGCTAAAATTTCCTTCGAGTTAAATGTTTGTTGATTGACATGATATAAAATTCCACCTAAAGTATTGTCTCAGCGAGGAGTTAAAGGATAACTAACTAACTCCTCATCTTTCCAAGAAAGCCTCAATCCCTATCTAAAGCTTCTGATTTGTATTATTTTCACTTTTCGTGGATGAATTTATCTTGAATAAATCAGCAATTAGATATTTGATTCAGTAGATAAATTACACTCTTTAATTCAGCTCGAGACAACAATGAAAAACAATAGAATCAATAAACTTCTATAATATAAACAAACAGTATGCTGCTAATCAAACTCTTATAGATGAAACAGCTTCTGGCAGCTGTCTGAGATGACATAACTAGCCATAGCTGTGATTTCTTTGAATTTCATTAAATAATTTCAATGAATGGAGCCTTATTCTCGTTACAAAATTCATTGAGTTTGCGTGGGTTTGGAATTATCAACCCCCGCATGATCTAGTCAGCGAAATTTAAATATCTGCATAGAAAATCACCACGATTGAACCTCCGTAGAGCTTTATTTGAACAAATGTGAAGTCCGCATCCCAGGAATATCTCCAATAGGCGAGCTAAAATACTTTACTTGAGAACTTCGCACATTCGGAAAATATATGACATACGGGCAAAGATGAAGTATGAAAAATAAGAGAGTCAGCAGTCATTTGTTCCGCATATTATGAGAATTGGTCGATGGATGGCCACAAATTCGTTCGCATGGTTCGAGTTATTACCTTTTAAAATGGCTTCGGCGTTGTTTATTACAGCCGTTGCAAAGGAATAAATCGCCGGAAGGATGCATCTCGGTCGAAGAGCCATCCATACGAGTCACAATGCGAGAGGAGAACAAGATTTGGCACTAACTCCAAGAGGAAGTTTTCTGATTGGTAGCCAACTCACTGACTCACTGCATTCGATCCACGCTATAGCAGTTGCTATCCAGTTTGAAATTTAGTACCTAGTTATCATTCACTACTACATTTTCATCGATTTTGGTCATGATTATTTTTCTATATTAGAATTAATGATTCAATTGACGATATTACTTCCTTCCCTTTGAGCCAAACCTAAGCCCCAGAACTTTAAACTGATACTGGAAACCATTCGCCGACTTTAAAACCGCTCTGTACAGCAACTAGCTCAGGATATCGAAAATGAAATATCAATTAGAAAAGAACTCTCAAAAATAAGCATAATAACTAATAGTATTCATGTTACACAAAGTATCATACAACGAATACATCACCAAAAGATTATTGAACTGAATATATATTGAACTGCTCATTGAAAAGTTGGCACAAGTAACACGTCACGAGTCGTCACGGTCGGCACGAGATTATCGAAAAATCACCACACCTTTAAACATCTATTACACTTCTAATCACGAGATATTTTAAGAGAGACTCGACCATTTTCTGAATTCGCTAATGCAGCGATATTTCGGCAAAGAAAGATAATTATTATAACTACAGGTAAAGGAATTACTTTCGTTGGCTAAAGCTTTGTCCAAACGGAGTTTCCAATTCTTCCCGAATCCTAAATAGAAGAGATATTCAATAGAAGATGTTCTTATGAGACAATGTATACTCCACCAATATTTTCCCTAATACAGTCTACCAGCAAACATTTAATTCCTTCAAAATTTTGCATTACCAAATGGAAACTCAAAAACAGATTCATGATTTTCAATAAAACTCTTGCACGTCTAGTCTCTTAAAAAGAGCATCGGTCGAGATATAAATGACTGTATTTCTCTTTTCAAAACACGTCGCTTTCACGTGCGTCGCAGTTTAAACAAGTGACGGAAGAAGAGCGTTGTTTCTCTCGACCGCCATTGTGCGATCCTTTGATCGATTCCTGAGTGTCTCTCTCCGATGAGGGCGCTTTCATCGCTCTCCCAGCGAACGTACCGATGATTTCAACGCATGTGCCCACTGGAACGCTACGACATTATAAGATACTAAACTACATCGAGACACAAGTTAAAGCGACGCAACGATGGGTTGAGGTGACTTTGCACATACGGGCGTGCACCCAGGAAAATTCTAAGTCCCCAAAACGGCTTGTTAAAATGTTCTGGCCGGGTAGCCTAGATGGTTAAGGCAGCCTCCAGGATAGAAGAAGATCGCGGGTTCGATTCCCGGCCCTGTCAGTCTTTTTTCAAGTCCGTTATTCATTGACCATTTTATTGCCTCGAATTGTTCCTCCAACTCTGTCACAACAATACACGGCTAACGCGGTTCACGCCAATGAAGTTAGAGATACCTTTATTTGAGGAATTTTTTTACGTACTTCGGTGCATGATATACGAAAAGGATATCTTTCAGTCGCTTTAGTCTAGGACTAATTCGTGGCAGGGACAATGTTATCGCTGATAATGTATCAATTTAACTCACTTTTGATATTTCCTTTATTAAATACCGCGAAGTAATTGGACGTAACATATTTTATTTATTTCATAGGTTTTAAGATCTCGACGGAATCTAAGGTAAGTTAGATATTCATCAGATACGAATGCATTGGTTCACGCTTTGAAACTTAAAGCGAACATTGAGCTCCTCGGTTGAATATAATCGGAAATTAATTTTTCACTGAGATTTTGCACAACCGACTTAGTCTACTTCATTTAAAAGTTTTCCTTCCTATTAGGAACGATTATTTACTTAACTCGATTTGAATCTACAATATTTCAAATTATACCTGCATAATCCCGCTAAAATATACCTACCAATAAATAGGTCCGTGATCTTTTAGGCAGACATAACGCAACAAGATAAATGACAACGATCTTTGTTATACAGAGTAGTTGCACAAATGTATCAATCTTTCCGAAATAGTTAAAAACAATGTTATTCAATACTAAATGATACAAGTAAGTTCCTCGGGAAAAGGTTTTTCTGATTTAATTCTAAAGGTAGGAAGGGTTACCCAAAACAAAAGGTACTACTTCGCGATATTAGACAAAAAGAATGGCATAAAATCAGCGTTATTTATGACCCGTTAATGTCTAAGTATCCATGACATGACTGACAACAGTCCCTCGCTGAGAACAAGAGACTTTCATCCCATGAAAAGAAATTTGCATTTTGGCTGCATCCCTTCATGAATCCACCCATTTTTAATGAGCATTTCTAAAGATAAGTTATCCATTTTCTATAAATATTTCATCAGTCAAAAACGCTATAGTATCGTGTCCAGTTACTTCTGTAACCCCCTGGGTTTTTAAATAACACAGAAAAATCTAATTTTCCAGCAAAGGTCAATCTTTCGTATATTGAATCCGAGCCACAGGTGAAACCGTTCCCTTCACAAAGACTGTTCGGTCCTCCTAGATTATGAAGCGAAATTATAGGATTATGAAAGGCCTGTTATTGGAAATCGGTTTGAAACGGCTACAGAGGGAATTGCCTCGAAGCGAGCTAGTCGGAGGGGGCGGTGGGAGGAAACGTTTTAATCGACGATTGATGATGAAGGACGTTGATAAAAGAACAGTGAATTATTATCAAAATATAGTACTTAAGATAATTAACAATTGGATCGCGTAACTGATATCTCTTCCGTTGAAAATAACTCTCAAAAAAGATGGTAAATTGATGTTTGAGTAGATTTGTTATTTAATTCGGCGAATATAAAATTGAAGGGCTTTAATTTAATTCAATTATAGGTTTTTCAATGATTTTTTATACATGCAGTCAATCACCACAAAGTAAGGCAAAAGTTATACAGTGAAATTTATCGAATATGGTTATTTTATTTAATCAACTTTTTTTGTTGAGAGAAGATTGGTTTCATCAGTATAAACAAAGCTGTTATACTCCTATCCAATAATAATGACACAGATAAATAATATAAATAAATAAACTAAATCAGAAATTCTTATTTGAGATATGTTACATAATTCAAGACAATCCTGTACATAAATATATACGTCCTCCAAATACCCGGTTGTACATCAGAGAAATATCATCAAAATAATTTATTAACGGATTCAACATATTTTTGAAGCATAAAATAATCTACAAATACGGGAAACGAAAATGATGCTTAAATACCCCTTTTTCACACGCTAAATTCGACTTTAAGGTAATTTTATGCGCAAATTGAAATAATTTGTGAATCAATCGATTTTTGAAAACGCAATCTAATGCGATTGCAGCGGCTATCAAAGCACAACCAACAGCGTAAACGAGATTAAAACATTCAATTTCGGGTTACAACGAGTTTGCGAGATAATGGAAACGGAAACAACTGATTGAAATACGAAACAAAGAAATTCAAATTAATGTGCTCATTATGTCAGTCACCATCGCCATAAAATTAAATTCTCACTCTATTATGTACCTACTTTTAATGGTAAAAGAATTAACCTGAGAAGAATCTTTTTACCCTCTAAATTTTATGCAATCGATAAGATAAATTTTTTCACAGAGAAGTACATGTCTATAATTGTTAATTATCAAACTGGGGAAAGGAGGAAAATTAATGGCATTCCATCGGTGGAGAGTTGTTCTAGTGGCAAATCTCGGCGCTTTTGTAAATGAGGCTCCGATTAGAGAAAAGGCCATCTCATTTGCACGGAAGGATTAAATGGACGCCTTGATTATAGATAGGGTGTCCGATCTCCAGAAGAGGTGCTCATCTGGCCATAAAGATTCACGGCCACTCCGTGGATATGACATTTGAAAATTGCTCTCTTGCGCTCGGGTTGGCCTTGACCGCGGAAGGCGGTCCCGGAAGGACCCCCAATCAATGATGCACACAAACCGACTTGCAGTCGCTTTTCTCTTCCGGAGACACGATGTCAGAGGCAGTAATTTTTATGCGATGGAATTCTTGCGACGGGAAGCCACGTCACGTTCGAATCTTTTATGATCCTCAGCAGACCGGTCGAACTTCTGTACTGCGCTCCCGTGTGTACCTGTTACTTGCTATTATGGAATTCATCTTTTAAAAGGATTGGACTCCTGCAATTTCCGTGGAGTATCTACTTTATTTATGTACACAAATATATTTCTGTGACATAGTTGACCAAAAAAACGTCACGAATGAAAAGCGAAATACCTACAAAAACATATAAACCCATGAACTCAAACCTCAAAATTTTCTATTCGGAAAAATTAAGTAATAATTATATTTTTATTTATTCACAAGAAAAAAACAAGAAATAGTAGGTTAGATAAGATAGATAAATTAAAAGAAAGTCATTGAGTGGTGCAAGCAGCAAAAGAGATCATCAGGGTTATAAAGGCATTAGTCAAGGAGAAAATTATGTGAGGCATTCGTAAAAGCTTGATAAGGCATAATATTTTTTATAGCCTTTGCCAAAGCATTGTAAAATTTAACACTAACTTTTGCCCATCGAAGAAAATTATGGTGACGGTAATGAAAATACCAGCTGACTTCCTGTGGAGAATACATAAGATTGCCAAAACCTTTTGATAAAAAAATAAATGGTAAAAACGTCATCCAAATGAATAAGGAAAGAAATTCGTGAAAATAATTTTCGAAATCAATAAAGAAAGAGTCTCATCTTCTTTACCTAATATCCACAACCTCGCATTCTTTCATAACCAAGCAAAAGAATTTAATAATTATTTACGTCTAAAATAACGTTTTATTTATGAGAAATATCCCACATTTCATTAAGCTTTAATAAATCTTTTATTTCTTTTCTTCACAGAATAATTGTCTTTCATCGAGAATCAATATCGTTATTAACATTCAACCACTTCTGCGTGGGTCGAACTCGCGTATAGGTCACCATCAAATTTTTGCAAAGGTTCCTAGTAACTCATAATTGTTCTACTTTTACAAATTATGGTAGCTATCGAGCTGTTTAAATTCGATATTTATATCGAATACTTTAATATACGGACTGCTATAATCTATAAAAATTATTTCTTAACAGTTTTATTAACACCTCAAATACGCAATAACGGGGAAAAATGGACTAAGACATGTAAAACAACGCTATCAAGACTTATTTTTACTTCCAATTAGGGCTTCCAGACAGTTTTCCAGGGATTCCTCTCGGATTTAATTCATTACATCCGCTGTAAAACATTTTCGGGACACTCAACTGTCCCGGTTATTTCGGAATTCTCTAAATCCGTTTCCATTAAACAACCGAGGAATTTACGTCAGTGTATGTTTATCGAGAAATGTGATTAGAGCACTAATTAACCAGAAATGAATGTTTTTCAACCAATAACCTGTCTTGTATTTTGTGATCACTTCATAAAAAACGGTAGAATTTCATTCTTCCTTTTTTATATTCTGTTTCTACAAATTTACAACTGTTATGACAATGTTTCCTACTTCCTTACATGTATAAATATTAAAAAGTGCATGCATCTCATTGTTTTTCATTGAAAAAATAAAATTTTATAACAATCAATACATTAAAAGCTCATTTGATGGAATTAATAGAAGAAAAAAAGCAACTAGCAAATACTCTACCAATGCGGTCGATTATCCTGATAATATTCCCGGATTTTTTGTCCTTAAAGAAGTAAATGTCCCAGTTTTGTACTGCAGGACTTCCCACATACAACCAATGTGACTTTCAATTCTTCCCCGGTTATCATTGTAACAAGTTATAAACTCGAGTTTTCTTCGTTTTAAACGAGTATTTTTTTATAAATTCGTCTCCACACAACTCAGATGTAAGCATTTATTTCCCATTTCAGCTCGTAACGAACTACCCTTCGGTCGTGCATTATGCTTTCCATTTGCCCTTTTCCAATCACCTCCGCGATGTCACAACTTCTCATTAAATCCGTTACGCTCCGATGTGTCGTGACGTCCAGTCCAAGTAAAGCGGGTATAATTCACTCGCTGACGTGATGTTTGCTACCGCTGACCTTTAACTTTAATCTCATTGCAATGGTATAATGAGGAAAAGCATTCCAGACATCCCAAAGCAAAGTTACTTAATGGTTATTTAAGGATTATGGCCTAAAGGTAGATTATCCATTGAATGCATAAAACTGTACATTAGAAGATTGTGAATTACATTAAAGGGAGAGGAAGACCAAATATGAATGCAAGTAGTGAGATATCGATGATACATGCGTAGCTTTGAGAACAAATGGGAAGAAATGAAAATAAACCTAAATATGTGAAGAAAAATATGCATGGAATACGTTAGCATCAAAGAGTATTGTGATAGCACTGGCATTTAACGTGCCTAGTCCGAAGACGAATAGAGTGAAGAAAGTAAGAAGAGAAGTTAAATTCGTATCATTGAAATATTACACGATGTAATCCATTGCTTAGCGATATTTTTGCTACCCACAGTACTTCTACTAGATTGTTGAACAATGGACTGCTGTCCATTGTTAACCTGCTTCCCCTTCCTCCTCCCCCATAGCTAATCTGATTGGTGGCTTGTTCTCCTGTATTACTCATCGCTTGATAATGGACTAACGTCCGAAACCGGTCGCGGTATTAAAAAACTTTTAAAGTGGAATTATGCACAGTTATTTCCACCCATTCATTAAAATCTTATTTTGTTATCAAGACTGAAAACTTTCAATCTTTACAGAAATACAATTAATTCCGTCTATATCGTTAGAATACGTTTACGCAATATTGATATAATAAAATTTGATACTTACTATTTTATTCGGACGGCAATAGTATGGCAAATTTCGTAAAATTTGTTGCAAGCAGTGCAAAAGAAACATTTAGTTTCCTATTAAGGAGTAGAGAAAGTACGATGAGAATATTCAAAATCATATTGATGTCGCAAATAAGCGGTATGTTTTAGTCTAAATATCACGTTACGAACGCTTCTCAGAAAGGTTTAAATACGAAGAGATTAAATCCAGAAAATAAAGATTTATAAGAAGATATAAAGATTGGAAAGTGATCATGAAATCACGATCACGTTTCCAATAACTTACGATAAACATCGTGGATTCGATTGTCAACGTTCTTTTAAATTAAAATATAACGGTTTGTAATTACATTCCTCTCATAAAGGTGTATAATCAATAGAGGACACGTAAATAACTGGGATTCCGCTACGTTAGGCGTGAAAAGATAACAGGAACCCTGAAAAACTTATTATATGATAAAGTAAATACTTATATTTTCTGTGTATAATAATGTAGTATACTTATAAATCCATTGGTATTATGCCTAACTATGACACATCAAGCTGTTGCTACGGTAAACAACAGCGGACGAGTTTTAACTATTATCATCATAAAACTAAACCATCGCTGTTTCCAGATAGTAATTTCTATTATGAAAAAATAACCCACAATTATTAATCAGTTATATGCCAGTTAAACCGTTAAAGTACTCTCATTAATGGTATATTTTTCCCAACATGAAGAGTCACGCACAATCACAGAATACCGGAAGAGCTTTCTTGTAGTTCATAATCTCTATTTCATGAAATAATTCCAATAAGAAGAGCTTTTCCACGTCGAGAAAAGGAATGAGCTGTAGAAGTAAGAACAAGCGAAAAGAGATCGGATTTCACGTCAGTCTCTCCACTTGAGCGACCTCCAGTTCCCTGAGCAATGCGCATGGTCCAATCCACACGTCCCCTGCGTGAATCCCCCTGTGAAAAGAGACGGAAGTCGCAGCAGCCAAAGACGCTATCGACCCACGGACTAAATCACCAAACGTAGCCATTAATTGGCATCGAACGCCGCAAAAATGAACGGATTTTTATTAGAAATCCGGGCGCTTATCCCATCCATCCTCTCGCCTTTCTCTTCCCGACATGCCCCTCGCTCCCAGCATCTGTCAAGGCTCAACTTCGCTTTGAAACTCATTTGGATTAGGCAGTTCGTTTCTAATGTATTTACTCTCCTAGGACCTATTCGCTGCTACCCCATAGTCCATTTCATAGTATTTCCTCCTGAAAATTGCATTTGCCGATTCCTGATTCTCATCTCCAATTAAAATAGCGTAAAAGAAATACATGAAACCTCATTGAGAGGTAATTTCAACAAAGAATGCGACGAAGAACGTATACAAAAAATTATGGACTCCTCTAGACCCAGAACGTCATTGATACTATAGATCGTGAAATTAGTAAAATTACTATATTACGGGGTTTTCAACCGAGCTAAGATGCCAGAAAATTCCGAGGTTTCGACCAACGATAAATTTAATCAACTCCGAATGTTGTAGATCATGAGAATTCAGCCTTTTCCATTCTAGACAGTATGGAGCTAGTTGATTGTAATCTTGTCTTGCAGCAATGTTGCGTCTAATATACATTGCAATATCCAGTATATGAAGTTCCCAATTAAATCTACAGTTGCGGTATTGACGAAGTAGAAGTCCATCTTCACAACATGTGAAACAAATACAGCACTTCTTCTGCAGGAAATATTTCTGTAGAAGGGCAGTATTTTACATTTAAAATTCCTGTAGAAGAAGTACGAGGGTGGTCTGAAAAGTTTCCGACCCCAGATTTTTCAGAAATCTTCAAAACATTTTCAGATATCTTCAGAAAACATGTCGAGAAATGACGAAATGTCGGAAACTTTTCAGACCACCCATGTACAGTTTCTTTTTCATTTGTTGTGAAGTTCCTAATACATTTAGATCATAATGAAATCCAATAAAGTAGAGCTACCATATTTATATAAATCTATTCTTTCGTTCATTCCTACAAGTAACATTCCTTAATCACATTGTCTATACACGCGTCGTTAAATATGCCTATATACATGATTTACTATAGGTCTAATCCTCACTCTTATAATTAATAATGAAAGGCAAAAATCAGCAGAAGAGCAATAACGGTATCCTCTCGCTTATTTTCCATTGTCAGCCGTCCTCATTATCTGCATTTAAATCACTTCCGTTTATAATTTATTATGATGTAGAACCTTTACCTTTTAACAAATGGCTGGACACATGCTTTCGCCCTTTTTTGGGGAGATAAATTACATTTATCGATTTACCCATCGCGGTCATTCGACTTAAATGTGGGAGGGACGTTTGTCCCAATCCTCTCTCCACAAATCCGTTTATCTACGTGCGTAGCCCTTCCTCGCTCTTATTCTTATTTTTTTCCTTTCCACTTTCATATCCCAACCTATCCCTCATTTAAGGCTGAATGCAATATGACACTTTATTCTACATGTCCCCTGAATTCCATCTGTCTCTCCTCCTTTCTGTTCCAATCCTTTTTGCCCTTCTTTCCCCTACGCACCTTTTTCCCACTCTCTACCTCATCTCTCCTTACCCTGTCCGCCATTTGGGTAAGACTAATATTTAGAGAGACACTCGTAAGTCCCTTCGTCCCCCAGTAAAGAGAGACCACTAATCTACAAAAAGGTTCCGCATGCTTCCAACCTTATCTTAATTTCGCAAGCCTAACGTACGAGCCCTAGCACTAATTTTACAAGGATTGAAGATTCTATATTATAATGGGACATTGAGCAATAAGTGGACCGCTAACCAAGCTCAATAATAGCTTAATATTCAAGGAGATGAGTTATTAAAAAATAAAAACTTCACATTCATAATGTTTCATTCAAGTTAAAGTAGTATCGAGCCAAAATCTACCCTCCATGGCAACTTACTGTAATTTGACAAATTAAAAAGCCTGCAAATGATAAAATTATTATTTTTATGGGAACTCTTTGACATGTCTGGGAAGGAACCGAAGACCTCCAGAAGACATGAAGAGTTATAATTGATCTGCACAAAGATTTAATCTAATAATAACCTAGTTTGCAAATTTTGCAATCTTTGATATTAAATACTAAGGCGTATATGCTTGCACATTTACACACATGAGCACAAATAACATATCTTCATTTATCGGATAAATATGTTTTTCAATCTTGTTAATTTTCAAACTGAGATATCCTCCAATATCATTTCGATGATTTTTTTAAAGTAGTGACAGATTTTTCTCACGTGACCAACTAAGAAACTCATTATTGCAACTAAATCTTCAGTATGATAAAAGAATAATTATTCCACACTATTAAAATTCCCGATTCTTTCACAATAATTCATTTTTTTCCAAAATACGTTCGTCTCTTCGCTCATCAGCCTGCCACTCGATCCTCCAAACTTTCTCCTGACCTACACCCCATTCGTCCTGGTTAATTTTCAGTTTCAATTCTCCTCTAATAATTCCCCTCCCTAACACGTTCCCTTCCCTTCTTACCTTTCGACAAAACAACGCCGAGAACGCTCACTTCGCTGACACAAAAAAAGAGGAAGACGAATGGAGAAAATTAAGGAGTTGAGAAAAGGGGAGAGGGCATTTGAGAATTAAATGAGGGAAGGATATGAGCAATGATCGAAATGGTATAAGATAATCGTGGAGAAGAATGAGATATGAATGAATAAATGAAAATGTTAAAATTGTATATAGTTTGCGTAGTTTCTCTATCGGTATGTCTGTCAGCAAATCTAAGTTAACCGATCTTTCATTTCAACCATATTACCCATTTCAACCAAATTCCGCATACCTAGCCTTTGTATGATTGAAAACAAAGCTGTGAAGGTTTCATTCAGTAATTAAGTTCGACTCCAGCACATTCAAAAATACTTCTATAAGAAATGCACATAAGGTTTGTTTTTAATTCCTGCAGGATGTTCTTCTTTTGCATATTTTAATTTAAGCATTGGTCCTATGAAATGTAGACAAGAACCAAACGAATAGAAATTAAATAGACATTTTCATTCTTGGAATGGAATTTTTCTGCCTAAATTATGAAAACTACTGCAAAATAAATGAAAATGACTTAAAACTTCGTTATGGTAAACAAACAGTCGTCCTGACGACCAAGACCTTGCATCTCCCCATACAAATAGCGAGTTGTCAAATAAATAGGGTAACTAACGTAAGAATTGAATAATAATTTATCTAAATTTCAAGCCTTTTGGTTAACAAGGAGCGCGTGGTTTGAATTTTGCATATATATTTAAATAATCCACATGTAATAGTGACTATCATAAATATTCAGCTAGACAGCAATCAAATTTAAAAATTCATAAGTTTAAAACTAATTTCTCAAGGAAATCATTAATAATTGAGGGATTTAATCTTTTTAATAGTCTTCCTGAATGGATTAGAAAATGAAAAAGCATTTAGAAGGGTATGTTCAAACACGGTAAAAAATATGTAACTGTTTTTAATACAGGTTAAAAATTCTTTTAATTTGTTCAAATATTTGCTAATGAATGTTTATTATCATATTATGTACATTATGCATTCTTTATATTATTGTATGCATATTATGAACAATTGTAAATATTAGAATTTCATTCAAAACAAGCTTACTTATTACATTTAAAAAGTGAAATGTAGATCCGTCATGCTTGACAGGGGAGCAATTTTGCATAGAATTGAATCAAATCATAATTTTAATAAAAGACTTTAATAAGCGAATCAAAATCGCTGTGATATTGGGGAGGCTGTGATGCACTTGGCTTCTCTCAAAAATATCAAACGAAGGAAGCGAAGCTCCGACTAAAGGCAGCGATTTCTTTAGTCTTCCACAATGGGATTGAGCCTAAGGCCGAATGAATTCTCTGCTAGTTGATCCGAAACTGCGCGCAAGAGTGTTCAAACACTTGCAGACGTTAAAACATTTAAATAGTGTAAGCCGCTTTATTACTTATAAAAACAGGATCTTTGTTTTTGCTCAGTGCTCTGAATTTTCTCTTTTATAAATGGGGAACGAAATTTGCTTTGGAGAAAGCGTCTTAAAAAAATACTGTCAGCTTAATGGGGCAGGTGAACATCGAGGAGAAAAATTTCAAAGGATTTAAAATTAAAGGGTTTTCAGAAATGAGGACATGTTTCCATAAAGAGTGACCGAAAATGGAACAAATTAGGGAATCAAGTAGCAAGTAGCAAATCAATTGCATCATGTACAAATTTACTTGCATAATTAACAGCTAAAGTTTTATTTGCACTTTTTTGAATATTCTTTCAAATTAGAATACTTTTACGAACAATCGATCATAATCGATTCCTCATTCACTTGGCTCATAAATTTCCTCGTTGAGCAAACAAAAGATTCACTGACGCATGAAACACACTTTTATATATCACATTACAGCTATAATTATGTTATCATCCGTGATAATGCATGTAAGTAATTAAGTCAAAAATCCCCAAAGTCACGACAGCCTCCGTGATTTGTGTTATTTTCATATTCACTAATATAGTTATAATAATATTTGCTTGGAGTAAATTTGTAGGAATATCCTACAATGAAAGTCATAGAAATACTTAATCTAAATGAAAGATTTTTTTTCCTTGACGGCATTTCAAGGAAAGAGAGCAATTAGAAAACTTGTATTAATGAATACCTGCGATTTTGATGTCATAGAATACCTATTAACAGTGGTTCGTAAAATAAGGGAAAACATCGATGAAGTTGCAAAACGATTCTTTGGAAATCGAGTAAAATATATAGTATTTATTTTTCCTACTAACTCCTCGTAAGTGTAGAATAAAAGTGGAATGAGCGGGAGATCAAATCATCGTTAATTTCGGTTGCTATTTAGAAAGCAATCAATTATAAACTCTCTGATGCTAACGTATAAACAAGACGTCCAGATGAATATGCCATGTCTAATACCCTAACTGCTGCCTAATCCGCCAATCTTTCTCGGAAGTACCACCGTACACGAACAGAAGCAATCCCTTGGATACCATTAGCCTACTCCCGCGGTAGCCTCACAACCAGCCCACGAAAATGCACGAGACAACGAACCGTAAAGTCCATCCTCACCCACTTCGCAACTGCAACCGCAACTTGGCGGTCCGGCGAGACGGACGATTTCGCAATCCGCGAAGTTCTGCACGAAAACTTGGGCTCAAACTCGGCTTCCATTGTGCTTCCTACTCCACAGCTTAACGCATCTTATTACCCCAAATTAATGCACCGTTCCGGGGATTTCTAAGCCGGGGCGAGCGGAGATTATGGATGAAAACCGTGGGACGGGGAAGAGGGGGGGTAGTATTCCATCGCAGTCCGAGATCGCGGGAATTGGACACTTCGGCGCGGTCACTTCGGCGCGGGACACTTCGGCGCGGCCACTTGGGCGCGGGACACTTGGGCGCCAGCCACGGTTATGACCAAAAACAACTTCGTGGTTCGTTAATTTATTAGTGAATAATATGTAACTTATGATTAGCGTAAGATATAGAATTCGGGTAGGGTTGGGTTGAATTGGGTTGGGTTTGGGTTGGGTTGTGTTGGGTTGGGTTGTACCAGGTGTAGAAGTATGAAACCGGAATTTCCCTGTAGATGGTGCTCGCTATCAGTTTTAAGACCGTAAGACCGCTTCTGCAGCGCCATCTTCTTTCTCTAACAGCTGACAAAGTTTGTCAACACACAATAACCTAAGTTTCATACACCGGTATATTTTTCTATAACCTCAAACATGTCGAGTTTTGTGCCTACGAACTATGATTTGTGGACAGCGTTGGTTTTCTGCTATCATTCGAATAAAACTGCTGCAGAATCGCATAGAATGCTTGTCGAAGCAAACGGTGAACATGCTCTTGGCAAAACTCAGTGCTTCGAGTGGTTTAATAAATTTAAAAGTGGTGATTTTGACGTGAGAAACGAGGACTGGGGGAAACCACCGAAAAAGTTTGAAGACAAGGACTTGCAAGTCTTATTGGATGAAGACGATACTCAGACTCAACAAGAACTCGAGAACAACTAAATGTGACAAAGAAAGCAGCATCTCTTCGTCTGAAAGCTATGGGGAAGATTCATAAAGTGGGGAAATGGGTCCCACATGAACTGAATGAAAGACAGCAAGAAAATTGAAAAACCACTTGTAAAATGCTGCTCGTCAGACATGAAAGAAAATAATTTCTCCATCGAATAATGACAGGTAATGAAAAGTGGATATATTTTCAGTATCCTAAGCGTCGTAAAACATGAGTGAATCCAGGGGATACATCGACATCCAATTGAAATTGGATTGGAAGAACCAATCCAAAAAAATGACATCCAAAAATATTATGAACTGCTAAAACCTGGTGAAACCGTTTACACTGATCGCTACCAACAACAAATGTTCGATTTGAATCGAGCAATATGTGAAAAACGACCGGAATATGAAAAAAGGAAACATAAAGTCATTTTGCTTCATGATAATGCTCCCTCACACACAGCAAAACGGGTCACGAATACGATCAAGGCGTTCAATTGGGAAATACTAGCACATGCGGCTTATTTTCCAGACTTGGCTCCATCCGATTACCATCTGTACGCATCATTGGGACACGCACTCGCCGAAAAACACTTCGATTCGTACGAAAATGTACAAGAATGGCTCAACAACTGGTTCGCTTCAAAGGAAGAATTGTTTTTTTGGCGTGGCATTCATAACTGCCGGAGAGGTGGGAAAAATGTATAAATTCCAATGGAGATTATTTTGAATAAAATATTTTTTATAATTTTCGAATAAAAGACGTGTAATTTTTACAAAAAATTCCGGTTTCATATTTCTACACCTGGTACACTATTTACATAACTTTACAACATCTTAAGCATTAAACAATATACGTCTACTTTCCATTCCATGGACGAATTCTATAGCTTACGCTAATCATAAGTTACATATTATTCACTAATAATTTAACGAACAACGAAATTGTTTTTGGTCATAACCGTGGCTGGCGCCCAAGTGTCCCGCGCCGAAAATTCCCGCGCCGAAGTGTCTTAGACCCCGAGATGAAACTTGACCTCGGTGCCATCTCCGCAACATCTGCGAGATTTCTCGATCGACCCTCGAAAATGTTCCTCGGACTTGCAATGACGCTGACTGCGAAACTGCGTAGATGATCCCTGTGCGAGATATCGATTGCTCCAACCGCCGATACGTCTCTCCCTCCCCTCCGGTGCATTTCGTGAAACATTTCGTGAGATCCGTGCGTCGGGTCGATGCGACTCGATGATCTCTCCCAGATTGGAAATTCGTCAAAACAAGATCGTGTGAACGTATGGTCTGCCCACTTCACGGGTGGATCTCCAATGCAGCTCTTTCCTGCGATTGGGCCCCTCGCACGCCCCCGATACAAGTCAATCTGAATGGTGCAATTATGCGCGTTGATTTCTGAATTTCTGGCGGGGCTGAGGGGGCCGTAGATCTAGTTCCTGATTCCGCAGTAATATTCCCTTCCAAAATTCGCAAAATTGTGGAATTGCATTTCTCGTATAAGTTTAATTGGCTATTATTTATGCGTAGGTGATTTCGCATTGGTATAATATTCCAAAAAACATGTTTGAAGATTTAAACTTGTGGAAAGACAAGTGACATAAGAATCACGAATTTTTTTATCGTAACTTATGATATTGTGAAAATGTATAAGGCGGTAGATTTTGTCGTGATATTTATGAGAAGAGTAGAAATAGAACTATGCTACATAGAAATACGCATTTTTAACAACAAATATGTTATGCCGATATGTATGCCGATATGAACCAATGGCCAGAATAATGAGAGCGACAAATGAAGTCTTAAGTAAAACCCCTGATATTGATATTTTTTATGACTCGCTTCCCTCTTTAAAGCGGAAAATTTACTCATTTTTTTATTTATTTTAAATTTCTTGCGGTGTATTTTTATGTATGTTTTATTTATTTCATATATTTTATCGCATTTAATTGGGGGTTTCCTGTTTGCGGTAAATAAAATATCATTATTATTCGGTATATAAATGCTAATTTGGATTCAAATTTTGTGACTATAACACGAGTTCACCATTTTGACATTATTTTTTAGTTGTTAACAAAATTCACGCTCAAAATGAAATTTAATTGATGCATTTTAGGTGCCTCCTTACCTGATAACATCATAGGTATCTCCGGATAGCAAACGACCATAAAACATAGGATTCCTATTCCTTAAAAGCACATGATACAACTAACATTTAGAATTTTAAAAAGTTTCTTGAGACTCTTCAGACAACAATATAGAAGAGTTTGAGGAATGAAGAATATAAAGCATTTTTGTACTGAGTGATTTAATAAATTGAAGTAAATAACGCATTCGCTTATTTTCCAGAAGTACCAGAAACAATTCCAGGTGGAGAAAAAACAGATCTTTCATTTAATGATCAACGTAACACACTGATGAACATGAGACGCTACTTATATCAAGGAATCAAAGTTAGAATAAAAAAGGCTCAGGAGATAGTTGCCATTAACAACAAGTTCCCAAATATGAATAGCATCGACATAGCAGTGGCTGATGAGATATTATCTAGATAAAATAAAAGGAATAAGGCAATTCCGTCTTAATACAACAATATCTAAGCAATTTTAGGATAAAAGGTAGGTAGTTAGGTAGTTTTCAAAGACAGCTGAAATTGCCCATTTCCTTTAGAAATTTAGTAATCATAATACATTATAATTAGTCTTGATTGATGAATTATAAAACTTATGATGAATTGATGAAAGAGGAATAAAAATAATTTATGTACGTTACCATAGGATTTAATACATATACTGATTTCATGACTGATGTACTAATAATGACGGTTCGCATCGGAACCTAGGAGGTTTTTATTAAATCCTGTGGTGACGTGTATAAGTCATTTTATTCTTCTTTCATTATGAAGAACTACCACAAAGTATAGGCCAAAAGAGTGGATTTTTTACGATGAATCAATCTAAGAAAATAAGGATTCCAAAGAATGTCGCGATAATTACATCCATGATTCATTATTAAATCCATCGTTTTTGGAAAATTAAAATCTCAGTTATACTTGGAATAGCATGTGCTCGTTTTTGAAGTAGCAAATTGAATATATTTATGAGCCAGAAATGCAGCAGAACCAAACCGAATTTACTTTTAACTGCTCTGATGTTAAAGGGAAAGAATAATCCAGGGAATTAAACTCGGAATTCCCGGACTCAACGGTGAAAACGATTAAATCTTCCGAAAGCCACCGAGCGCTGTCATCGCGAGTCCGCGGGCAGAATATTAAACAAACAGGTTACGTAACAGAGGAAACTATTAGCCTATCTCTGTTTGAGGAAGTAATCCAAAATGGCTGCGAATTATATTCCGCGGTTACTCGCTTATGACCTTTGGGCTTTTCATTTCAGTTTTCAAATAGCAGCTTTAAATAAACCACGGTGAAACAATACATTTAAATAGAATTTTTTCGCAAAAATTCCCACAAATGAACCTCTATGGCTGAATGCCAGTCTCATATTGCGAAGGAGATTAAAAATTTTGATCGGGATTGGATTCAAATATCACCGCTGCCGACCATATTTGGGTTTAATTTTTTGAAAAATAACGGAGAGAATCAACTCTCTGCGTCAGTAGCAAATGAATTTCACAACGATTCTTCTCACTTTTGACCGCATGGAAATGAAATATATTTTATCCTCCATAACGTTTCTTTGATAACGAATTTGTATTTTCTATAGAGGCATCTTTTTTCTCAGACCTCACGACTGTGATAATATGACTGAGATAAGTATGACTCAAAGAATTTTAATTCATTCTGGACACTACGAAACAAATTTCATAAATGATATTCTTTGGGCTATTTTGCTACACTTACGGGAACATTTTCCATAAATAGCATTTCTGTGGGCTTACAAAGGGCAAGTGAAAAGGACTTGAATCCTTCTATCTATCCAATTAAGTCCCATCTTCCCTCAATTGCTTTTGATCACGAATCGCGGGGGTTTTGAGGATCCAACCAGCATTACGGATCACAAGCTCACTAACAAACAGATAAATATTCGTAAAATTTTTGTAACATTAAATTGAGTACCTAAGTCGAAGAGAAATTCAAGGAAAAAAGAAATCAAGAGTAGTGATAGCAAAAAAATATGCAATTAGTAGATTTATCTGCTAGTAAAGTGAATAAATTGTGGTTGTGATGTGAGCAAAGAGTTTTATTTATTACATTATATGCGTTATTGATTCTACCACTTGGATAGATGATCTTATAGTAATCCAATGATATCATTATGCAGTACTAACAATAAAGCGTCTTTTATCCGGGCAAAATTGAGACTAATAAGTCTCTTCTTGCATCAAACCCTTCGGCATATACATTTTAAAGAAACACAGTTTGAAAAAGTACTCAAAAGAAAACTACCTTAAGGGTTCAAAAACCCAAGGTTTTACTGGGGGAAAAATAAACACCACAGCATGATAACACCCGTAACAAGGGGAGTGTGAAAAAACTGCGAAACCTACGAATAATTTTGTAAAGTCTTAAGGTAAATGCAGGTTAAGATGGATGATAAAAGCAAACAAACCAATACAAATTAATATATTTATTTACATACATAAATCAGTATCTATTATATATAGATGCTTCTCCGGATTCATTCATATAGATAGATAGATAAGATACTAATTTACAGGCTAAACCACAAGCATGATTGAGTTGAAATTTTGACGACATATTGACCATAACGTGAAACCACCAGAAAAATTGTGATTTTTAACTTCAGTGTCACGGGTTCGATTCCAGAGGGCACCAAAATACCGATATTTTCCATTTAAATACATTGCTTTGATTTTCGGGAATTAAAAACAAAATACTTTCCGGATAGGAAGAGAAACAAAACTCAAGAAGCCAATAGATATGGTCAGGATCCATCGATAACATTAATGACTTTTACAGAAAACATGCTTGGTTCGATGCTAGGACGATGCAAAAATCTGCCGTTTAAAATACATTGAGGTAGTTTTTCATTATTTATTTTGAAGAACTTATCGAAATGATAGGAAATTCTTGCTTTGCTGGAAGATGTATTTTAAGACTCCGCTTAAGAAAAAAATAGATAAGACACTACTGCTCCTGGGTTCGATGCTAGAGCACATTTAAATTTCTCTCATAAGGAATATAAGGGAAAATTAGGACGTCATTTGAGGCAGTTGCACCCAATATTTCTACTTGAATTTTCACACATAGTTAGAGATGGTGATATTCTGCAGTGCTGCATAGTATGTTCACGAGGAAGTCCCGGGTTCGATGCCAGACGATTAAATTACGGCGAATTTTAAGAAATTTTCATTCCTTTTATTTTCTTTTGAGGACCGTCCCGATATGATGCCGATATGAAATTAGTGTTTCGATCTGCTTGCAGTATGCAAGCTACATTTTACTCGTAATATATAATTGTCACATAAATAATACCATAATGTCACTATAAAGATGGATAGGTTTCATTTCATTTCACATTAAACGTGAAATCAAACTTTCATAACTGACTAAAGTTTACAAGAGTAACTCTGCCCCGAAAGCAACTTATTTGCAAAAGTGTGGGTGGTGTGACCTTTTACGCAAGTTACAAGTTAGGGCCCACTGACTTATTCAGCATCCATCGAAACAGAACGGTTCAATAATCAAAGAGCGAAAGGACGAGCTCGAAGGCTGATCCGCTATCATCACTAAACGGAAACTGAAGATAGGGGGAAAAATATTCTCTCCTTTTAAAAAACAGATTCTAATTTTAGGATACGAGTAAGAGCTAATATATATTGACGATGACATTTACAGTAAATCTGTGAATAAATTCATCGTGACTGTTATTCTCGGAACGAAAGCAGATATGTCCATGGTAACTATAATAGCTGAGGTCGCTCTAGTGTAAAGATCAGATATTATATTTGTGAGATTGTATTTTAGAATTTCTACCTTAGGACTTGTATTTTAGGAAATTTCTTCTTCTAAATTGATTTTGAGTGAAATATAACACAAAATAGACAAGGAATAAAAAAATATGACAACATCTGCGATAATTTCCCTCTGATCAAATATATTTTAAAGCGATTAATGGTCATTTTCCTGTAATAACAGTGCAAATATTCTTTACCGAGAATGAAAAACTAGAAAATAGTAACAGATATATTTTCTGCAAAGTATCTATGTACCACTCACGACTTTAAATCGCCGTAATAACCATGACATTGCTTAATGAGACATTAGAATTGGATAAAATAAACAGTCTCAGGCGACGTCTTGTGGAAATAAGTCATGATGAACATAACAAAATTTGTAATTTTTCCACAGTATTTATTACAAACAATAAATGGAAACAAGACACGACTAGTTTCAGAGATTGATCTTGATTTCAGAGATTGAACTTGATGATGGAGATCAATCTCTGAAACTAGTCGTGTCTTGTTTCCATTTATTGTTTGTAATAAATACTGTGGAAAAAGTACACATTTTATTATTTTCATTAGAATTGGAGCCTAACAACAAGATTGCCTATCACCGATTATAATCACTGCAGTCCCTGAGAAGGTCTTTGGAATCATGAAATAAGAAAGGAGGAGACTACGAACGAATAGAAATCATAATAGTCATCGTAACCGACCCATGATATTGCTTCAATACTTCAATCATAAAACAAAGTAGAACAAGAAGTGCTTGAGATACACTTAAATAAATTTTTAAATCATGGAGTCATCCATACTGGCTATTTATGATTAAGGAAGTGAAACTTAGGTATTATTAAAAGGCCTGATAATCCAGCGTGTATCGCCAGCTATGAGAATTATGTGCTGATGATGCCTGGAGAGATGAACATACATTGCACACAAAAGATCATTGAAATAGATGTGAACATGCTATGTAACGAAACGACAAAACATTGAGCATCAGCAGTTCTGAAATAAAACCGAAAGACGTGTGGCCGCCAATAACAAGAATGAAGAATAATTGGATCAAATGTATCGTGGCCGGTGAATTGGTCCGGGAGGAATTCGTACGCGGGGAATTGATCCCCCGCGCTGATGTTGTACTATTGTTATTCAGTCTTATGTTAATCTACACGCCCTGATTATATGTTAATGTTATAAATAAATGGAATGCAACATTTTTAGGTGTAATTATGGTCCTTTTTATATAAAAATACGATAAACAAAAGCAAAGCTATTGTTCAAATTTCAAGTCTGAGAGAATGAATGAGTCCGCGCTGATGTTGTACTACTGTTATTCAGTCTTATGTTAATCTACACGCCCTGATTATATGTTTATGTTATAAATAAATGGAATGCAACATTTTTAGGTGTAATTATGGCCCTTTTTATATAAAAATACGATAAACAAAAGCAAAACTATTGTTCAAATTTCAAGTCTGAGAGAATGAATGAGTCCGCGCTGATGTTGTACTATTGTTATTCAGTCTTATGTTAATATACACGCCCTGATTATTGGTTAATGTTATAAATAAATTAACCGGGGGGTTGAGTTTGGTTGGGTGGGGTTGTTAGTACAATATCAGCGCGGGGGATCAATTCCCCGCGTACCAATCTGTCGGAGATCAATTCCCAGCGTACGAATTCCCCGCGTGCGAATCCCCCCGGACCAATTTTAAATTTTAATAAATGATAATTCAGTTTAATTGCATTGCGTTATAATTTAATTCACATCGTCCTATAAGTTCTACTTGAATTAAATAAGCATATTATATTATTATATGACTATGGTTTTCTGCGAATCTAGAGTTGAGCACTGATGCGCGATTCCATTCAGTAACAATAATCTTCCGCATCTATGGAAACTCTGTTACACCTGTAAGAGCCGAGCAGCGCGGAAAAAGCCTAATCCGACGCCATGTATCTCATTTCGAGCGGAATTTAGAATAAAAGGACAAAGATACGAGAGAGAATAAATCGCAGGTGGACACTGAGCGGATTGGAACCGAAAAAAAGTCGTATTCTAAATCATTCGCAGCGGCCATTTCCGAACCGCTAATAGCGAATTTTCCTTCCGAGGGATTTAAAAAGGAAAAAACTGCGAACGTATGGATGCATGGAGTGGAGATAAAAAAGGAGTGTGAAAAAGGGGTGATGGCGTCAGAGGAGTGCCAAAGGAGAGAGAGATTAACGAGGCCTTTGTTTAAAGAGGAGAGGACCGAATGAAAAGGCGAAGAATGCTTTTCGCGTAAGAGGAGAACCCGTTCGACCACGGGGCGAAGCCGCTCCAATATAAAAGAGAGAAAAATTCCCCTATGAGGGGTATCCTTAAAGATTTTTGCATACGCAGCCCGCGCGACGTGGAAGTAACGCGCGCAGTCTACATTCACGGCGCTTAGCAACCGCGATGAGTGCTCTTTTTAACACATCCATTGGGGAAATACTCGGATTAGAACTACACGGCAAAGGATGGAGTCCAAGCGACGGATCGAAAGTTTCGCGCGAAATACATTCGAATGCATCTCCTCTTGGATCGGAAATGAGGATGCTTTTCTCATCACGAGGCCGCATATCTACATCTACATCTACATTAATACCCTACAAGCCGCCTTTCGGCGTGCGGCAGGGGGTGTAAACACCAATTGACTCTAAACTACTTCCTTAACCGGTTATTGTCGCGTATCGTTCGCGGAAAGAATGAATTTTTAAAACGATTCGTCCTAGCATCTATTTCTCTTAACTTACGGTCATTATCGGATCGACCGAGGTAGCAGGGGGGTTGCATGATACCGATTGTATCTTCTGAAAACGTAGTTTCCCTGAATTTACTAAGAAATCAGAGCCTAGCTTCCAATCTGCTTTCTTTCAAAGATTCCCAACCTACATCTGAGAGCATTTTTGTAACGGTTGCTTTTTTACAAAACGAACCGCTTTACGCTGCACTTTCTCGAGTTCGCGAGTACACGTTTCGTCCGCCGGATCCCGTATACTTGCCGCATATTCCAGAGGGGGTCTGACCAAGGTAAAATAACATCGCTCTCTCACCTTTTCTTTGCATTTACCGACAATACGCTTTACAAAGCCAAGCCTTTTACTTGCTTTGCCGCAGATTTTTGGAATATGCGTGCTCCAATTTAAGTTATTAGTTATGTTGAAATATGAATCTCATACGTATAAAAATAACATATGAAAGCATAAAAGGCCGCGTGTGTATCCGCAGGACCGCGTCAGAGTGAATGCTTAATGCAATAGCTCAATACTGAAAGCGTTCGTTGGAAAACAAATGAACTCTGAAATGATATGATATTTAACATTTTATATCTCAGAATACTAAAAAGAAACTTATACTTCGGATTCCTTAGAATTTATTAAAAAATAAAAATGGCTGCACTGTTCACCACGAAAGGTTACAGTTCCACAGATACCCAGCTAATTTAAACCTATATTAAACTATATCCCAATCTTTTCTCTTACGCGGTAAAGTATCAACACAAATTTTGAAGCATACTAAATCATGCGTATATTTGGCTCAATAATAAAGCTGAATAACTGAAAAAAGTGAATACCATCGAAATATTCTAAATAACATCAAATAATCTTCAGCAGATTCTTTCAGTGTATTTCAAAAACATATATTTCTATGCGTTTATTACAAAATATCGTTAGACGATAAAATATCTCTGAAAATAATATAGTTGTATTTTTTTAATTTGAAATATAATTTTAGAAATTTAGGCATGCCATTATGCCGCTAAACACCTAAAGGGAAGAATTGACTTGGGATGTCTTACACGCCAATACGACTGCAAAGTTTCACGCTTTCAAAGAAGATAGTTAAGACCTCATCGAAAGAGCAAGTTAGGCAAGATTGATCGTTGCTTCTTCCAATCCTCAAAGACTTATTGACATTCTGTCATCGCAACGAAAGGCTACAAAGGGCGTCCCCTTAGCCCATAAAGATCAGGAATCATTTCAAAGTTTTTGAGACGCTATAATTTCAGTTAGTTCTCGCGTTAACGCTTTTACCCATTGAATAAAGTTAATCTAAAAGTGTGATTAAGTTTTAAAAAAATATTTGAAATTATTTTTAGATGCGGAAATATTTTTCCGCATTTCAGTGAGTCGCAGATTAATAAAAACTGAGGAATAACAATCATAAAAAAATGTGTTGAATCACCAAAGCAATTTTAGAAAATCCGCCATCCGTAAGAACATTTTGATTACATAAATTCATTAATATCAAAAGATGGAAAATCGGGGTTATATATAATTGGAAAACCAAATAAATGGCTAAATATATGTTAACAAATATATAATGCGTGAATGATAACAAAATATTAATGAAAAAGGTTTTTTCGTATTGATAAAAATTGCACCCATTTTGTGTTTTCCTTGGGATTTCCTTTTAAATTGACTCTCAGTTCCGTACCAATTTTCTTTCTTTTCGTTATTACCATCATTAATAAGAAAGTCCTAGTTTATTCTTAAATATATAGATGCTTTGAATTAAAGTTATTCCTTTGTAACTTATTTTCATCGTAGATTGGTACTTATTTGATAAAAGGAAAACATGTAACAGACTAAATAATAGCAACCTCACTCCCTCGAGTTAGAGTTTGTAACTTTAAAGTTCCCGTTGAATCACCGCCACCACTATCTCTGCTCCTTTATGAAGGCGTCGATGGAATTATTTGCATGAATGCATCCTTAAATGCGATCGTATTCCACGCTCTCGCTTTTCTACTCCAAATGAGCACAAATGAATACGAGTTTCGTATTTATGCATTCGTCACGGACTTCCAATTTTCAAACCCCGAATTGTGGCGAACGTGCTGAAATGGTATGACGCAAAAAAGGGACAATTGCTGTGGCCGAAACTGTTCCTTCACAAACTTCGAGATAATAACCGAGGACAAATGAGGATAATTTTGACACTTGAATACTTCGAAAGAGATGTTTGGTTTTCCATAAAACGTGTGAAGTTAAAAAAGACAAGGATTTGTATACAATTTAACCGTTCGAATGTGAGAATAGTGTTGGAAATCCTACAGAAAAATCTATTCGCCTATTTTAAACGATACTGAATATTCCCGTACGTCCAACTTTCATTTTAATGGAGGAGGAGGAGCTTTAATCCTCCCTTCATTTCCAAAATTTGGATCTCGCATATACATACAAGGATAGTCGTTATTTCTTGAAGCGTAGCTAAGTTATCCCGACCGACAAAAGTAATACCTTAACTCACTTAATTTTTGGAGTAAAGCAGCAGTTTTGGTTCTCAAAGTATCGTCAACTAAAAATTCTTCCAGGCAAATTAAAACCAAATCTAAAATATAATAAAATACATTTCAACGCTTAAAGGGGGTTTAAGTTATGACTAGCCTTATTCCTAGTTCTTTTATCAATAACTTAAGCCGGGGATCATTTTTTTATTCAATCCCCATCCTCAACACAGAAAGCTGCAATTAATTATTATTGATTAAAATTGTTAGTAAAAGATAATGGTTCCAAAAACAGATAGGATGAAATAAATAACTCGTGTAAATAGCATCAAAGACATATGATTATTATATGGAAAAAGAATAGAAAATAAGAATGTTAAGCAATATTCAAGGCTAGAAAGAATTTTAAGGAATTAGCGAAATCAGATAAATAATCAGATATCATACTATGCAAGGAAATATTAAAGGAATTTCTCGCTTATAAAAGGACATAATACTAATCTTTGGAACTGAAAACGTGGTCAGTTCAATTTTTTATGATATTGAAGTACGCCATTACACATTCAGATTTAAGTAAATAGAGTAACTATGTAGAGTGAGAGACGACTCCACGAAGGCCCTCATGGTAAATAAATATCGACGATACGTATCAGTTTAACTGAATTATTCTTTTGTTGTATTTTTTCCTCAGGTTATATTATCTAGGATATCGTAAGAGACCAACTACGGCTGGTATATTTACAAAATTCCTTCGAAAATTTATTTCTCGTATTTAAGAAAATCCAATATTTGTAGAGGCTTAAAAAATATTTCTACTTTACATTTCAGCTTCTCGGATTCCTCCTGCGCATCTCTGAACACGAGTTCGATGAGATTCGTAATGTATTCCAATCGTCAGCATTCAGAGCCTTTCCCCAGGTAAATATGGAAAAGGTATTCCGAACACAAATTGGGAGAACTTCGGATTTAGGACAGCCGTTCACTCGGCGATGTTTCGCCGGAGCGATGAGGGATAGTCGTGAAGGACTTGGTATTCATAAGATGTTTGGCAGCCACGTAACACGGTAACGTACGGACAGCGCTCGCAGACGGGAATCCTTTATTTCAACGTTTCTCCAACCACCAGATTTCCTCGAAAACTTCGCCGTTACATCAGCTGACAATTCTTCCTCTTTTTAAATCCTTGCACTAACACGAAACCAGTTTAAAGATTTCAAACCTTTTCATTCATCTGCATGCATCGAGCTGAGGATCTACCGTTGACAAGCCGTGAACATTCTAAAATGACGGGTGGAGAACATTAAAAATAAATTTAAAATCCATCGCCATTCCAATCCGTTTATTTGTCTTAAATTAGCTGTACTCCTTTAAATTATAGGAAATACCTGAGCAGAAATCACTTGGTTACATATTTTTCTTTACCGATGCGTGTTTTGTAGGGGGGTAATTTCATCGCTGCACTACGCCCGCGTGTATTTCCGCATGCTATCGCTTTAATTTGCATTCGATTACAATAAAATCGATAAACTGGTAAACGGAAAAAAGTTGATAAGAATACGATATCATTAATTTGCAAAAATACTTCATAAAATTTGAGGATGAATTATTAGTTTTAGGCATTGTGTATTTCATAATGAATCACAGAGCGTACAACCTGTTACATCATATTTCTGGATAGCTCGCTGGAAATTTAATTAAAATGCACCTTAATCAAATACATTCTTCTTTTAGCTACTTTTTATTTTCTCTTTCCGAATAGCAATCAATAATTAAGAGTCTGCATTTATATTCGTTATTAATTCGTATTATTTCAGTTGAAAGGTTGTTGAGAGCGAATTACTAATTATATTGTCTAGTAAATAATCCAAAATTAGGTAATTCTCTGTTTAAAAATATAACCTAAAAGTCGTAACCTAATTGTAATCTAGATTAAAATACTGACAATGAAGCCGTGTTCGGATATAAAACCGATAAAATCGCATGACTAACATAAAATATTAGAGTGATTAAAATCTAGATCTTCACCAAGTAAAAACATGAAAAACCAAATTGTGAGTTGAGAATTTTATACACCCAGACTTTCATTGTTGTATAACCCTAAATACTGAATTTCATCAATAATCAACGAATAATTTTACAAGAAATTAACAGCAAAAAGTACAAAAATCTAACAATGCCGAAACTTGAAGATAAATAAAATCCTTAGGATGTTACGCAACAAAAACTACTTCTGTAGCTCTATACTGATAATTATATGAGTAACCAGTATATTGAGAATCATTATGGAATCTGATAGATATTTTTCCTACGAGTAAAATGTAGCTTGCATACTGCAAGCATATCGATAACACTAATTTCAAGTCGGCATCATATCGAGAAGGTCAAAAGAAAAAAAGGATTGAAAATATTCTTAAAATTCGCTGCAATTTAATCGCCTGGCATCGAACCCGGATCTTCCTGGTCATACTTACTATGCAGCACAACAGAAAATTACCAACCATGTGTGAAAATTCAAGCAGAAATATTGGTTGCAACTGCCTCAAACGACGTCCTACTTTTCACATGTATTTCTTATGTGAGAATTTATAATGTGCTCTGGCATCGAACTCAGGAACAGTATGGTCTTATATAATTTTTTTTCTTAAACCAACTCTTAATATTTATCTTCTATCTAAGCAAGAACTTCCTATCATTTCGATAACAGCATCATAAAAAATAATGAAAAACTAACTCAATGTATTTTAAAGGGCAGATTTTTTAATCGTCCTAGCATCGAACCCAGGATATTTTGCGTAAAAGTCATAAATGTTTTCGATAGATCATGACCATAAATATAGGCTCCTAGAGTTTCGATTCTCTACCTGTACGGGAAGTACTTTTTAAAAATTCCGGAAAATCGAAGCTATGCGTTTAAATGGAAAAAATCTGGACTTTAGATCCCTCTGCAATCGAACCCATGACATTGAGGTTCAAAATCGCATTTTTTCTGGCGATTACACTTTATGGCCAATATGTCGTAAAAAATTTCAAATCAATGACGCTAGTGGTTTAGCCTGTGAATTGGTATCCTATCTATCTATAACTGAAGGCTCCCGGATAGTCATGTGGACAGCGCGTTTGCCTTTGGTGAAAGCGGTCCCGGGTTCGATTCCCGGTGGGAGTCAATGTGCGATATGACCTAAGCTGTCGAAGCACTTTTAACAATACTACTACTATCTATAACTTTACACATATATGAATGAATCCGGAGAAGCGTCTATATATAATAGATAAAGAGAAGGAATCATATGTTATTCATTTCAAAGGAGACAAAAGAAACAAGAATTCTTTCATTGACTTTCACTTATGATAATATGAGACAATTACGAAGATTCCGAGAGTAGATCAGGACATCAAAGAAAGTCGAGGTTGAAAATCTTTCGGAAATGGCACAATTATCATAATTCGAAAGACATAAATTCAGAACTAAGTATCGTTATACAGAACCGCTAAAACTTGCAAATGTCCTGCGAAGATTTTGTACAACCCAGTTGTAACTATATTGTATAGAATTCCGCGAAACCAGCACTATAAACTCAGGTTGAATTCAGGATAGACAGGCATTCAGATATCCGGATTATAATGGAAGACACTCTATTCCAGCTGCAGTTACTGCTCGCTCTGGGCCTTAGACTCCTGGAGATAATACGATAATTACCGTAAGGATTAGTTCAGTTCGGTAAGGCACACTTAATACTACGTCAATGGCTCATCTGCTGGCGACCTTGAGATAAGGGAGCTGTGACGAGAGCTTCAGAAGGCCAAGCTTGCTCTTGCTACCTCAAACTAGAACAATGTCACTAAGTCCCTCGTTCCATTACAACTTTCTCGATATCCGTGCTACTGCAGGCTTAGCAGCTTTTCATTTACACTCTAAGAAACCACATGTTTATAAGAATATAAATTACTTCCTTAAATACGTCTCTTTAGATCATTTCCATTGGTATTTGCATATGATTTTCATTTTCATTACTTTAAGTTACGTTTGTGAAACTGTTAGAATGATATTAATGTTAAATTATGTTTTCATACGCTGTATTATAATGTTATTTTACTGAAGCTAGAGCAATAGCACGTCCATAACAATGTGCTGGTTATATTTTTATTGTCGATTCTATTCTGATTTGCCAGTATAGCGCAGTATTTATCTCTGTTTAGCATTATTTGGAGTCGTCATTTTTTACATAACTAGTTGTACGTGAAACTGTCCATAAATAATACAAAAATAAATACGCAAATATTGCTAGGATGTTCCCAAGGAAAAACGGACTTGAAAAAAGTCTGACAGGGCCGGGAATCGAACCCGGGATTTTCCTCTAACCGGATGGCTGCCTTAACCATCTAGGCTACCCGACCAGAAGATTTTAACAACCCGTTTTGGGGACTTCCTTTTTCGGTTCGATTCCCGGCCCTGTCAGACTTTTTTCAAGTCCGTTTTTCCTTGGGAATTTTCCTGGGTGCACGCCCTTATAGTCACCTCAACCCTTTCCTTAATTGCTAGGATGGTTTCATATTTATGAAATGTTTAAATTTATTGAGAACAGAGAAAGATAATTTTCAAAAAACAATTTGAAATGAAGAAGTGATTGAAAGACCCCTTTTTTCGAAGTTTAGCCTTGAGAAAAATCCGGAAGTAACAACTATTTTCGCTTAATGCTGGGATTGGTTAAATGTTTACATGTGAGCTGAAATATATGAGTGACCAGTACAACAGGGATACGTTTGTTTGGAAAAATCGGAAGAATTTGAAGGAGAAAGTTCTGAAGCGAACGGATCTTTGAAGAACAGAATAACTGAATGATGTAGAGATTTCCATAGAACATTACCTTCGACAACAGGAAATCATTTTGCTTACTCCTGAACGCTTGCAAATGATCACATGTACTAAGTTAGGTAAAAACTAGCGGAGAAAATTCTCAAGCAGTATGACTATGGAAAAGAAAACTAATACCGTATTAGCTCGAATATAACGCGACCCCGAATTTAACGCGACTCCGAAATTTTCATAAAGATATTTAGAAAAAATAATACTCATAAAATAATTCAAAGAAAGTAATACTCAATCAGATAAGCATTTATTTAGGTAATTATAGCTAATAACACAGGCTACATTTATGTCAATAAAATTAAGTAATGTAAAACAAAATTACCGGATTTCAACCTCTGTAGGAAAATGTCCTTGTTTATTTTACATTCCATTACTTAAACCCCAAATTTAGCGCGAGTCGATTTTTTAACAGAAAATAAATGGTCGAAAAATATCGCGTTCTATTCGGGCTAATATGGTAGTTTCCTTTTAAATATCGGTGATACATTCCGTAGCCTAGGCGAGGAAGTAATCAACCGAAACAGATTTATCAATTCCTCTATAAAAATGCAAATATGTCGGCTCGACCGATATTCTCGACTTTCAGAAAGGTGAGTATACTGTAATTCATTCACAGGAGACCTTTTAATAATCTTTTTATGCACGTTACATTTAACTTTAATTCGATTAGCCACCTGATCATGCTACTTAGAGAGAACATAATTTTCAAACATGCAACAACTCGGTCGTGAATAAACAATTACCACAAATAGAAATACAAAAATAAAGTATCGCGTTCATAGTCAAACTAGCGCCGAGAGTATATTTTTCACCTCCTTTGTGGAAAATTTATTCTCGCTCCGGTCTTGATGAAAGGGTCACGTAACATTCCCCCTTTTTCAGAACGGTAAGAGAATTATTTTGCCACGCGAACGCGAGTTTAGTCCGTTCGGCCTATTTCACACAGGGCGGATTTTTCCGCGCGGTAAAATTCTGCGCGGATTTTCTGTTGGGCGGTTTGCCTTTCACACGGAGCGGTACAGCTTAGTAAAGCCGCGCGGATGAGCAGTTAATGTTTGGTAGCCGAACAAAGCAGACGTGATCATTCTGGACAATGGATAGAAAACGAGTGATTGCAATGTGGTTTTTACATCGTCGAAGAAAGGAGGAAAGGAAAAGAAGGATCCAGAGAAAAAGAATGTATTGGGTTCATCCCATCAATCAACGGAGAGTGGAAGCAAGTGCGTTTAACACGTTATTTCCTCAGCTAAGGGAAGACCAAAATAAATTTTTTAACTACTTCCGTATGCCATCGGCATTATTCGATGAATTGCTGGCTCGACTGGAAAGCAGTATTCAAAACCAGAATACTCAAATGAGGGACTGTATTCAACCGGTAGAGATGCTGGCGTTGACAATCAGGTAAGCATACTAATAATACGAGGCATGCCCAGAAAGTAGTGTACTGAGGCTCTCACGGCCGGAGGGATTTTTTTGACATGTTAGCTACTCTGCCGTGTAGCCTGATTCCTTCCCTACACAACATGACTGGTTCAATGTCAGTACGTTGAGAACTGTCGACGTTACAATAAGTTTCGTGAAAAATGTCAACCCGATCTCCCGCCAAGTGCGAAATACGTGGCGTCATCCGTTACCTTGTTTGGAAGGGAAAACTCCGTTTGAGGTTTATAATGAGGTAAAAACTGCATATGGTGATAAAACTATGAATTGTACTAGTGGGTTCAAGTGGTGTCGCGAGTTTAAAAACGGTCGTACGTCTGTGCATGATGATCATAGGAGCGGTAGACCTTCAATTGTGACTGACGAAATTGTGGAAAAAATCGAAAATGCGCTCCGTGACGATCACAGATTGACTGTGGATGAACTTTCTGCGATGTTTCCACAAATATTCAGATCTCTGCTACACAAAACCATCACAGAAACCCTCGGATATCGGAAACTGTCTGCGAGGTGGGTCCCAAAACAGCTGACAGACCAACACAAGTTGAATCGAGTGGAGGCCGGGCCGGGCGAAGGAACTGCTCGCCTTGTTTAAATGGGATGTCCTGACCATCCCGCGTATTCCCCTGACTTAGCACATTCAGATTACTATCTTATTACCTCCCTGAAGCTGCACATGGGTGGAAAAAGATTTTCAACCAACGAGGTGGTGAAGGGGGAAGTGGAGAAGTAAACGAAGGGTTTGGCGGGAAACTACTTCAAGGAAGGCATCAAAAAATTAATACCCCGGTTCACCATCTGCATTGAGAGGAATGGCGACTATGTCGAATAATAGCTTACATATGTACTAATGTAACCAGGTAATTTTTTTGTTCAAATATAAATTTTTGTAACCTTCAAAAATTCAGTAAACTTACTTTCTGGACAAGCCTCGTACATTTTACAGTTATATATTGGAATGTTACTTTTCGTCGAGACAATCCTTAGGTAATCCTTTATTCAAAATTAATACATATTTTAATCCAGTTATTTAATTTTACGACAACGGTTTCATCTTCCTTGAAAGATATTTTATTTTGCTTAGAAAACTTCCCCTTAAACTCCTCCTTCAGAGTACAAGAAATCCCAAATGAAGTAACGAGAATTTGATATTTAAAAATATTTTATGATTTATTTATTTTCCGGTTTTATAATATATTTAAGATCCATTAACTGTCTGCCAAAATATTCATCCTGGTGGTAGGGGTTTATCCTTCTCTGCTGTTCGGTATAAGGATGATTCATTTCCTGTGGAGATACTTTGGAGGATTTTTCTCTTTCTCTCTGATCTTTTATGTTTTTAATTAATTGAAGCACTCCCATCTGAAAGTTTAGCACCTCATTATCATTAAAGTCTTCCACTGATGGGGCAATGCCTTGGAAGAAAGACATTTGCCTATTAGGTGTTTCTCTCTTTAATGCTAAAAGCATTTCTTTCTCGATGTCGTCTGGCTCTCGATTCCTCTTTTTCATTTTTTTCTCAGGTCTCTTGAATACACCCGAGTCCTCTTGAATTTCCCCTCTTTTGGGAGATGGTCTATCCAACTCTTGGTGCTCATTATCTTCGAGGCTGTCTATTGTATCTCCCTCCAAATCTAGTTT
Organism: Sympetrum striolatum; assembly: GCA_947579665.1. Lineage (NCBI taxonomy): Eukaryota > Metazoa > Arthropoda > Insecta > Odonata > Libellulidae > Sympetrum > Sympetrum striolatum. Next base: position 17,253,665 of record OX388350.1, read on the forward strand.
TGATAAAAACTTCATTTGATCATGAAAAATATATTTTTTTATCCCTGATGCTCCTGCTCCACTTGTTTTCTCTTCTCTTAATTTTCGACTGTGCTTTACATAAGCATCGCGAATGTTTTTCCATATTTTTGTTATTTCCTTGCCTGTAAGTAAAAAAGAAATCACAATTGAGAAATAACCCCAAAGTTAACTCAGTTACAATATCTCTTTCCAGGTACTTAGCAAGTGGATGTACATTTACAGATCTGCATTATGCCTACAGAGTTGGAATTTCAACCGCTAGTAAAATCGTGAGATGTGTATGCAGAGCCATATGGACTGTCTTACATTCGGAATATTTACCTATACCTACCAAGGAAAAGTGGGAATCTATTGCTGATGGCTTTATGAAAAATGCTAACTTTCCACACTGTTTAGGGGCAGTCGATGGGAAGCACATTCGACTTTTATGTCCACATAACAGTGGTTCCATGTTTTATAATTACAAAGAGTATTATTCTGTGGTACTACTCGGAGTATCGGACTCGGATTATCGTTTTGTTTATGTAAACATTGGGAGTTTTGGTAAAGACTGCGATTCTGCAATTTTTAAACGATGTGCACTATGGAAATCTATTGTAACAGGTACTCAGGATCTACCAACTGAGAAATGTCTGCCAGGAGCGGAAGGTCCTTTAGTGCCCTACGTGTTTGTTGGAGATGGTGCATTCGCTTTACATAAACATTTACTTCGACCTTATGGTGGGTCAAGTCTCACTGAAGGTAAAAGAATATTAACTACCGCCTGAGTAGAGCTCGCAGATACATTGAAAGCTCGTTTGGTATTTTGAGTAACAAATGGAGAATCTTTCACAGACCAATTAATGTTGCACCAGACTTTGCAGTAGACATCGTGAAAGCATGCATCGTATTACACAATTTCATTCGTGACAGAAATGGGTTTTCCGTTGAAGAAATCTCTGCAGACATTATTGGTTTGGAAGATTTACCAAGAGAACAATCTTCGCGTGGTGGTTTGTCAGCAAATAATGTCAGAAATATATTTTGCGATTACTTTGAATCAGAAGTGGGAGCTGTTCCCTGGCAGCATTCAAAAATATGATATATTGTACTTTTTATCAAAAATGCATGGTATTCATTGATACTCATATTAAAAAATATGGAAATTGTACTTCATAAATGCACAAAGTAAAATAAAAAGTACTTACCAAATGAAATTTTTTCTGCATTTCCTAAGGTAAGGAAATCTTCTTTAAGTGCTAAAAACACCTCCTTCCAAGCACTTCGTGTAGCATTTCTATCTTTGTAAACACTTTCCGTCTTATCCCACAAAACGGGTCTTTCCTCAATTAAAGAAATAAGAAGTTCCTTATTTATAGTGTTGTCGCACATGCTGAATATAAGAACTCAAAGCACAAAGGACGAGACACCCTGGTGAACTGCAGAAGGCTACTGAAGATCCGCGTGGACAGAACCGCCGTAGTGTGCAATCACAGAATGGATTGCATCAGCCACTAGTTTGGCGGAAGCCGCGCGGCGTCCGCCAGTTCAGTGGATTTGCGCGGCTGCACGCGGTTACCGCGCGGCTGCCGCGCATACACCGCCCATATGTGAAAGCTCCCATAGGACTCCCTTATCCACTATTTAGTGCGGACGGATTTAAGCGGAATCCGCGCGGTAAAATCCGCCCTGTGTGAAATAGGCCTTAGACTCCTTTTATGGCCCTTCGGATCAAACGCAATCTGTGAATTTGGCCAAACAAGTGATTCTGGGCGTTAACGACTGAAGGCCATCGCATCCTCTGAAGAAATAAAGGGAAACGTCTGCAAAACAAACCCTCTTTATACTTGAATAGTGTGTTTGCGTGTGAGCATTTGGCCTTTGTAAGCCTTGCTTTTGCCTCTTTATAACCATGTTCTCTACGTTTCTTTTTTTATTCCTTTAACGCGGGGGAGTTGGATGGATGAGCTAACATCAACACCACGCATTTTATATGCTACAGCATTAGGAAGCATTCTCAGAGCTATTATTCTAACTCAAGTATCTTAATTGGAGAAGTGATGGCTTGAGTGAAGGGCAACATCGCTGTGAAGTAAAAACGCGCTGATGGCCTCAAAAGAGAAGGAAGTACGTAATTTAGCGTTGGCATAAATTTAATCTGAATACACTTTTCCTTAATGTTGAACATATTTTCAAATAAAAGTACCAAGTTAGCTTTGATGAAACTTTGATGAAACGCACATAAAATCAATAATATATTTGCTGCATGTAATTAATAATTCGTAGAGATTGACTGGAAAAAACTAAGGTGGGACGTGATTTTTAAATACGACTCGTACTTTGTATGCGTATGATTTCAGTATTACATTTTCTCAATTAAATCTTTGTGGATCCTCTCAGTTTCCTTTGCTAAATTACATATCGCATATGTAAAGCATGTGTGCAATAGCTCTGGTTAAATAAGATCAGATATAGTTAAATTATATCTTTGAAAACCTCCAAGAATTGATATAGGCAGTATATTTATTCTCATTCATTTATTTAAGTTAACGTTGCATGTTGGCATTCACACCAGTTGGCAATATTTAAGGGAAACATGAAAGATTATTTTAAGCGTGGCAATCGCTCGAAGACGGGAGGAAATAAGGAAATACAGAAACCTCTCACAGGCCGTACTATTATATAACACCATATATTTTATACATACGATATAAGATCATATAACATAAATAAATCTTATACAGTATCAGCAATAACAAATGAGTGATTAGTTATTTACAGGCAGCAATATTTCTTGAGAGATCAATCATACACTTATATTTATAATATATAAGTGAATACACGAGATTAATTAACTCCTATCGTCATTAGCTCAAACTTATTATTCCTCATACATGATTCCAATATTAATCATCATGGAAAATCACATTTTAAATTAATAATAGCTCAAATACATGCATGACTCATGTATAATTCATAAAATCAAGTACATTTTTGTAATTTTCAAAATTAAGCATGTCAAGCCTTCACGATTAGCCTCAATTTTGAAGGAATATCACAGATGATGATTTTATAGCGTTATTTTGCTGATTTCGTTAACATTTAATTAATTTCACTAAAACATCAAGAGTGCTATTAATTTCAATTTATAAAATAATCTATTAGCTTTTATAATGTCAATTGAGATGGAGTTGAAAAGAATTGTTCCCGTAAAAAATGATTGTAAGTTATTTTTATTTTAGCACATAATCAAAACATTTTATAGATATTCCACGGTAATTTTTTGGAACAAATTTTGGAAACAGGGAAAGGAAAATCTATTACTAAAGTTCACTTTATACAAATCTACATTACTGGTAATTAATAAAATTGAGAGTTGCATAAAAGTTTCTTTTGAAATAAATTGACCTAACGCGAGCTTAATTTACTGAGTTATTTCTGCGAGCATATCTGATAAAAAAACAAGAGAAAATCAATTTATAATATTTAATTCACGAATTTGTTTCGAATACGCTGATTTCAGACCGTTTTCCGGGATGAGTGAACAAAAATTAACTGAATGGCAGCAATTTAAGCACTAAATTCTAATGACTTGATCTAATTAATTTTTCGAAACGAATTTCATATCATGGCTAAGTATAATTTGGTAAATTATAGCGATATTAATATTTAGCTCGAATTCAATCCACCAGTTGAAATTAAAGATAAATTCTTTGGAAGGAATTCCTCATTTCGTCATTACTGATAGAGAAAATGTGTTTATAGCATTTGGTACTAGATAATAAAATGTGCCTTTTGACTCGATCTTATCAATGGCTGAGATTTTATGACAACCACTGAGGTATGAATGATTGTGCATAATCGTAACCTTGGTCACATTCTATTGAATGTTTGGACAAGTTTCACTAATTCATAGTGCGTCTGTTTCGTGGCCTTTTCATTTGGCACTCTATCTTAATAATTTTAATAAAACATCTTTATTCGGGCGAGATTGACACTAAAAGTATCTTCTTCCCACTAATATGTCATCACAGATTATACTAATTAAAGTAATAGTATGAGAAGAATTGCTGATGTAAAAAACCCAAGAGATTCTTAAGGGAAAAATGTACCCCTGCATGGAGACACCCACAAAGATGCGCTAAATTCGGCGTTTAATTGTGCACAACAAGAAAGAGAAAGGAAATAAAGAAACAAAAAAATAGCAGAACAACCTCAATTCAAAATGTACTAAGTCATAGAGATACCAACTCTTATATACTGTCGGAACACTAAATAAATAAAAAAAGGAATGAATGTAGAGTGTATACATTAAAGTTTAAAGGCTACAAAAAGCCGTTGTTTGCAAGTAACCTGTCGTGTGGAAGTACCCAAATCACAAGGGTTAAGGTTCTGCGACACTGAGAAAATAGAAGCTTATTATTCTCACTACTATATATTTCGGTAACTCAGTTGCATAAAAAACCTCTCGAAAAACTTTGCCATGATTTCAACGTAGTGCTGAATTAAATCACGCAAACAAGCTCAAAGGAAATGAGCACAAAATCCGAGAAACTAAATCATTCCCGAGAAAAACTTCAGATCAACAACAAAATCTAAATTAGCAGTTTGAATTAAACTATTTTTTCAAAAGTCTTTTGAAAAAACTAAGCATGAATCTCATGAACGTGTAATTCGGTGACAACTCAAGCTCCAACAGAAATTTTGAAATGATATAAAAGATATTCTCACCTCTCACAGGTGAGAATAACCTACACAAACCTACCGATAATCATAACAAAAATATGAGAAAAATCATGACAAAATACATAAATACGCTATCGATAACTTCATGTGTGTGATACAACAATAAGTATAGTCACGTTATCATTTCAATAAGTGCTCTCAGTATACATGATATAAAACAAAAATGATAAAGATAAAAATGCACAAACATTCACAACTATACAGCACAATAATACACAGATTTGTACATACTTAATGAGAAAGCAAGGATAAACTACCTCACTCATCTTGTATAGCCCATACTGCACCCGAATATTTTCGTATTCAATAGGAAGGGGTTTAAGGTATAAGCTACTGGCAGAAGACTCTTCTCTTGGACATACGGCGTATTAAATACTCTTCTTCGGTAAATAAGGCGAACTCATTACGAAACGGAAATATTTTTAGGGAATATAGTTCTTTTGCCATCTACCTAGCATGGTGCAACGCGCCTGGAACGCGAAATTATATCCTTCGTGGAGGAACTCCTTCCGTAAAAATAACGCTTAGCTCTCGATAGTCTTCTCTAGGGTAAATTTCTTGTAGATGCTGAAGCGTAAAATCTAAAATTTTTCCCACTTTCCGAGCACAACAGTCTTGCATTCCAGGTTTAAAGTTACCACAGTTTAATTGAGGCCATGCTCTTTGAAACCTTATGAAGAGAGGGACATTTGGATCTGAGAACTTCCCAAATGTTTCGCCCAAAACAGTCCGTAAAATTATCTCACGAATATGGTGCCTGCATTGTAAAAATAAAACGTCCTTTACAAGTTTTTGCTAATAAGCTAATAAGAGACAAGCGCCACTCATTCTCCCTGTGTTTGCTGCAGTCGTATCACAATAGAATGCATGAACCTTATCAGTGTGTTACCGGGTGTTTCTTCTAGCTCTTAAAAGGATGCATTTGATATGTGTATCGGTATTTATAAAGACAATAGTATGATATCTCAAAATTTCTGAAGAATAAACAACACCGATCTAATATCCATTTTTCATTCTTAAATTTTAAATGTCAATTAGCATACAACATTCATACCTTAACCCTCCAAGGCCGGAATTATTTTTTTTATTATTTTAAATTTCTAACGTATTTCGCTTTGTGATTGTTTGAAAACAATACCCATAAAATATTATGCCAAAAATATTTATAAAACCAGCCAAACAAATACAAAATTGTAACATTGTCATTGAGCTCTCATATTCTGTGATACAAAATGAAATTATAGATGATAATGATGCCAAATGGCATCCGTAGTCTGTCGAGGGTTAAAAAACATTTACACTCAATGAAAATGTCCCTTTTTAAGCTCTGTTCTTTGAGATGGAGAAAGGCAAAACATCGGCAACTCGACTCTTATCTCATTTCCCACTGATCTTCCTTCCTTCCCGCAAAAGAGAACGGGAGAGACAACCTAGTTTTTGCTCGCATTCGCTAATGCAATCTTCTTCTAGCAGAGCAGGCTCGCATTCAAAGACTAAGTTCCTCGAATATTTAAGCGTTATTTCGCCACGAGTTTCGCACGGTAATTTTCCAAAGGAAACTTACGCTCACTCCGGTATGTCGACAGCAACAAAAACGCACATTTTCCTCACAAAGATTTTTAATTAATGATCCTTGGCCTTCCTCTTTAATTAACCAATTTACACGTCTCACCTTAATTTAAATTAAAATTACATCGTAGTTGAAAACAAAAGAGTCTGTGGATGTAATCACATTACACTCGAACTGAAGTTCCGTGCACGTGGGAAGATTGCCTGATTAACCTACTTACCCTCTTCTTTAAACACTTTTATAAGATGCGTTTGCAGTCTTCCTAATACATTTCTGGTCTGAAGCTTTCTACATTTTAAAATTATAATAATAATATTGATAATGGTTTATTCCACTCTGTTACATAATGTATACAACATATATTGTTTTAACCACAATATTATAAAAAATAAACAAAATCTGAAAGGATGAAAAACAAGGGGGGAATGTAGGTACTCCAGAGGAAACCTTGTCTCGGGGTTACCTCAAGTATATTAGCATGCAGTCAAAACAAATACAGTTAGAGAATTATTCAACTACCTTCACATATCCTTTATTATAATATGATAGAAAATGCATCATTTTAATTTGAAAATTATGCTAACATATAAGTCTATGATGGAAAATATTGTCCAAAAATTCTGTAATTCAGAGATGCTGAAGTGCGGGAAAATTTTTTTCTTAATGTCTCATATTTTTCCTTTTTATTGTTTTTATGGCCAAAATCTCTGCCTGGCACTATCCAAAATCCTTTATATAATACACCGAACTCCAGATGGCAACAAATGCTAGTTCAGCAACTATCTCAGAAGGGTGAGCTTTAGGCAAAGCTAGTTGAGGGGGTTCGTCATAAAACAGAAAATAAAAACAAATAGATAAAGGCACACATAACCAATTCCAGTATAAATTGGGTAAATTTTATGAAACAAAAGCGCAATCTAACATGATTTTTCAAAACCAAGTAATACTCTCACATAAGTTTTCATTTAAATAATATTCCACGTGGACAAAGCTCGAAATTGTAAGATGCAAAGTCATCGTGTGCGCAAACAAAGGTAGCTAATTGCATAGGCGGGGGTTGTCCACTCTCTTGCGGTAATTTCGTTCCTCTCTGAAAAAAACGCACGCGTACGAATAATTTCGTTTTCCAATCTCGTTCATTACGTTAATTCAAAATAAAATGGAACATACTCGTACTCTGCGTGGGTTTACCAGCAAGTAAATTTGATTATTTGGTAGAATTTCGAAATCTAACTTTTTATTAAATGTCAGCAATACGCAATCCAATATATTCTGATGATTATTTATCTTGTACACAGCAACAAAAATATATTTACAGCAAAATATGCTACGAAAAATGCCTGATATAATAATTTTGATAATATTTCTCTATGATACTTCTTACTCAATACTCCCACCGAGGAGAACTGTTCTACATCCCTGGAATTATATAATAAATACCGACTTGAATATTAACTATATTAATGATTAAAGGGAGTCAAGATATACCTTATGCTGTCAAAGAAAAACACAAACGGTCTTGACGAACGTTTCGCTACTACGTGTAGCATCTTCAGAAGAAAAATCGAGACTGAAATTAACTAAAATATTAATATTATATTAATGAGATTCACGTTACTTTGCGGAATTTAGATGAAGTCTCGAAGAAGTTGTGATAATAAAACACCAGATTTTTAGAGCAACAGGATTTAACAACGGAAGGAGAAGAAATGACTTAGTAAGCCATATCTTCTCCTTCCGTTTTGAAGTTCCACAAAGTGACAGCTACCTCAATCGATTATAGGATTTAATAACTTAAACTAATCCACAAGATGAATATTAAACTTTTGGCGACATATTTCGGCTATTAATAGCCATTATTAAACGTTATATGGCTATTTTTTATTTTTTAGCTAAAACTTTAAAGATATTTTTATTCATCTATTTATATATATATACAAAGTCAATTAGGTACATAAGACAAAATTGAACAAAGCAATTGCACTTGAAGGTATTGGTTTCCCTTCTGGTCCTCCTGAGCCAATAATTGGGTCATCAGGAGGTGCACAAATAAACAGACAACCAGAAAATATAAAATACTAAAGAAATACAGAAATGTAACGTACTTCAAAAAACTTTAGGAATACTCAGTCATTAACAATCATAAGTTTTACACAAAACAATACGTTATATCTATATACACATCTTATCAAAAATAGATTATAAAATAATAATTTAAAAATTATAATGTCTCATTGTGTAGTAGGAAGTTTTACATACGTTTTTTTAACGTTTTCATTAACCGTGACTATAATATGAATTATGAATAACTATCTTATGAATAGCCATTGTAAAGTTTGATGATGGTTATTACTATCCAAAACATGCCAATGCAACCAGCAATTTAATATTCATCATATGAATTATTACTAGTTATTGAGCAGTTTTTATAAAGCCTTTGTGTTTTAGACTGTACTTCTTCGCCATGAAATATATACATCGCCATCTAATTAGTAAGAAACAGTTGTGCAGCTACAGAGAAAGTCCCTAATATGAACGAAATAAACGTATTAGGAGTAAGAAGAGGTTCCGGCGTTTTTGGAGTGTTTTCCTTCGCTATTTTTGGTAAGCAGTTCGCCAAACATCCAATTTCAGAGCCCAAAGTGAAGAAGACACACAAAATGGAGTCAATCGTATCGCTACTACTGAGGGAATCGCCTTTAGACGGAATAGAATGAGGGAAGGCCATGCATAAAACATGCATTTCCTCTTATCATCGATTTCCACCAAAACGACCAATTTTTCTCACGAAAACGCCGTAAATTGTTTCCGTGAGTCGGGTCGCAAGTACTCGAGGTTCAAATAAATAACAATGGAGCCCCAAACGCCTGCGGCAAACTGTTGCTGATGACTCGATTGAATAATTCCGCGAGGAGTGCCGTCTGCAAATTGGTGCGACATTAACGATTTCATCTCCGGCCTCATGCGTAAATAGCGAGGGGAGATAAAGTAACACTTGGAGCAATTAGCACAATGCATCAAGTGCGGGAGAAGCCGGCGATGGCAAGAACTCTATACGCTTTAGATGGTGGGCATACAACTGTTGCTCACGCAACACCCTGCGAGACACCACGCGATCAATATTGCTTCTTAACGTTTATCTCTCGGTGGCTCATTCCGGGATCGCCCTCGAATCGCCCCCGCGTCACGTCTTTCATGCCCTCAAATCGACGGCGGGTGGATTAGGGCAGGCTTTCCCAAACTTTTTCTGCAATGGAACACTTTGCAAACCTGGGAAGTTTAACGGAACTCTTTGCTTATTTTTAGGTTAGGTAATTCTACTCGTAAAATTTTAAAAATCATTGAATTACTACAAATTATTTATTCAGTAATAATTTTAAAATATAAAACTATAATATAAACATCAAATATGAATAAATAAAGCATTCTATGAGTTTTATTCTCCAATTCTCCATTAAGACTCGAAATTTCCGCGGAACACCTACTCAGGTTCAGCGGAACACAGTTTGGGAAACCCTGGATTAGGGAACGGGACGTCTTGGCGACACCATATTGCCACCTCCAATTCGAGGCGAGGTACTTTTCGCCCCCGTTTTCCACATATTCTTCTTCCCCCTTCTTTGGTCCCAAGTCGACGGTGGTTGAATTAGATACTGGGACATTTCGCCGCCACCGTATTACCACTGTCAACTTGCCGCCATTTACATTTTGACGACGATGCTCCCCAGCAACGAATCTTTGGGTAATTAAAATTCTACCCATACTAATACAATGTTCCTGTTGCCATATTTATTTATTTAAGTTTCTTTAAGTTTGCATTGCAAGTTGGCCTTCAGGCCAGGTGTCAACGTTTGAGGGGAACATACAAAGATTCTAAGCCCATTCGCCCAAAGACGGGAGGAAAACCCCTCCAAAAACCTTCCGCAGGCTGTACAATTAAACTACAATATATATATTACAAGTACAAAAAATAAAATCATAATGAATCCTGATGAATTCTGATGAATGGAATGTTTTTCATTTGTTATTTGCTACAAGATAAAGAAAATCTATCTTTCATTTAATTTTGTCACGGTCTTGATCATGGATGTGATAACTTTACGCATCATAAATAAATTTTTTTTCATGCTTAGCTGCTGTTGCCCTTCACCGGTGAAGTCCCCCTAAGCTCTACTGAACTTTTCAGGAGGTGCTTCACCGAGGCAACAGCAACAACGAACACAAATAAAATCGGATTTATCTTTGACTCTAGGCAAGTATTATTTTGATCATCGAACAAATGGAAATGAACGATAGTCAGCATCACCAGGCTGAGATACCATTAAGTTCACTCTGCCTGGATATTTTTACTTTCTCCCTATACGTAGTATAGAGAAAGTGAATATCGCTTAACCGAAAGTTGCGGTTTATCTGGAACAAAATTTCGTTTCTTAAATATCTCTGTAAAGATGCAATAAAGGTATATACATTTACAAACAACGGTTGTAGATTATGTACTTTACTACAACTTTTGTATAAAACATTTTTCGTAACACTGATTGTTTAGGAGTTATTCTTCAATAATGATTAACCGGAAGTTGTTTTTTACCCAGAAATGGAAGTTTTTCATACATATCTCTGTCAAAATGCAATTAAGTTATATACATTTGCATACAAAAGTTATAGATAACGTATTTTACTACAACTTTTATATGAAACATTTTCCTGTAACACTCATTGTTTTGGAGTTATTTATGTATTACCGGCATAGACTTCTGTTTTCAATAAATACGGAGAAAGTCATGTGTTGGCCACATAACATTTTTTATGATTAAAACGCTCCATGTAGGTTATTAATGTAGGATTAGATGTAATGGGATCCTGCCACCATGTTCTGAGTAATGGAATATTTTAATTTGTGTCCTGGTACAAGATAGAGAAAAATTTATTTTTCATTTAATTTTATCACTGTCTATGTCATGGCTGTGATGAAATGAAAGCCGCTATTATATATTAGAAAGGTGTTCGTGAATAGTGGCACTAATTAAGGTTTCTCCTAATGGGATGCCAAAAAACGTGTTCCTCGTAGAGTCATTGTGCTACACTTACGTGGACATGTTCCGCTTATTCTGGCTCAGTGAGGAAAGCAAGAGCAAAGCACCTCACTCCTCATCCTGCCCATTGAACCTCATTTCCTTCTACCTGCTCTTGGTACAAATATTAGTAGCTGAATATTTTACTGACAGACTTGTGTAATATTTGGGATTTTTCTTTCAGTTACGCATCTGGTTTTGTTGAGGTGTCTAAACATGATCAAGAAGAAGATTAATACCTGATGATGGGATATTTGTTTCAAACATAGGGCTCTTGTTCGGTAGGATTGTTAATGGTTGGGTTGCGTTGCATTTGGTTGGGTCGGAGGACATTGTTTGTTTTAAAAGTATGTCAAGAAGCAAAAATAAAAGGACTTGTTGCAGTCTGAATTAACCTTAAATTCGTCGAACCTTTATTTGATTTAAGTATCACTATCTGGTAAGAGTTACGGTGCTTTTTCATACCTTAATATTTCATGCTTTCAAATTGATTTGCCCATAACCGCATTTCTAACGGCCATGGGCCGCTTACAAGTCTCCATGAATCCTAAATGGGTCTGTATTCATCGCTAAACTGACAATACGTAATACACGCGGCAAAACGGCAGCGGAGAATAGTCCCAGACTCTTGAATTAAACTTTCCCCATTCACGAAGACTGTAATGAATTCCGGGTGTACGACCATTTGCAGTCTGATTATCCGTCGCAAATCTTGGGCCTTAAAGTTTAAATCGTCTGCCATTACGCTGTGAAATGAGCAACCGCCAAGCACTGTGCCACGTCCGCTATATCTGCGGAGGTTTACAAGAATTGCGGCGGGATGGTTCCACTATCACACGTGTATGATGAGGTTTCCTCGTTGCCCTGATAACAGCGCTTCGATGTAATTTGATAAATAGTTGAGGGAGAACTTGCGAAAAGAAGCCTTACTTCACTTTGTAGCATACTTCCCTTGACGAAGATTTAATGACAGACTCTATGCACGAGAACAAACTGATTTACGGATCCTTGAGGTCTTCCAAGGATATTTAATTACTAGTATCTTTACTAGTTAGTCAATTACGTGTTTATCATGAAGTAATACTTGAGTACAGATAAATGATACTTGTTTCATTTTTTGCTAGAATTTATTGAATGGCCCGACGAGAATAATGAACAGGACGTGCTATTTAACTCAACAGGCCTTCAAATACGGCAGTTATTACCAATTAATAGTGAAAATGAAACTTTTTTTAACTAACATAAACATCAAAGTTAGCATTATTTGAATTTACGCGAAATATTGACCAAGATGAGTAAACCTATTGTGAACACGTTGGAAAAATGACGGAGAAGCATGGTTAAGCACCAATTCCTTGAGAAAATCAGTACGTTTTGATTAAAATAACAGATATGCACCATGTATCATTGATTTAAGAAGACCTTCGATAATTTATGAATGTGAAGATATACATGATAGAGCTATTACTCAGTTAAATAAAATACAAGTATTTTACTTGAGGTCTGCGTTTACTTTTTAATTAGTTGACTTTTTACAAAATCACTTTAAGAGATTTTAATTGGCTATTTACTGAAAAAAATAGCAACTACATGACAACGAAAATTATTGGATTGAAATATGAATTAATTCACATAAGAATAACAAATTTGGGGTGGACAAATCCATGAGTATACATAGAGGTCAATTTAGAAAAGAATCAGGAGATAAACCTCGTCTGAAGCAAATATTAACCGTATTATCCGTAACTTAGTCAAATTTCTGGGTCAATTGGTAAAATTCCAAAAACAAAAGTTAAATAATGGAAGAATTCTATTAAAATCAACGACTGTAAAGTTCTCAGTATTTAAGATTTCTGAAGTTGTAGTAATGTATCGTGTCAACTTCCTATCTGAATATGCCAAAGGTTGAGAATTTTACAAATGGAATCGATAATTGTAAGCTTGTTTCTCCAACGTAGATGAGCGTTCAGAATGAAAACAAACGTTGAGCAAATTACACAGAAAAAGAAAGACGATATAATATTCCGTTGACAATAAAATTTATTCCGCAGGAAGAATTATAGATTTTTAGACGTAAATTATTTTCTATGAAATATATAATTAAGTATTCAAACCTTATATTAATCTATATTTTAAAGCATAAATAATTTTATATAATATTAAAAGTATTTACTATTATATTGTATAATTTTTGAGAGCATACAATTAATTTTAAATCTACCGAAACCGAATTTCCTTCAAAATAACCGAAACTACAACAAATATTAGAAGTTAAAACAAGTTATTTCATATTAAGCTTCTTTAAGCTTCCCATATTCAGCATTCAAGTTGTTCCAAATCTGGGCGTAAAAGAAAGAATTATTCCTCTTGATTATCTTCGGAAGAGATAAACGCGTACGCAGAGGCAAAATGGCCGTGTTTGGAGCCGCGAGAAAGATATAATAAATTGTTGGCGACCTCTTTTTAGGAAAATCCGCTGTGTGTCCCTCCGCTGCGTTCTGGACACGATCCTCTAATACACTTCCATCACCGCTACGTTTGTGCACACACGTGCATTGCTAGCAGAAGCTTCTCCGATAAAATATATTCACGCGAGGCACAATTAACGACCAGCAGTACTAGACCATCGCAACGAGTGAATAGTGAAAATAGAGAAAAATTAAAAATATTCATAATACATTACGCCGCTATATAAATGAATATTCCCAAATGATGTTCCCAGTGTAGTTGAAGTTAAAGTAGAAAATTCAGCGAACTCCACTTAACAAGAACATTAAACTGAATCGAAAAACAAATTTGACGAATGTAGGATGAATAATTGATTGTGGGAATGAAAAAAGGATAGACCATTAAAGAAAGGTTTTCCCCCTTAAAACCCTGGAACTAGCCACGCTCGAAATATGTGCTCTCCACACTCCAATACTGCATTTTTCTTACGTTATCATCGCTGCTGAACCTCTCCTCTCAATAATTGCACTATTTTATATGTATTTCCGCTTAATTTTCGTTTGCTTGTCGAATAAAATGAGATTTGAACATAATACTTTCAGCAACTATACTCTTGAATGAATAGAATTTCTTGTGAATTACATTATATTTGCTTAGCATATTGTTGCAACACATGTATATTCAAATATATATATGTATTTAGATATGTCAAATTTCGAGAGAGGAATCAAATAGAGATCACATTTCTTTGAATTGCTTATTTCTTACCATTTTGTGCTTTTATAGTCACGCATAATAAAAAAAAATTAGATACATATAGTCACGAGCACCAGGAAATAGATTTGTTATTTCGTGAAATCTAAATCAAAATCTGTCATAATGACCACGAGGCTTTAAATATAATAAACATTTGACCATATACGTACGGTTAACCGTAAGATTATAACGGAAAAGATCGATGACGTTGACTAAACTGAAATTAAAGTTAGCTGAGAAATACCGCCAAGAATGAATCGCGGTTAGTGCACTAGTGTCTATGAATTATGAAGAAGGACGAAACGGGAGAAGTCCGAACTATTTTGAGGATAACTAAAATAAGGAGTAAATCTTTCTATCGCATTCGGTAGGAGTTTCTAGGAAGCAATTCAAAATCATAGGAATTACAACCCTGTGATACGATGCTAATTACAGCTATATATATATATCAACAAGAGAAGGCTTAACTAGATGGAACTCCATACTAATGGAGAAAAAAAATATTTTATTTCACAATAAAATAATAAGAGTTAAAGACTCAACAGAATAACTCCTTTAAATAACTTTCCTTTTCTTATACATTTTGTGATATTCCTGAACTTTTGCAGTTGAATGATTTCTTTTTATCACTAAAATTAATGATTTTTTGGGCACTTTCTGACATTTTCTTTGTTTTCTCGGTACATTTAGCCCATACCAATCTCTGTAGTACCTTCATAAATTCGATGCCTACTTTAGAATTTACAACTAAACGCCGATGAAGCTTGAAAATTTCCTGCAAACCTTATACGCCACTCATAGTAATATTTTACCCAAAATTACTGATAATTACATACTCTTTCTGCGGTAATTTTTTCTCCGAGGTATATTTTAAGCTATAAATAAGCTATAAATTAATAGTGGAGATCAAAGAAAATAAAAGATTGAGGAAAGAGTGAAATCGATGTGTGGAAAGCCATGACAAAGGAATGACAATTTGCATTTTCCACACTGTTTATTGATGACACCGGTTTCGCTTTCCCGAAAGCATTTTTGGGTAACAACAGAAAATAATCGAATGTACATATAGAATTTACATTCACATTTTTTACATTTATATTTACAAACTTTAAAAATACAATGAAAACAAAAAAAATTTTACATTACAAACCCAGCAATCCGCCAGTGGCGCGTGGCAGGGGGTGTAAGGCACCGGAATACCTATCTAATCTGGAGAGCTATTAGCTTCTCTAATATTTCGCGGGAAAAATGACCAAATGTAGCTATCTGTCCTGGCAACTACTTCCCTGTATCGCTTTTTTGTTTTCTCTCGAAGGTCGCGTAGGAATATAACTGGGATGACAAGATCTGTTATCTCCTCCCCGAAATCGGTAGTGATAAATTTATCAAAAAGCTTCCGTCGATATTCACTTCTTCTTTCACTAAGAGAGTTCCATGCGAGGGATTCTATCATAGCCGAAACACTGCTGTCGAATCTGAAATCTCCCTTGACGAACCTTGCTGCTCTACGTTGAACCATCTCGAGATCGGAAATTAATCCTTCTTCGTGAGGATCCAAAACCGCACAGCAATACTCAAGTAGAGTTCGAATTAGGGAAAAGTACGCAATTTCTTTTACTCTCGATGGACATCCCAAAATAATTCTGCTGGCTAACCTTTGAATTCTATTCGCCTTTCCTACTACGCCTCGAATATGCTCTTTGAAGGAAAAATTACTGCTGAGCGTGATTCCTAGATTATAATAATAGGTATTTTCCTTTGGAATTGGGATCTTGGAATCGTTTTATGTTGCCTGAAAATGCTTTGGAAGCGAAATCAGCCGCCTCATTAAAAATAAAGTGGGTGCGTCCTTCCTTTATAGTTGAACCAAATAACCCAAAAATGGCAGTTTCTTTGATTCATTCGAATAGTCAATAAATGAGAAAACAATCAAAACGCAAGATGTCTGCGTATGGATAACATGGTAGGCTCAAGCGGGGAAAATGGCGAAGAATAGGCATCTGAAATATGTCCATAGCTCTTGAGATATCGATAGGTGAACGCTAGCCAAAAACTTATCACAAGAGTGCGTAGTTAAAGTAATTGACAAATGTCTCACTCAACTTTCTCGCGCACAAGATGACGATGCAATAAAATGCGCTATGAGGAAGGGAAGGTAATCTGGCAAGATGGACGGCGAAGTCAAAAAGTTGAAGAATTAAATGACAGGGAATGATGGAGAGGCAGTTTAGGAGGAGGCGAGGGTCGAAATGATAGAGCGGCGATGTTAAAGGCAGAAAACTAGTTGGATGATTGCATGTCTCAGTGAAGAAAAGGATGGCATTGGATAGCAATAATTTAAGGAGATATTATGATTTGTGGCACGCGTCGGATCACGTGACTCGATATTTCGGGATGTCGAGCAGAATGGCGGTGATTCGAGCCTCGGGATGGATCAAGGTGTATTCAGAGTGCCTTTGGGAGGCTGTGAAATAGGCACCTTTTCGGATCGATGGCGGGAAAATAGGGGAATCTCGGAAGAATAATGGTAGGATTTGAGGGCATATTCTAACCAATCTTTCCTCCCTTCTTCGCGAAAACTCTTTTGGCAGCTACGCTCACTCTTCTGAGGGTATGTAAACTATGGAAGGGATCCATTGTATGGATATGCGTGAGGAAAGGTTTTTACCGAATCCTGCTCGTGTAAGGTGGAAATCTGAGAGATGCTTATGGGAGTACGGCAAGGACCGATATCTGCATTGCAACAGCATGTTCTGCATAACCAAAATCTAGAGTTCAATTTTCCTTGAAGGTCTATTTCACGGCTCTAAAAAGGAGAAAAGTACTCTGGACCTGGAGATACGTGCTATTAAGAAGATGATTCCTTCTCAATTTCTACTTTTAATCTGCTAAAAAACCATCGGAAAATTCTAATTTTAGTACACATAATATTTCCGATCCTAGCCGTACGTGGAGTATTTCACATATAAATAGCTGATATGGTTTTCATGGAATTAGATGACAGCTTTGCATACTCTGAGCAAAATTTACTATCATTAAACTCAATGCTCAGTTATTTAGTATCAAGTTATTCAAATAGTTGGTAAGCTCGTGAGGAGTATAATCTAATCAGGATGCGTATCACGAGCTTGCAAATTAATACATATGCATCAATACTTCCCTAAATATCGGAAATGATCTGCAAAGTTATTTTAAAGATATCTTCGTTCAGAAGTATAGAACGGAATGGTGATTCCCGAGAAACTTAAAACGCCTCTGATGTCGTCGCGGCCTTATCTTTATTCTTTAAAATCACAAAAATTGTATTAAAATTAATCCATTTCATTAGTCTTCCTTTCTTTCAGAAAGTAAAACCATTTACATTTTGATTGCTATAACTTTAATTTTGTTTTTCATCTTACGCTTCTTGAAAATATCTCTTGTTGATGTTTTGATCGACTATCCGCTAGCCTTAGTATTGAAAGACTTGAAATACACGCATTTTATAGATATTCATCAATTTAAATAAATTTATTAATAGAAATAACAGATTCCCCGGAAATTCCACACACACCATACGACCGGTTTTGGCACAATTATCAATGAACATTGCGGGTGATTTTTTAAGAAATATAATATATTTATCGATTTTCTGTTTACGTATTTTGACTATATTTCTGCTATCCGTTTCGTCCACTTCTCTCCGTGTTATTTTACCAAAACGAGTGTTTTTAATCGACCTGTGGCAAAGGGTTTTTCCCCCACAAGCTACCAATTCGTGTTTCATTAATATCAGTAAATATTTCAACATGATAGGAGTTCAGGGTTCCACGCAGGTCTAAATCCACTAGTAAATGGTCAACATCTGTTTATCCAATCCTATCTCCTATATATATTATAAATCCCTACCGTAACATGCCAGTGTGTTATAAATTTTCCAGGCATAAAACCAAAGGTTACCCAAGAAGAGAAAAACATTTTCGTAGAAATATTATATGAAAGTTTAGAAGAAAAAATATTTAATTTCACCTTACCATATTTATCTCTCTTTCTTAATCAAATTATTTTTTCTTAATCCTCATTGGTTGCAATTACAATAACTTTCAGACCATCTTACTTAATTATTACTGATTTCGTACCAGTGCGATAGGACTTTTTCCAAGGTATCTTGAAAAGTGCATGCTTTGTTCATCTTTCTTCATACTTGCAATAAAATTTTTCTTATCATCTCCATCCAAAAACCAGGATTTATGTCGCCATTCATTAAACCCGAGATCGGTGGTTTTGGCCCGGTTTCTCCGGTGAAGGTCGTTTATCTCAGAGATAAGACAATCCCCGCGCTAACTTGTGTGAAACCTTACCATATCCGTTCTAAGGGCTAAGGAAAGAGTATACCTCCATTATGCTAAATGGGGCTCATTTTCAAAGAAGCTAATTAACCATCACGTAGAGATATGTGCACCTAAAGTCAACCCTAGGCTCGTAATTCAAGAGGGTAATTTTAGCCCATCGAAAGGGAAGTACTGCTTGGATCACAGCGATAAATTTACTAATTAGTCTGAGAAGCTGACGTAGAAGTTATAATATACATAGCAGTCAAAAGAAATAAAAACCCGTTGTGGATTCTACGTTATTATTTGCCATAAAGTTCACTTTTCTGCCGTCTTATACCACTATTGGTTCGAACTTTGATCCAATTTTGTATAAGAAGTATTTTGAAAATTATTAAGTAAACATTTAACAGAATATCAACATTTTAACTCGATTAATAGACCGTATATATTCCGTCATTTCTTTTGTTACTGCCTCGTAGTAATTGAGACAGTGATCTACTATTTCAGAAATCAACGGAACATTTACAATGATATGCCAAAGAGTTGTCGAACCATTCTCCCGATGCTACTTTTCGTTGTCCTAACTGGTCTGTTTGGAAAGGACTCAGACAGCACTGACACTTTGATAAGATGATTCCAGAATTTTCAAACAGGAATAGACATGAAAAAAGTCACTGGGATGATTGAACCCCTTCTTAATTCCGATTTTGACCTCGTGGATTGAATAAAATCAATTCCTGATATATCAATTGAAAGAGCACAACCGACCAGCAACTGAGAAATCTAGGTTCGTATCCCCGTCCTGTCAGACTTTTTCATGACCGTTCTTCTTCGAGGATATTCTTTCCTTGTTACAGTCACTTTTCACTCTTTTCCTTCTATCCTGGAATGTTAGCTAGCTCATTTAACATTTCTCGAAAACCTAATTTCAAAAACTAAAATTCAATCAGCTAATTACTTAAGTTTGCTTAGAACTGTCTACGACAATCGAAGAAAAACTCTTGGACAACTTCAAAAATATATATTTTATTACTTAAACTGCACTACCGATCTTATCGCAATGTGACATTTATACCAGTGTACCTGACATACCTGAGAACCTGATGATGTCGCATTGAGATGAAACTGTTTGTGCAGTTTAAGTAATAAAATATATTTTTTAATCCAACCAAGTATTTTTCATCGACTGTCGTAATGTAGAATCTCCCCCAAATAACATCGGAATATGTTAAGTTTACAATGATGTACTTTATTTAGTTGTCAACGATCATTGGAAATCTAATTGGAATGGAAGTATCATTTATCAATATGATAATTGATAATTAGCATTAGATCCAACTTGCAAATCATTAGTATAACATGTACGTGATGATGGATGATATCAACCGAGCAAGGAGTGAAGGGATTACCGAGTAAACACCATGCTCATACAGCTGATAAATGGGGCGTGAAAATAAACGCTTTCCCTTTAACGATTTCCTTCTCAAAGCATGTTCTTCCTCAGTATTTTTAACCTTTACATCCAACTTAAAAGCATATGAGTTCAATATTTTCATGTAGGCGTTTTCTGCGAGGAAACATCGTTCCGAATAATTTGATTGAAATTCTCTCTCAAATTGCTCATCACTCTAGCCTACGATCTAAATTTGTTTGTGCTGCAAAATGCATTGAGATATACAGAACATTTTTCGATAACTAGCTTATCAGGTAGTATACGTTACATCAGCAAACCTGATAGTGTGTTAATGGTTCTGGTATACCAGTGGAGTAACTCAATCACGAAGAATTTTTTTGGGATTGAACAATGAATAAGAAGTTAAAGACATGGTTGAACAAAGAATGCTAACTAGGAATAAAATGAATTAACATACTGTTTTATTTTCCAATTCACTTAACATAGATGGATTAATATTGGATAAATTAGCAATAAGATACTTAATTCAGTGGAGAAATTGAAGTCTTTAACTCAGCTCAAGAATACCAACAATAGAATAAATAAACTTCTAACATATAAACAAAGAGTGTGTTGATAACCAAACTCATATACATGAAACATTAACAACACTCAAAATTTCTTGCTTGGGAATGAATACTCCAAATGCATTTATCCATCTCGAGGGTTATTTAAGGTTAATTATGAAAATAATTGTAACAACGATTCCCTCAATTGAGTTGCAATTGATTTCAATGTGAATTGATGATCACAACGATTTATTCGATGTTAAATTTAATATAAAAGCAAAAACAAACGGAAAAAAACTCCTAGTCTTAGGAATTCTATCAGCAAAAGCGTTTTTCCACTGCTAATGATGTGGAAAAGATAAAACTCTTCGGATTCAAAATGCAACACTGTGTGTTTCAAAATATCGATGCAAACACAAAGCAGATATTTTTATCAACAGAGGCATTGCGAGATATATAGAGGCAGAGCGTTAACTTAACCGTTGCTAAAGCCTCTTATCTGGTCGAGTAGGCAATCAAATCAATTCTTATCAACGGCTTGTCTCTCGGGGAAAATGGAAGACATACATTTGAATTTTCCAATATCGTTCGTCTCCGGAAACTGTCATCGCAACGTCCAGCAACGCTATCAAAACTTCGGAATGGAGAAAATCAGATAACAATTAAATGACTCGTTTCTGACCGTTATGCGACAGGAATAAGGAAACAAAAATGAAAGTCGTGGGATGGTACACTTTTGAGAACTTGGCCATAATTTTCATGAGAAGCGTTTGAACTTTCGTTATTTCTTTCGGACTTTAAAGACCCGAAAATGCACGAGGAATAATGGGGGTGGAAATACCATAACTGCCCTCAATTCATCGCCATTGTTCAGTATCATATTGACAGGGAAATATGGTAGGTGAATAGTACAACTGATAGTGTAAAGGAAATGTTGAGGGAGCTTGGATGGAGAAAGAAGAAAAATAAATAGATGTTCATGCTTTTATCGTGCTTACATGGACAAACCTGGGTGGATTGAACTATCATCTACACTGAATGATCCACATTACCTTGGAAAAAAATGATCATGGCTACAAAGTACGTGCATACACAAAAAGAAAATATGTTGGAAAATTTTTTTTATGAATAGAACTATAGCGGAGTGGAATTTATTACCTGAAGAAGTTTTCAATCCCTTTCTTGAGAAAAATTTTAAGAAATTCTTAAATAAAATTAGGCATTAAGACTTATATTGTTCGTTATATTTGCTATGGAAAAGTTAATTGTTGTTTTGTCATACATATTATGAATTTAGCTGTTCTTACATAGAGTTGTTATATATGATGTTTAGCGTGTGACTTTTCCTCTTTCCACTATCTTATGATTGTTTTATAATTTATTGTAGTGAATGTAATTAGTTGGCATTATTGTATGAAAAGCGGCACTGCCACCTGGCTCTTTGCCTACTTGCAGTGCTATTGCAATAATAAAAATAATAAGAAAAAATTTCCACCCCCAATTTTACATAATTTGCCAATTGAATCACTTCTAGAAAACTATTCAATTTACAAGAATGTACGAATTTAATTATTAGGATAAGATGCACATATTATCTCGGGTAGCTTGAATGAATGTAACAATTTTCGAAATAGACTAGGTCATTGTACATACTATAAAATATTGATTTAACGTTTAAGATGGTCTAATTATTATGCTTCAAATACGTACAATTTCTCGATCATTAATGATTTTTTATAATATTGTAATATTACTGTAATATTTGAAATATTGTATGATTGTTGTAAATTTTGAAGAATTTTGTATATTGTATAATTATATGTATTACATACATTCGGGAGGTTTTGGGTTTCCCTACCGACTAGGGTGAATAGCAGGCAGATTTTGTAATCCCCCCCCCCCCCTACGATATGACTACCACCTGGCTTTGCGCCTATTTGTAGTTTTGATTAATAAATAAATTACCGCAAATCAGTAATGTGTGGTGTTAGAAATTTAGCTTCGATAATGAAACTTTTTAGTTCTTCAAAACGGATTAATGGTAAATGTATAATCAATGGTAATCTTTTCCATTGATTATACTTAGATATTCATTTAAATTCTGAATTACGATTAATTAAGTAGAGCAATGGATTATCTTCCTACGATACATCACTGAAATAAAATATTGAATAGTATTTATCCACTGAAAAAAGTGTAAAATTCTTAAGAAATAATAATTTGCTAATAATTATTCGAAATTAGCGAGTAGTGTTTGAACGCTTTCCATTTTTTTCGGACTTTAAGTGCACGAAAATTCACGAAGAATAATTTGGGGTAGAAATACTGCCCTTTTATCATCGCCGCTTAATTAAGGTCCAGTATCCTATGAAAATATTTCCATGCCTGATTTTACGTAAATAAATAAATCGCTTGGATTAAATTTACAATAATTTATAAAGATGAATATTAGAACTAGATGGACATTACTTCGAATTCCTTGAATGGCTGTGATAATTTTGCGATTAGTCCCTGCTACCACCACGTAAATGTTCTTGACATCATATTAAATAGTAGTCTTTTTACTTCTTCAAAATATTTTAATGGTGCATACAAACAGTTTCGGTTAGTAATAGCCACCTCCAACGATTATACTTTGATATTCTTTTAAAACCTCAAACAAGATGTTTTTTATTTAGAGAAATTGATTATCTTATCACCGATACACCACTAAGATAAATAAAACTATGAGATTTATCTATTGAAACAACGTAGAATTCGCGAGAAACAATATCGGCCGTAAAGAAAGATCGGAATGTCCAGAGAGAAAAGGTTCGCGAGCGCAGAAAGGAGGAAAGTCGAGAAAACGTGAATTCATGTCTGTTTAGCTCTCATTGCTCTAGTGGCGCTCCAGAATTGAGTGCACGAAACCACTCAGAGCGAGGAAGGGAAAAATTATTTGATGACACTCAAAAGAGTCTCATCTATTAAGAATGTTCAGGAGGGGTTCTTGCGTATAACTCCAAAAGGTCGGCTATTATCACGTATTTCAACCCTCTCTCTCCTCTTGTGGAAATATTAAGAGTCTTCACATCGTCGAGGTCATGGAATCGAGCTCTGGGCAGACATCAATGGCCGACGATTCATAGGAAAAAATAAACAGTGGTGCCATTTTAGAGGTGATCGTTTGATCCGTATGGATGGAGTTCTCTAATAGTTCCACGAGGTGTCGTGCTGCCATATTCATTACGCTTGGAGAAGTTAATTAGAAGGAGATAAAATTTAATAAGATTATGAAATATGAATTTTTCTCGTGCACTTTCAATATCCCGGAATCGTTACGCGGTATTACGATTAAGGTCGAGCTATCCGTAAATATATACGCGTTAGACTCATTCAAAAGCGACCGTTGGTTCGATTCTCCGCCTTTATTTCGGGGATATCGTAATTATGGGAAATGGTTCTTCGGAGCTGAGAGGCGTGACATTCAGACAAAACTTTTTACTTTGAAAGTCTTTTTAGTAAAGTGTGCAATATCTTACTCGTTTAGAATTTTCCGATTTATTACTCCTAGCTCTTCCTTCTACTCTTTAATTGTTTCCTTCAAAGGCGTTTTCCCGACGGTTGATATCATTGCAGTGTACCATCATAAATCTTCTGTCCCTATACCTTCGAGGGCATATCTTATTTCGTTGCGATCCTCCACTGGATCGGCTGATAGAAGATTCGCAAGAAAGGGGAACCCCATGGACTTTTGATCGTGAACTGCGTTCATCGCGTGAAATCCACCGAAATCTCAATAACACCGTTCGAGAATGAACACCAAAATAACCTCAAACGGAAACCTTTTGTAATCCGAGGGTATGAACAGCTGAAAGCGCGTTTCTCGCCGTAAATAAAAGTGAAGTATCGAGCGATAGAGTTGGGTGCATCGCCGCAAATAGAACGTCGAGTCAAATGCGAAAATCACCTCACGGTTCCCCGTATTAAGAGGGAGACAAAGAGATCCCGTGCATTAAAGCAGTCGAAGGGAGTGCTCTCACACCAGATCTCTCAAACGATTAGCCCAACCCGCACCATTTTTCGCGATAGCTGAAGGAAGGAACCCAACTCCCATAACCGACTACAGGTCACTCCATTTAATGCTCCCAGCAGCGATTGCATCCCACGCCTTCTCCGATCGTAAAGATCTCTCGCTCAGGCACTTCCTCAAGCAACCCGGGGATATCGCTTCGATTAATCGATCGAGGCAATCGGAGACGTCTTTCGACACCCAATCCTCGGAGGGCGACCCCGCGTCACCTCTGGGGAGGTGTGCAGACGGAGGAGGGTTCGGTGGGGCCCTCGACCCAGGAGGGGGGCGACACCAGACGCTCCTGCCCGGGGATCGAGAGGGGCGGGGTTGGGACTCACCGTAGTCTTCGTCCAAAGAGGCGTTGGCGGCGGCAAACAAGAAGGCGGGAGGCGGAGGGGGCGGTAACAGCAGGAGAAGTGGTGTGGAGGACATGGCCGCTAGAAAGCCTCTCTTCTCGTCATCCCGGGGCGCGACCCCGAGGGGTACTGTGCTTCGGACGCCTACTCCACCCACCCTCCACCACCCTCCGTTCCCCCGACGGACGCCCCAACCCAAACCGTCACCTCGCTCGTGCGCGCGCGATCGAGCGACGCCAGCGCCACGGGGAGGGCGCGGCGAGAGGGGGAACCGCTCTGAAGAGCAACAGGGGCGAGAGAGTAAAAAATGGGACGGAAGAGATTAACTTGAAGAGGTAGAGACGAATGAAAACACTGGGAGGGTAAGGTGTGGAAAATGTACTTTGGGGAAATGGGAGGTACCTTTGGAGAGGGGGTTCAAGGATTTACCGTGTATACTCGAGTATAAGCCGACCCGAATATAAGCCGAGGCACCTAATCTTACGACAATAAAATGGGAAAACTAATTGACTCGAGTATAGGCCTAGGGTGGGAACTGCAGAAGTTACTAGTAAATTTCAGAATGAAAATAGATACCAATAACATTTTAATAATTGAGGCATCAGTAAGTTAAATGTTTTTGAATATATATTTAAAGTAGAAACAGTTAACTTGCTTTATATGTGGAAGAGAGGGTCAACAATTTATAATTTACTACCCAATTTCCGACTATGGCAGCCTTTTTCCACCGGAGAACAGGTAAGTGGGACCCTTACACGTGCATAAGCCGAGGGGGTCTTTTTCAGAATGAAAAGCGTGCTGAAAAACTCGGCTTACACACGAGTATATGCGGTATTTTGAGGTGAGCTCCGTTCCCGAGGCGAAACTGATGTCAGTCGCAACAGAGGGCCAACTTTTTGACTTTCCTTCCGGTGTCAGATGACGGAGAATTTTTCGAAAGGTTAAAGAAACCATAAAGTTTTACGCAAATTGGATAACTGAATTAAGATTATACGACCCCATCGTCGCGAGGAATAAATTTTTGGCTGGGAAATAATAAAACTATCCGAATGAAGACTTAAACAAAGGAAAGGCTAACGAGATTTTTGGAGGACTTCGTGAATATGAGCGAATGCCCTGAGGTTGGAATCCTAAAATTCTCCAGGATAAAGACGGTCGCTTTATTGAAGATACTTAATACCTTCCAGAATCATAATTGCCTTCTGAGATACGTAAAACTTGAAAACCTTCTCAAGTATTTAGAGATATATATATCTTTCATATTACTTTCGTCCAATGAGTAATTTGCCTTTGTCAAATAGGTAGATATGTAAAGCCCATGTGGGCCTTTCAAGTATACATTAAGTATAAATAGTGAGAAAATGAATCGGTATTGACTTATATACCGTGATATTTTTAATCATCTTTTTCCTTAAGCATCTACCTGAACTGTATATTTCCCGATACTAATCATTTTCTTCAAAACCAGTAATTGCCATTTATTCTCTACTTATTTTCTTAATCATGTGGTCTCTGGTGATCTTATGTAATACTCTAGTATTTCTGGTTGAATCTAGTTTATCAGTTCCTTCTAACATTAACCTATAATCAAGCAACAAGAATTTCCTTGCTAAAGAAATACTAACCTGTTCAGCATATTTTCGTGGAACTTAATAGTTATACCGTTCATAACCATTTAGTGCCGCTATTTATAGTTATGATTTAATAAAATAATTTATCGTGATATATCCTAAGCTTTAACTAATTGTTTTTTATCTTTTACACTAAAATAAACCTTATGTACTGATAATATTTTTTCCATAGAACTTTTCTCTTCCTCCAAGCTGCACGACTATCGAGAAAAGCATAAATGAATTATTTCCAACGATGGAGGAAATCACAGAAACTTGGCGTTAATTTATTCTTGCTATATTCTGTATTACTATTTTCACAAAAAATCTCCAACAACACAAACGTATCATTTTCTTCGAAGGAAAACATAGTCAAAGGTAAATGCTTCTTAAGAAAGTACTGCATAATGCCCTCTTTCAATCACGACCTCGTTCCATATTCAGCGATACCCAATTATGGCTTTTGGAAGACGATTCCGTATGTCCTGCAATTGCGGTCACCGTGGTAACGAGGACAAATCAGCTGCCAACACCTTTTTTCTGGCATGAATTTATTCCCCTTCTTTAAAACTGATATAAACATCACCAAAAACGGAACGACGATGAATTGGATGGATTTTGCTATCGTATAGTAGTATTGTTAAAAGTGCTTCGACAGCTTAGGTCATTTCGCACATTGGCTCCCACCGGGAATCGAACCCGGGACCGCTTTCACCAAAGGCAAACGCGCTGTCCACATGAGATTTTGCTATCATTGCACATCCCTTTATAATAATAAATAATATTAAACTCTTTATTCAGCGAGGTTAGGCCCATTGGGACCTCTCTTACTTTCGGAGAAAAACCCACTGTGCGGGAAAACGCTCACACAAGAAGGGGAGCGAAAAAAAAACCCGCGAAAACACAGATGGAAATAAATACAAGCAGG
This sequence comes from Sympetrum striolatum, assembly GCA_947579665.1. Lineage (NCBI taxonomy): Eukaryota > Metazoa > Arthropoda > Insecta > Odonata > Libellulidae > Sympetrum > Sympetrum striolatum. The sequence continues at coordinate 17,281,480 of OX388350.1, forward strand.
TGTATCACTATTTGCATAATTGATGACCAATATTGTTCGGTAAATTTCTTGGTGGTTGACTACGGATGTCATTTACCTGAAAAGAAAGAAGAAGAGGAGTAGACGGAAAAAAAAGAGCTTTCGGAAATGCGATTTAAGTAATAGAGGCCTTGAAGATTAAGATTAATATACTACTAAAATGTAATTAATTATCCACACTTAATATTATATAATAGTTATAATGGTAAGGATAATTAAAGTTATATTGATAGATAAAGCATGATTTTCCAAGGTCTGTGAGATGAATAAATTTATTATAACAATACACAGTTTACCCTAAGTATCCAAGATATATTACAACCTATGTGTTCCTCTACTTTTTGATGAATGAAATTTTTTTCATTTCTATCTTTGGTTAGGAGAGAGGCAAATGCATCTTTCATTTACCCTTATCTCAGTCAATGGTTGTGATAACATTAAAGTTACAGAGATATGAATGACGTTGAAAACTGTATCATTTTGGTCATAATGAGTAATTGATTGCAGTGTAAAGTGTCGTTCGTGGAGTCGTTGTGCCACATTTACTTGGAATCTTTCCACTCACAGCATTTTGGCTCAGTGAGAAATTAATGGCAAACTAACTCACTCCTCTTCATTTCCAAACCATTGGCAGCTACTACTGTAGATGAGGATATAACCAACTTTGCAGAATCATGTGAAACTTGATGTAGTAATACTATTTATTATCATTATTTGAAAACTTCCATTATTAGGGCGGAATTTTTTTCTTCGACTTTTCGTCTAACAAATTCTCGCATATGAATAATTTTGTTCGCAAACTTGTTTATCAGTTTGAACAAATATAACATGGAAATATGCTATCAAGATTTACTTAATTCCACCGATTCACTTATTAACGAATACATTTGTTATCTCTGAAAGAATTTCGATGCTAAGGGATCTTCATTTAGGCAAAATGGCGGAATAACGAATAATCGTTATTATTGTTATTTTTCAATAATGAAAATTTATTCAGAAATTTAAAAAACGCAGTCATAAAATGTAAAGAATGTCCTCTGCCTGTGAACGGTTTACAAATTAATTTACATGGCATGAAAATTCAATAAAAACAGGATTGTAAAATAAATATTCATCTTCATTTAAAATTTTAAGTATTTCATAAAGTAATGAGGAAAGTTAAAAACAATTTCAAATTTTTTTTTATCAAAATACAGCTTTAAGTTAACGAAACAATCACAAAAATACTAACATAAGTATGGTTCAGAATTGTAATTACTACTTACATTGCATCTAATTAATAATGATGTTCAATTAAAATGTTATAATCATTTAATACACATATACTAATGTAATTTCGTATAAATATTACTTAAAAATCACCACTGATTGTTACCATTATCATCATAATGTATTTCTGATTAGCTTAAATATGTACCACAGTTTTTACTATTATGAACCTGCTGACAAGCAGTCTGTGCTTAGCAGGGTCTACTTTATATTTTGTATTCGACAATTGCAGTGCTTATTATTTAAGATTGTATGTCAATTAATGTGCACCTAAATAATAATTATGACGATATTGAACATGTACAGTAAGCACTCCGCTCACATATTTTGTAACGAATGAAAAAGTGAAAATAATAAATAAAGATAAAATGATAAATGAAAAATAAATAGAAGACAAGAGTAATACATTATGTAATAATATGTACCTAAAAACTAAAAAAAGCCCGGGAAATCAAAGATTAGGATAAGGTCAAAATATACGTATATTATTTGGTGGATTGGTAGAATTGTTTCTAAACAAAACAACGAGTCTCTGAAGAGGACCGCTCTGGACATTGAGAGAAATGCCTTAGTTTTCTCTATATCTAGAGATACGAGAGTATTTATAAACATTGACTATTGTTTGATTGTTTGACCCTTTTTTGGCGAGGTTAGGCCCAAGTGGGCCTCTCTTACGCCTAACATAACAAGTTCATATTCATAAGTATAAGTAATTTAATTTATAATTATATACTTATACTTGTTTAATATAATTTATACTTGTAAGTATAAATTATATTAAAACAAAAATACAGAGTAGAGTGTGGGGATTTGAGGATGGTTCGAAACTAAGACTCTAAGGTTTCTGTTTGTTATTTATTTATTTATTAAAACGCTGCAATTAGGTATTAATACCAGGTGGCAACGGTTGAGGGGGAATAGCAATACAATCTGTCCGGCATTCGCCCAAGGACGGGAGGGAAACCCCTCCAAAAACCTCCCGTGGACGCATCTTAACAGTAGCAATAGGCACAATTAGTACAATGTGTCAAACAAGTCAGATAAGCAATAAACAAGACCCTCCACCAAACACAGATACAGTCGGCTTTTACATGTTTAATTGTACTACATGGAACTATTTTCTTATTCTAAGGATAACTAGTGATTAAAACTATGCCTTATACATACATACATAAAACAATTTAAATTTTATAATCTTCTAAGCTTATTTTTAAAATTTTAACATTCACCGGCATTGGATTGAGAAGTTCTCCAGGTAATGCATTCCATTCCCTTATACCTCTATTGATAAAAGAATATTTCACCACGGAAATACCAATGAAATTTAATAGTAGGGGAGTCAATAGCGATGGAGAAGTTTATCTAGTAATATGATATCAGCTATCATTCTATTGTTCTGCACGAAGGGGAGGTTCCTGCAGTACATAGTATCGGATGAACCAAACTCGTGGCCCTCCGAGGAGGAGTGGTCCCCAATTCCTGCTCTATACGATCATTTGTCTTCCTATGTGCATGATGAAGTGACGTTATTTAAGTTAGCGGTCTTCATCGTCGATGCCGAAGATGTTATCAAACGGTTAAGTAATCTTTACCCTTCCGTTACCTTCGAAGTTCTCGAAAGAGGACAAAGCCATGATGATGAGAATAATTAATCAATGATAGCTAACATAAATAAGTGCGCATGAAGCATAAACGTTATCAGAAACTGGTCTGTGAATTATGAACCTTAACTTATAGCTTTGGCTTTGAAATTGCCAAAATCAGTCAAAATATTCAGCATTTGTAGTATGTGATGGAAGACTCACCTGATGCAATTCCATCCCAGGGAAAATTTTTATGTTTCGGAAGCACCGTAGGATAACATCAATAGGTTTTGGATTTGTTGGTAAAGATTTGACTTAGTAACAGAGAATGATTCTCACCCAGGAGGATCGTGCAATTCATCCTAACAAGAAAAATATGACGAGTGATTAAAAGGAATTGTAATAAATGTTCATGGCTATAATAAAACGATCTTAGAGCAAATTTGGTGATATTTCAGTCAATTTTAAATACGACTTAATTCCACAATAAATCTGTAAACATCTCTGATTTGCATTGAGAGAATCACAGATAATATTTATTGATTACAGTTTCGCGAAGGGTTAAAAAAGAATTAGTTGTAAGAGGTGATTGCAGTATTCCATCTTCTTGAACCTTAGTTCCTATGGAAATTTGTTATTATCATAAGACTACAACAATTTACAACGATTAGAATGACGTCTTACAGCAAAATGTGGAATATTGAATGAAAACTTTAAATCAGCACACAAAAACTGCATCAAAATATTTCCCATTGCATTCAAAAGCTTTCCTATTTTGTTCGCAAGGTTTCCAATTTATGCATACATATTCTAGCTCATGTATTATCGATGGTTGGCTTCCTCTATTACATGCGAATTGTGCAAGCGAAAGAAATTTCCCAATACAAATAGCCGACAATAACGAACTATGTTTCTTCAGATAGAAATTATCTAACGATGTTTTAACAAAAGTGTTTGCTTGGATAGCATACAATTACTCTATAACAATATAAACAATGCACAGTAAGATATATAATTACCTGATATATATATATTTGTGTGAGAAGCTGTTTTCATGAGCTCACCAATGTCACGGTGTATAATAAATTTCTTAGTAACGTTTTCTTTTCAAATAAAACCTCAATATTACACTAGGCTCGAACCTGATTAATATCATATGATTTTTTGCTGGGTATGCATTTAATTGACTAAATTGACCTAATGTGCGATTTGTGATAACCGCAGCACGCGAAGGTTTTCATTGGTCACCTCATTTCCGTTACTCTATAAATCTCAATGGAAAATCGACGAAAGATAACTGTAGAAAGAAACATTTACAGTATGTAATTATATCACTATTTTCTTAACCCTCCGTTACTCGCGCGGGGTGCTCCTGACACCCCAGCCTCTTCTCTAAATCGTATCTTCTTTGGAGTTCCTCTCTATGACCTCTCCTTTTCAGTAGCTGGAATGGGGTATGTTTGCTACATTTTCCCAAAACATCCTCAGTTTCCCTTGGATTTTTCTCGAGTTAAGACGTTTTTTGTGTTACAGTGCGACCGTGCGACGCGAACGATCACTTCTATATAGGCGTTTGCGAACAGCCTTTTCATATCTCAGTAAAAATATCTTGCTTAGTGCTCTAGATAACTGTATTTATAGTGTCGAGCAATATCCTGGAAGCAATCAATCAGTTTCCGCAATTTATTTACGAAGTCGACGGTCTGACGGAGTCCTACGTTTCGACGTTTCAAAAAATCTTCAAAATTAACATTTTAGTGAAAAAACTGCAAAAGTAATGTCAAAACGTATTCTTTTTACAAATTAAAAAGAAATATAGTTAAAACAGGCAATCACACCGGAGACTGTCATGGGGTGTCAGGAACACCCCGCGCGAGTAACGACGTAGCAAAAATTCGCGCAAGTAACGGAAGGTTAAGATAATATCGTATCAGAGGATTTGAAAATTGAGCTTTTTCTTCAAAAAGAATTCCGGAATCGGAAGAACTTAAAATATGTCACGTTCAATTAGCAATCCTTTCCACGTAGGTATAATTACACCGAAACGTTTTTGAACTAACTGTTTGACTAAGGTAAAGATGAATAATAATAGTAGTTACCTAGAAATAAAGAGAGGTTGAATCAATAAGAAAAGAAGTTTTAGTTGTAAAGTTTCAGCTTTAAAGTCTCTCTGTCTGTAAAGTATTCAGCGTGAAAGCCGGTGGGTACTTCATCCTCTCCTACATAAGCTAAGAAGAGCTTCTAGAGATGAATGAAGTTTACTAGGCAGGGTGAGGAGTGAGGTAGTTTTCCATTGCTTTCCTCACTGAGTCAGAATTAAGATTAAGTAAAAGTCAGTAAGATTACGATAAAAAAACAACATGTAGGAACAAAATTTCAAGAATGGAAATACGGCAAACTTTGCATGGAATAAATACAAAAAAGAAGAGAATTATGAGATAATTGAGATTACTGTGGAATTATTACGAAGATTGTAAGAAAATGAGAGACAAAGTTAAAAATAATACTAATTATTCAGATAGTCAATCTCCATACTAATGTCTGTACTGCCACGAGTTTGGAGAATATAGCCTAACATTGCAAATAAACCAAGTATCGCTTCTGAAAAAATGCTTCGGAAGAGATCTGCATTCGGTTAAAGGATACATATGTACCTAGCATGCTTGTAACCGATGTAATTAGACCGAAGGTAGTTCGTGAAATGCCATTTAGTAAATAATTTAAACGATCGCAGCATTTTTCTTATTTTTGATAACCTAATATTTCGCATGGTAATAAAAAATGAGTGTAGAAAATAATAAGTTCTTTTCAATTATTTACCATGTTGCTATAGCAATTGATAGAAAACATTTGTGATATCGGACTAAGTAATTACGGGTGGAGAGAAGTTCATCGGCTCAAATCTCTTTGAATAAGCGGATAGTATTGAGATTCAAGTAAACAACGAGCGCGAGCTCGGAGAGAAATCTTAATATCTGTACAAGGAAAAAAATTGTAAAATAGATAAGTACTTCTTGTCATTTTTTCCAGAAAGCATTAGAAAAGCTAACAAACAAGAGTTTGATGGGGGTGCCAGCGGTAATGCATCTCCTGTCATAAGCCCTTAGCGTTCCGCAAGGTCATTGTGCTAATGTAAAACTAGATAAGTTCTTTCAAATACCTTTCGAAAATTCAATCTAAAAAGGAATGCTAAATAGGAAAAATGGAATTCTTCAAACAGGAGGGGAATTCTTGCAGGTATTTCGCGATTTCTTTTTTACGGGTATGAACAGTCATTTGCAAAATTCTTTCAAAGTTCCGGTGACGATGTTCTGATTACCAATGGCATCAACTTCTGACTTCGTTAAAGATACAAACGTTAACTTTGATTGTAACATTTTCGATTTTCAATAGGCTTATAGACAAAATATTCATCAAAATATATTTCTATTTATACAGCATACTATTATTTTTGAGTAATAATGATTGTAGTAACATTCTTCACCAAATAAATTCTACATTATTTAAAATTATCATATCGTGTAGTGGGCTGGAATCGAAAAAGCTAGTCAAAAATACGAAAAAGGATTTTTGAGAACAGACTTTGAATCTTTGCATACTTAAATAAATTTTGCATACAACTATGCAAACCATTTATGTTGATTTCTGCGTATTACGATTACACAGGGGGGTCAAAGTTGACCACAGTTTGCGAAAATGTCGGCAATCGATTTCTCGCGAAATTTTCAAACTTCAATCAAATATTGAGCCCATGTGAGGTAAATCACGGAGTACAACATAATGCCACGTTGTAAATCTGTGTCTTATACTTTATAATATATGATTTTAACGATCACAGTTTAATAGTTGCATACTGTATATAACAAAAGGAGAGACACTTGTTTTAGGGTAAATGTTTACCTAAAGCGAGGAAAACAGTGGAAATGTAGATTGATGTTCATCGGCTATTAAATGACATTCTTTGAAGTTTTCTGAAGAGGAATCTAAAATAAAAGTCTATCGAATATTTTCGATTCTAGATCACTGGATGACTTAGGAAGCGGAAATACCTGAAAAATGAAAACCATTTTGTTTCTTTCTTCTCCATTCTAATTTTTACCCAAAAAAGAGAAAGAGGGCATTCCCTTTAGAGAGACTTCTTTCAGAAGAGTTAATTATGCAGAAGTCATTTGCTGCGCTATCAAAATGAATTTCCATTGAGAGTTGAGAATAATTAATAAACGCGAGGTTTTAAGTGAGTATTTTGGAATAATGTTAGTTTGCATTTTAAAAGATTTCACTAGTTCCAAAAGCTTCCTATTCTTTGATATTTAAATTAGGAATCATCCGTCTAGCACTAATTCCTACTTCGTATATCCTCTACAGATACTCTACTACGAAAAAATTAGGATAAGGCAAGTATTATTCCTTATGAATATTTTAATAAATTAAATACAGATAATTGTTATGTAATTTCATAATTAGTAACAGATTAATCAATTGCCAACGTAGTCGCTGCCAAACGGATTTCATAAGGTTTTGAAATAACCTGGTACGTCACGTAAGCCCATTTTTTCTGATATATTCCCCCTAAGACTCAATTTAACCTTTTGCTTTCCAGATATTTTTAAACATTTCCGTATTTACTCTTTTACTTTCGGATCATCACTTCTGTCTTCGTCCATTTCTTAAAAGACACTCTTGGTGTGTGAAATCAGTGTTTGTCTTTTTTAACACCGCAATAATACGCAATACCTAAATATGCCTTCAGTGTTTTTATTGACAAGAAGAATGGAAGCTCGGAGAAGCAGAATCAAGGATATCATTCAATTAGTTACAACTATCGTCATCTGCCAAACTTAGGATCTTGGCGTCAATGTATTCACATTCTCACTGCCTTGATCTTCAATTTTACACATCCTTCTTTTCCTAATCGCTGTCACAAAGACACTCCTCGTTCCTTTCTTTATTAGCCATACAATAAACACTCCATTCGTAATATTTTCTTTGTTTATTTATATTTTATGTCTAGAAAGAGGCAACAATCCAGGTAGCAGTCATCAGGGGGAGAGAGGTTCATCATCTTCTTCGTGGCCGGTGAATTGATCAGGGGGGAATTCCTACGCGGAGGATTCGCACGCGGGGAATTCGTACGCGGGGAATTCGTACGCGGGGAATTCGTACGCGGGGAATTCGTACGCGGGGAATTGATCTCCCGACAGATTGATACAGGGGGAATTGATCCCCCGCGCTGATGTTGTACTACTGTTATTCAGTCTTATGTTAATCTACACGCTCTGATTATTAGTTGATGTTATAAATAAATTAACCGAGTGGGGTTGGGTTGGGTTGGTACTACAACATCAGCGCGGGGGATCAATTCCCTGCGTGCGAATTCCCCCCGGACCAATTCACCGGGCGCCCATCTTCTTTATCTTTCACAAGTCCATCTTGGTTTCTAGTAATTTTTCGATGAGTAGAATGCCATCTTCACCAATTTCGGCAACTTTTCCCTCAATTTCTAAGTCTCATTTCCAATGATTTTCCCATGTTCTCTCTACTAACAATTTATTGGAACCTTTCTTCTCGTTCTATATTCTCTACAGCGCCAGTTTCGTGCTTTTCCCTCCACCTACTTTTATGGACTTTGTATCCCATGTTTTATATCTTTAGCACTCTTTTTATCCATTACCCTTTTTAGCCACTCAGGATCCTCGGCAAGCAGTACCATATCATCCACCAGCTTTATGCATTTTGTCTGTCTGCCTATCCTGAATTCCCTTTTACCTATAAGCTTACCTCTATCTTTTCCCCCAAGCACATGAAAAACAACATTTAAGAGAGAGATAAAATCCCAGCCTGAATCGTGTCCGGGCTCCTCACAATCCACTCACAACACTTCCCAATTCTCACCGCCTTTCGCCGTTTTATGTCGTTTATCTATCAGCCTCTACACCTCTCTCTCTCATTAGCTTTGCTCATTGATGGAGACCTCTGTTCCACGATAGACCAACAAGCGGTATTTAAAATATCGGGATAGCAGTCAAGTGATTCAACAAAATGTTACCATTACTAGATTTACTATCTTAAGTATGTTTAAAAAACATATTCATGATATATTCATATCTGAATCCATTCAGTATATGAATTTGATTATTTTCATAGTAAGAAATTAATTCGAGTTGTCCACGGTCGATCATAATAAGTCAAAAGCAGTTGTTAGATTCTTTGTCATAAAATGAAAAGAATTTGAGAATCGGGATGGTAATTATTAAAAGGGAGACGAAGAAAGAAATGATCAAAAATGTTTTGCTAAAATTTAAGAATGCAAGTGAAAACTTAGAAACACGGTTTTACTCGTTACGTTTTCATCAAAATATTTAAACATCAAACTGCACACACCTTTCGGGGTGTGGCGATCGTCTTTCCATATTTCGTTACTGCGTCATATTTTTCGTGGAAGAATATAAATCTTTGAAGCGGCTATTGTCCATTCGCGATCTTGAGGCGGAGTCCAACTCAGAAAATAGGAGAGGCAGCGTTTACTGAGAGGGGGCAATGCGCAAGTAGTTTTCTCACGGTAGCATTAGTATGGTGGAATTAGTACAGTGTAGTAGAACTCGTTCAAAGTGAAACTCTAACGATTAGGGCTAAAGCCTTAAATAATAGAGGTAAGCACACTATTGAAGGTGAACGAAATAAAACTCAACTAAGAACGCTCCCCCCAATAACAACCATAAATAATATAAGTAATATACCCTTTAACATATGTCAGCCTTCATCTGAAATACCATTACAAATGAATGAATTAAATGAACCACTTATAACATAATAAGTGAAACGGAAAGTGTAGCATGCAGTGAGATCTGTAGAAAAGAAATAAAAGACAAAACTAATTGTATTTAGGCTTGATAAGCACATTTCTAAAATTGAATCCTTAGAATAAATTCCAGCAAGGAATGGAAAGCCACAAAGTGCCTTATTAGATACTATAAAGCAAGACGCAGTTAAAGGAAAAAATTTACTAGCCCTCCCATAAATCGGATATCCTGACAATCCCCCACATTATGAATAATGACACCCTCACACATAAACAATAAAGCCTTAAATAAAGCATGAGTTAGAAGATGAAAAAAGGCTAATTTAGGATAGCCCATTGATAAAATTCTCATCATCAATCCTAGCTGTCTTAAAGTAGCTAAAGCAATAATCTTTTTTAAATCAAATTCATAATAAAACGTCATAGGATCCAAAATGGCGAATGGACGATATGTCTGTTTCTCTTACTGTTCATGCAGTATCTGATCAATTTAAGCTATCCTATCTTCTAAGGATTTACATACTGCCTTTGGGAGGGTTTTGGGGGTTTTCCTCTCAACTTTGGGTGAATACCAGGCAGGGTAATGTATTTTCTTCCCCTAAGAAAAGATGGCTACCATCTGGCCTAGAGCCTACTTGTAGTCCTTGTAATTAAATAAATAAATACTATTTCATGGAGAATTTCGGTTAAGTATAATGATTTGTCGTCATAATCCTTAATAAAAGGCACAGGTGGGTCAAACTAGCTCAAAGTAGGGTCGCTCTTAATCTTAAGTATTGGTGTGAAATCCAGATTTTAAGAGGATAAGAGACTTTTTGAGATGCTAGTACTGAATGTATTAGAGAAAGAAGTTGGATTAACGTTGGGGCAAATGAATATCTGTCCTAAAGTGGTACAGAGGGGAAGTTATTTATGGAAAAAATATGGAAATGAAATTACCGGATAAGTGATAGAGGGAATGAAGGATACTGGAGGAAAGACAAAGAAGAAGAAAAGATTTTTGATGCATTTAAGGTAAGGCCAGTTATCAAACTTTGAAAGGAGAGCTTAATATTGCGAGTTATATACCTAGTATCCTGAGCTACCTGAGGTAAACGCGGAAGAAAGAGACGCGGCTGTCCAACTGTCCTCTCATTCAGTGAGACGGAGGTTGCCTAACTGTCACCTACTTGAACCTCAGAGGAAAGTAGAATTTTACCCGGATAAGCAGGCAGAAAATTTGGTCACCTTAACTTAAAATTTGTTTGAAATAACACCAGATATGAGAATGATGAAATCTATTCATAGAATATTTTGGACTGGAAGAATTGTCTTCAGATTTTGTAGTTCTCCTAATTAGGAGTGTTAATAATTAAGAAATGGAATATTTTATGAAAAACTTGAAATCAAAATTTAAAGGGTATTATCGACCCACGCGTCAATTGAGGCTGTGACCTCCGGTGGCTGTATGAAAGACGGAAATAGAAAAAAACAGTGATGAAACTAAGAACCCTCGCTCCGTGTTCTATCTCTGAATCTTATTCCTTTTCCTCGTCAATTTCAAAAGCCGTTTACGGGAAGAAAGGAATGAAAATCTTAATAAAATCGTGGCTTCAGCTGTTCGTCTACGTTTTCACTTACTCGACGAACCACATACTCGTATGGAGTATACGGTTCAAAATCATTTCTTGCATCCCAAGTGTAAACTTGAAAACCAGAACTGTGGTTTAAATATCAAAAAGCGTGGCCGGTGAATTGGTACGGGTGGAATTCGTACGCGGGGAATCCGTACGCGGGGAATTCGTACGCGGGGAATTCATCTCCCGACAGATAGGTACGCGGGGAATTGATCCCCTGCGCTGATGGTATTCAGTCTTAGGTTAATAACTACTGTTATTCAGTCTTATGTTAATCTAAACGCCCTGATTATAGGTTAATGTTATAAATAAATTAACCGGGGGGGTTGGGTGGGGTTGGGTTGGGTTGGTAGTACAACATCAGCGCGGGGGATCAATTCCCCGCGTACCAATCTGTCGGGAGATGAATTCCCCGCGGACAAATTTCCCGCGTACGAATTCCCCCAGATCAATTCACCGGGTGCCATCAAAAAGAAAACTCTCTTCATAAAAATGTAGTCTATGTAGATGGCAATATCAATGATGTGATTCGGACATCCTCAAATTTCCTGAAAAGTAAAATTTGTACTAAAAGAGCCATTAGAGAGTATAAGGTAATAACTGTAACAAAGATACTTCATGGGATGCTAAATCGGTCACTCCGCGTGACCCAGTGAAGTATGTAAGACCGACGTTTCGGCTGGCGACTCTGTAGCCATCTTCAGAGTAAGTTTGTCATTTTGCTTGCAGCCATCTCCATGGTGATACTAAAAATGGTTGTAGAGTCAGTAGCCGGTTAGCATTCCGTTAAGTATTCTTTCAGCAATTTATTTACCTGGAAACCCATGTAATAATTGTAAGATTAATAAAGATCTTGGTGATGGCGAATTATTCTTCCATAAAACTTAGATGCTCATGCTTCATACTCCCAAATCACATAAAGAGATGTATTGATCATGAATGTTTCATTTGGAATAGTTCGCAATTCAATAAAGCAGAAGATGGAATGGAGAAGTTTCCGTTTATTAAGATGAAGGTTATGCACACCTACTTACATTGAATCGCCAATTAATATGACTGTATTATACTATTTGATTGTTCCTGTAATGTATTCAGCCCATGGACTGGTTTGGACCTGAACTCTTCCACCTGTAACTATTAGAACCCCCGGAGAGGGATTATGGAACAAGGTAAGATTTGGAGTGAAATGGTGTTCTCTTGATTCCTTCATTGATCCAGAATGCTATAACAAGATACTGTTAACGTATATACATACTATAAATATACATTTCATAGAATACTATTATCTGTTTGTAAATTATTCAGACCGAAGGCCAGTTTGAACCTCAACACCTCTGACATGAGCTACTAAGAGCTTGCAGATAGGAATGAAGTTTACTAGGCAGGATGAGGAGTGAGGTAGTTTGCCCTTGCTTTCCTCACTGAGCTAGAATGCTAGAAGCTGAGCATGTTCGCGTTAGTGAAGCACAATTACTCTACCATTAACAATTTTCTTGGCATTCCGTAAAGAGAGAACTTGATTAGTGCAGTTATTCACTCATATCTAAGTAACTTCCATTTCATCGCAGCCATGATCGAGACTGACAAAAGTAAAGGAAATGTACATTTTTCTCTATCCTGAACCAAATGACTAATTAATATATTCCGTTCATCAGAATATGCTAGCAAGAACAGAATACCATTAAGAGAGAATAAAACGACATGACACAGCAAATCTATTTCCTCGGTAGCCTTTTAATTATCAAAGCCACGTAAAGGATTGAATCAAAAGGAAATGAAAGATTCATTATTTTCCAACCTGCAACAAAACACAAATGAAAAGTATTCCATCCATCGATTTATGGCGAGACAAAAAAGTGGAATAATTCAGAGACAATCTATAATTTCTCTCAATAAAGGCAGAGTTCTGGAAGGATTTTTAAAAAAATTGACGAGATTTCTTTACAAAATCAAGAGCGATGTCAATCTCGAATAAGTTTTTCTCGCGAACTCTACACCTGAGCGATAATCCTCCGCGAGCAGACCAATTACTTTAATGTGAAAAAACTGCTCCAAGGACAAACTTGTTTCAATTAAAATAAAAGCATGTCAGGAATGAATAATTTTACATACGAACGTCTCTTTTTGAGATGTTGGATTGATACCCTGCGAACCGCCAGTAGCATATGGCACAGTGTGTATTAGCATCAACATCCCAACTTAATCAACCCCGTAGACTTCTCGAATAGTCTGTAGTAAGAACAACCAGAAGCAATTAACTGTTTTAGCTTTTACTTCCTTGTAAATAATTCCTGATAAACCTTTGACGATGGCCTACCTTTACAGAACCGGAGTTTGCTTTGACTGATAGCTCCCTTTTCAGCAAAGCATCGCCTTATTGAACTCACTATAATATGCTACATTATGATTACTATTGGCCTGAAATTATGTCAACTACATTGATAATAGTAATCAAGTGTGAGAGGGAAGTAACAAGTAAATTAAATAATGTTGCCTTGACCCGCACGAGTCGCTTGATCTAGAGCTTGCAAAGAGAAAATATCAATTAATATCTGCGATATTTTATCTCTCCATTGGAGTTGGAGCATATCACATGCTGCAAATGATCGTGAATTTAAAAATCAAAATCTCTTATGATGATAATGGAAGCTTTCATTTTCTCTCCGATTATCTGCAATGACTCAGAAAGATCATCTATATGATCAAATTCGCCATCGGGAGGACCACGTAAGATGCAATAATGAGCCCAACTTCCTTTTTGTCCTACTAGTAGAATCGAGCTCAAAATGATTTTGCCCGAAAAGTTTCTATGCAATATTTTCGCTTGATAAGCTTTCGGTTCCCAATATGAGAACAGTGTGTCTCTCACGAGATTGAAAAACTCTGCTTGCTAATTTCGCTTAATACTACAATTCAGGACTTAAATAATTAAAATATCTCCCCTCGCTCTTCAAATCTGAGTCTATTTTTGTATGGCGCGTGAGTTTTTAGTAGCTGATTCCACTTTTAAGCTTCTGTTAATATCACTCCGTAGAGATCATGTCTATTTATGAGGGAGGCATTCTTATTTCCTAAACTGAGCACTTTCCTTTATTAATGTGCTTTCGCTTTAATTTCATTTTCAAGCGCTAAACAAAAAATACACCTAAACTTCGTACGCGCTACCTTCTCTATAATCTTGACGTTGAAATGGACACGGGAACGATCTAGGGCAGTGGTTCTTATTCGAGGGTGCGGGCACCCTTGGGGGTACGGAGGGGTTTCTAGTGGGTGCGGGAGAAATTTCTAAATTTTGAATGAAAATCATCGCCCAACTGCCTATCAGAAACAACGTAGCCATTAAATATGTAGATATTTGTATGCAATGATATATTATTTATTGTAAATGTATTAATTTGTTCATGCAGTAAATAAATTATCTTGCAATACATGTTTTTTCATAAATAAAAAATAAAAACAAATAAGGTTAAGAACCACTGATCTATGGGTACGCTGCATGAGTCAAGGGGAGCTCCATCGTCGTATTCTGGAATTGAAATTCCTCGGAAAAAGCGTTGCTTGAAAGGGGAAATTCCACAGGGGTGACAACTCAGAAAATTAGATGTTTAATCTTGAATGAACCAATTAGTTGAAGTAATCTAAATACTGAACAATCTATTACTCTAACTCGGCTTTGCAGGTGGGCGACGTTCTGCCAAAGTTTTCTTCGATGCAATGCAATGTATTCTTCAAATAGAACGATTTGCCGATGTTTCATTTTCTATTCGGTTTACGCTACTTCAACTCGAAACTTGTATTTCAGAAAAACTCGGGCAAAGGTTTAGCGTAGTTTTGAATGCAAGGGTTACATACCGATCTTTGTCATGCTTGACCATAGAAAAGCACCAGTTGATCTTTCGAGAGGATTTATGTTCGATAATTACGAGAGTTTCTGAATCATTCAGGCCATATCGTCAATTTTCTAGATAATGTAGCTTCAAATGGATATTATTGCCTCTCATCAATCGATATCTAAGATTATCTTTCAAGCATCCGCATGCGGAATCGTTTTCTTTGTGACGTGAATATAAGTTTATTCTGCTTTAATCATCAAAACAGTCTCTGATCGAAGAATATAGCTCGTAATCTTCTTGCATTCGATTGTGTTCCATGCTATAATCTGACATCCAATACTTGGTTTTGAGTTCAATCCTCCGATATCTTTCAATGCATCAACTTCATTATTTCAAACTGTCAATCCTAAGCTTCTGTGCAAAGAACAAGTGATACGTTTTATTTCGCCTCCTATTGAATAGTTCAGTGATGAATGAATATATCTTAGAGATATTTACTTATCTAAAAGGTAGCAAATGCTCGTTCCTCACAATTGAGAGCAAAATCTGAAGTCAATTACAGTTATTGCTTTAGTTTTAGATGTATCACTTTTACACCTGTGTAACAACAGAATTGCAATAACTAATTATAGAATCATGTGGACATAACAATCAAAATGAAGGTCTTAATTATGTAAAAAGTGAAAAAAATCTTATAAAAGCATATTTAAATCCTCTTAATAAAATGCTATAGCAGCCATGTGCTAAGAATAATACTTCACAACTGCAAGGGTTATTTTTGGGAAAATTTATTACTGATGATTTTGAAGTTTAAATCTTCATCAAACCTATAAAGAAGGTATGTACTAGGGTATAGGTACCAGTCCAGTAATAATATTGAAGGATAGCTTATTCACGAACAAAATTGCAGCTTTTCTATCCCATGATATATTATTACTTAAATTTTATTTTTCTAAATACTACAGCTTGCATAAAAATGAATCATATTGAAGCTGAAGATATTCATTTGAGTAATAATCGTTACCCATGTAAAAACACTATAGAGTGAGATTTAGTATTGCCATAATATATATATTTTTGTTATAAACTTAAATTTAAAATGGCAATTCATTAATTGAGGAAACAAGTTATCTAAACTGGTGCTGATAGCTGTGCTGTTAATTTAAACAGCAGAATAAATTGTTGATTAGCCTTTACAAGATATGAGTGGATGATTTATCCCAATGTTTTTCCACTTTTACTATTGTCTAAAATCTTAAGTTTATGATTTTCAAACTTATTTGCCTTCAGACAGCTATAATAATTTAAGCATTATGTTTCTTCTCCAAAAATAACTTACAATAAGTTTGTGTTTTTATTTATTCCACATTTCTTTCAATTTTAATGAATGAAAAAATGCTGATGTAAATAAATTATAATAAAAAATCTCAGAGTTTCTTCTTTCAAATGGTCATTCTTTTCAGTAACACTATATCCATTTAAAGGGATTTAATAGTTTATGCTAAGGAGAGTATAAGAAAGAAAATAATAATCAGGATTTCCTAATAAAATCACCTACTTTTCAGACACTTTCCTCAAAAAATGGACAATATCCATCACAATGTAAGGATTCGATAACTTTAGCTTGACAGCAATTAAATGTGTTCCTCAAACATTATGCAGCTTAAAGGAATAGTTTTATGCCTAAATTTTCTTAATAAAATGGAACAAAGGAAATTCTAAGAGATAGAGCCCTTAAATTAAAATTATTTAAAATGCAAACATTCATTAAATTCTTTCAGCTAAAATAAGATCAAACCAAAAGTTAACACAACATGATTTATAAATAATCTTAGAGATTGTCAAACAGGCTAATTTATTGAATCATAAAATTATGAATGTATAAATAACATTATTAAAATTACTGCATTAAATAAATGATATGCAAAAGTACTCATCAACATAAAAATTTATAGAAAACCAAAGATCAATTTTAATAAGATTAACATCCTTCATGACTTCACTGCTAGTAGTTAAAATAATACCCCCTGAAAATAAGACCCAAGGCATCTTTAAGAGCAACATAAATTAATGGTTTCCCAGTTTTACTTACGAATATACACGATAATCAATAATAACTGAAGAATGTTTATATTAACTCTTACAGCATATATTCTCTATGAATAAATATTCACCCAAAAACAAATGTCTTCAGTTGAATCCTCTCATAAAATCATATTCCTACTAATCAACTATCATTCAATATTTCCTTCCTCAGAAAGGAGGGTAAAAGAACTTTGTAAAATTAGTGTGAAAATTTAGGAAGTTCTTCCACTCTCATATTAGAATGTCATTGTACGAAGTATCGCCAAACATGATAGAATTTATTTCCTTCCTCTATTAAAATTGAATACTTCTCCAAAAAGGAGATTATTCAGGAAAGTAAGTCAAGCAATGATTAGAAGGTAATTTGTAAAGTATAGACACACTTTTGTAAGCATACATACATATTATTCTCCTTATAATTAAATTGATTACCATGCAAATTAAGATATACTTTGCAGTATACTGTAAGAAAATTATTGGAAAATAAATGAATGAGAGAAGAGGAGTGGAAAATAACTGAGTGGAAACATGATCATATTTGGATGTTCATTTTGAATTGTATGCATAAATACTAATGTTAAACTCAGCCTAGCCTTTGCATATAATTCCATTGAATTCGGTTCTCATTTGCGCAAATTAGAGACATGTTTAAGAAATAGAATTATAGAATGCTTGCTTTGGAGGTTGACGTTATATAAACCACGGAAATGAGGAGGAGAAAAAATATGTTTCAAATATGGACTTAGAAAAGAACAGTAAACTTTGTCAAAAAGTTTATGGTGAAGACCTATAATGCTAGTGCTAACTTAATCGTTGATATAAATTACATTAAAGATGAAAGCTCTCACATTTTACAAATGGAGAGTATGCATATAATAACACACATCTAAACTACCTCAGAAGAGCATGTATATTAGTATATGAAACATTTGTACTCTCTTTCACTAACAAAATACTGCCTTCTTTTCTAGTTCTGTGCTCTTGAGTCTTGAGGAGGTTGATAGTTTTTGCATAATATCTAAAAGTGACACATGCTTTCAACTCTGTATCATGTATAAGATCTTATCCCATGATATTTTTCTTTAATGGGATTTAATTGTGAAATAAATAACATTTTCCATTCAACGCAAATTGTTCCATTCTTCATAAATTGAGTTCCTACTGAAGTTAACAAATAAATAGTTTATTAAGGTATGGGCATCACAAGTAAACACTGTGTGTCGTTGAGATAAAAAGATTAGAAAATACACACCTAGGTCTTCTATTTTCCTATTTGAAATATTCTCTAGGAAGCAATTTTTTACCAACAACGATAACACAGCTTAATGACAAATTGGGTAGAGTATCTTAATGCTTGTGAAGAGAAAATGTGTAAGTTCATCAGATGTTCCTATAGAAAAGTTGAGAAGCACAGACACAACTTAGGTACATACACAAATACCATAAGATATGATCAACAGAAAAAACATGAAAGGGTGGTCATCCTCAATGAGGGAGAAACATATCTCAAAACTCTTGGTTTATTCATCAGAATGGATATCCTCCATGCCTCAGAAATTGAGAAAAATTCTAAATATTCCAAGGTCTGAGATGCTGGAAGATTGCTCAGTCTGGCTTTGAAATAGCTGCTGTCCATTAATATGAGACCAATGGAAGGATATACATGAATGAAAACTTCTTATCCATACAACATAACTTCAAAGCTGCAACTGTGATACAATCAACTTTAAATAGGCTTAAAAATGTAATTTACCTTAATACTACGAGTATAATATGTATTCTTAGTACATTCATATAAGTAATCATGTCAACATCTTGTAAACATTAATAAAGAAACAAGAATCACCCTATTCTCTTTATTGGTAAGCACTCTTAACCAGTCACATTCACCCTCTCTCTTGAACTGCTACGATTTATTCTGTGTATATCGCAACAAATGTAAAACAATACTTTCAAAATGGCCAGCAAGACTTTCTTTAGCATGCACTCACTCATTGCTAAGATAACTGACCTTGTCTCTCTAGTTTTCACCATAAATATAAATCATTTATAATTCTGATAGAATTCAGATTACTCTTATCTTTTTTGATTGATAAACCCAACTTTAGCCTATCATACAGCTATGGTAAAGGCAAGTTTACCTCTATAAACATATATATTTTCACCTAGTTTTTCTCATTTAATCATTGATCCAGTTCTACCAACCGTTCTTCTATTTGTATTTAAACACCATTGTATTTCAAATTTTTTTCTTTCTATGCTTCCATCCTCAAATAATGTACTCCACAGTTTCAATTCTATTCTCAAACTATAAAAAATCATCCATTTCCGTATCTCATTTCAGTATCATTAACAGTAGTTCTCAACTTACAATCATTTCATCAAACACAAAAGCTTTTATATTTCACTGTCTCAGGCTATGCCTTGAGAAAATCCATAACACAGAAATGAATAGATGTAGTACTTTTGCAAAAAAAAATAAAAATATATTTAAAGATTGAAAACTACCAGGTTTCAATGAGTAATCATTATCTTCGGATAACAAGGCAATAACCATAAACATATTTATATAAAGAAAGATTAGCAGAAAAATAGGAACAAGGAAAGAAGAGGGTGAAGGTGGAGAGAGAAAAAGTTAGGGTTAAGGACATAACTTTGTTACGTGAAGATCACGATTACTTGTTAAAACCCTGGTCGTTTTCAATCTTTGAATACATTCTTATTTTTTGTACAATATCTATTCATTTACAAAAAAAGCTTTTACTTGGTACAACTAATTCTAAGTTGCTTTTCCTCAATGCTACACTCTCTATCAAGATTATTAACTCATTTGGTGAATCCCTATTGATGCAGTATCATCGGTAGTATTAACACTCATCAGGAGTGAGTAATTGAATTAAATAAATATCTATATAAAAATTTCACAACATATACAGGGTGTCCAGGTTAAACATATAATAATACAAAAAGGAATCACTGGAGAATTGAGATATTTATTCACGGTGAGCTTCCACAAGTTTGGTAACTCAAAATGTTTTCTATGTTTGTCTGATGATGGTGCATAATGCCATTATGCAGTATTTGTGAGGGATTTCTCGGTTAATGACTTCCCAGATCACTTGATTGGGAGAGGTAGTTCATCGATTGCTTGCCCGCCTATAAACCTAGACAAAAGACCACTTGATTTTTTTCTGAGGGTGTTTACCAAGAATCAAGTGTACCAGACACCAGATTGTGATCTACCAGAACTGCACCCTCAAATTCCTGCAGTGGATGGAACCGTTTGGCTTCATCTACCCCAGAATAAATAAAATCCAAGTCAAGTCAGTTATTGCAAATGTTATGCCTGCAATGCTGCAAAACACTTGGAGAGAATAAAATACAGATTAGATGTCTTTCTGCCACTAATGCTGCGCATATCGAAGTGTATTAACTGTGTAAAAAAAAAACATTTTGAGTTACCATACTTCTAGAAACAAACCGCCAATAAATATGTTAATTAACTCTCAAGTTATTAAATTTTGTATCATTATATGTTTAACCCTGAGACCCTGTATTCTCTTAATTTTTTTTTAGCCAATATGGTATATTTCAGGGGTATTTTAGGAAAGGAATGAGTATATATGCCAACAAGAAGTTATTGAGGGTGTTAAGGAATGGGTAAAAAGAGGATGAGAGCCAGTGTGGAAAATAGAGAGAAAAGAGACAGAAATTGGTAGAGGTGCTTTGCAGATGCTCTTGCTCCCTTATCTTCACGGCACGACCAGTCTGGCCGCAGTAAATCACCGGACAATCATCGCACCCCTGACTGAGACTGACTTTTGAGCTACCGCCTTCAAAATCCAAACTCTTCAGCCTTCGCTGCCCACCTCCTGGAGAGCGGCCACAATTGTTCCTTTTCTGCTAAACTCCTACATCGTCATCCCAAAGGAAAGAAGCTGGCTGCTTTGGAAATCATCGAAATACCCTCTGCTGACAATCTCAGCAATGAGTGCATCTTTCACAACCCTGCCCCTCTCCTTACTCTCCCCTCAAAACTGCTGTGATATATATATATATGTGTTTACTTTTCTGTACTCCCACCTGAGGATGGCGTTAGCCAAAACCAGTCGTCTTTTAAATAAATAAATAACATCGTGTGGAAATTACGAAGTGCTTTATTCATTTCTTATTATGGCTTTCCACAAAGACCGGCCTAATACCATAGAATTTATTCTAACTGTTCTTTGATATTGATTCAGTGACCTTTATAGTATAGTATGTGTGTAACAACTGAACTAAAATGTCAGAATAATGATTATCTTCTAAAAGGTGCTTGGCAAAGTGTGATTTCTGAGAACCCTTCTTTTCTGTTAGATGTAATCTTCACAGTTTTTACATGATTTTCTTTAACTTATGGATACCGGAGGGGTGTCAATTTAGTTTTTACTGTAGAGGAAGCATTTTTTCATTTTTTCTATTGTGTGGGAGGCAGATTTATAATCAAGGAAGAGGGGCTTTTGCAGTTTTATGTCTAATGGAACCTAAAAACATGTGTTTTACCCATTTGGAAAGTTACTTAAGAATGGTAAGATTGTGGTCAATACATGGCAAGTTAATTTTCAACTACATGCACTTGACAAAATTGTAAATTACTTGGGGCAATAATCACTGGAAATTGCTAATTAGTAATGTATCAAAATTCACTGAAGGAAAATGGGAATTAAGATTAGTTGATAAGTCTATTTATCATGCTATGGATTTTTTTATATTTTATGTGAAGTAAAATGGAATTATGATTAGTGTAATCCTTGAAATTCGGTAAATGGAAGATCATTGTATCATTTATGATCAACTTCCTTCCTTCCCACAACCACATGTATTTCTTAACCCCCTTCATCATTTCTATTTGATATATCTACTTGCTCATTCTTAATCCACTACTGACAATTGAAACTCATGTTAAATAAATCTCGTAGAAGTTTTCAATAATACTGTTATTTAATCTATTATGGAATTTCACAGATAAAAGATCCATCCATCAACTTTATTATGCTTAAGGACAATTGACAAAATTTTACTGTCTCAGAGTGAATAGTAGTGTGTCATTACAGCCTAAATTTACAGGTTTCCATTAACCTAAAATTATAACAGAACTTCTGAATGTGATCCAGGTCCTTAACAGACTACTACTAACCCTGATCTAAACATACGAATCATTACTGAAATACATTTCTGGCCAATCTCCTCACTTTGTCATTGAGTTAGTTATAGAGAGAAAATCCTTAACACCAAAGAAACTGAATATTTGTCCAGAAAATAAGGAATTAAATTAAGCACCACAAAATAATATTTCAGCAAGTTGTATTTGATTTTGAAATCATCCACATTACTTTGTAGTGAATTAATTCTATAATTTTAAGTTTGGGCACTAAACATATGTATACACTTACTATTTCCCTCATCTAATGGTTGAAAATAATGCCTATATTTTCATTAAAGAAACAATCTAAGTTTCTCTTGCACTAAAATAAATCCCACCAAGGAAGGCATTGTTTTGTGGAACTCCATCAAAGAGAATAAATGAGGAATGAACTATTTTCCGCAGTTTATTTAGCACGACTAGTTTTAGCAATATACCTTGATGGGTGCCCGGTGAATTGGTCTGGGGGGAATTCGTATGCGGGGAATTCATCCGCGAGGAATTGATCCCCCACTCTAATATTGTACTACCAACCCCCCTGGTTAATTTATTTACAACATTAACCAATAACCAGGGTGTGTAGATTAACAAAAGACTGAATAACATCAGCATGGGGGATCAATTCCCCACGTACCAATCTGTCGGGAGATCAATTCCCCGCAGATGAATTCCCCCCGGACCAATTCACCGGCCACGACCCTGATGATGACAATGTATCATTGAAACAGGTTGTGTTGAATAAACTAGGTAATAGTACATTTTTAATTTATTCCATTCTCTTGCCTGATTCATTACCATACTTAAATTCTTTTTCAATTGATGAAATATGATTAATCGTACCCTCAAATTTGTAGGAACTGTATTAATATCTTCATTTGAGTGACAACAATATAATGTAAGCTTAAAAAGATATGGATATATTAAAAGAAAAGTCAACAGACTTCATTCAAGGTAATCATTACATAAAGAAATCTTGACTTAATGTAAGAATACTGCTGAAGAACTTTATTAAAAACAGATTTTATCCAAAAAAATTATAAATACATCATTGCCATTATGAGGTTAGAACACATGATTAACAATCTGAAAACAGTCCAAAATTCCTTTAACTACGATAAAAATAGTCAACTAAATGTATAACTCGATAAATTGGAAGGATTTATAAAGGAGCACGAGGGAACCATAGAGTGGAGAATATTTTCAAACGTTATTTCCAGTTGGATAAGTAGCTTTGCCTTGATAAGCCTCGAGTGTTACAATATTTTGATTAGATTCTTGTTTGGCCTTATATGAGCATGAAATACCAGCATCACACCATTAGAAAACCAAGCATCAAAGTTAATGACATTCTTTCGTATGGATGGAGTAAAATCTTATCTCATACCATTCAGCAGTATTAAATGTACATAAAGCCATCTCTTAGAATGCTTTCATTCAGTGAGAAAAAGTATAAAAAATTATCAATGTATTATTAGATGGATTATTAGGTTTTCATGCTTTTTAAAGGATGAAAGTAAAGTTCAATCTCCAAGGCAAAGATTAACATTCCACACACTTTCCACTTAGCATCAGCAAGTCCATTTTAAAGCAAAATAAGACTGTGGCTAAGGGATGGTGTCTGATCGGGTGAGAGGAGGCAGCACAACAAGCAGCCCTGTGCTCCCACCCAAGGGCTGTCAGTGGAGGTGACAAGCACGCACCGCCACCAATTGCAACAGGATAAAGACTGGTGCCAGCACCTCCGAATACTCCAACGTGCTCCTTCCGGAAAGCTTTTCACACAACAGAAACTTGAAAACAAACAAGAGAACCAGTAGAGACAACGACCATGAAGCCCTCAGCAGAGCAGCTTTGTATGTTCCTTCGAGATACATCCTAACGAACACTATGGCACAAAAGTATGTGTTGAGAGCATCAGCAACGAATAAAGGAGAGAATATGAGCCAAGGCGATGGCTGTCGGTGCATTGCAGAGGAAGGGGAGCCTGAATTTGGAGGATCTGCAGCGGGCAACGCACCTTCTGCACCGAGGGCAACCAGGATGGTGAAAAGCGACAAAGAAGCGAGGAAGACCCACATTTCAAAAACAGTGAGTCCTAGCCATTGGACAAGTTCTTCCAAGGAGAAGAACATTGCAGTGTGGCGACGGGGTCGGGCAGGGCGAGGTGGGCACCCACAGGGTCGAGGAGGGGCCTGCCCACCTGCTATCGGTCTCTCGTGAGAAGATATTGTGCCAGAGATGGACCACCGCTTTCGCGGTTAGGTCCCACTTTTAAGAGGAAATATTAAAGCGAAGGATATCGACAAGATCTGCGACAAGGCTCCGTAAATCTACGATAAACAAGTGGCTAAGTTCACGTCTATACAAGCTGATAGAGAGAATATCAATATGAGAATCAATGTTTACGTCAAATAATTTGCTATCATAAATAACAGTCCACTTATTCACCAAATAATCACTCGTAAAGTTTTTTCAAAGCACAACGAAATACTCGAATGTGGATCGCCGAGTTTTGTCTGGTGCTGGTGGCTGGCTCAGTTTCATCATCTTGAGGTTCCAAGTCATCTATTCACAGGAAAAGATTAACACTATGAATACGATCTCCTTAAAACTAAGTAATTACGACCATAAGACACAGAAATTGATGGCTTAAAACGAAAACTATTGTTCATGTAAGATACAAATCAGGTTCATAAGAGATCAACTTGTAAGCCACAATAGAGACTTCAAAGTCACTCCAATCATTTGATATCTCATGAGCTTTAAGTGCTACAATAGAGAATGCCAAAAAAATATACACAGCTCACCTTATGGGCTTTACTTTAAAGATTCGTCACGAAAAATCATTTAACGATGAAGGTCTATGATTACACTATACCCACCGATAATGTCGACAGTATCCGTACGAGCATCCACCTCTACAGTATGATGAAAACGTTCTTTCAACTGAAGGGCTAAATTTGCAGCCACGACTACTGCAGCCCCAAGTCCATGTATTATGATCTCATTTTCCCCCTCTTGTAAAAGCTTTTCGCATCTCGACAACTGAGCCTAAAATACATCAAAGTTGGATAATTGGCATTCGTTGGGCAGTCTTTCAACTCCTTTTAAATGTATGCTTAAAGTCAGTGTTGCTGATTTATACTATAATACGTTAGAAAACACAAGATTACTTAGTGCACTCAACAAAAATAGAATTACTATGAACTTTACATAGACTTCGATTCAAGTATTTACAAATTACCTGAAAGGAAGATTTTTTATTTGCATAAACTTCGTTCTTTTTACGAGGCAATCGAGGAGGTAACCTCTTTTTAAATATGAAATTTGCAATCAGCTTTTGTTTGTCTTTTACAGAGGCAACCTCCTTCACATCCTGGACTACATTGGCCATTACATTGCGTTACTATAGATAATTTAAGAATTACGATCTTTTAACTCCATTCGCAGCTCTTCGTCACTGATGACAGATCAGTTGAACAAACTAAATGCGAAGATACCAAACAAGAACTACATAACCACGTTCAATAAGAGTTAACTTGGAGCGACTGATGCGATACTGTCGAATATACTATCGACTGTATTGCGATAGCATCGACGTATCTGCAAATTTTGCGATTGAGTTGTTAATGGACTTATAATGAGTTTTATGTGGAATTTTAGTCCTACTCAATAATATATTTATGATTAACCTTTCAATGAGAATTGGGATACAACAATGATCCCTAACCACTCTGGACCAAACCTCATGATTTACCTCTGGTTCTATTCCGGCTAATATGGCGCCAAGATTAAATATATTAGTTCTAAGAATTGTTAGTTTTACTAGTAGTTTCTTATCATGCGTGGTTTTTGAACAAAAATCGTCATCAAAGTTGATTGAAAATATATACCTTTAGGCACCTCCTCTAAAAGAAAATTATCGCAAACAAGAGAAATTATTTTTTTATTACAGTAAATGGGGAAGAATATATGACTTGCGGAAAACTGCTGTTCAGAATTTGAAAATCCATTCTTTTTATTTCCCCGATCACATATTTATACTTATATATACATATATTTATATTTATGATTATTATTCCGCCTCTTCTATAATACCAGATATTTTAGGTATTAAAAATATACATGATTTATAAGAACATACTAAATGCGAATCTGATATTAATTTCTCATATTTTATTTTAGATGGGTAGTTTATCCTATAATTATCGTTAATTATCTTTCTATACAATATTGGTATCTGGAAGTATATTTCGTTTCCCGGAAACCCCATTTTAATAAGTACCTGAAATTTTAGGAGCATGTTAGTGTAAAAATAGAAAAAATCCAGAAAACCACGGAATGGAGTAACAAAAAATTTGAATATAATTTACGTAATAATTTCTTTCCATCGAAAGAATTTAGCCCGCTTTCATGATGACCTACAATTTGCTCCAATCAGTAATCATGAGGCGTAAAATTGGGATATCATAAGCTACTCTTTTAAAAAGTCCCAGAGATGGACTTCGTTCATCTTTAAAGTTTAAACGATTCTATACCTTTCATATGATGTTCTAATAAACATATTAATTCTTCTTCCGTTAAGTCAATATCCTCAATTTTACGAAAAATTAATCAATAATATGTATTTTATTGTAGGCCTTTCGTAGTCCATAACCAGGATTCTCAGCAATGAAGTCTCCTCTCTCCTCCTCAAGACAGCTTCTGAGTGCACTGCTAATCCCCGTTGTAAACAATAGATCGCTGTTACCCTCTCTACATTTTTACGACCTTTCTCTTAGATCCAAAGGGAAGAAAATTTCACAGATATTTGAGAGATTTCAGAGTTTTGTTCTAAACTACTTCTTTGCCAAATTTAATTGTATTTCATTTAAAAAAATCTTGTTAGGAAACGGTAATACATTTTTAGAACCATTAGGGGTATATAATTTATTTTTTCGTTAGTTTTTTCATCGTACGCTTTACCGTTTAGCTGATTTCGTATTTCTGAAGCAAGTAGAAATAAGAGAATTGATCCTAGGGTTGAGGTTAATAGAACTGACGCTAAATACCCAAAAATCAGGAATCAAAAATGATTCCTCGACCTTTCATAGCGATTGAGGATGAATGCTAACGCCAAACAGAACGAAAAACTTTTTTATTGATCATGAAGGATGCCATCATGGTTTTTCGACGTCTTGTCCTAGAAAATTCCATCCAAATGTCGAAATTAGAATCCTAAAATAATTTCATCTGTAACCTAATGGAAGCTAGTAAAAAATTCATGTACAGTCCTGGCCAAAATTAACGCACCACCTCCTTAGCGATCCAAACGATCGGTGGTGCGTTAATTTTGGCCAGGTGTGTACTAATATCGAAAGCCAATTATTGTATTTGGTATTTTTTTGGAGTTTGCTTCAAATCTTGGGTATTTGCGTAAAATTCTTTTTATAATTTACGCACTGGTACCTTCAACACTCTAGACAACGAACTTAGAAAGTATCTCTAGACACATAAAAATCATCGAATAATTCTATCATTCACTCGTGAGTCCCCTCACTCGTAATGATTGGCAAAGAGATGAGTCTTAGCAAAAGAAGTATGAGTCCAATTGAAGCCTAAAGAAAGATAAACTAGTAAATATCTGGCTGCAAGAACTAGTAACAGCGCGTATGGGGTTAAGAGGACCTCCTGAATCAGCGGCCACCAACCGGTGGTCCGAGGACTACTGGTGGTCGGTGGAAAGCATTGGGCACGTTTTTAAATTCATCGTTGGCATCGGAAATCCATCAATCCGTTTTTAAATTCATCGATGGATCCATCAAACCGTTTTTTATTCACCGATGGATTTACGATGCTTTCCACCGATGTCCATCGCTTCCATTGAGATTAATTCCCGGTGAAGAGCCGATGGTTCTGATGACAGTAGCTGGTAATTCAAATTTCAATATCAATAACCTCATAAAAAGCTAGTAATTGGCAACTTACAATGGGAAATATAACGTATTTATAATGCAACAATCGACGAATTATGTAATTATGTTAATTAAAGTTATGTATGTTAAGTAAAGAATTATGGAGATGGAACAAATTGTAAATGTAACAGTAGCCATCTTGTCAAACAGCAAACAAACCAACGGACTGTTCTTAAATTCATCAAGAATCGATAACTCATCGAAGTAATCAGACAAACATGGATATAATTCATCGCTCATCATATTGTTGAATTTAAAAACGTGCCCATTTGGTCATCCTTGATGAAATTTGGGAATTATTTGAATGTTTTATATCATGTTTGAATCTTGCTCGTGTTACCAACACAGCGACAACACGAATTTCATATTTATGAAATGGAAATTTTATGACTGTTATTTTATTTTTTCTATTTCTTTAAAACTTCATATTAGTAGTGCATGACATTCTGAGGATGGTCGACGTGATCAAAATTCATTCACAACCACCTGTTATTGACGACCTCCAAACATTACATATTCAGAATGCGAAGGATTCTTGCAATTTTATGAATGACAGTCACCAACATTTACAGTTACAATTCACAATACATCAGATTTTTCTATCGTTTTTGCCCCATCTAAAGCTCATATATAGTCTAACAAAACGGTGAGGAGCCAAACGTAGGCTACCTCTATTACGAGGGTGGTTTGTAAATTTCTCGGAATTGAAGTAAAGTACTTAGCACGTGTCACGTCAATGCTCTTGGAAGAGAGCTGCGGCAGTGACGTGGCTCTATTGATGTTCCCTTGTAGCGATTTGTGAAGATGGAAAAAATCGAGATTCGAGCAGTGATTAAGTACTTCGTAAAGAACGGTATGAAAGCAAAGGACATTCGTGCCGATTTACAGAATACACCGGGCGACTCTGCTCCATATTCAACTGTTTCCAAGTGAACAAACTAATCTAAATTTGGTCGAGAGAGTTTAACCGCGCAGTGGTCGACCAAGATGTGTCACTACCTCAGAAATCATTGTAGAAGTGCACAAAATGGCCATGGAGGAGCGCCGATTGAAACTGCTCAAGCTTGGCAGATGTCATCCGATAGGGTATAACAAATTTTAACCGAAGGATTGGATATGACAAAATTATCTGCAAGATGTGTGCCGCGATTCTTGACACTGTATCAAAAACGCATGAGAATGGAAATATCGGAACAATGCTTGGCCCGTTTTAGGAGAAACGAACAAGATTTTTTGCGCAGGTTTGTAACCACAGATGAAACTTGAGACCAATACTATACCCCAGACTTAAAACAACAGTCAAAGCAGTGGAAACATGCTGATTCTCCGCCACCAAAGAAAGCAATGACTATTCTTTCGACCGGAAAGGTCGATTAGTGTTATTGCACTAGCATTAGTGTTCTGGGATGTGAAAGGGATTCTGTTCGTAGATTATATCCCCACTGGGAAAACAATCATTGGAGAATGCTATGCTAACCTCCTGGATCAACTTCAACAAAAATTACGTGAAAAAAGGCCAGGTTTAGCAAGGAAGAATGACATCTTCTACCAAGACAACGCGCGCCTACACAAGTGTGTCGTCGCCATGGCAAAATTACACGAACTAAGGTATGAATTGTTGCCAAACCCGCCTTATTCGCCTGATATGGCTCCGTCAGACTTCCTTTCCGAAGCTGAAAATTCTCCTTGGTGGACGAAGTTCACTTCAAACGAAGAATTTATAGCCGAAGTTTACAACTATTTTGTAGGAATGGAGGAACCCCATTTTCGAGATAGGATCAAGGCATTGGAATATCGCTGGATCCAGTGCATTAATCTACAAGGAAAAATAATTTCAGTGACGTAAGTACTTTTCTTCTATTCCGTACCGAGAAATTTTCAAACCACCCTCGTATTATTGAAATCAAAATTTCACCTTTTCACTCTAATATGCTTGAACACGAATTGTGAATATAAACGTTTCTATTTATAA
This sequence comes from Sympetrum striolatum, assembly GCA_947579665.1. Lineage (NCBI taxonomy): Eukaryota > Metazoa > Arthropoda > Insecta > Odonata > Libellulidae > Sympetrum > Sympetrum striolatum. The sequence goes on from OX388350.1 coordinate 17,311,791, forward strand.
AAAGACTGTTTCTGAAATAAAAAATATGTATGTATTTGCGATTCAATAGGTGAAATATAATTGACTCGTAAGAGAAAGCTCGAGATTATTTTTTCTTCTAACGAGGTAACACAAAATAACTGCCTTGATATTCGTTTTTCTTTGATTTTACGCAGAAAATGCAATGTATACATATTCAAAAATTAATTGACGCTTTTGAGAATTTAAGGGTCTGAAAATATGGTTTAGAATGCCTTGATATTAATTTCCAAGTACTTACTTCAATGAGTAATTATTAATCTATTACTAGCATAAATTTACTGCTCAGGCAGTAAACTGGTAAAGTTAATTAACTGATATGCATTCCCGTATGAAAATTTTCCTAGGTTCCTATTGGTATTTCTGTTGGTTTATGTTGGTTTTCTTCGCTTATATTGGTTTGTATTGGTTTCGTATGGTGTCTTTGTTGGTGTGTATTGGTTTTAGGAAGCTCAGTATTTCCTATTGGGACGTTTCGCAGGATCTTATCAGTTTGTATTGGTTTCCTATGGTGTTTTTAATGGCGTGTGTTGGTATTAGGAAGCTTGGTTATTCTTATTGGGACGTACTGGATCTGAAAAGTCTATATTGCTTTTCGTTCAATTCACTGCGTAGAGGCGCCATGCACTTGTATAACTTCCGCCATATAGGAGAATAATCCTTAGATATTCTAACAAACATTTCAAGAGTATGGAATTTGATAGTAATGTAATTTCATGGGCTAATGATAAATGTATTGTACAAGTAGCAGACGGCCCCGGGGTGGTTGTTCCCTCAGGGTCCGCTAGGGACGCTAGGGATAACGGGACCCTAACGGCGGCGGGGGGATGCAAGAGAGAGGAAGCAGTGCGAAAGTTCGTGAGGAGAAAGAGTTCGGGAGTGTTTTGTGAAAGTGCACATTTTTATTTTAAGTGAAAACGCGACGGTATAAGTTAAAATGATCGTACTGTAATCGAAAGAAATAGTAAAAGTTTCTAAAAGAGTATTCGTAAAATTCGGGCCATTTGCACCACTTTCGTAGTAATTCACATGGTGAGCTGTGTGAGTAGGTGTGTAAAGGAAGAAACAGTTTGTAAAGTTTGTAATATGTAAAGGAAGAAAGAGTTTGTCCGGAAGTGAGCAGGTAGCAGAAGAAAAGAACAATGGAAAACATAGGAAAGTGCTTTGATTGTAATAATATTTGCAAGAACGTGGTTAACGAGGTAGGTGTGAATCAATCTGAGGAAAGCGGCCAAGAAGTTGGATTTAGCAATTAATAGCAACTAATTTGGAAATGATGTAGTGTTGTTGTTTGTGGTAATAAATATTAAAGTGTATTTTGCATTTCTTTACTGAAAATTATACCTTTTAAACCTGGAAATAAATTATGCGATAAACCATTAAAAAACCAATAGGATTTTGGTTAAAACCAACAGGAATATTCACGGAATACCAATAGGAAGCAACGGTAAACCATTAGAAAACCAATAGGATTTTGGTTAAAACCAACAGGAATATTAGCGGAAAACCAATAGGAAACCAATACCAATAGGAAACCAACGGCCAAAACTCTAATGGAATCCAATAGAATTTCTAATGGAAATGTTATTGGTATGTATTCGAAAATTTTATTGGAAACCAACAAATATTTCCACATGGGTTTTCATGAAAAATGTTTTCATTCAATTAATCTTCCTAATTTAAAATTGTGTCAGTCAGCTTGACCTATAACTGAATATCATATTAGCAACGAAATTTATTCTCGGTAATACCATTATCAATTGTTCAATTTAAAGCAATAAAACAGTTATGATATTGCGATTCGTATTCCTACGTCATATACCAGTTAGTGAAACTTTTCCAAGTAATATACGCTTATATTGGTAGTAGTACCGAAGTCATCCTAAATGTCATCATCAAGCATCAAAGATTTAAAGAGCATCGAAAGCTCCTTTACGTTCACCAAAATAGATCCACTGTCTCCTAAGTTAGAGAAGATCTTATTTCTTCGCTCGGCATCTTACGCGACCTTCCGAAGAAATGATGAATTAATGATTAAGTTCCAGGCCAAAATGATTTTCTAAGTTCTTGTATGAGTTAGAAATTTAGAAAACTCTTCTAAGGGCTCTGGCAAGCTCAAGGGAACTGAGAAAATTGAGTCTTTCGACAGAAAAGATTAAGAATCGGCCAAGGGTGGGTTGATTTTCTACCTCACTTCAGCAAAAGGTTTTCGAATATAATAGGAGGATATTCATTCAGATATGACACAACGATCGTCACATATTTTGGTCTTCTTGTAAGTTAGATGGACAGTGATTGTCGAAAGAGCATCAGATAACATTCTAGCATTTAAAATCTGGACAGAACTTCAATATTTGTAGGCTGAGATGACCGAATCCCAAGAACTCGAAACAAAACATTTATGAGTGAAACAAGACAAAATGTGACAAATACTTCGCACAATTGTTTGAACATCTAATTATAGACTCAATATAGAAAACTACTGTCTGAATTGGAAATAGCAAGAGAAATAGTTAGTATAACAACAAAAATTAAGAGAGCAATGTATCATAGAAACAATTTATGACAGCAAATAATAGGAGCTTGGATACTTGAAAACAGTTTCACAAACGTTTAGTTTGTGTCCTCTTGTCTGAATGTCAATAAAATCTTCAGCCCGTTGAACTGTTGAGCGCTCAACTCTCAATCTTTAACCACCAACAGCTTTGTCCAGGAACTTTGGCTTACTTGACAAAACAAGAAATGAAGCAAAATAAGGAATTAGCCTTTGTCTTTCTCACCGAGTCAGGATGTAATCAGCGGAAAAAGTCCGCGGGGGTGCACTCCAATAACCCGTGAACAATTTTCATATCATTTTAACAAAGTGACCAGGATTAGTACAGTAATTGGTCAGTTACTATTATTACTATACATTAACTACCTAGTTTATCACATTCATAGTTAAATATGGATAATTGTGAAAGACGCGGTGATTTACGCGGAAAAAGAAAGTAGGAAGGACAGATTAACTCCGTCGAAAGATTAAGATAGCATTCTAAAATGGTGCGATGACTGGCAATTAAAATTTAATGTAGACAAATGTTATTTGGTTAACTTCTTCGAAAGAAAAGCTAATGCAACGAACAATTCAACACTGGGCTACCAAAGAAGCAGAAGTTCACATGCTTCGCTTATACAAGTAGGTATGATAAAGTCCACGAGCGATGTTAATTTACCCCACCTTGAGTAGGCATGTAGTGTATGGGACCCAGCCGACAAGTGTCGTATTCGAGAATTATAGAAGGTACAACGAAAGGCGATGCGCTTTCTAAAGAATTGCTGCGATAAAGCATTGAGAGTTACTCGGGTGAATCAGGGCGTGGGATGGGAATCTTAATAAGTTATAGGATTTTTTAAAAAAGGCTTAGTCCACTTAATAAATACGCAGCAGGTGCGTTCTTACAGGATACTGTGCGCCCTCCGTGTTATACAGGCCGTTCTGATACTGCGAGGAAGATATCAGAAACAGCAAATCACTTCAAGAATTCATTATTCCGCGTAGGTTACCCAAAAGTAGCAAAAGTGCATGCATTCCCTGCCACAGACCGATTGCAGGCTACATATATGCGTAGATGTTGATTTATGGATTATTTTTCATTTGTTTTTTATCCAGGACTAAGGAAAATATATCTTTTATTCACATTTTTCTCGGTCCTTTTCATGATAAAATGAAAGCTTTTTACTTAATAAACTTCATTGCCCCAATTTTGGCTTTTATTGGTCTGGATCGAATACCAACTGGGTATTTTTGAGACATCTTTGTTATGGCAACTGAGAAATATAGGAGAAAATATAAATATTCCTGATCCAATAAAGCGTAGCTATGGGAGATTAATTGTACCCTTTAATTTGAGATTACTTGTAATCTGGGGAGAGATAGTTTGTACTATGGAAACTTCCTTTATATTTCGTCAAACATCTGTTGTTGCTCCGACGGGTCGTCCTTGAACCTCGCCGTCGCAACTAAGTTGTACGAAGTCACAATTGTTTCTAATTTGCATGCGAAATCACGGTTTTGCGAACCACTGTTGCCATCAAGCATATCATAAAAAATCTCATTCATATTCAGTGCAATTAATTAAAAAAGGGGGAGGTGCTATGCGTGAATTTTCTCCTACTTTAATCGCGCTGCTCGTTCCACCCGTATTTGAAAAAAATGGCAAGTAAATTCACTGTAAAATATCTTTTAGAAAAGCCGTAAACCTACTCATGGGAAGAATGAGCATGTTTCGATAATTGTAACATATTTATAGAGCCTTATTACGTAAGCACTCGATAAAATCTCCAACCAATTAGATCTTTAAGTTGCTCGGTGCGATAAGAAAGTTTCCATCAAAAACGCAGCCTATTTTATTTAGATCGGAGTGAAAGTGTTAAATGCTGTATCGACGGTTGATTTTTTGCCGCTTTCAATAAAGGCCAAGTATCATGAACAGTTCGTAGAGCTGCCTATATAAGCCATCGAGATTATTTCTCTTACTTGGGATAGAGAATACAAAGTTGAAAACAAAAAGAGCGGAGATAAAAAAATGATGGCTGCATTGAGTTGCACTTGAATAATACAGTCCTTTTAACATTAAGTATTTTATCTAATCTCCAAGGAGGTAACTTGCACGAGCGGTACATATTTTGTTTTCTTTGCAGAGAGAATCACTTCGTATGAGCTACAGCGACTCCGCAGCATCTAATACTCGCCTCGCACTATGAATCAGTGCATCAACGAAGGGGACACAGCGATTGAACGGTTTATTCATACTCGTGTTTCAATTAGGCCTAATTCAAAGGCATGCATCTGTTTTGACAAATTAAACGATACGGGCACAAAAGCAGGCAGCTTTAAAGGAGGTTGAGGCCCGCATTCTATACCAACGGTTTTTTCAAGGTTGTTCCGCCATTCAAAGTATACAAAAAGAAAAACGATGAGGCAATTTGAAGTTTGCGCACGGTTTATTTATTGAATTCGCTGCATATGCAGACGGTTGAGAAAGGACAAATTACAGAGGCCTTTATAGCAAATAAATTCGTAAAAGGTGCGATAAAACTGTACCAGCTGTTGAAAAAGCACTTCGAAACCTCTATAAATAATAACAACTGAAAATTTAATTTCCGGAGATTTAAAACTTCGATTCACAAGAGTTTCAGCAAATACGCTTTTGCGAAGCATTTGCAAATTACGCCAATATTGAATGACCCGTATCGAGAAGTAAGATCACTTATTTTTAATCTATTATGCAGCGAGGTAAATCTTATGAAAGCGAGTGGCTCTTAAAAGAAAATTTCCAAGTTTCTACAACCAGATAAACACACGATGCCAAACCAAACCTGAGGAAACGATATTTACGCTCTTATAATATTGCCCGCTTTATCCTTTACAGCTTCTCAGCTCCGGAGCTTTACATGACACGACCATTCGCACGATGCAAGGGTTAGAAAATTCTCGGACGAAGATAATAGAACTCGGCTATTATCGCTTTTCCCACAAACAGCACATTTCAAAACATTAATTCAATTCGTAAAATAGTTTACGAAATACCAGCTGCGTTATCGTTATTCGAAGTAATCCGATCAAATACTTTACGCCGTGAAATAAAGCACGAATAACTTTCATTACCCACAGGACATCACGTAACTGAATAGTGGTGACAACTCCCCTACGGCAGAATTTCCTGTTAGCGTAACGCCCGATTCAGTATCTACCTATAAATTGGCGACTGGCAGATTGCGAATACGCGCCACGGACCATACGCCAACTCCTTCACCGAGGTCAAAGGAGCATTCTAGAATGTTCCCGAACTAAGAAATTTAACGACTCATCCTACTACATTCGCAATGACCACAGCATGCGATTTGACATGACGCACGGCTAAAAACACGTCGTAAATTTAAATCTGCTTCCGATAGAAGAATTGAAAGACTCCAATTCTGATTAAGCATAAGGAGAGTTACGGTGAGCACCCGTAAAAGGAAAAGTTGGAGGAAAAAGCTGTGAACATTCCATGACGTGACTTGGAAGTAAATCCACGAACAATCCAGAATTACTAGTCCATTTTCGGCGCTCTAACAGCCAAGGGCGTCGGAAGATAGCGAGTTATTTTGGTACGACCGTTAGACGCGGAACAAGTTGCATGGAAGTGGCAAACGTACACCAACGGTTGGAATAAGTTTTGCGGTTAAATCCGTTCAAAATAGGGAACGAATAGTTAATACTGGTATACCGAGAGCACACAAAATGACATGAAGGTCAGACGTTTGAGAGAGCTTACCAAATTTGAAATTCATTTTCAAATTATAGATAAAATAAGATTAGATAATTCAAAGGCGACTTTAAATAAATGAATCCTTAGTAAACGAAAACGAGTTTTACTTGGCAGTGAGTGCGATTTCAATATACAATTTGCTCCACATAAACCCTAGAAGGGCCGAAAACATTTTCTCAAAACTTTTTAACAACCAACTTTCAAATAATTTACTTGCCATCAATAATGACAGGAAAATAAAAAATACGAATATGATAAGGCTAATAGACGTTCTTATAATTTTAATTGCATAGAAAGGATGTTCCTAACCTTCCCAAAATGACGATTTTTCAATTATTACCTATTCATGTAGGAAGCAGCAGGCAGTTAGGCTTGCAGTAGTAATATCCTTCCCAAATTTGAAAAGCAAAAACAGTGCCTGAACAAAATGTCTTTCTAAATAACTAAAATGGCTTCTACATGTTCACTATATTTCCACCTTACGTTAGTATCAGAAACAATCCTGTTAATTTACTGTCCTAGGTTATTTTCTGAACCTTATTAGCTTTTATTTCAGCATCCACTATTACATACCACTTTTGTTACATACGTAGACAGCTTCCCCCAACTTTAGAAAATTAACATAACACCATGGGTTCTTGTTAAACTATTAAGGAGTGTAAATAGTCTTTTACTTCTTTTTATACACTTGAAAATTTCTTATTCCATTACCCCAATGGAATTCCAGTATTACTTAAGCAAGTAAACAGTACTTCAATGTCCAAGACACTAGCTTGCCAATGAATAGTGATATCAACTCATCCTCTTCCAAGCTACAACAATTAGGATTCCCAAACATGTACATCATTTACTCTTATTAAAATAAACGAATTTTAAATCATTGACCAGAAAACATCCAAGTCTTAGTTTACACAATGTTCAAATACTTGCCTAGCCAAGCATTTGCATGCTCTCAGCATGAACATACTGTTAAAACATGCTCTTTAAAATATACAACTTTTCATTAGTTCATTTTTACATTCATTCTTACACATAACCAGGTGATGTACCAGAACACGAAAAATGTGTTAATAAACAATAAGACATGGCTGTATTTAAAAAATAGTTAACTACAGATAACAATTTTATTAAATTGTGTAAATGAGGCAGTTATCTCGTCCCCCTCTTCTCTCTGTATTCGTGACTGTTTTTTACAATGCATACAAACAATAGCTACATAATCAGCCAGAACTAGAAAGGTTAAAGATCTACTGCATCTCCAAAACTTGACAATGACGCAATTCTACTCACAAAAGGTCCAACTACCCACAACATGTTGTCTACAGCTAATTTTAGAGCATGCACATATGCCTTTAGAATAACTAATATTAACTATTGCAAAACATTATAGCATTTACACAAAGCAGTAACTATTACAATTTTAAATTTTTGTCAACAAATCAATCTAAATTAAAAGTTCTACCAGTAACAGGTGTAGCTGTAAAAATTGGCCAAATCTATACGGTTATAAACTCCCGACTATAAAAAATTCAAGGGTCGACATAAATCTGAGCCAACACAGCCACTGTTTCAATGTTAGTAAGGAAAATGCCTCATCGTCATTGTTTGTGAATGACACGCCAAATGTTCACGACAATTAATTCTGCAATAGTAATGAAATCCAAAAAAATTAGCAACACCAATGCATGAGGCACTTTCGTAAAATCCCCTCAATCCTGCAGCCAAGGAATTTGTTTTATAATATTGATTAGGGAAAGATATCAGTACAAGAGTAAATAACTTTTTTGACACATTTTTCTTGGAGTTAAAATATCATAGATATTACCGAAAGTAACAGCGCACCAGATGAAAATTTGACACAATTCTTTCCATAGCTTTCCTTATTTGCAAACAAACACTCTAACCACTCAAGTACGGTGCCTATCTCAAAGCACACTTTTGTTTGGTAACATCGTCATCTTGAACTGCTATTTCTCACAGCATCCACTTCTTCATCAAGTGACAAAACCTGTTGCATCACCACTCTAACAACCACTTACAGAATTGACAATCTCAGTTATTCATCAAGACTGACAGAAATGCTCAAATACTGCCTTATTTTATGGGAGTAATTTTATTTAAAACACCACAAATACACATATTTCAATGGGGTAGCAGTTGGATCTGTGCTTGTCGACTAAGTGAATTTCACTCTTCTTATCAAAAATATGAAATTTCTCCTTCAATGATATAGTGTAGTGCATAAATTATAGTAAGAAGCATTACTAAAGGAGCATTTGATCATTCAGCCAATTCAAGGAAGGAGTCTTGGCTAAAACACAAGATTAAAGCAAGCACAAAAACCCAATCACATCCATATTCCATAGAATTATGCAAAATAATATACAATTAAATTGAAGACAGTATTACACACTTTTTACTGTTACTTCTCCACTTTTTTTTAATCGCTACCAAGATAAAACCACTTTCTGTGGGTTTACATTAGACCTAACAATTTTAGCAATTAATCCAATCTAACTTTATAGTTGGAAATAAAAAGATGTTAAAAAGAGTAGGCTGATCATAACAAGGAATGCATTATGAATTCACAAATATAAGATTTTCAAACCTTCAAGGTTAAAAAAAATTACAGATTTACAAATTTTTAAACACTATGTAGCTAATTACAGGTGACAAAAATGATGAATCGATAAAAATCTTGTACTTTTAATATATATATATTTTATGTATGTATATTTCGCTTTTATATATAATTACTTGTTCACTTCTGTGTGATTTGAAAATGCATTTCGATTGGTGAGACAGGCTTTTTTTAACATGTTCTACTCTCCGTCAGAAGATGTACCTCATCTAACATTTCAGCGACCTTTTCTGCGGTCTAGCGGTACACACCCCACTCCTCCTGTCCACTCGGGCAATACATACACACACCTAAAAACATATCCCGCTACACCGTCATTCATTTATTTCCCCCCTTCCTACTGAGATGAGAAAAACAAACACACTTTATTTTTGCACACATACCTGGACGAATCACAACACAGTGCTTTGAAGTGAAAAAAATGTTGGTTATGAACCCTCAACGACCTCCCGTTTCCCACTCAAAACACACGCACAACTCTTCTCCTTTCTTAAGATCCAAGAGAGCCCACCTCACCACAAGATCTTCAAAGTTGAGTTGAGATCATGACAGTCACCAAACACTCTTGAATTTTATCAACTCTGCGAGAAAAAACAGCTCGACTGTAGCTGGGGTGGCAGATTGGAAGGGAAAAAAGAGACAGATGTCTGAAAGTGAACCACGGAAAAGGTACTTTGAGGGCAAGCACTCGAAGGAATGAGTTCTCTATTGTTGCAAACCAAGCAAAAGTTAGAAAGGAAACCTCTTTTTAATTCTAGGACGTTGTACATGAGCGAAAGAATGATTTTCCAAAGTGCGTTCAAACTAAACAATTTCATTTGGAGCTGCGTTCAAAGGATTCTCAATTTTTACAATTAAAGGTAACTTACTTATTAGAAACAACTTTCTTCTAGGATAACGAGACAAGGAGTTTACTCTTTTAGACCTAGTACATTCCCTGATACAACCATCAATTAAGAGTGCTTCACACTCGAGGAATAAGTACACTACGACTCATCTGAAACATATCAATTGCCAAAATTCAAGAAACAAAAAAGAACCAAATAATTTTCTGTAAAAGAAAAATCAGGCCTCAACCTAACACGGAAGCAGCCCACAACTGTGCGTCTCTTGTTACTTAACACCTTCTACTGAATCTTGTTTCAAAATTCTTTTTCCTCCCATTCCCTTTCTGTACAGCTCCTAAGGGATTGATGACTTGGTCGTCGAGGATCTGTCGAGAGAGGCATTATACATTGTAATGGACTCATAAAGCATATCAGCTTAGAAATAATTGTGCTGCCACCACAGATTTTAAGAAACTTTAGAGAAATCGCTTGAAAAATACTTGACTTGCAGCAATTTACAAACTTACAATTATCTACAGCTGGTTCAATATTCCAACAACTAAATTCAGTCAACATTTTTATGTACTCTAACGTCAGTTAAACAATACACACAACCAGAGACTAGATATGTTAACTAAGAATTAGTTCAGCTGCTTAATTTTCAAAGAACACCAGCCAATCTATAAACCATTCATAAAAGAATTCAGTCCTTAAACTCAACGACAAGTTTCTATGGGCACTTCAATTTCATACAACGATAACCATAGCACAATAGGAAAAATTAATGATATGATAAATGACTTAAGTCGCCCATCTCAATATTCTCTACATTAACTCTAAATTAAGCAAATCATTCATTTTACAAAAGGAGGTAAGATGAATATTACGATCTGATTATGAAACTTTTTTACTTGAAGAGCCACAAAACTTAGTTAAAATAACCTGTTAAAGCCATTTGGGCTTGATATGGAAATTATTCATTTTCTTATTAAAGAAATACTTACTCAGAAAGACAAATACACGAAAAAGTAATTTTCAGCAGATAAAAAAAATATATTCAACTACCACATCAAATGCACATATCTTCAAAAATCCAACCAAACACAATTCTCATTCCAGACAAGCACAAGAGAACATACAAAGAAAATCATTTTAAGGGTGAAAGTCCAGACAATAACGTTCAGTTTTTAACAAAAACTGTTGGCGGGAAATAAATAAAAATTCTGCTTGACAGTTGTACGTTCTCGTAAGTAGTAACATATAAAAGCTTCTTATACACCTGAACAAAAATACAGCGACAGAATTGGCTTCAAGAATACCTAATTCATCAACTTAAATGGAATACAATTTTATTGAACCAAAATATAATACAGAAAATTTTTAACTGATTTAATGCCAGTATTTAAGGCCAAAAATTAATTAGATGGCTAATTTTAGTAATCCATTAGCAAATATGTAATTTTCAAATTCTAACATCTTTCACGGTGCAAATAGAAAGATATCAGAAATACCAATTCCTTAAGTTCCAATACTGAAACTTGTGACGAAGAATAAAACATCAATGGAAATCAAGGAAATAAAAATCTTAAAAACATAGATGAAACAACGTTAGGGTACGGATGCTAAACCTCAATTCCACTTCATATTTAACACTCATAAAACGTTTTTTCCTTCAATTTTTATGAAATATGGATTCCAAACTCCCCAGAACTACAGTAACTCGGCTTCATCTTTAATAACATGCTGAATGCCATGACATAAGACAGGCTTTGTGACAAAAATCAGTTTATTCGAGACTTTCAAAGCTTTCAAGCAATCATTCACACACAAACAAATAGTGTTTACGGTCACTCTAAACTGGAAATGTAAAACTTGACGAGTTGCATTCTGTCCAAAAGTACCTTCCTGTGTACTCGATGGGATTCGCACTGGAGGTTTGAACCAACAAGATTCTATGGCCTGATAGTAAATAAACAAATGCTTCTTACTATATAAAAAATCAGGTACGCGAGGACTCCCAAGTGGTGTTTACTCAGCCTTCTTGTCTCCATCACCGTCAGCCACCACTGTTGCCTTCTCTACCTCCTCCTTGGAGTTCTCGCTGACTGCCGCTGGCAGCGGCTTCGTCACGGCCTCTGTCGTCGATTTTACAACGGGTTCTTCTGCTGGCGATACTTGATCGGGTTTGCTGGGCTCAACGTCCTTCGCTTCTTCCACTCCGTCCTTTTCCTTATTTACTTCTTCCTTGGCTGGGGAGGATTCATTTGCCGTAGCTGGAGCTTCTTTTTCGTCCTTTGCATCCGATTTTGGCTTCTAAAGAGAACAAAGATGTTAATTACTCACCAAACCTTTGTAAAGATTACTTACAAAATTCACGTACACACAGCTCCTACTTAAATTATATTGGCATACCTAACTTTGTACATGTAAAACAAATTATCACAGATGAAAATTTAACTAAAGGCTAACTCAGACGCAAATGATGCTCTCTCTATGCATCTTCATTACAGATAATAGCACCGCTGACTACCATACAATATGAATTACATAATCTTAGAATTGTCCACTTAAGTAAAGAACTATCTCTATAGAAAAATTGTGAAATATGACTGGATCAATATGTGCACCTAAGTACTTATTATTTTTGGCTAAATTAACAGAAACTTTACTTGATAATATAGAAATTTATCCACAAAATGAGTACTTTTAAAAGGATGGCATTCTAAGGTATTTTACCAATAAACATTTTTATAGATATTTCATTATAATAAAAGAATGTGATTCATTCAACTACAAAGATTCGTGATTAAAGTATTTCTTAAGAACCTAATTTTAATCCAAAAACTTGACAATAATGCAACTTCAAATGATTTCCTGAATAATTATAAAAATAGGTGCCTCTCTTAGACTTAAACACTTTACTTAGTTGAGCATGAAATAAATTTTCCTTTATTTGTTTTACATAATAAGAAAATTATGTTACTTCACTTTAGTTTGGGGAAGGAAATAACAATAACCTCGGCATAGTTTGAATGTTTAATGCATTATTTAGGACCAAATAAAATTTTTACCAACTACTTTCCCCAATTGCACCCATGCATTAAAAAAGCACATGGCCCATTCATTTCTCATTAGCATAGGATACATAAATGAGCAATTAAATATTCTTTTATATTTAAAACCTTGGCAAATTTGTAATGATTTAAATTTTTTCTTCAATGACTTTTATTAGTAAGGCCTTTAATAGAGACCTTAATTATAATAATAAAAGTTATTTAAGCAAAAAATTTAAATCATTACAAATTTGCCAAGGCTTCACATATAAAAGAATAATTAATTACTTATTTAAAGGTAATTGCAACCATTTTTGCAACTAAAAGCCAGTAAATTAAATATTAGCGACACTAATTGGCAGATTAATGAAATTTGAATGTTTATCTAATACACCACTCCATTGTTATAATTAACAAGAAAGTTACACCAAGGGCAATGATCTTTATATGATAATTTTCACATGGATAATTGGAGAAAAAGAGAATACCTCTTATAAGCCATACCCAGTAACAATCAATACTCATTAATCTTTATCATTTCCTAAATTCAAAATATAAATGCACAAAAGAAACTCCAATACATTCATATAAAAGGTGAATGACTGAAAATAATACTAATATATACCTCAGATGAGTTTTCTTCCACTTTCTCCTCTTCTGACTTGGCAGATGTGTCCTTATTGGCATCTGTTGAATCGCTGGCTGCCTCATCTACATCCATCTTCTCCTCCTCTTTCTTCTCTTCCTTCTTCACCACCTCATCCTCTGCACCCTCCTCCTCTTCCGTTCCTCCTCCACTCTCCTTATTTTCATTCACTCCATCCTCGGGGGCACTGTCTTCGTTTTTGGCGGCGTCCTTCTTTGGACGTCCTCTCCTTGAACCTCCTGAAATTGATCAGACATTGCATTAACTCTCACTTACAACAAGGCAACACTGAATAAATTAAATAAATACTTCATTAAACAAAGATTAAATAAATTTCTTTGTGATCTAACGTCGTCTGGAAATAAATAAGTAAAGAAAACATTGATAAATCATGTAGATAATATGCAAAAATATCTCCAAATACAATAAGAAAAGATTGAAATCCAAGTAAATAATTTTAATTTTAAGATAAACTCAATTTATAAGCAATCATTTGAGAATAAATATTGAATGTGACTGACTTAACAACAGATATGCTTTATTTATTATTTAGGACAACTTTATATATACTTTAAGTGTTAATATTCTTAAACAATACAGAAAAGGCATCAATCCAGCTGATATTTCAGACACAATACATATTCATACGCCGAGATAATAAGATTATCAAATAAAAGTTGCCATGATATCTAGTAGGAACACCAATACAATTTTAATTCATATAACTTGATAATAATACTAATGGCGGGAAAACGGTTCAGAAATTATACTTGAGAATTTCTTCACACATATTAGGTAACACATGCGCGAACATACAACCAAATCGAAAATAATTAATTAGCTGCAGTAGCAAATGATGGATTAATAAAGAATTAACTAAGAAATCGTAAAATTGATTTGAAAAGCTTTAACTATTATATAGCATTCAAGAAAATACTTTATCATTAACAGTATCCGAGATGTAAATAAACACCGGCAATTACTGGTTGAGGAGTAAGTGTAACGGCGGTCAATGAAGTTGAACATCATCCGCAGTATCTAACAAAGTACTCACCTCTACCTCCGGCTCCCGCTGACCCAGCCGTTGATCTGCGTTCCCTTTTAACTGGAGGTGGTGGAGTAGGAGGCACGCCTCGCGTCGAAGAACGAGTTCTTCTTCTACCTTCCATTTCTCCTGATTCGTCCTGTAATAGACACGAAAATAAAAGTTAGAATATATTTTCCGGTTCAATTCAATCATGTATAAGTATATCAAAGAACATCATACCTTGAGCAGTCCTTCGCTTTCCTGAATTCTCTGTATACTCGATACTCGTTTGGATGTTGCTCTACGATTCCTCTTTCCATCTTCTGGTTTTTCTTCATCGACCTGATATTATTAATGAAAATATATGTAAAATGGATAGAAAGTTTAACTTGCACAGAATGGTTCTAATGTATTGTGTTAACTAAGTACCTGATTAACTGTTTCTCCTTTACCAGGTGCCTTAGGTTCCTGGTTGTTTACATTTTCCGTAGAATCCTATTATAAATAAACGAAAATAAAATATCTATTAGCTACACCACTTATTTCCCAGTAAAATCTGCAAACACTGACTATAAAATCTGAAAGAACGGTAAAAAATGCATTTCTTCAAGTTGGCGCGTCTTCTGTAGTTGCACACACCCCCGCTAGGTGGTTATCGATATACCAAACGGAACCATAACGCCATTGAATACCGAAGATCTAAATTTTAAAATAAACTCACTGATGCTACTCAAATTTCTACACGTCAACTACATACACATCGCATTCCAAAATCTTTTAACAATCACAAGATATTAAAATTAAACCGAAGGCAGCATCACTTCACTGGGAAGAATTGTCAACAATTGGGTGCGTATCTCTTATTTCGCACGTATCACGTTGACCAAGCATGGTTTTAATTCTTGCGCTCTTTTCAGTAAAATAAATTAATCTTACCTTTCCCGTGACCTCCATGGTAACATCCTTCTTCACTTCAGCCTTATTTTCTGACATTTTGCGTTGTACGTGCACAGACAAAGGGAGAACCACACTCCTAACCCGACTCCCGGCGACTTATGTTTGGAACACTAGGGAAGATGGCGGTTAGCGTGGGTCACGTGACTTCTGACTTGAACTTGAAAATCTAAGTACTTGCGGCATCTGTAGGTAAGCTGCCGTACTAAAATTGGCGGCGTAACCATTCTTAGCGCAAGTTAAGTCGAGAAATCCTTTAGTAAAACGAAATTTTCCTGTGAGAAGTGACAGAGTTTAACATACCGGTTTTTATCTCTATTACCTCTTATAGAAGATAACATTAATAAGGTGTAAGTTCTGTAAGAAATCAATTCATGAAACCTTAAGCGTTTTCTTTAAATCCCTTCTTACGTAATTCAAATGGAATATTACCGGTGATGCCGGTAAAAGCCTATAATTGGTCGCTTTATTAAAGCTTTATTACACGAAATGTGACACTTATATATCGGGCAACAGCTCTGAATATATCTTTGATTAAATTATGAAGTCTGCGAGCGCTCCAAATGAAATTCGTATGTAATTCCTGAAGACAACGTTCCTAATAGTTTGGTGTCGAAATTATTATTTTTAAAAAGGATTAAAATTAAAGAAACTAATGATTTGCCTTTTATTTTGATGCTGTTACTTTTATATCTCTATTGGATTGAGAAAGGGATGAAGTAAGACATTTATAACACCGCAATGTCTTAGGGAAGCATTCTCAAGAGAAATCACCCATATTCATAATAACGGCATCTACTGTGAGACTACTAAATTTTCTATCAATTTCACTTTTACCTCTGAATGTTGTCAAATTTACAGCAATATAATCATCCAGGAAACGAAAATAGACCTTACACGCCTCAAATACGGATTACCCTCCGGGGCGTAAAAAGTCAATCCAAGAATTGTTATAGATAAACTAAGAACCGTAAAAATATTTGCATTAGTCATTTATATTTTCATGGCTATATCCCATAGCAATGATCATGAATTAATTTTCAGATAGATCAGCATTTTATTCCTGTATTTGATTAAAGTCCGTGGAGGAAGGCGTACAAAGAGTAAAAGTACAGTTCAATATCTTTTATTGTTATTCATTTGAAGCCATAACTATATCTATCACTTTTGCCTTTAACGTAAACTTTTTCTATTTCGCCAATCTTTCGGAAAAGTTGTTTGACAGCAGTTGCAGTTATGCTGTTAAGAAGAAGAGGAATTTGGCTCAAGTACATTTTTTGTTACCACACTTAGAATTATATTAAATGACGAAAATTCCTTTTGAAAAACAAATATTGAGAATAATTGCCATCTGGTGTAATATCGTAACCACTTCACCCTTTTTTCGTCGTAGCTGAATGGATTGCAACTTTTTCGTAAAACGAACTATACATTACATAGCCTGACAATTTAATAACTTATTCATATTTTAGATTGAGCCCTGCTTTGAATTTCAGCAATAAAGCAAGCTTTTGAGGGATATTAGGACTTACTTAGGAGGGATAGGAAGGCAATAAGAGCAAAATTAAATATCACCCTTATGGAAGCAATTCAGCCTCCGTGGACGAAAGCTTTCAAAGATATTCATACTTTTGTAATTTTATTGTGAATATCCGATCACGGATCCTCACAATAATTCTCTTTCCACTTTGTCTTTCCCTAAGGCCGCAGTTCATAATTGCTAATTTCTTTTCAAAGAACACCGCTGTTATTTAAATAGGTTTATTTTTAATACTATAATCGGAAACCGAGAATAGAACCGAATTATTTTTCTCTGAGGTTTTCTCTTTGGTTAAGAGAAAAAGTTAAGTTCCGGCACAGTTCCAACCTCGCTCTTATTCTCAGTCATTCTTACCCAGGTCCCCTTCGTTCCGAGCTTAAAATCCTTTTAAATTGTATTATAGTTACCTTATTTAAATTTCATTCTCTCGGCAAATTTCAGGCGAAAACTTTTGGTATCAAATAAATAAAAATATCTCACTTTCCCCCTACGTGACATCCAAAATTTGAACGCGTCTTAGTTTCCAAGTGGACGTTTTACCTCTTATCGTGTATACTGTACGTCTTACTGTGAATGCCTTTCCGCATAGTATAAAGATACATATGATTCGAATAAATAGCTGAACGCAAAACCGCAGAATATGGCGTCATTGATCAAGAAACATTTAATTCGACTTCTCAAAATTGAAACGAAAGTGTTTCATTGACTTAGTCGACTTTCTTTGCAAAATTCGGCTGTATAAATTTAAAAATCAAGCTTATAATCCGTAACTTTGTGGATCTCCATTACAGGAATGAAAGGATAATAATTCAGTACGTGTTCCAAGAAATTTGTATTTCAGCTACGTGTTTCAGCGCATAGAGTCATCATCAGGCCTTAAAAAGAGTTTCATTTTTTTTAATTTAGTACGTATTGACGACTGTGAGTTGAAAAATGTCACTCAATTAAATATTTCGCGGAAATTGTTTTGAACAATTGTCCTTCCATTCCTTTAATTATTTTGTTTTGACAAGAAATCCTTTCTTTTAAGATGGAATCAGTTTATATCAATTATATCACATGATTTTGACTAAATTAATTTTATTGGATACATTTATATATTTTGTCATCTGTTTATTTATAATGGGATTAGTGAATCTTTTTTCATCACAAGACCATGTACCATCAAGCCGCATAAAAAAACAATCAAGCCATTTTGGGTGATTGAATTGAACATCGAAATTGTACTAAGGAAAATGATTCTAATTGTCCACTTAAACTTATGGAGAATATTTCCATTTTATTTTTACTTGAAGTAATAAAAGAGATTAGGGAACAAAGTATATTTTAAGTTATTAAAGTTAAATTAGCATTAAGAAGTGGTGGTATAGCCGCAATGGACGACCGCTAAGACCGCATGTTCCCCACCTCTGATAAGATAAATTCTGTTCTCAATGAAATCTCTTGAGAGTGTGATGACAAATATAAAGCAAAAGATATAATTCATCTTACACTCACATCTCACACAGATGTAAACAGCCAGAAGTAATTAGGTCTTACAATTCAAATGATTGTTCCCTTTAGGTCAAAAATACTTCGTTTGCAGGAAGAAGTAATGCCTCTATATTTATGCGAGTAAAAGTTGCTTCCATTCTGCAAGCATATTGATAATACAAATATCAAGTCGACATCATATCGAGAAGGTCCTCAAAAGAAAAAAAAGGGACTGAGAATATTCTTAAAAATCAACACAATTTTTTTTAAATAGGGGATATTTTCACCCCCCTGGCGACAAACTACCGCTTATTTGGTGTCACATTCATAGAAAGAAAGAACAGCGTGTTTTCCGTGACCTTTATGATTTTGTATTCCCTATCCTAGCGGGATGCAACTTATAATATTCTCGTAATGTAACATAAATTATTTGAAATCCCCGCCATACGTTTCAAATAGTAGAGACACCTAATGTCGAACCCAGGATCGTTTGGAAGATGTGAATACATATAACGCCCTGGTAGAAATAAAACTTTTTTGATTCAAATTTTGAAACGAAATCATACCAGGAAGGTCTAATATTGAGACTCCGTTATTCCCATCTGAAATGCATAGCGTAATGTAGGCTTTATGGGATCGAACCAAGGACCATCAGGGAAACTTTAAGCAGTGCATATGAAATTTAACTATGATCTCTATTCACATGCCTAGTTTTTAGTTTCCATGTTATCGGGAAAGGGTTAAAAAAAAATCTTAAAAATCGTAGTAATTTCTAATTTTAGAGACGCCTGGTGTCGAACCAAGGACCTATTGGCAGCTATGAACACACATTATGACTTGTTAGGACTTGATCTTATTTAATGCAAAGTTTGAAGTCTATATCATGACAGGAAGTACCTAAAATTGGTTTCCGTTTTCTCCATAAGAAATATGCATCGAGGAATGTTAATGGCTCTCTGGGATCGAACCAAGGACCATCATCGGAACATTCAACAGCGTACATAAAATATATCCATGGTCTCTATCCACATGCCGAGTTTCAAGTTTCCATCAAACCGGGAAAGTGTTCAAAAAAATCTTTAAAATCGCCGCAATGCATTTTAAATAGCGGAATCCCTGACCTAGCATCGAACAAAGGATAATCCTCGACAATGACTTTATTGTTTTCGTCGGATATTCAGGGCTTCTAGGGATCCCTCGAATTTCAATGATTTTTATGATCTTTTATGATAATTTATTATATTTTCGAATTTTTACGAGCTATTCCCTGTTACTCATATTGGCGTAGGTGCATCAGAGCGGGAAGGTTGAATATTGGCGAAAATACGATATTTACATAGACAAGGTGCATGTGTTCCAATGATTTGGAATCATTTGAATTGACAGCCTGACACGTTACTGATATGTCTGTAAACTTAAAAAAAAAATTCTTTATATCGAAGATTTTTTTATACCTTATTGAGGCACATTAAACAGAATGATACTCTATAGCACCGATAGCACCATAAGAGGAACAGTAGAAGTAGGGATTGCAATATCGGACCAAAATGTCAATACCGGTATTCGGTATTTTTAGATCTTAATACCGGAATACCGGTTTTAATACCGGTAGTAGGAATTTTAGTAAAAGAAAGAAAACAGGTGTTTCTTTGTTTTATTTGCCAGTTTTATTAGAGAGAGTAAATATCACGAAAAATCATTTGTAACTTATAAATTATAACAGTATATAAATAATCACAAAAAGTAAAGGAAAAAGGAATCTATTATGTATATACATAATTCACAAAAAAGTGTAAATCACTATTCAGTCTGTTGAACTAATACAAATTTTTGAAATGTGATCTAAAAAAAGAATGCATCAATTGCGCTGTCATTGAGCCTGGAACGTAATTTTGTGCAAAAATTAGCAGTTGTCGAAAACGCTCTTTCAGCATCTACCTACACTGGTTGGTGGTATTGTTAGCAATGCGCGATATACTTTTTCCAAGTATTTACCTCTAAATCCCTCATCTTCAAATAAATCGATATCTCGTCGGATGGATTGGGATATATCTGATTTCTGTATTGTATTTTGGTTTGTTGAAATTTTTTTTTGATATCGCCAATTCTAATTTCTGCTCAAGAGACAATTCCTTTTCACTATCTACATTAGTGTCATCATCATCTTCGATAACTGTGCCGAATTCTTCTGAATGTTGATAGGTTTGTAGGTAAAATGTTTTAAGAAAATTTAGTATAAACTTGATCAAATTTAATTTGGTTAGTCTCTTTTCTTCTTTTCATTTTTACTTTTAAGATCATTATAATTATGTAAATACCGTAAAACATTTTATATTTCGGTATGCCTTTCTTCTGTGCGATTTTTCAATGTAATATATAACTCTTCAGATAGTGATGTTCTTTAAGTGACAGCAACATGAAATTTATTGTTGCGTTGGCTGTTGATAAATTAGAATCCCTCACATGTATTCACAGTGTAATTAATTTCTCCCGTTAGAGGGACATAAAAATAAAAACGTATACTATTTTGCTATGTTGGCTACACCTGAACATATAGTGGAGACAATTTAAAACATTTATTGTAAATACCGAAGAAACGGTATTTAAACTTGTGAATACCGATATTACAAAATTGAACAAATGGCTCAAATACCGGTACTCGGTAACCCGGTATTGCAATCCCTAAGTAGAAGGTTAGAAGCATGTAGAAGCTCTACAAAGCTACTGATGTCAAAAAAATTAGGAATCGTTGCCCCCAGAAGAGGAAGTCCTTGCGCGGTTTTTATACATACTTATGCTTCTAAATTGTGTTTCGCGAGCCTCATGCGGCTTCTCAGTAAACTGATTTATTCAGTAATGTTTTCTCAGAAATTATTACACATAAGCACGATGCTTTTGGGGTAGTGATTTTCCAAAATCCCCGCAGGTAGGAATGTGTTGAAATAATCCAATCAAACCCATTTTGTAAGGATTCGCAAAAGATTTATTTTTCTACATAAAATAATGATTATCAAACGTTTATTAAGAGTACTCTTTTGAGAATTACCAAAACCATCCTAAAGAAAAGGCATGAATGGGTGGGATGGATCATGAGGCATGGATCTGCAGAAGTGTCGAAGGACTTCGGTACGCTAGTGTTAATAAGAGCAAAATATTACTGAAAACCTCTGAATGAAACAGGTGGAGGTGTTAATTGAAACCTTTCGAAAGTCATTAATTGTAAAAGTTTACCAAACCGTTGATACCTCTCCGATCCTTTTTCATTCCATTGAGAAAAATGTTTCCGAAAATAATCTTGAAAATCCTTTTTCTTACGTTATGACTCAGAGATCTCTCGCGGTACGATCGAGATGTTTTGTTCGACCTAATTATCCTATTTTCTTTGAGAAATAAAGGATGCGGGTTACTTCTGCCAGAGTTAATAATGGCTTTATTGTTTATTAAATTCGTCTTAAAATTTAAGAACATGATTCTATGATAAAAATCACTAATTATAAACTCGAACCTTTTAGAAAAACTTTTTTAGCGCGAAAGCAGATTGGATCCTCAACCATTAGACATCTAACGCTTTGGAAAGAGGATGACGAAGAAAGACGAGCAGTCCTTCTCCTTTCCTCAGGCTCGAACTTTATAATATTTTTGAGAAGAATAAAGAATTTCAAAAGCGACACTTACAGTGAAAAGGCATTATGATTATAACATACTATTCCACAGAATGATCAATGTGCGCCCGATTTCTCAAGTATTATCTTTCATTGTCAGTTTCCTGAACCGGTCACTCATTAAACATTGTGGATTCTTGAAAAAATCCTAAATGTAACGTATCCAGCATAATATGATCGGTATACTTCAGAGAGTCTAAAATATTCCAAGTCAATAATGCTGACAAATAATTATGCAGTCGGTAATAAGGAGTAAATTCCGTGATGACGCATGCCAAGAAAGAGCCAAATTTTACAGAAAAAGAAGAGGGAGAATTTGAATGATGAACTTTCGATCAACAATGGCTGATAGTGAATATTGAGGGGCTGGATATGATCACTAGCTTTAAATCAACCGCGACTGCTGTGACTTGCAAGCATTATGTACTAATACAGACCGCTTTTTTCATGAGCGCCTAATTCTATAGAGTGATTGAAGTTATCACCATTCTGTCTGAAGTCAAAATTTCATCAAAATATACTGATCACGGAGGGTTGTCGGTGACGACCGAAAGGAAAGGAAGCTATGTTTTGAAAGCCATAAATACTTCAGTTGAAGGGGAGGGGTGAGCCAACTGAAAAAGAAGAAAGGAAGAAGGTATATAGGATGCAAAAGGTTAGGGGTTGACAGGGCATTCAGTGAATGGAAGTTCAACGTGGTGTTTGAAAACGACATTCGTTGGAAGAGAGACTAACTTTCTTACCCAGCTCGGAATTTTATATGTGGCCAATAAATTCGTTGCAGATCAAATCAAATACGTATGCTTTATGGTGATAAGTTCTCAAAGATGACTCTCATGCTGCTATTACTGTGCCTGAGAAGTAAGTGGATGCATGAAACGCATTCGTTTCCCCGACAGTGATAGCACACAATATTCTCAGAGGTCAAAAGCTACAATATATGTCGGTCGATGGCTCGTTAGTTACTTTTCCTCGAAGTGGGATAACCACGCCATCATTAGCTGAACCCAAGTCGCCCGAAGCCGATACAATTTTATGGCATCTGAGGATTTGTTTAGCATTTTGTGGAGGCAAATACTTCAAGACGAGCAGTTAGCACCATTGGCTATCCAGTTGGCGCGCGATTGTTGAATATCCTTCGCACCATAAAAAACCCGGCAATTGTTATCGGATCCCATTCTTGCAATGGTAAACCAAAAGAAATTCTAAAAGACTGTCACCAAAAATCAGTGGAAGAGATGTTCTTATGTAGACCGCTCATGGAATGATGCAGTAAGGCGTGGGATGTTTTATGATCTGTTAACTAAATAAAACGTACGGTTTAGGTGCGTAATCTCGTGGGGTAACTCAAAGAGATCGTTAGGACCGTTAGGACCACAGATATAATAAAATTCATCACATTTCTTTCAGTTGTTAGAATATTACACAAATTTTCGAGAGTTTTATATCATTGGTTAACCCGAGAAACGATTACCCAACGATGGTTTCCCCATGTGCCACGTGTTCGACGACAGAATATCCTAATTTTTCCACAAGAAATTATTCCAATAGGTACTATTTGAATAGTAATTTAATGCGCTCCTCATTATGACAGCTATAAGAAAGACTCGGGAAGTTGTCATACAGCATCATTATTTCTACCAAATGTGTCCTTAATAGTCGATAGTATTCAACTAAAACAATCTTCCATTAAAAATATTATAAGAGGCTTGCACGTAAATTCTTTATATATTCGCAGCTTTTTCTTTCTTTCATATATTTAAATTAGACTTATTAGCAGGTACTTGAGTTAAAAGGAAGAAGATCTTTGATCCCATCATCAAGAATTATTTTCGATCTATATTCGTAAACTTTGATGGAATGCGTAGGCATTCTTTGAAATTATACGTTTTTCGTAAAATATTCACTTAACACTAAATAAATAATTAATAATATTAAACTATGAATGTACTGGGGAAGATAGGGCGACAGATTGGTAAATATAACTGACTTTCCATTTTGTTAAGAGCATTTCAGAGTATTGTAAAATTAACATAGGATAATTGGACCATTACTTCAGGCTAAAATTAAAAAAGGTGGGTATTGTGAGCTATTATGTCAATGGTCTCCTGGATCGCCTACCTTCATGACGATAAAATACGTCCACGATGATATGATTACGGCTACAAAATACGCGAATAAAGCATGCTCAAGACGATTGCACAAAAATATTTGTTTTTTCGTGCCTTTTACCGTTCCATATGATAAATTCTTTGAAGCTAAAATATATTTCATAGCTTAACATAAAAAATCGGATTCTGACTGATAGAATGAATGGATTTTCTTGCGCCACATACTTTCTCTCCATTTTTATTTGTTTATAATTTTTTATCTTCAATTGTTGCCATCTCTTTGTCAGAAACGTTATGAAAAGAACATTCATCGATATTTATTTTAGGCGATACCGCTGGTTATAAATATTCTCTTTTTTATTTTACTTACAGTTTTTAATTTTCGTTTTCTTCTATTTTCCGTATCTGATCTCAATTTGAAACGTAAAATATCAATAGAATGAACTTTAAATGTTATAAATATTTGTATCAGTTAAGATTTTTTTACGTATATTTGCACTGAAAGAAGAACGAACTATTACATACCTTAATGCATTAAATCTCTCTCGAGTAACTCTTAATATTTCTGGTAATTTCTACTGTGAGACACGTAGCTGTAATCGCATTTTGATGTGCGGAATATTGCCCTTTTTTATTTTGGCCATAGATGGGGGAACATGTGTATTTCGTGTGCTACTGCAGGAATTCTTCTCGGGTTTCCAACCGGGTCATGGATAGGTCCAACGTTTCGGCTGTTGGCTTCCAGAAGATTACTGTGGAGTCAGCAGCCGTAACGGCTTGGAAACCCGAGAAGCATTCCTGTGGCAGATACTCCGGAAAAGCACGAAATCTTTTAACTATTGTCTTGTATGTCGACCAAGTTCACGAGGTTGCTACTATTTTTTTAATTCTGAAAAACACTTTAAACGAGTAATTCCAAGGAACGGTAGAGAAAGTATCTTCTTTAAATGAAATACCTAGGAAACCCATCAAAATAATTCCACATTTTCCATCAGCGTACGGTCCTTGTGTATAAATAAAGTAGATAGAAATATGTGTCCCAAAGTGTGGATGTTTAGATTAGAGAGGAACTTGCACCGGAACAGCAAAGGTGGCCGAAAATGCCTATCAGGAACCCTGAAAAAATTTGCATTATAAATATTTACGGGATGTATAATAGTTCATGTACTCTTAATCCTGTAAATAAATAATTATTATTTATCTTTTAACAGTTGCTTAAACAGGTATTATCTCTAAGGAAGATATATGTATGTTAGTAGTGAACTGCCATTTCAATAGTAAAGCGTTTTGTAGATTTTGGCAATGGCGCTAAAAAGTAACCCAGAGACCAATTAATCAGAGTGATATAGAAAATGTGTGTTGGAATATCAGCAAAGGGCAACTTAGAGAATGCCCACCATAGTAATAGGCGACAATGCCCTTACCAGCGGACTTATATTCCACCAGTGACGTAGAGAACAATAACAAGAGAAAGGCAAATATAGCTTGTTATCATAACGAATTTTTGATTTATTGATCAGAAATTATATAATTAATGATTAGAAATGTTCCAGCTGCTACAGCCTAATTTATGGAATATTTCATTTGTCACTTGACGCAAGAAAAATATTATCTTAAGTTTACTTTTACCTCTCAGTTCTTAGTTGTGGGAAAATGAAAGCTACTGAAATATGATGTTGCATAATGAAATACATTTAGAATTTAATTGTGCAACACTGCGAAAAGTGTTATAGATCGGGTCTTTGATCTGCGCATACGTAAATGTTTTCCACTCAGAATTCGAGCAAATTGAGGAAGGTAAAGGCAAACGCCTTCATTCCTCAACACGTTCTATTCCCTCCCCAAAGTTTTTGGGTGAGTTTGAGGTGGTTTGAGGAACCAACCATCCTTTGAATCAATTTAGATTTGTTATTATAACGTAAGACACCAAGAATATGTATCGATATTCACAGTTAAGTCTGTTTCTTAAAATCCAAACATATTTCAGTAATTTATTTACTGCTTATATAACAAGGAAACAACAGTTGTTAATCTTATCAATAAATAGATTAAAATCGGCAATAATTAAATATCCGATGGGAAAATGGACTGCAAACGTAGTTTCTATCACTTTTTATTGTAAGTATGTAATTCAAGACTCCACATTCACTCGTCTAAGATATTACAGAGTATCATAGAACTAGTAATGTCAGTGAATAATTGCAAGTCAGAATTTCCTAATGGTGTAAGATATTTGAATATATATTTTGGGAGTAAAATGTCTTGGCGTTTTTGTGACTCGCACTATCCCCATAGAGGTGCCCGAAGCACAAGGTAAGCATATTGTAAATCCAGTAAAAGGGAAGGGAAAATTGCTATTTTCATTTAGGTACAGCAAAGGTTACGATTTCTGTGTTTGTTTAGAGAAGAGTAGTACCATTTGTATGTACGTTAATAAATTGCCTTGGAATGTTTCACAATTGATTTAAATAGCTAATTATGGCTGATATGGTTTACCATCTCCATTGCAACTGTTGTATTGGTATACTATCAATAGCTCACCATCACCAAGTAAAGATATAAATAATGCAACACTAGAGATATGATCCATATGAAAGGCTGAAATTAGATGCTAAATATGACGTAAATAGAATTTCTCTTTTGGAATGGATATTTAGAATCAAGTTTTAACGTGAAAATTGGTTCCTATTACAAAACATTTTTTGCGTGTGAGAGCGTATAGCATTTGTTCATAGATTTAGAGTTATTTATCTTCTATGAAGATAAAAAGACTTTAATCAAGCGATACATCGCATAAAAGGTGTAAAATATTCAGATTAATCAAGACTGAAGAATCTGAGAATGCATCTAAATGTTAAGAGCCTGTTAATAAAATAAGCCGATATATTAACATTCATCAAAACCCCTGTATGCTCTTATATTTGTCGAACTCGTTGATAAAATAATACGACCGAAAATATGGATCTGGTAACTAGAGGATGGATCTGGTAAAAATGCATTATTATTAATGCCACTAAAAAGTCGGAAAAGGATGGAAAAATAAATGACATTATGAAGAGAAATGCCAATATTAACCAATCATTACCGTAAGCAGAAATTAAAATTTTCGTGATCTAGACATAAACATTTAATGGAGAAATACATACATAGAAATAGATGCCATGCGCATGTAACATGAAAACTACGAGTAAAATATTATTGATGAAAATTTTATCTCTCGTGTGAGTTTGATTACAAATAGTCCAACTTTTTTATTATAACCCTTTTAGTATGAACTTAAATGGAATGATTATTGGTGGAAGTGAAGGTCTATGGAAATGGTTGTGTCAATGATCGTCTTTCAGCGGCTCAAAGGCATCGCGTTCTGTGACATGAGAGTGGTAACTACAAAATAGATACCTAAGAAAAGTCGAGACAAGTAAAAGATTTCCGCAGATTCATATCAATCTAGAACACGTACGTGGAGACTGCAGATGGCAATGATAGTAGGTTGGCGTAATGTAATTTTTGAAACTTGCAACTGGTTACGCTGAATGATAAATCCATGTTACTCAGCTTTGATTGGGGGTCCTTGGAAGAGGTATCAATTGGGTATAAATAAGCAACTAAAGTTGAGTTTGGGATTAAGTGGAAATGTAAGACCTTCTCAATGACGCATTGGGTTCTCTAAAACGAAAACTACATTGTTTAATTAACGATTTTTTACTGTCCAATTTTCCTTTCCTTTATTTCTTTTGTTTCCGTTTTTATGTATTTTTAAATTATTTTATTTATATGTACTTTTTATTCATCTATTATTAATTTTTTTATCAAATCACATGTAATTGCATTTTTGGTACCTGTTTGTGATGAATAAATTATTATCATTATTATTATGTAAGGAAAATGGTAACATAATAATGCATATAAACCGACGATGCTATCGCTTGAGAGTTAGTAACTTTTTCCTTGGAATTCTACTATCTCCTCAACCTGCCACATGGCGTTTGGTGGAAGGATTCAAAGCTATCTTCCAATTGTGTTTGTTATTTTAGCTTTCAATTTCGAACAATGAATAATTGCAGCTAAAAAGAAATATGACCTGTGTCTCCGAGAGCCATCTCCGCTGTGACGACCAATCTAAAAGAGACAATTACTCCGTCTTCTCAAAAATCGCGTATTGATGTTTTTAAAATTTCGTTCTTAGCGCTCTTTCTTCATGTCGTCATTGCCACATCTTCCAAAGTTTTGCTTATTCCGGAGCCATGGCTTTCAAACTTCCTAAATTGCTTAATGAATCGTATGGAGTGTAATCAGGGACGCAACCAAGGGGAGGCCCCCTCTTCATATTTGCTGAACCCCCTTTTGGCCAACTTCTATCCCTGTCTCTCTCAATCAGCGGGACGCTGAGACTGACGGACCCGACGGACCAGCATGGCGGGCCTTAGCAGGTTGATGGATTCAGGCCTTAAGCAGGTTGATATTGTTTTATTTCATTCGTTTGGCTTTTTATTTTTCTATTTTTTTGGCTTAACGAAAAATCTTCCAATTGTTTCACTATCAACTTGTAAAACGAACATTGCACATTCGTGAGACGTGTTTGTCTTGAAGGTACGGAAAGTGAGAAAATGAGTTAGGAAACGCTGCTCTAGCGTACATCGAATCCGCACGTATGTGTCTTAAATCTTCACTTTAGATTTTGGTGATTTACCTTTATGGAAATTCCTCTTCTATTCCCTCCAAATATAGTTACATTCATAGCCCAATATTTATTTGGGATTATTTGATATTAACCCATGTGCCGTATGTCCTGTTACCCCCTCGATTTTCGCTAGCCCTCTACGCAGGCCCGTTCTTATAATTTTGGGGGCCCTACGCAACATTGTATGGGGCCCTGTAGACCCCAGTGCCAGGCTGCTCCTCTATAATAATTCAACAGAATACATATTTTAATTATATAACGTTAAAATATCATAATATGGTACGGAAATTGAATTTATTATGCTTTTAATATTTTATTTATTTAATAAAAATTATAATTATTAAAATGTTTCATATCCTTTTTGTGGCTTGGCGGCGGGGCCCCTAAGTTGACGGGGCCCTACGCTTATTAAAATGTTTCATATCCTTTTTGTGGCTTGGCGGCGGGGCCCCTAAGTTGACGGGGCCCTACGCGACCGCGTATGCGTAAAAACGGCCCTGCCTCTACGCCCCTCTTCCACGGAAAATTCTCAAATATAATAAAATAAGTAAAGAAATAATTTCTTTCCGCGGATTCAGTAACTCATCATTATAACTTATACAATATTTATCGCAATATTCCCAGAAAATTCGATCATCCACAATGGTTTGTGATAAAAGATGAGAATCTACGAAAAAGGTTGTTTAAGATGGTCTGAGAAAATCCCGTTCTGCCGTAATGAAGGGTAGGATGTCTGAAACAAAATTCACAAAAAACGCTTGCTAAGTCTAACAAATAGGTTCCAGAAATATTTTTCCCATGGGCCCGTTTTTAGTTTCCGTGGACCCCTAGCCTGACTGATTATAATTGTTCCTGTTATAAAGCAACATTTGATTATATTATCTCTTAAAAGGGGATTTTTGGCTTCTAAATGCGCTAAAAACTCTCAAAAACTAAAAAAAATCTTGCTAAGACATGGACCTACTGTAAATCTACGTTGATCTACAGACCACTTTGGGAAACTATGGTCTAACACCTAAGAAAATATAGGAAGCATCCCTGGTCTATAGGAGGAGTATTTGATATTATATTTGGAGTAAAATTAAAAACGATAATATGACTGAATTTGGCTAAAAAAATGAGGAAGAGAAATGTGATTTCGATTACTAATAACTGGTAAATGTTTGTATAAATTACGGGAAAAAAACTATACAAAGAAAATGCGAAAGAGTGCAGAAACTCTACGATGAACGTGTGATGAAGAAGATTAAGGTATATTCACAACGGAGTTCCCAAAATAAGATGTATCCTTAACCAAAGAGACTTCACCTATTAAATGTGAGCAATACCGCACGGTATGTATACCAGTCTCACGACTCAAAAATTCTTAATACCATTACTTTGATCAGGTAAGGAAGATGACTGAAGAGCAACTCAATGAAAACCAATATTAAGTTTAAGGGTCTCAAGAATACGTAGAAAGATTCGATTAAGGGATTAAACTGACCCAAATAAATTCTACAAAAGTTGATGAAGCATTTATGACCTATGTTGATACTGATAAAGATTTATGGCAAAACATAATGGGATAAAACTTTGCAGAATATTAGTTGAAGTAGAAATTGGCCAAAAATGAAGAAACACAATCGGGCGGATGGACCACAAAGAAGAGAAAGACGGGAAAAGAAGCGGAGATTACAAGGCTGGAGCTACGATCGCAAAAATGGGTGAGGTTTTGCTTTCACCTCGTCTATTCAATTTATATTATATTCTAAAAGTGCTACTTGGAACTTCCCAAGGATTAATGATTCTGGGCAGTAATGTTACAGCTAATGGGAGGGGCAAAAAACGAATATTTAACTGCGTGGAAGATGAAGAGGTACATACCTAACGACAAAAACTGTTAGACGAAGCCGCGGGATAAGATAGCTCAAAGCCTAAGTGTGGTAGTTCTAATGTACTGCAATGAAATATGGAGTATCGCAGCTGAGAGAAGAATGTTGGTAGCTTTAGAGCTACGGTGTAGTATGAGGAAATCGAAAATTCTTTGAAAAAGTGAGATCTCCAACATTGCTAATAATTTGAGGAACAGAGTAAACTAGGGAAGAATTTGATATTGAATAGATATGAAAGGATTAAATATCTCTTACACAGCAGAAACAGGCTTGGTTCCATTACAGAATTCACATTCATAAAATATGGTACACTTGCTGCAAAAGATACACAAACCCTGCCCTAGATGTTAAGCTACGCTTGCTTAGTACTAAAAACTGTTCAATATAATGAGGCAGTGTTAGATGGGAAACTTCAACTTCTAAGATGAATTAGAATACCTAAATTATAATCGAAACTGGAGTTTTGAGACAGCAAAAAACTATCAAATTATATATTAATATTTTAAAGATATTTTTCATCAAAATTTTCAAAAAAACTTTAATTTTTTTAATTAAGCCAGTCAAAATTTATTTTAATATAAACTTTTCGGCTATTCTAAGTAATAAACTTTAGATTTGTACAAAAGAAAACACTAACACAACTAGCGCTCATCAGAAGTAGTAGTCTTGCTTATATTTACCCTTCAGTAACATAATAATTATTCCCAAGGCGGCATTACATTTGCCAAAGATGGCAAACATTATGGTCCTACTGCTCTTAGCTAAAGAGGTAACAGATACCCGATATATCCAACTGAAGTCTGTAATTTCTCTAATTTAAAAACTGAAACTTTTAAAAACTAAAGTTAGATTAAAGATTAATTTCTGCTACGCCAAGAAAATTACCATCCCTCTTTTCATCAATGGCAGAGCATACAACTAAAATACAGGATTGATAATGACATTGAAGCACTAGTACTAAAATTAAAACAAAAACAATACCTGTTGACAATGGCTTTGATGTAGGCTCAAGAGATAGTATGTACTTAGACAGTCCCGCAAGAATTTAATAACTTATATTTAATAGTAACTAGAAGTAGTGACCAAGTCAAAAGAGAAAAAATTGATGATGAAACCTCTATTTGAATAAAAAAATTCTCTTTTTGTTTTGTACAATATTTTAGACTGCTTCCAAATTACATACCCTAAAATTGCAAAAATTTAAAATTACATTCCTTATATTAATTATAAAGCTACGTTACAGCATTGCTGCAGTGATGTAGATGTTTCAGAGGTACATCTCATCATCAAGTATCTAAAGAATGGTACTTATATACAGTCATTCCTGTTATTTTCACTGCAATACCTTAGCGAAAATTGTCATCCTTGATAATCATCACAGACAATAATAATATCACCCTATCCTTTCTCATCTTACTACTATGCAACTGGTGGGTTTACTGAAAAATTAATTTAAACATTCAATTTAACCTGCAAAAATTAATAAAGTTAGACATGAGAGAAGACTCAGTATATTAGAATTGACAATGATGAAAGAAACATTTTTAATAAATACATGGCACAACAGCAGATGAACGAAAACTGCGACATATGTCTTTGAATAATGCTGAATTATAAGAAAAGTATTGCTTCAAAATATTGCATTGTATGGTTTGTTAATATATAATCAATAAGAGATTCTAGAGAAACAAGCTTAACTAACCTACGAATGAGGAAGATGTTACTCGAGAGTTTGCTAGTAAGTTGATTGACATGGTGAGACCAGTCGAGATCATCCCTAATATATAGTCCAAGGGATTTGACAGTATCTGAGCTAGTGATGTTACTGTTATTTATTTTAAGCAGAGGAGTAGTATTCAAAGGAGAAATTTTTGTATGAAATTGAAGAAACACAGTTTTATTATCATTTAAGTGGAGATTATTGACACTGCACCATTTGGCCATGGATTCAACTGATTTTCTAGCATTGAAATAGAGGTCATTCAGTGTTTTTGAACAGCTGATGGTGGAAGTATCATCAGCATAGAGTACAATATTTGTGTTTGAAAAGGCACTTGGTGGATCATTGATAAATATTATAAACAATAAGGGGCCAAGAACAGATCCTTGGGGAATAATATCTATCATTCTTATATGCTGATAAATATATGGATAAATTTATGCGGATTTTGACCTCATATGTTTGTTTTTTTCTAATAAATAAAACAATAAGGTACCGTATTTGACGGCATATAAGACGCACCTTTTTTCCTAAATAATGTCTCGAAAAATTTCCCTGCGTCTTATATGTGAAGGTTCAACCTCCACAGGTTAACTTTCAATACTGAATGCTATTTTTAGCCTAGATGGTCTATACTACCTATTTCATAATTACATTCAATTGTGTTAATATTTGGCTTTTACGAAACGTGACAACTAAAAGAAAGTACATTTTAAGTTATTGTGGTACCGCGCTTTCTCACGGACTATTAAAATTTTTGAGGGTGCGTCTTATTTGCCGGTTCATCTTATATGCCATTAAATTATTAATAAATGTTTCCTTGTTGCTTTCATCATATTTATCATAAATTACCGCTGCATTAGAGCCTCCATGATTCAATGTGTTGCTACTATTGAGTTTAACTCACAAGCTAGAGACTTATTGCGTAAATGAATAAAACAAATATATACATTGATTAAAATATTAGGTGAAAGCAATGAAGCAACACAAAAATATGAGTTCCTTTTGTTTGTACAGGGATTACAAGTTTTTAAATGAGAATGTTTTGAACACACAGGTTAGATTTTTCTTCAAATAATGCGGTTACTACATTCATCATATTTAAAAAATTATTTAATGGGTATATACAATTTTGAAAAGTTACTATGAAAATTACAATATACAATAGCTGGTTCAGAAATTAGTAACTTTAATGAAAAGCACCGATTTAGATAGTGACATTATGAAAAATTTTATTGCTTTCATTTTTACAAGATAAATTTCTTGAAATTGAGAAGTTCATTTGGAGGGTATATCCCTTAGGGAAACGATTCTCAGATTTATATAACTGTGTTCTGCAAGGCTCTTTGTCTTCAGTAATGTAAAGAAGTTTAGATAAACAACTACAAAGAATTTTATTGCCATTATGTTAAAAGCGAATCGTGCCCAAAGATATTTCAATAAAGCTTCGAAAACTTATTTCAAGATTCTACATAAAGGTGAGTTTATCTCTAAATTTTAAGCGAATGCTTCATAATTGATTTCAGCTCTTGAATTTCTGATACATAAATAGATAAACTTAAAGTCCTGTATAAGAGTTATTCATTTAATGAAATATGGTAAGGAAATTTCATCTTAGATAATAGAATAGAATACTAAAGTTTCTAGAGGGAATATTCATGATTATAATATATCTTGCATTTTACACCAAGAATAAATGTTAAAATACAATCATTTGAGGTATGTGTATTTTAATAACAAGAAATAGCTTAAACAACTCTTGAAAGACATTTCAACTATCATTTGTACCTTTGTTCTCAGTTATGGTTTAACAAAAAAACTTGAATATGTGTACCCTTAAAATATAAAAAGAAGGTGAACTAAGGGTAATGCATAACAATTATAAAGACAAGTCACATGACATTTAAAATGATAAAATAATTTCCATCATCCAAGAGAAACAGCTAAAAATATACACATAAAAAAATAAATTGAAAACAAATATCCAATTCCAACAAAACAGTTGATAAACTTTGCAAACGAGTGCTAACTCAGATAACAATAGTAGAATAGTATAAATGGTTCTCACTTTTTATGATTTTGAGCCTTTCACTTTTATGAAAATAGTATGGCCTTGTGTTCTCAGACCCTCCTATACAGAGAGACCAATATGAGCTTTGAGATTTATTCAGTTAACTTTCAATGGTGACTCGTTAATTGCATTAGGAATCTGGCTCTAAGTTGCTTTAATGATAATAGTAACTGAGGAGAATAGTTGGCCCACTGGTTTTCATATTGGACGGCTGTCATTCCAAAGAATAGACGCAAATATTCAAAGCTTGGAAGCAGCTTGGATCAGCATCTTCTGCATATCCAAAAGTGACTGATCAATAGCTTTTGCAAATTTGTGAGAACTTGATTCGATACTTCCTCTCCATGCAGATATTGAAAAATGGATACTGAAAATTTTACACAAAAACACATGTTAATAATATTTAATCAGTATTTCAATTTATTTGAAAATGCTTCATTTTTCATTACAATTACCTTTTAGAGCATATGTTATAAAAACACCCATAACCATCCAAACACATAGGAGCCACACAGCCACCCATTGGGGTGTAACCAACCAAACTTGTAGAAAGCATGAAATTTCCACCACCACCACTGCAACAAAGGTTAACACTTGAAATGAAATCCTATTCAGATTTAAGGGACTCTTCACAAAACTTTACTTAAGTTTTCAAAGTAAATTTTTTAAAGTTTATAGAACACCAATGAAGAAATATGATAATGAATATCTATTAGAAGTTATGAATTGAACACTTAGATATGTTTTCTTAAGGTAATATAATGTTTAACTCATCATTTAGTTACTTTAATTACTAAATTTTAATTATAACTGAGATAAAAATATACAAAAGTAAAACAATGATAAAATATTCCATTTGCAGGTGATTAACATTTTACAGCTACATTAATTATATGTAGGTACATATAAAATAAATATGAGTAGTTTGAGATGAAAGCAGAATTTACCTTCCACAAATGTTAGAACAGTGTTTTTACAAAACGAGGAAATTCTTTTACTGCATAGTGTGATTTATACAACAGATATCATTAAAAAAAGAAATATTTTAATTAACTTCTGGGAAGAAGATAAAACAGCTGGTGTCCTCTATAATGAGGATCATCACTAAAAAATATTATCATGATTAAAACATAACTTTGTAGAAAGAGTTATTTTCCATAATACTTGAATTAATAATCAACTACACAAGCAGGAAATATTTTCTTGCAAATGAAGATGACAGCATGTTTGTGAAACAGGGCCTACATTTAAATTCTGCTCAGAAATATCAAGCCTAAAATAAGAAAATCTTTTTTTAATTTTCTTGGGTAATATATATCCAATGGTGTGTATGTTTGATCTTTATGTATCTCTGAATTAAGTTAATAAGATCTTATATTTTTTAACACATACAAAAATATTAAAGTTATGCAATGCAAGTAAATGCATAATTTTGATAATTGTAAAATATCAAGCATCAGTTTGTAGTGGACAAAATAAAATAGCCCTTGTGATTTCTTTACCTATTGAAAATACTTGATACCACAAGCTGATTCTACCTACCCAATTTACATTTAAGTATAATGAAAATAAAAATGTAGAAGAAAATTTAGATTTATTTCTACTCAAATTTAATTAAATCTCTAAATTCAATAAATTTTGCAAAAATAAATGTAGATAATAAGACTGGTGAAGGTAGGTAAAGAGAATTCTTTTTCATGCTTCACTAGTATAGCCCTTTATCGGTGAAGTCCTCTTAAGCTCTCATAACTTGTCAGAATGTGCTTCACCGAGGTAACAGTGACAACGAACACACACAACCATTCCCTGATCAGAAATATCTGATCAGCCAGGATTCGAACCCAGGGCCTTGGGGTAGGAACGACAGCTTAGATGGAATGGTGGAAGGCCACCAAGGCCAGTAAAGAAATTATAGATAATATAAATATCTAGAATAGAGTAGTCAATAGATCACTTACCTATGATATAGAATATATCTTACCTTTTATGCCATGCAGGATGCTTGAATATCTCAGGTAATTCTAAACCACTTTCCATTGCAATGCACTGCAGTCCAAAGAGATGACGATCACAGCCAGCATTTATCTTTCCTTGGTTCATAAGCAAATTGTGTTTACTTATTGCTTTCTTCAGGAGTTCCTTTCTTTTGGCATCCTATAAAATTAAAATCTTTCACTATGTTTGGAGCACCAAAAATAAATCAAAGCATAGATTTTTGTTGAAATATAACCCTCCATTGTCCACATTATTCTAGATATCACTGCATAAATACTTCATTAATTGAAATTGAAACTGATAAGCTGATTCTTGCAGTTCAGTCTCCTTTTTTAGACTATTTAATATGTACATTGCAAAGTAGTAAGGGCTAAAGATTTATAATTTTACAATTTGATATACTACTTTGTAATATTATAAGATCAAAG
The DNA here is from genome assembly GCA_947579665.1 of Sympetrum striolatum. Classification (NCBI taxonomy): domain Eukaryota; kingdom Metazoa; phylum Arthropoda; class Insecta; order Odonata; family Libellulidae; genus Sympetrum; species Sympetrum striolatum. The sequence goes on from OX388350.1 coordinate 17,348,808, forward strand.
TAACTTTGTATTACTTAAGACAAGTTTGGGACTATAGAACTGCAAACATCAGCTATAAGGAAAATATTTGTACTTGGAGTTTGACATGAATCTGAATATTAATGCAGTACTGAAAATTTTTCCATTATTACTTACATTAGTTTGCAATAGAATCCAACATGAATATTAAAGCCACCAAAATAAACAAATTTTTGGATATTTTCTACATTGCTGTTATTATATAAGAAATACATATTGAATTGATCACTTTTTCTCAATAAATACAAGATAATCAGTGACTTTTGTCAATTAATCAAAGAAAAATACCACTTCCCCAGTAATATTTCATGCACCTGAGAAATTTTTAACCACACTCACTAAATGCATTTACATACTTACTGAAAAGTTATCATCTAGCATAGAATGTACCCAATTCATAGCTTCAACAGTACATGATCTTACAGTCTCAGTTCTCCCATTATAAAATATTCGGGTAGTTGCTGTTTCATATGTCGAAGCAGGTCTAGGAGACAACGAAGGTAATAAAATTAAGCGATTTTTTCATGACTTTTAGAATCAACTACAAATTAGCTCTAAGTAAAATAACTAATTGCCAGCAGAGGATGAGTATACAAAACACAAAATAATAATCTCTAAGATTAGAAATAGAGATTTTGATCATTTCAGTAAAAAATTTTATATTTAACACAATGCACTTTTGCAAGTCTTACTTTTTATGCAAGCGGTAATATGCAAGTTGAAGTGCCATCTGGACAAAAGAATCTGGATGGAGCTTCTGCTTTGAAATAAAGTCTTTCCCGTAGCGAAAAAAATTCTCCCGAGCAATTACCGGCGTATAGGTCTAAAGAAAAGAAAATTATGTCAATTAAAAATGTCCACCAAAGTATTTCATGATTTATAATTATGTTGACACAATATGGTGAAATCTTTGTTACCAGTAAATTTAGGACCAGAATATTTTTGTCATTTGGCACTTCAAAATTTTCAATACAAATTTCTTGATTGTAATTAACACGAAATCCATATTATTGTCCCTTACTTACAATTTGCTACATCATTTCTCTTTAGCTATGCAAAAAATTGAGTGATCTTAAAGCCATGTTCATTGAACACTTTTCATTCATTCAGATGATTTATTAGATTCATACAAAATTTACCTGAATGTGTTATATTGTATAGATAAATCATAATTAAGAGTTTAATGCTTTCTTTTTAAATATTTCACAACAAAGATTTTACCATGCTGGGTAGGGGGAAAACAACAAATACATCCCAAAATACAGACACAAAACATGCACTCCTAAAGGGCAAATGGGTGTTAAAGATGGAATGATTTGCATACGTCTTAATATGATGCTACGATTTAAGAATTAATTCGCAAAAAGCAACATTTAAAGTAAATTTTGTTACTCTTCCAAAACATAATGTACTTCTTGTAAATTCTCTAGAGGGTATTAAGAGTACTTTTTGGTTTTATTATTGTTAACTCAGGTGAACCCAACCCAGATTATTTTATTACTACAGTCAACTCAACTCCAAGGAAAGTAATAAGGTGACTTTGCGCAATAAAGTCATGCACCTAGTAAAATTCCCTAGGAAGAACAGACATGAAATAAACCTGACAAGACTGGCAATCGGGAGGTCCTGGTTTGAGTCTCGGTCTTGTCAGACTTTCTTCATGTCCGCTCTTCCTTGGGAATCAACATAACTCATTATAATATAACCTAACAATTAGGTCATAGTAAATTAAATTATGGGAGCTGATCAATTAGTGGAAGAGTAATTTAATTCCATCTTAATATTCAATTTTATAACTATCACAAAGAATCATTTGATTATTTTATATTGATTTATTAATATTACATTCCAAAAGGTTGAGATGGTCAAATTGCTTCAAAATACAATTAATTTACAAATATAAACAAAATGTGGGCAGATTAAGGAATTAATTTTTACCTTCATGATTTCCTTAGAAGCTTTTAAATAAATTAGCGATAAAATATTACGTTTCACATGAGTGTTAAAAATGTACAATTATGAAACGATATTTTGCTGTAAACTTCTACACGCATTGCTACAATTAAAGCTCTCCAACCAACATTTAATTTGAATTGGGATTTAGCAGCATATATTTTTGAAATAAATTAAGTCAACTTACTGAGTCTTGAGGTGTAGATTCAGCTGCCAACAACTCTTGATGAATGACAGAATCCGTGTCAAAATGTATCTCTTTTGGTGGTAAGAGATCTCTGATCTTCTTGGAGCCAATCCACTCGCCATTTGTTTCACTCATAGCCAAGTACACATAGTGAAAAGTTTGAATACTAACCATACCATCAAACTGTGCATGCTATAGAGACAAAGGGTAAGTCAAAGAAATATATTCCATAGTATTGTAAGACACATTATATTCAAGGCTGGGTACATGAATCCAATGAGAATAGAACTTACATCACAGAGAGTTCCAACAACGCTATTTTGGAAGAATATCATATTCAAACTCTTGTCAAGCCAACGGTTTTTCAAATCTCCATCGAGAGCATATTTGGTAACTGTCGATTCACTGTCCGCAGATTCCCTGTCTAATGCAACAGCAAACAAGGCGCTGTCTAGAAGATGAAGATTTTCTGCATTTCTCTTACTAAGAGCCTCCAACCATTGCCTATTCTACGATTAAAATGAATGAAATTACGTTTTGCTTCAAAGGACAATAATGTGACTTCATTTACAAAGTCCAAATAGTAAAACTAAACCTACTATCATGATAAAATATGAATTTTCATTGCTATATTTTCGATGTTAACAACTAAAAAATATTTCCACACTTGGGGTCAGTAGCCAATAGAGGTGAGCTAAGTTTACTTCATGACTTGAATCATAAGGTTTAATAGGGATAGATATATTAAATTATCTCTATGATTTGATTACAATAAATATGTATTACAATATCCATCATTGATGCAGAAAAAAATTTTTAAGTGTTTAGAAAACGATTTCTTTAAATGTTCAGGGAAATTAATGCAACAGATTGTCATCAACTTCTTTATTTTAAATTAAGTACCCATTTAAAAGCCATATTTCTCACCATCTGTCGTTATAATAAAGAGAATGAATGTTTCTGAAAACAAAAAATCATTGCCTCTTTTCTTAGTCATAGATTAAGAATTAAATATACAAAGAGATTGATATGGGATATTCATATTTATATGCATAATAACCAGATTACCCATAATTTAACATATCTATTTTTTAGTAAATGAATTTCTGTTGGCGATTTTTAAGTATTTTTTCTTTTCCATAAAAGCTGATTAATTCCTGAGATAGATCAAAACTTTTTTTTAACTGGATAAATTATTGAAAGCATCCAAATAATCATGAATACTGATTATATAAGAGACAAACAGGTAATAACTTTTATGAGACAGACTTGTTAAATTGATAGGTGATATACGTTAAAAGATAAGTAAAAAGATCTCTATGTAGTTATGCAAAAGAGCTGTCATAATTTACTAAGTGAGAGGCTTCCTTGTAAAATATTAAGCCATAATTTATTAGGTTATATAAAGTTATATTAAAGTTTGCATATTTAAACTAGCAATTAATATAAAGAAGAGCATTTACAAAGAATTTTAAGAAATTTAGGGAAACAATTTTCAACTAATATTACTAGATATAGAACTAAATCTGGAACTTGATTACAAGATATTGCATACAACTTTGTAGATAAAAATTAAAAATTTAGCAAATTGTGTGGGATAAGACTGCAAGCATAGGAAGTTATCATTGAAGAGAAGCAAGCATTGGTTATTCAGTTTCCACTAAATGGGGAGTGAAACATTAAGTTAGACCAGTATTACTCATTATTTAAGAGTATATACCAATTTTCAACACTAAATACAGTGCTTACAATAAGAGCATTGAAAGACTAGAGAATGATACTCAAGCATCAACTTTTATGGCCCAAATATACCTTTTAGAAAGTATTTGATGGGAGACATCTTCACCTTTGAAAGAATTATTCAATAAGGTTTTTTTAGCCACAGGAATGAATAGATACTTTAACAGAAATATCAATAGCAGCAAAGACACAGACAAGTTTGTACTCTGGAGTGCTAAAAGATAGAAAGATTGATTATTTAAAAATTCAAGAATGTGATTTGGAAAGATGAAATCTTAGCATTAAGATATATTTAAAACGAATGTATCGTGAATTGAGTTTTTCTTTCTACAAGAATCCAAAGATATTATATCAGCAGTGAATACCAGTATTGCAATTATTTTTTATTTATGATCCTTTAATTTTCTATTTTTTCAATTCTTTTCCATTCCAACTGCAAATAGGTTAAGAGTTACACTGACATGGAAAGGTTTCAATAATAAAGGATATAATATCAAATTAAAAAGACAGTGACTTGGACAAAGAGAAGGCTCTTAGAATGAAATATGTGTGAGAAAATCTGAGTTACCTTAGCCCACTGAGATCTGTGGCCACTAGTAAGAAGACCTATTCCAGAACCAGCACCTTTTTCCTCACAGAAACACAGGATCTGCCTAAAATGTGATTCCCATTCCAGGGGTGTAATGGGCAGTCCAGAAGAGTCTAATGTGTCAAAAACAAAAATTCTTCCATGCACAAGAACAATGACATGTGATGGACAAGGCCCCTCCTCTTCTAAAGATGCACATATGAGAAAATAAAACAATTAGAATTCAGAGAAAAACTGATACTAAAAACTAAACTAAATGTATTTAGAACAGAGTAAGATGTAAAAATAACTTAAATATTGTAAATCCAGAGCAATTTAGTCATTAAATCAAACATCAACCAAAATTTTTGTAAACTATCAGAAGAGCACAGCATACATGCTTTATTAAAAACTCATTATAACCTTTTTTCACAAATTATTACAAAAATCATACACAGTGTGCAAACCATTTTAATATACCTACAATTTCAGAATGAGAGTAAATTTATAATCCATTTTTGCTATTTTTTTGTTACTTTAGAATTATATTCTTGACAATAATGTGACTTAAGTATTAGACCATTTCATAGGTATTACAGTAACTTCACTTACCAGTCTTAAAATATGATTTCAAAGCATCTTGTGCGATACCAGGATGGCGTGTACTGTTAAATATATTCCGAAAACTTTTCATGGTGAAATATTGCTTTTCTGCATTTTGATTAGGCTTTAGCTTTTGTTCACGGATCAACTTCCAAAATTCCACCAAGTAATAACAGTAGAGGGCTGCATTCTGAGAAGTGAAAAGAATTGAAACATATGCAGTAGCTCCTTCCAGGATGAGATAAATGAGATGTAACCATACATGTAAATTAACATCATATTTTTTTACATCATGTTTAACAGTATGAAGATTTAAATTGCCTTCTTTAAGAGCAGAAAAGACAAAAAAATTACATTCTCGACTACAAGCACTCTTATCATTGAAATAAATACAAGACTTTATCTGTAATACAATAACACAACTATACACTGTAAATAAAATTTTCCCAACCCAATGGGGCAATCCTTTTTCAATATGGAACAATAATAATAAATAAAAGCAGCCAATCTTGGACAAATAATTAATCAAGTAAAAGGGAGGTACAAGGTAAAGCATGCAATATTTTCTTTGATTTAGGATAACACTGATGAAAGTTCAGGAGTTTTCATGGAATAAGGTATTTTATTAGCTCTATGATGTCCATGGCTATTACCAGAGTATTAAGATAAAGACTTAGTCTGGATGCATATCCAAATAAGTCTTGCTAGTAAACTAAACTAAGATGTGCAGTTCTTCTGAATGACAACAATGCAACTTAGCAGAAAATGTAAACTACAGACGGTTGGTATTTGTTAAATTTTAATTCTAAACGAGACTAGCTATGCAAACTACATAATGTATACAAAGGCTAAGAGTTGTGCCAACAAAACAAATTCAGCTAAGTAGTACTACTATCGAAACAGAATGAGCTAGACAAGGTAGCAAACTAAACAAAGACATCATTATGGACGAAATATTCAGACTTACTAGGAGTGATTTTTCATAGCTCAATGGTACAGGTGTATCTTCCCAATTACTGACTCCAGCCATGCTATAAAATGGTACAAGCGGTTCTCGAAGGCTGAGATAGGCGTATTTTTCCCACCATTCTTCCACCTACAAATGAATTTCAACATTGGTACAAATTCTACAAAATTAATCAATCGTCGTCAAAGAAGTAAACAAGTACCCAGTTTTGCTGTTTTTTGGATTTTAGAAGAAGTTTCTCATGCAACTCCTTTCCAATCCCGGAACCAAACTTTTTCACAACATTTTTAGCACTGGCTAATTCAGTTTCACTAACATGAGGCACAATGGAATCTAAATATTTTTCTAGTGTACTCTTTAAATCAGGAACAGGCAAGGCTGGCAAACTTTCATCAAATTCAAATGTCTTCTCACCATTACTAACGTAAGTGTCTTTCCGTAGGGTCATTATTGAAAACGCCTAATGATTTAACACGGTGGAAATGTCTCGTATTAATCTCACGTATTGGAGACTCAGTATTTCAACTTTGTATGCAAATTTTAGGAGAGTCACCTCAGCGTCAAGGAATGCTGATTCATCTTACAATGGACCTTTTAGGAAGTTAAACCTTGAACTGAAGGGGATTTAATCAAATGCGATTACATACGTAAATAGAAGGAATTCACGTTCAGTGTTATAAAAAAAATCAGTGTTAATCAAAATTGTAAATCAAGCCTCTACACATGCAACCACACAGCTGACTGAACTTAAGCTGTTTGGTAACAAGAAAGACGCAGCAATGGCAATTTTTGATTTACAAAGCCTGAGATAACGCTTTTTTCCCGTTATCTTTCTTCTTTAAATAATCCAAACGGAGTGCAGTAACAGGAATTGGGAGTTCTCTTCATGCAATGTTGCCGCTTCGATTAAGCTTTCACCATTCGTTGTGAAAAATCATAGAAGAAATATCGTACGAAACACAATAAATTCACTACTATTAATTCTCGAAGATATAATAAGTGCAATAAATACGTGATTTCGACGATTTGTACGCTGATTTGATTACATCCAAAGGTCAATACCGTCAATACGTTAAAAAATGGATTTACATAGACTCATGATTTGGAATTGAAGGAAATTTATAATGACTGGATATAATTCACAGTTCAAAATATGCCTATTATTACACTATACACTGATGATCATATACTCTAAAATATTGATGATCCTGAAATCTCATACCAGCTGAAACTATCATTAAATATTTAGCTTATTATATATAGAACGTGTACGGTAAAAGGTGATTATAACTAGTATAGAGATAATTAAAACACCAACGAAAACTGCGAATGATATGAATGATAGTAGTACGTGGAATTATCACCGTAGCGGTCGTAACCTTACTTATCGCTGGCGATTGATGATTGCGATAGCTTTACTAAATCAAGTGTTGTACATGATCTTGAGAGAAATTTCGCTAGATACTTTACACTAAACTCAAATCATAAATAGCATAATGCAAGCTGAAGATGCATCTGAAGAAATAGACGGAAATCTTATTCTTGCTGAGGCTCTAAAAAGCCAGGTAGGTTTGTTTACGTTCAGTTGGAAATGCTTGCTGGTTGCATTATGTGATATTAGAAATGCTGGTAAAATTTGAAATTTTACCGAAATGCTAATCCAAACATCCTATCCTCACTCTTCCCTTCAATATTTTAGGGGATCGAATATGTTTTCGGAATTGTCGGAATCCCAGTTATAGAACTCAGCGTTGCTATTCAACAAGTAGGAATTAAGTACATTGGAATGCGCAATGAACAATCAGCATGCTATGCAGCTCAAGCTGTGGGTTACTTAACTAAACGGCCAGGAGTTTGCTTGGTCGTTTCGGGTCCCGGTCTCCTGCATGTTATCGGTGGAATGGCCAATGCACAAGTTAATTGCTGGTAAGGCTGTGTGGATTTGGGGGTCAAGGCCTCTAAACACTTACAATCTCAAAATTATCTATTTCAGAAAACGTCATTGTCAACATGAATTCTGATAGATAACAAGTCATTTTTTTACCACATTGTAAAACTTACACATGATTTTCAGTTGCCAGAATTTTGAATTCTTAGCCTCCTACCATGGAACAATAAACCTTCTTCCATGTTTGATTGGGCAATATTGGAGAAATTCGATAGCAAATATAGGCATTTTCTTGTCCTTACCACAAGTGTAATCTTTAAGACTTACACAGAGTGTGGGACTTGTGTGATGACATTTACTACAAATATGCTCTAGAGGCTCAAGTAATTAACTGTATTCATAAAATGAGTATGATCTGGTATTTATTTCATTCCCATGACTTTACCAAACTCGATTCTCATTTGCATTTAATAAAAAATTCATTAATTTATGAAATTCTCAAATATTCTACAGGATATCTTTTGTGATAATTTCTTTTTCTTTAGCAATTCTGTCCATCAATTTAGGAAAATCCATATATAATCTTTAAATACTGTTAAAACTCTGGTACATTCAAACCAAACTATTTAGTTCAGACTTCTATTTGTTTTTATTTCCTTCTATTTTGGACTACCCCCTTAAAATTACTTCTTCTCCCAGACAGCCAACTGGGCTAAATGTTTGCTTTTGATGAAATCAGTCTTGGGATCAATTCCCAGTGGAGTCATATGTGCAAAAGGTCCTCGCCTGTCAAATTGGAATTGCAAAATTGAATTTTTTGATGATAAGCATGAAAATGCAATTTTAATTGAGTAGTCATTTAGTTACTATTGCTTATAAATTGAATTTCTAATGTGACTATATGTCATTGTTGGAAGGCCACTGCTTGTGATTGCTGGATCAGCTCCTGAAGACCATGAGGGAATTGGAGGTTTTCAAGAATATCCTCAAGTTGAGGCTTCACGACTCTATTGTAAATATGCAGCTCGGCCTCCCAATGCAAAACTCATTCCTACACATGTAGAGAAAGCAGTTAGGCTAGCCACTTATGGTAGACCAGGTAAAATAGCCAATGAATTATTTTATCTTTGTAATGTGGTATATTCCATTTAATTTACTTGTCTTCTTTTAATGAAAGGTGCCGCTTTCTTGGATTTTCCTGCCAATTTACTGACGCAGCCAGCTAAACGAGGAGAGATCTTGGTGTATCCTCCAGTTCCAAGTCCACCTATTTGTTATCCGGATCCAAACTCCGTGAAAGGGGCAGCTGCACTCATTATGAGTTCCAAACGTCCTCTTGCAATAATTGGGAAAGGTAAAATTACTCAATTATTTGTTTGCTTTTATCATCAAAATCTATAAAGGAAAGTATTGCTGATTGATGTGATAATGATCTTCTACATGAAAGTCTGATTTTAGTTAATAATCATCGTATAAAAATGATTACTCATGGATTCATGCTTTTGAATGAAAATAGTCAGTCTTTGTAAAAACAACTTGATTCACTATGTTACTCACCCTGTCAACCAATTGTATTCTATCAAAAAACATTGAAGAACTCTTTTGCTTACAATTTAGCTGTTAAATGACTGATATATTTTACAGTAGAATAGAAACCAGTTTAATAATTAAATTACATTATTCTGTAAACATGGCAATGATCTTAATAGTTGCATTTCATTTAGAATGGTATCCATCTTATTTTTAGACCGGTGAAGGTTAAGCACCTGTTTCATTTCCAATTTTATAAATGCAAAAAAATCATAAATCAAATAAGGAAAGAGTTGAGGTGATTTTGCACATAAGGGAATTTTCCTGGGTGCATGAAAATTCCCAAGGAAAAACGGACTTGAAAAAAGTTCCAGGCCCTGTCAGACTTTTTTCAAGTCCGGTTTTCCTTGGGAATTAGAAATCAACCTGGAGTCAAGTGTGATGGATCTATTTTAGTAGTTTCCTACCTATAAGTATCTGTAGGAAGATTTGGATATACATCTACACACTGTTTGAATTCTTTAATAAAGGTATGAGGGTATTGTTTGTTCAACTTTATTAGAAAAAGCTCTGTTTTTAACAATTAATACGTGCAAATTTTGCTTTCTGGTTAATAGCTATACTGCAACAAGTATTCTCTTTTTTATAAATCATCTATTAATTGTGTACTTTATTTGTACTGCAAATCCACTGTTTATATTCACTATTAATTTATTGGTGTTCTAATTAATCCAGGTGCTGCATATGCCCAAGCAGAAAATCAACTAAGGGATTTTGTTGACACGTTCCACATACCCGTTTTACCAACACCAATGGGCAAAGGTGTTATAAGTGACGAGAGTGATTTTTGTGTTTCTTCAGCAAGGACAATGGCCTTGTTAGAGGCAGATGTAATCATTCTTTTTGGAGCTCGTCTTAACTGGATGCTTCATTTTGGACGCCCACCAAGATTCAGGCCAGATGTTAAAATTATTCAGGTACTCGAAGAGGTCTTTCTATGATAAAAATGTAATTTTATAATGAACAGTTTTTAAATTTATAGTATGTTAATGTTAAAATTTTATTTATTGCTTGCGATCTAACAGTATTTTGGAAGTGAGAAATTGTGCATTGATAGTGTTTAACTGCTTTCTAACTTAAGAAGCACCAAATTGGATGTTTTTTTATGATCAGCTTCATTCATAAAATTAATGGTATATTTGTATTCATTATTTTATTGTGCAAATTAAGCACTTAGTATATCCAGATAATTGATGGCTCCTCTTTGTGAAGCTTTTCCCCATTAAAAGATAACATCAATTTTTATTGAGTTCTAGTCCTATATATATTAAGACAGAATCGGGTCCGTCCGTCTGTCCTCAAAAAAGAGATGTAACACTTTTAGCAAAATCTGAGTCTAAATTCAATCTCCCGCAACGATTTTTAGTGCGCTGGAGGCGGACGGCCTGCACGCACAGGCAAGCAAAAATTTAAATTTTTTGTTAGAGTTTAGAGGTGCAAAACAGGCGAAAAACTGAAAAAAATTGGGAAAATGAGGGCAGTGGGAGACGTTTTCTTTTGGGATGACGAACGCCGCTTATGTATCGCTTGCGCGTCATTTAACATAGTTAAGTCTTTATCAGTTGATCTCACTGCTGAGGGTGAGGTCCCGACTTCGGGGTCTCTGACATTATCTACTTTTTCGGAATCTTTGACGAAGGCCTCGAATACCTTTCGATGCTGCCCCATCAAACGTAAGGGAACTAACCTGCCTGCGGAGCAAGCAGTAGGCAACTGCTAGTATATATTAATTTTAATGGGTTAGCAGACATGAGTATCAGTTGTGGCTGGGAATCAAACCACAGATCTCCCACTTTTCAGGTGGATGCTCTTACACTATTGTGCTATCATGCTGGCTGTGAGCCAACGTCCGACAAGTTAATGCCTCCTCATAAATTTCACAAGAATCAAAATTTGAACTGTTCATGAGAGATGAATTGGTATATTGAGAGCATCCATCCCAAAAATGGGAGGTCCCTGATTCAATTCCTTCTATCGACGGACTTTTTCATGGCTGTTTGTTACTTAGGTTTATTCCAGGTTGCTTGCCTACAAGTGCCTAGTTCAATTTCCTTTCCATATTTGAAACCTCTATGAATATTTACAAACTGGAAAGATAACAACAAAGCAAATTGAATACTAACAAACAAAACAATAACAAAAAGCGATACAGGGAAGTAGTTGCCAGGACAGATAGCTATTTTTGGTAATTTTTACTGCAAAGTATTAGAGAAGCAAATAGCTCTCCAGATTAGAGAGGTATTTCAGTGTCTTACACCACCTGCCAGGCACCACTGGCGGATTGCAGGGTTTAAATGTAAATAACCATTGCTCTTTCTTAATAGAATAGCAATCAGTTCTTATTATTGAAGCAGCAATTTTAAATAGATATTGTAAACATGTTTCTTAACTTTTAATCAATTGTATGTATCTTCATCTCATGAATTTTGTGTATATTTTTACCTTCTCAGGTTGATATTTGCCCTGAAGAATTCCACAATAGCGTACCTTATGCATATGCTCTTTATGGTGATATTGGTGTTACTGCCAAACTTCTGACTTCAATATTTATAAGTAATACTTGGAAACTTACTTTGCTCAGTCCTTGGTGGAATCAGCTGCTGGAAAAACGCAAAAGCAATCGGAAGACAGTGGATGTGAGTATGCCAATGTAAAACTTACTTAGAGACAAACACTTGAGATAAAAATGCCATATTTTAATCTGGACAAAATATTTATGGTATCAGCTACATAGTGTGGTTTAAGCCCTTTCTGAATTTATGATTGAATTTAGAGGCTCAAATCAAGAGCTAATTCAGGAATTTATTAAATTAAGATAAAAAATCAAATGTATTAAATTATTCTGAGAAACTTTTCTTTAAGTTCCTCTGCTTGCAAATTATTGAATCCTGGAGTCCCCATCTTGTTTAGAAAGTTGTTCTGCTTGCAAGTGTTCTGAGCTAGATAAGCAAAATACACACATAAGTTTTGTCTCAAAAATTACATAAAACAAACTAGCTCTGTCTGCCAAGTGTCGTAAAGAAATTAAGAAAGAAATATCCTGTAAATTGGTGGAGAAAAATGCTTAAGAATTCCTTACCTCATTTAAGACTTTGGAGGATTTAAGATTTGGCAAAAAGAGCAAAATGTTTTTGTGAAACACAGTCATAATTGGGCTGCAGCAAAGTAAATGATGATTGTTTTACAGCAATGCAATACATTTTGGGAAATTTTTATGAGGCAAAAATGGATAGGTTCCATAATTTAAGGAAAGGGTTAAAGGTACTTTGCACATATGGGCGTGCACCCAGGAAAAATCCCAAGGAAAAACGACCCTGTCAGACTTTTTTAAAATCTGTTTTCCTTCCATATTTACGTTTGAAACAAGGAAGAAAATTATAATGAGTGTTTCTGGATAAGGTTTTTCTAATATTCAGGATGCTAGGATCAATATATGTATTGTATGTGTCAATTCTTTTGAGCCAAATTTTAGAAAAAAAGTCTTTAAATCTTTTGGGAACATCTCTTTGATCAGCCTTAGATTCATGAGTAGATACAGTGAATGTTCGCTGAATTTCTGAAAGCAAGTTTCGAAAATATTTTGTAACCTACACTGTTTTTTATATCTTATTCTTTCTATTGTAAGTAATTCTTGCATTTTTCAAACACCTTAATATTTTCCAGTTTTTGGATTGTATTTTCAATTAAAGGTAGCTGGATAATTAAAGATAATTAAATATATAAAATAATATTTATATTATTTTATATATTTTTATAATATAATAAAAAATAATTAAAATAATTAAAGATAATTGGTCTAACTCTCTACGTATAAAAGAATTGTAAATGATAAATTCAAATTTATCTTCTTTCAAGATACGAAATTTGACATTTACAGTGCTTTAAGGTTTATTAAAATTTTAAAACAATTTTCTGCTTCTGCCTCTTAGCAAAGATGACTTTTAGTTGTGTCTCTTATATTTCTTCAAACGCAAAATGAGAAAATTTCAAATTTATGGAACAAAATAAATATTTTCTCAAACCATTCCAACAGCTTTTTTGTATTTAGAAAATATAAATTTCTTCAAGCATTGCCTAATATGTTGAAGTATGGAATTGAAGTGATTTTTTGCAAGTATGAATATTGATAAAACTTTTGTTAGAACATCATCTTAATCTATACTTATAATAAATCTGTGTTACTTAATATGACTGAAAAATTTACTTTTCATTACAACTTATGAAATGTTTTTTTCTGATGGGCCTTACAAGAAAAAGGTCAATGTACATGTCTATATTCGATTCACTCATCCTTTGATATGACTTCATTATATTAAATTTTGAGTAAAAAATCATCCTTTCAAACATTCTCATTGATTATTTGTTTATTTACTTTCAGAACTATATAAAAGATGAAAATCCACCATTGAATTACTACACTGTTCTAAACTGCATTAATGGAATCATTCCTAAAGGTATTATTTATTGAAGTTTTTATTTTATTTTATTAATGTTCTTACTTATAACAACATTGATGTTTCATATACTACAGAAATCTCATTTTCTATTAACTATAAGTGGATTCAAATTGATAAAAGCTTATGGTTATTACTATGCAAAATTATTTTCACTGTATAAATTCACTTAAAAGAATAGTTTATTTATGCTTTGAGTTGAGGAGTAAACTAACTTTGCATATTTCAGATAGTATCATAGTAAGTGAAGGTGCCAACACCATGGACATTGGAAGAACTATGCTCTTGAATTCTCTCCCTAGACACAGACTGGATGCAGGTTTGTAAATTATTTTATTTTCTTTTACAGTTTTCCTAAATACCAGCTTTAGCTGTAAGCCAATTAATTAGTCTGTTGTAACACAGCTGTAACATTTATTTTTAAGAAGATACTTATGGAATAAGTCAGACTGTAATTCATAGATGAATTAAAATAAAAAGTGAAGGACAATAATTTGGTTAAGGAATATGTTGGGAGTCGTTGATATGCAAATTTCTTGGCTTGCATTTTTCTATTGCTTGTTCCATGGTATTGAATAATAAACATAGTTAGATACTGTAAAGCCTAGGTTCTTCAATTATCATGATTCTCTTTTGAAACTTTCTTCTTAATTACTTTTGCTTACGAGGAGACCTATTTTAGTGTTATGATCCAAATAAAATAAGTATGTACTTATTTGTACCAATTCCAATATGCTGACCATGATTAGTGAATCATTGGCAATTTTTTGTTTTTGAGGTAATCAGTATTGTATTTGAGTAATAGCATTGTTTCTTAATTGTCATATTGCAATTTTTTATGTACCTAAGAACATTGAAACTTTAAAAATTTGGATTTAAAATGATTTTTGGCAATAAATAAGTAAGATGTAATAATAAGATTAGTAATAGTAAGATGGCAATAATGCAATTAAAAAAAAGAATGATTACAATCGCCATGATCAGGATTAGAAATCAAAATTAGTTGAAATAACTACTTCTACTTTCATTTGACTCTCAATACCAAAAAAGATGAACTTGTCGTTAGTCTTAAGATGCTCATCATAGAAGTGTTTTAGTGTTTTAGTTTTCCCATTGTAAGTTTCACATGGAACGTGGCAATTTTTCATTGGAACAGGAACATTTGGCACAATGGGTGTTGGTCTTGGTTATGCAGTTGCAGCTTGTATGTGGTGTAAGGATCATGCTCCCGGTAAAAGAGTCATATGCGTTGAAGGAGATTCTGCCTTTGGTTTCTCTGGTATGGAGATTGAAACAATGTTCAGGTAAAATAAATGTGCTTTAAAATTTAAGCTTAATTGTTGCATTACCAATTTAGTAGTGGCAATCCTGAAAAATAATTCACTGAAGTGATATCAGGATTTACTATTAGAGGAAAGTTTATCTTCTTATGGCATTATGTGATTTAAGTTACATAATAGGATAGAGAAAGCATACTCTATGGTATTAGTTGCATTTAATTTGATGTATCACTTCGAATTTTGTGAATTTGAAATATCCATGAGGTTAACTATGATACCCCTCATATACTTCTTAATGGTTGACTCAGGCTTTTTCTGTAACGATTAAATGCTAGACTATGCTAGTTCCAGCAGATTAGTTTTAATCAAACATGGAGGGAACATTCAGAATCTTTTAATCATGAATTAAATGGGATAATTAACCCATATTGCAGTTGGAAATATTTGGATTTAGTTACAAAATCATACATCATATTTGAAAATAAAAGTAGCTCTGAAGTGAAGAACATAAAAGACTGTTGAAATTTAAAAGAAAATATTTTCTTGTTAAGTTATTTGCATAATAGAATTCAAATAACTGTAACTGTTTTATGTATTCAATGTCTACAAGTCATCATAGATGATTTTAATATAATGGACCAACTAAATAAGCCATATACCCTATTTATTAGAAATGAGCTCTTATTCATAGTTTTGATTAACGTTATTTGTTATTTATAGGTATAAACTGCCCATCATCATAATTATCGTTAACAACAATGGTATCTATGGAGGATTTGGAAAGAATGATTGGGAAAGCATTCAAGAGTCTCCTGATTTAGGATTGGCGTAAGTCATGGAACATCATCGATTTCTCAGTTTTTTATTTTTTTAAATAACTTAAATTTCCACTTCCAGTAACCCACCTACGGCTCTGTCAGTGAACACCCACTATGAGAATATGATGGGCCTCTTCAACAAGAAAGGCTTCTTCTGTGTGACTATACCTCAGTTACTGGATGCTGTTAATACAGCCTTAGCAGTAAATTCTTTATACTTATTTACTGTGTATTTATTTCAACATTATTTCCCTGTATTTGTTATTAACTTCTGTCTTTCCATGTTTCAGGTAAAGGATCACCCAAGTATCATTAATGTAATGATAAATCCATCAGCTGATCGAAAGCAGCAAGCTTTTTCCTGGCTAACAGGATCTAAACTTTAATGCACAACGTTTATTTTGTTATACTGTATGTTATCCTATGAGCATTGCAATATAAATATATTTTTATTATGGGGAGATTATATTGCATCATAACATGGGACTTTTTATGTTTTATCTGAAGAAAATATATTTTCAGAAAATTTTATCTAATAACATTTATTAAAATTATTACAAAAAATATTCCATAGTAAACATTTTTTAAAAAATCTGTACATCAGCCTTTTAACAGGAAATATCTTTAAATGGCAACAATATAAGCATGAAGTTCATACTCTATGACAAGAAAACCTTTCATCTTGGAAGCACCTTCCAACAAGCTCATCTGAGCTTAGGATGACTTCACCAGTGAAGGGCAATGGTAGCTTTAAAAAAAAAAAACTCACTCTTAAGTATAGCCTCTGATATAAGCCCACCTATAAACTGGTTCACCTAAAAAGAAAAGAAAAATTGCCAGCATTAACATATTTTCTTTCGAATTTTGACAAAATTTTATCAAGAGCATATCTAATATATAATAGCTACTTCTTTGGATATACCTAAACGAGGTGTATTCAAGTTATAACACCACCAATTTTTTTTCTAACAAACTAATCACACGCAAACTGTGAAACTTCTGTCATTTCTTGACATAATCTCCCAGCAGCGGAAAACATTTTTCACAACGACGATGCCATGATTCCATGACCGCTGTGAATGCCTCTTTAGAGGTCTGCTGCAAACGCCTCTTTAGGGGTCTTCTTTGACCACTGGAAAATCGCTGATGCAATTGCAGTGCAGCTAGTTAATGTGCGACCACGAAGAGTGTCTTTCATCTTTGAAAAAAGCCAAAAGTCACATCCATGGCACCATCACCATGTGTCTCACTCAGCTGGCGATGCATTTTAAACGCGGGCACAACACGCAAATGGAGAAAAAGAATTATTACACACTGTTCTTGTTCTGTGAACGTAGCCATTTTAAGTATCAATAACAGTCCTGTCTCTGCTGCCACAGAAATTCTATGTCCCGTACAGTGCTGAAATCTCTATCACATGTTTACAATGAGTGTGCTCATATTTTAAAGCAAACAATATGTTTCTATCAGTAGCCAGTCCTGAGAAAAAAAATCAGAGATGTTATAACTTGAATGCACCTCGTATAGGGTACAAATTCTAACAATGTTCCACAAGTGACATTAAGATGATATTACAATATGCTGGCTGTAGCTTGTAACCACCAGAAAAATTCAGATTAAGACCCTTAATATCATAGGTTTAATACCAAAAGGCTCTAAAACCCCAATCTTTCCCATAAGAATGTATTGCGAGGATTTTTGAAATTTTTTTTAGGCACTTTCTGGTGCATTTGAGAGTTGATATTCAAGAGATCACGGGAATTCGTGTGTATCCAACAAAATCTACCAAGGCATCTTCGAATATTATACTTGATATGATGCTAGGTCAGGGCAAAGAGTCTGCATAAGAAATGTACGCGTCTTTTTCACTGTTTGTAAGCTTCACTTCATTTGCAGAATTAAAGAAGATATAATGGTCCTACAAAGCCGAGATGAGTACTAAAAGAAAGGAAATTAAATGAAGATTCTTCTTTTGGGTGTGGAATATGCTTTTTGAATGGAAATTACGAGAAATGAGGCTAAGTGACATGGTGAACAAAAAGTTTGTAAAATTTCATTGTAGTAAATAACCAGCCCTGGCAACCAAGGCGATTGTTGTTTCTGAGCTCATGGCTTTTCTCATTAGAATACACATGGATTCAGTCCATACTGAATTAACAGTAGAGACTAATGCCAGAATTTCTGAGGAGGAGGCAATTTACTGAGATGACAACATATGCAAACTATAATACATAAATAGCAAGGACAATATTATGGACATTTTGGAGTTTTTCAAAAATATTATTAAAGAACTTCTCGGTAGGATAGAGAATTCAAAATCACAATCCAAAAGATGCGCTTCAATAATAATAATCTTACAAACAACACTAAATGTGCAAGAGTTTGATGCTAGGGGGGTTAAAAATTCTCCTATTTGAAAC
This sequence comes from Sympetrum striolatum, assembly GCA_947579665.1. Lineage (NCBI taxonomy): Eukaryota > Metazoa > Arthropoda > Insecta > Odonata > Libellulidae > Sympetrum > Sympetrum striolatum. The sequence continues at coordinate 17,367,294 of OX388350.1, forward strand.
ATTGCGATGTTTTTAAGAAATTTTATAAGTATTCACATGTTGCAAAAAGCTTCTGAGTTCGACACCAGGTGGTTTTATTCTTCTTTTTTATGAAATCCATGACGGAGAATTCAAATATTTCTATAAAGCATTTCCCAAGAAGATAGAAACCCATAATCTGTAGCGTTAAATATGGTTGCAGAATGCAAGAAGCTTTTACTTGTATACTAATAAAGTCCATGGAGCAGAATACTAGTTATATAAACATTAAAATTTTTCCTTCAAGTTTCTTAACAAGAATATGAAATCCCACTTACTTAACCTTGCAAAGGATAAGTTAAAGAATATAGTAATTTATTCTGACGACGATTCCAATAATACCCATATCAAGAATTTCCTTGAAATTAATACACAAAAATATTTAAACCTGTAACAGAAATGTATTATATTCAGCATACATACTGCAAACAAAAAATGCAATTTGGAATTAAGCTTAAAATGATAGATAAGAAAACACAATGCATTAAATTAAAACTTTAAAGGAGAATTCGAGGTTCCTTATAACGATGCACCAATATATAGATGTTATTTGACAAATATGAGAGCTATGTTCCACGTTTCTAGTGTAATACTTCAGTCATACAGCATTCTGCAACCTTAAGAAGATCATTTGAGAGAGTTGTTTAGAATATATTATAGGATAACTTATTGCTACAGGAATTTTAAAGTTGCAGTTGCACTTCTCATGTTTACCATGAATACTTGAGGTTCAGTTTGTAGTCATTCTGGTGAAACCTAAACTTAATTCTTATGTAAGAAATATCAACACCATGTAATCTATGGAGAAATTTGTAAATCAGAAGTTTTGGGTTTCCAAATCACAAAAAATGGTACTTTTCTTTAAAATTTTTATCTGATAACTTCCAGAATATTTTATACTTCCATCAAAACAAGAGGAATTGTAGCCCACAAATGCTGGAAGGATAGGAAAAAGCTCCATGAGGAAGAGGAATTCATGTGGGCACTCTGTTTTAGGGTTGCTGTCTGCTCTTCTCTTGTTCATTACTATAATTCTTTATCATATACACCAAACACAACAATGCGAGTTTTTCTTTGCCTAAAGCTGTGCATCTCACCTACGTAATGCTTTACTTTAGAGAAACAATAAGCTAACAAAGGTTTTCCACAATCTAATACAAGAAGTGAAAAATAGTGACTTGGCTGGGACTCGAACCCAGGTCTCCCATTTTCTGGGCAGGGTTTCTTACCAACTAAACTACCAAGACATGTCCTTTTCACTTCTGAAAATGGGGGCTTTGAAATTCAAGGTAAGGGTGCTCCACATAGTGGTACCAACCACCACCAGAGGTCCTCACTGAGGCAACCGAAACACAAAGCGATATTAAGAGAAACATAAAAGCCCCCATTTACAGAAGTGAAAAGGAGCTCGGTAGTTAAGTTGGTAAGAACACCTGCCCAGAAAGTGGAAGACCTGGGTTCGAGTCCCAGCCAAGTCACTATTTTTCACTTCTTGGTCAACCTTGGGTTAAGTTGCAGACTTTCCTGTTCTTGGTAAAACTTCAACTCCATCTTTTCCACAATCATTCTCATAGGTGAGTTTAAAATTTCAAGAAAGCAAATTTATATGGTGAATATACAGGCAAAGCCAAACTGCTTTCGAAAAAGTTATTCGACATAGAATAATGAGTTTCATGATAATTACAGCTGTTGTACAGACTTCTACACAGTTATTTAAGTTATCAGCTTCAACATTACCTGTTATAGTCTGAAGTACTTTATCAATAATATTTCCTATTGGTGTGTGGATGTAAGCAACACCAACTATAATCCCAGAAAGATGTCCCAAAAAAGAGGATCCAGGAACCAGTATGTGAATAAGGATTAGTTCAGCCCAGGCAGCATAACGTAGAGGAATCCGAATGAATCCTCCCATGAAGCTAGTGCTTCCATTTTCATTCAATTCAGCATCTCTACTTGATTTCAACGTCTTCAAAGTGAATAAAACTCCTGCATGGAATGCAAAATATACCAGTCAATTATTGGAATTTAATCACAAACTTGAATCAACATTTTTTGTAATTCCTTCAAAAAAAGAGAATTCGAAGTTGAGCACATTTAAATATTTTTAGTTCTTTGTTTTGTACTTCATTCGAGAAACTACACTGCTCATAAAATTCGATCCAACATAAATGATTCATATTTTTCCTGACAACTGTGAGGGTGTTTACTTTCCGAAGAAGGAGTAACATTAAACAAAATATTTATTAAACTTTTGGCAAAATAGAATCTGTTTCGAAATATATATGATCATGAGGTTTCAATACAGTGGTATTCAATTGCAACCGATACAGATCTATTCCAAAAACTTTGATGTACATAAGGTACCACCATTAACTGGGTTCATGCTCTTTAATATTTGGTATTGAATGCCAAATTCTTTAATTTCTCAGTAACTCCCCACATCATTTATGTCAACTATCATCGTCTTTGTTTTCCCTTGCCCTTTCCATATCATTCTACCCTCTATGACAGTCTTTAGCAGTCCCTCTCCTCTTTTGACACTTAATTACTTTCAATAAAACCCTCTCAGCCATCTCTAGTGCAAAAGAGTTTGTTTTTCCATCAACATCACATTCCAAGGCCTCTGATCTGTTGATTTTCTCTTTTCTTAAGGTCCACATTTCACACTCACAGAGCAAGACACTCCATTACAAGGATTTAAGCAATATTTTTCCGATTCCTTCGTCTAGCAAAAGGCAAAAGCAATTATTTTTTAAAATTTTATCTGTTCATCTTTTATCCCAAGAGAGAGGGTGAATAAATAAAGAGCTATTCTACCTGTTTTAGTTTAATCCATCCACTTTGATTACTAACTTAACTTTATTTCTTTTAGTAAGCCTTATTACCTAAGTTTTTCATGCATTAATTTTTATTCAAAACTTTCTTGTTTTTTTGTTTAGAGATTTACTTGAATTTATGAGCCTTTTAATGAATTGCACACAGCTTTGTCATCTACCTATTTCAATGACTACATAAATTCCACTCCCTAATCTAGGCTAATTCTTCCAAAGCATCTTTCAAAATGTCCTACAAGTAGATAATAAAAAGAGACTGGAATATAGGGCAGCCCCTCCTTAATTCTGCCCAATCCTATTCCGTATAAGCTATCCTAACTCTTAGTTTTCAATGCGAGTACAAAATTTGACCAAATGGCTCATCTCCCCTGGTCAACCAATATTTTTTCCTATCTCCCACAGTTATATTCTTCTTAAATTCCAAACTTGGTCCTGCAAGTACTCTCGTTACCCCAATTACATCCCTCATTCCTTTTTATATCTGAAAAGCCTAACTTGTCTTCTGTGATTGGACCCTTCATTTTTCCTTTAATTCTTCTCTTAAACAGCTGAATGAAATATTAAACTAACTGAATATATAAAATTCCAGCATTTAGTAGCATTGTTATTTTTCCGTATTAGAACTAGGATAGTCTTAAAAAATACCTCAAGCAACTTTCCGTCATAAAATTTTCCCACAAAAAAATGCAGAAATACTTATTTCCCTTTTCTCCCAAGATTTTAAAGGAACTCAACTGGAATTTCATCAACGATAATTGCTTTATTTCCCTTAATAGCATGCAGTACCGTATCAATTTCACTGTCTTATTTCCCATGTCTTGCACGTCTTCTACCCTTATGCAGGTATGCTTAACGGATTTCCCACACAGTTCCACTGTCCTCTGTGGCTAGCTGGATCCTGCACAATATTTTCCCCAGCTATCTTTTACAGTGAGTTCTACTCCCACTTTAATTCCTAGCCATTTTATAAATCTTAACCCTACAATAGGATGACCTTTAATGAGAAAACAAATTTCCTTAAATCTATTTTCAAATTGATTTGTATTAAAAATTGTGAATCACACTATCTAGTTGGATATGTATATAAAATGCTTTAATTTTATTTTCAAAATGTATACAAAACTGTGAATGAGTAGTTATACAGTTGAAATAAGAAACTCAATATTGAAAGAGGCTATGAACTAAATCTTGGATTCATTAATTGTTACATAGCGTTACAAATACTCTGTTGAAATGTTACTCCACGAATTAGTTGTTCACAAAACCTTATTTAATTAACAAACGGACAGAATTAACTTGCCAAGGGTTACTTATACTAGCAGAATAATAATTTGTTTTCAAAGAATACTTCATTGGCTCATATTATCGATATTACCCTATATAATTGTTCATACGAAATTATCTTCTTCTTGAGATGCAGTATACCAACCTGAGAATCCAATTGCACAAGTTTTCAGGTATGAGTAATCTTTCAGGAATCGAAATAAGGCAAAAGCTAAACCAACATACGTCGCACTGCACAAAACCGATGCCAAGATCAAGAATAAAGCGAAGTTCCTACTTCCAAATAGGCGAGTTTCTAGCTCACGACCCTAGAAAAATATTTTGTATTAAATATTTTGTATCAATAGTAAAACACAGCATAGAATTGTAGAAAATGAAGCCTACCTTCCAGAGCAATGAAATCATGTTGTAATACAAATGCATGTCGTCTCCATGCTCAATAGCTGACAAAAATAAGCGTTTGTAATCTTTCTCGAACAAAACTGATTGCGCACTAAGACAAACCTCCCATCTCTCCCATGGAACTGGAATATACCCGGTATACAGGAGCGCCTGCAGATATAAGTTTATACTGAGTTACAATGTATGTTTGTCAAGATTCAAGCAAATGTACATACATATGTCATCGCTGATTACCTGACCGATCACAGCTCCTAAAGTTACAGGTGGTATATGAGTAAAACCAACATCTGCGAGTTGATAGAGTAATAGCATAACTCCGAGTTCAGTTCCTCTTCTTGGACGACTCATGACAGTGCCTATGACTACAGAAATTTCATGTGGTAAGCTAGCACAACCATGTGTGAAGTTCGCGCAAAGAATAATAGATATGACAATGCTGCCAACATTATTACATCATCCTTATAATTCTGGTGATTCTACAAACGTAATCAAACTTCTTTGTTGCATTAACTCCAACCATTACCCTCAATTGAAAATTATGATTGGCCTCCTTCCTAGTAATAATTTACAGGTCTCGCTGTGGCCTATAATTGCATTCTTTACTCCTGGCTCCTCATTTACTTCGTTTTATTATAAAGCCTAATCTCCGATATTGTAATAGGAGTAGTAGAGAATCCCTATATGGATGAATTCGGTTATCGGCCTTTATCGAACAAACCAAACAATTTGTTTTGAGAGCTGACGATTCACATATAGATTAAAGGAAATATTTTAAGTGTTTTTTTCTTAGGTTTATAGCCTTTAAATATTTCATCGAATTCAAATTATTTGGTAACAGTCACAGAAAAACATAATTCCTAAAACATTTTGTATGACAGTTGTAAACCTAAAAATAGGATTACGAGGAATTCGAAATTTTGTCTCCGTATGGCTCCATATAATTAAGCAGTGAAATTGCTTTTAATAAAGTAATTATTCCAAGGAAAACGGAAAAGAGAGGAAGATACAGGGTTCGATTCCCGGCCCCGTCAGACTGTTCTCAAGTCCGTTTTCCCTTGGGATTTTTCCTGGGTTCACGCCCTGCAAAGAAATTTTAACCCTCTCCTAAATTAATTACCTAAAATAATTCAATCATTAAATGTTTCTTACCTCAGGCCAATGATTCTTGAAGTATCATGAGACTTTATCGTCGTGATAATTTTGAACATATCGTTACTCCTAACAATGTTTTTTTGCTCTTGGTTGACAAGTTTTTGGTCAGCTACGGTAATATTTATCGGCTATTTGTTCAGAGAGTGAGTATCTGCGCAGTATAAGTCATTTTCCACTTGGAATCATTGCGGCAGGCAGTCACCATCCGCCCAAATACGACTTTCCAAGTACGTCAATCCCAAGGGCCAACTTAGTGGAATTTCAAGGGAGTTTTACTTTCTCCTTTGGCCCCTAATCAATGGCATTGAGGATAGGACTTTCTCTGACAATTATCGAACATATCCATATTAGCACCCCCTTTCATCATCAGGAATTTCCTTGTGGAACGGTGACTGCTCTGAGTCAATAGAAAAAGATAAACAGCTCTAAATTATTTCATAATATATCCCATGGAAATAGGACTTGCAACCTTTTTCAGTCTAAAGCTTATTTGGAAGTGGGAGGCAAAGCGAATCTTGTATATCAAATGTGCATTGTCACATGACTATGCACTGTCTAACCAGAAGTACACTGGTATAGAAGAAAGTTAGAGAGATGTTAAGCACCTCGCACCCTTCTTCCTACATCCAACTCAAAGTCGACAATAATAATTAAGATGCTGACATTCTAGTGGATATAAGTGAAGTAATTTTACCTTATTTCTCAAATTGAATCCAACAACTAAGAGCTGCAAGACATCTTGGAAGCATAGTTTTTTTGAGTAACTGGGTTTCTTCTTCCTGAAGTATGAGCAATATTTCACAAATTCTACCATAGAAAGACACAGTGCAAGAATGCTACATCTTCACCTAGTTATCAGCCCTTGCTGCCCACTATCAGGAGGGCTTTTTAGAAATCCACAGGGTCACTCAAAACTCTAGAAAACAATTCTGATACAATCTTCTGTTTATTTGTTTTAAAACACATTAAACTCATAACAAATATAAATTCCTGTGAAAGGGTCTTTTTTATTATTCAGTGCTATCTTAATGATAGTCAACGTGACAGTGGCATTCAAATCATGAGGCAGATGCTTGCACAACATATTTATTTACTATGTTTAAACGAATTCATAAAAAATGTTCAGTGCAAATATAATTAGTTATGTGAAAATCCTTTCCCAAAGGCAAGGAAATTAGACGGTTTAAATGATTTTAACCTGATGGGTATTTTTAGTTTGCATGTATTAATTATCTTCCATATTTATGGTCAAAGAAGGAATTAAAATCTAGTTTAACATTCTAAACTAGATTAAGAGAATAAATCAACTGGATGTGTCATAACAAACAAGGACGTCAAAAGTAGAGGATGAACTTGATTATTATGAATAAAAATTGAGAAAACTTGAGAGAATGAGGGGTTGAGTTGTATGTTTTACTCACCCAATTCGCACTTATGTCAACTATAAACAATGTTAGCCACCCAAATCTCTAAACTATTTCAATTATCAAGTAAATTTTCACCATTAAAAATAAAACCTTATTATGTGTTATTTGTGGTATTGTTCATTATGGTTATCTGTGTGGATAAGCAGTGGTTATGAGATTATGAAAGAGAAAAGAATCAATTAATAAACAAAAAGAAAATTTCAAAATTAAATAAAATATTTATTTTTCATTTCTTTGTAAAATATTGTTACTACTTCAGTGGTATTCATTAACATTGAAGGGATCTCTGATGAAATTAAATAATTACAACATCATCGTCCGCTTCCAAAATTAAATTGAACAGTTGTAACAATACTTGATGTCATTGGACAGTTGATAATTGATAATTCATCTTCAATGCTATGAGAAAGCTTGATGGTTGTTGAGACACATTCAAATACTTCAGTCTAAAATTTTTCAAATCAAATTCTCAGATGTATAAAAACAAAAAAATACAAACTACTCAACATACGTAATTCATAACAACAGTAAACCAAAAAATGTAAAGTAGAGCATAATGCTAGTCCCAGATGAGTTTATCTGTCTATCAATAGTATGAAACAACAAGAATGAAATTCTCAACCACAGAGTCACAAACTGCACTAGTGAGTAGGTGTTCTTCTGTACCAAAATCGAGCTCTAAAATCATCCGAACAAGTCAGGAAAGCAGGAGCATTGGGTGAATGAACAAGATACCGAACGGGACCATTGTGACCTGGGAAAAAACAAGTCATAGTTTAATAGTTAACTAAGTTAAAATCTACCAATCAACTGGAAACTGGAAAAATTTTTAGCAAAACAATTATAAATTAAAATTAATTCAGATTGACAGTATTATTTCCAAAAAGAGAAACTGAGATTACATAAAATTAAACTAATATATGCTGCCTTTCAACTCTCAAGTTACCTAATGAAAGAAGTTGCTTTCTGGATGCATTCCTGGAATTCCAACAGCAAAGACTAGTGGTGGCTTCATCAGGAAACATCACATAATCTTCTGTATGGTTAAAGACTGCCTGCGCTTTGTGTTCTTGCTTCCCTAAAATAATGAAAAGCAAATCATACACGTGTTCATATCTTTTGCGTTTCTACTCCATTACCTAAAGTGTTTTATGATGAATTTCTCACAATATTCATTTCTTAGTACAAACACTCGAAGATTTTGATGGAACAAATTCAACGAGCATTCCAATGATAAGTAAAATTTTCCAAAAGCTAAACTTAGGCCTGTTTTACATAGACGTGGACAGTCTGCGCTATGCGCGCGATTAGGTTCCATTGATGTTAATGGAAGCTTACACATGAGTGCGGACAGTCCACACGCGGAGGAGCCATCTGCATGGCCCCTACTCCCTGCGGATCATACGTGCACGTACAGGCCACAGAGGGAGGTTTGTGCTTGCACATGAATGTGGATGGCTGATGCGGACCAGGCAGATTTGTCAGTAGAATCAGAGCAAGGTTGGGGAGAACAGTGCGAGTGCGTCTTTTCGCCATGGATATTAACACTGAGCTGTTAATTGGAGAAGTAAAAAGAATTTATGGGATGTCTTGAACAACAAATATAAAGATCATGATCTTCAGGTAGAGATGTGGGAGGAGATTACCCAAATGTACTACCCTCACCTCCAGGATATGGAACTAAATGAAAGGGTATTTTTCTTCCGTTTTTCCATAACCTGGTATACAGCAATTGCTTGAATTGCACTTGGAGGCATGATGTTCTTCCACCATGGAAAGCTGCACACAACTGACATTGTGCCGCATGCGGGCGCTTTTCATCTGCAGCTATGTGAAAAGCTGTGACCGCTCTCCACACGCGTAGCGTGGACAGTCTGCGACCATGTGAAAGCCTTAGACAACTAAGCCAAGTTCTTAAAGAGTAAACAACCAACTACCACTTCAGTCATACACTCAGCCAATAAAACCTCTGTCTTGGTCAACTTGAATCCTTCCAGAGTGAGTCTTGGACTCACTACCAGGTCAGACTTTGAACAACCGAGTCAGTCTAGTAGCTTGCATGTAGCAGGGGATGCAAACGGGAAATGTCAATTCATAGAATGAATTGCATTCAAATGAAGTAGTTTGTTGAAAATTATCGCAAATTGGAGTGTCTATGAAATATAAATAAACTGCCAAATATTCACAAGCAGTTAAGATTCCTTCTTGTAACTACTACAATCTGCTACTCTTTATTTAACTGAACATACTGATGAGACATTGTTGTGTGAATGACAGGAATCATGCACTTGACCCCATGAGAACTTGGCTTTAAAGTCGGGGTCGACGTCTGAATAACCACTATCACCAATTATGATTTGAGAAATTAAGACAAACTTAGGATAATATGGATGCCATTGCATAAATTTAAATACTATAACATGAAATGCCATAGAAAGGGATTTCTTACCAGTTGTTCCAGCACCAGTATAAGCTATGAGACACCGACTTGTAGATAGTTCCCACAGTTTTACGAGAGAATCTTTCCCAGATGACAAAAGATACTGAAATATGAAAATTGATTAACTCATAAAGTTGAACTAATTAAAGGGCTTCTTTGACAAAATATTGAAATTTTATACCTGAATTCGGAGAAACTCTAAAATAGTCTAAGTTAACTTATCTTTCATTTATATTAGAATTTTATCAAAGAAATTAACAAATAAGTTTATCTTTAATGTCTACCAAACTATGAGCAGCTAAAAAAATTGGAGATCATACTAATTTGCCAGGCCAAAGAAGAAAAATCTGCGGTAGTTGAACATTGTTTAACAGAGAAACATCACATTGTCTTTCATTACATGAAACAACTGGCAACATCTAGAGTTTAAAGGGTTAGCATCATAATAAAATATAGCAAAATACGACTGCTAAAGACTAACTTTAACATAATGACAAAATTTAACATGAAGTGACCAGGATGAATGCTGTGACTCAGAATCACTGATATTTCAGTAACTTGGATTCTGTTACAGCCATGAAGACGGAAAAAGGGAAATAGAGAATACATTTTCCTCTGTTCTGCATCAAAAGACTACAGAACAATATTTTAATTTTCAAAAAAATGGTGGGGTTAAATTACATTAGAGCACTCTCTCACTCTCCACAACTCTGAAGAAAAAGTCACTGTTGTTGATAGTTATTTATGTATTTAAGATCCTAAAAAAATTCCTTTACATTTTTCTCATCATATTTGGGGTCAGCTGATAATTATGGTGATGAAAATGAAAGATGGCAATGAATCTGGCTTTGGTATTGATTTTACAAACCATTGACACGTGAAGCTGGGGCTATGGGCTAGCCCATTATTGTAGCCCTATTTTGGCCATAGCTATTTTATCCAGATAATTGAGCTTCTGGGCCAGCATCAATATCTGGATACTGCCCTTTAACAAATAATACATATTCTCTTCTGTAAGATCCTCAAGCAGAACTTATAGAATTTAGACGAAAATTAAACTGACCTTTCCATTGCGTGAAAACGTAATGGAACAGACTTCAGCGCCATCATGAGCCTTGAGAAATGTGTTCACACAGCGGTTTGAGACCCCATCCCACACTTTTACACTTCCATCGCGTCCCGCTGATGCATATACTTTGGCATCTGGAGAATATCTGAAATAATACACAAGATATATTGACAGCTCAATGAAATAGTTTGATTGGAGTAAACTTAAATGAATGAAGAAGCAGTGCATGCCCAATTAAATTATGAAATAATATGCAGTAGTAGTTACACGCTAAATAAATGCGTATGAGGATAAACACAAACATATACTGTGGTTGGAATAGATTTTTATTAAAAAAAACATGCCAGGATCTATGAATGGAGCCCAGGAGCGAAACTTCAATATGGGGCCCTTCTCCTGTTCCTACTTAACAGGTAATATTTTTATTTTTCTAATTAAAAAAAATCACATTATTAATTTAGTTACTATTACTTTACTTACTTAGTAAGGGTTACTTCTAAAGAACTACGATTGACTTAGGGCTAGTTAACAATTTCAGAAATACCTACTTGATAGATGTTAAGCCAGCAACATGCTGATGACTAGGTATACTACAAACATAGCATTGCGCTGTATTGATATCATATACTCTCATCACTGGATGATTTGTGCCCACAACCAAATAGTCACCAGTCGGATGGAAGGCCATGCACCTGATTTGATCGGCATCCTTGAACAAAAGTTTCACAATAATTTTTTCCAACTTTGATAAATTAAACAATATAATGAAAATAATGTAATCTTAATTTTAAAAAATAATGGCAGTATAGATCAAAACATAATCTGTTTTCAGTCCTCCAAATACCTTCAAAACCAAGTTATGAAATGTTATTTTACCTCCATCTCCTGGTTAGTTCTACAACTTAATTTTTCTTCTATGCTTCACATCATAATTTAACAATAAATTGTTTCGTTCGTGCCAAGTGAAATCGGATTGTGTAAATTTATAAGTGCAATAATTACTATTATGCATATGCCTTCATGTTTATTCAGTATTATTTTGAATATATGTATATTTTATACTGAATACATAAATTAATATTTAATATTTTTATTGTGAAATGTGTAACTTTTAACATTTATATTTTTATATATGTAAGTAGGCTTTTGCCTGTGTATGCGTGTAAAATAAAATAAAATTTAACAAAGATAACATGAAATACAATAGAAACTGAACATTCCCAAAGAAGATACACAATAATTAATACTTAAAGGTATTAATTTCAAGTTGAGTCAATGGAAAAAAATTATCTCCAATTGTCATTTTCACATGGTCTAGGGGTTTTTGCTCGATTAAAACATAATTACATTTTTATCGTCAATTACATAATCTTCAACTAATAAAGCACTAATAATTGTATTTCTCGAATAAATGAAATTTTATTCCCAATTCAAATATTTTTTTCACAAATATTAACACTAAATTTTCATTATAATCAATAATTACGAAATGCTATGACTTCTGATCTTACCTTCTGTGCTCTTTTGATAATATTTGAAATAAAGCATCCCAAATTATTGGTTTCATAAATTGAGTATCTTGAGATTTCACTAACCCAAAAAGCATTGCTAACTTTTATAAATCTTTGATTTGTTCCATATTAGAGTACTGTGTTATTATTTGGTTTCCTTATTATATATATATACATGATAAGCTTGAGAAATTACAAAAGAGAGTTATCAGAATGATAGGATGTATGTTATGTTACTTATACTTGGATATACCAATTGATCAAATCAAAATCTCATTCAACATACCTCATTTTGAACAAAGGAGACAGTTTCTTTACCTTAAATTACTCAAAAAGTTAATGAACTATAAAATTGACTCTGATTACTTGTATACTGATTTACATCCATAATCCAGAATTTGATCAGTGTTATCCAAAACTCTTTGATAAACCATTTGCCAGAACTATTTGTTTCATAATCTCATTCATCTTTATGATATGTTTAGCTAATAGTAATCAAGATATGTTTCAGCAGATTCCTTATCAATAAATTGAATTAATTTATATTTATGCTTTTTTAAATATATATACTATAATTTAATGTGATTAAGATAAAAACAGCTATTATGTATTTTATTCTATATTATGTGAACTTGTAATGTACCATATTCCTTATAAAAGGGTGACTGCCTGTGTATAGATTAAATAAATAGTCATTACTAGTTACAATAATTACCGTGATGGTTTTAAAAGCTTTTTTCACAGATGCCTTACTGTAGTCAAAAAGCTTGATAGTGAAATCTCGAGAGCCTGAAACTAAAATAGGTTCTCTTGGATGAAATTCAAGACATGTGACCTCCTCTAGGTGATCATACAATGTCCGAATGACAGGATGTCCTTGCTGGTCACTTCCAGCAGGTTCCATGGCATCCGGGGCTGATTTTGCAAGCATACGGTCAACATCCAATATCTGATACCAAATGAGAGAAAGAAGTATGAAAAAATTGGTTATCAATTGCAAGATACACTATATTACAATAAAAATCCCAATGACAAGAAAATTCATGCTGAAACTTTTTCAATGATAATTACTACTACACACACACCCTTAACCTCTTAAAAATAATAATAAATTTACTACAAGGGATTAAGCCCTTTTACATAACTTATTTGAAATTACAAGGAAAATGAAAATATACAGAAGTTACAACGATAGAAGAATTGGAAAACGCACAAAGAAAATTAAAATTATAACAGTAACACAGGATAGCAGAATTTCAAAATAATTAATATAAGTATAGATGTTATAAGAATTAAATCAATACATAGTAAGGAGGATAACAACTTAACCAGAAATACATAACCTGTACTTCATTATAACTAATTTATCACCATTATCGTGCTCTTAAACAGGATGGTATTCAAAAGTATACCTTAATAGAAGCATCAACGCTACCAGTGGCGACTAATTGTCCATCGTTACTGAAAGCTCCAGCCCGGCAATTTCCCTTATGTGATGTCACATATGCCGTCTCGTACAAAGCAGGCTCTGGAGCCGTTGTTTGCATATCCGTTTCAAATTCTAAATCAAGTCCCGGGCCAAGAAGTGCCTCGGCCCTGGTTTGTGGTTTTTGTATCTCTGATAAAGAAGGAACTTAAATTGCGATAAAACAGCTTTTATAAGAGCGGGTTTTTAGCACTTATTTCAACGTCCTAATATGTCATTCATTGATAAATGAAAATAATATACCTGGTTCATGCTGTAAACCGGAAATAACAATGTGGAATAACCTATCTGAAGGCGGGCAAGGTGGATCGGCTTGGATAGTGGTAGACAGACTAACAGCCAAATTTTGATGACCATCGTAGAATAGCTGGCTAAAATATGAAGCAAGGAAAGGTGCAGATTAAACTTTGTTCATATACTTCACTAATTCTATCTTAATTTAGGTGAAACTATTTCAATACAGGTACTCGAGCTTACCTAACCATCAATCTATACAATAGCTCTCTATTCTTTAAAACATTTTTTGGATCTACAGCATCGGCTTCTTTCATAGTTGTAATCTTTGCTGTCTAATTGTCAAGAAAAGAGAAAATTTACATCGGTCGCACACAAACAAATTCGTAAACAAGACAACACGAGATATCGTGGTGAATCGACTTCACAGAATCGCACCACATCGCATAAAACATTTAAGCGATCAATCGAAACTTCCCTACCGCTCGATGACACGGCGCGACTCGGCGATTTGAAAATGAGGAACGGTATCTAAAATTAGAGCATCATTTAATGAAAGTATAAACTCAAATTTGAGCCTGTGAAATTGCTTTTTTGTCATTAAGTCATTCATTATAATATTAAAAAATCTTCAAGAAAATGAGAGCTTTGATGCAAGGAAATGTGAAGAAAAATAGAAAATATGCATACTTTGGCTCAACGATAGTTCAGTCAGAAAAATGTTCGAAAGAGTTCTAATAAGGATAAAAATAGTTTCGAAGAAATGGATTAAAGTCTCAAGAGTTAATTATAATATAAGGATGCCAAACAAGAATGTCTACCATGAATTGCATGTTATTCTCATGGATTAGACTTTCCTATGCAAAAAACACTTTTACATAGAGGCTGCATGCTTTAATTTACCCTGAAATCTCATCTTTAGACTCTTTGCTGCAGCTAGCTACTACACTACAACCATTATTCAAACCAAAATTGCAACCGCTAATTTACAAACTTTATGGAAAATAAAAAATATACCAGATGTATTACAGATATTTTATTTTTCTTTGATAATCTTATTGATACCTTCAATCCAGAATTTTATTAACTATGATATAATACTTTCCAATATAATTACTGAATATATACCCTTTTTTTGTACCAGCTACTATATGTACTTGAGTATAAGCCTACCCAAATATAAGCTGAGGCACCTAATTTTATCACCAGAAACTGGAAAAATTAATTGACTCCAGCAGAAGCTCAGGGTGGGAAATGCAGCTGATACTGGTAAATTTTAAAAACAATTTTTTCCACTGGAGAATAGGTAAATGGGACCCTTTCTCAAGTGTAAGCAGAGGGGGGCTTTTTCAGCATGAAAACGTGCTGAAAAACTCATCTTATACAAGAGCATTTTTGGCATTTCAATTCTTGTGTTCGACTTCCTTGGAAAATTTTCATGGTTTAATCTTTACTTTTTCAATATTGGGTGGCACATACTTTAAAAGTTGACTTCAACCATTTTTCTCATATACAGCATAGATTAGTATGCTGAATATGAGAATAATGACTGATGTCAACTTTGTAGTATGACGGAGACAATGAAAAATAGCTGCTATATATGAAAGTGAGGTAAATTATTATTATACCTGTATTTCATTATTTATTGGAAAATAATGTTACATTCTGATAACTCCTTTTCACCTCAATAGAATGGAAATGTCTCCCCTTAAAGAATGCATCAAAGTTTTAACACAGTTTTTGAAGCTGTTTTCAAAAAGATAATTGCTAGTAACCTAGTAAGTGAATGATACCTTTATAAGTTGTTGGTGTCCTTTCTCAATTTGTACCTGGGTTCAATTCCAGGGTTCTGCAAATATTTACCCCATGGAATGGTAGGAAATAAGGAACATGCTTTCAGCAATTTCTTGAATGAATATGAATGGACAGACAGTAACTGAAATGGTCCTGGGTTTGACCCTGTTCTATCAAAATTCTACCGTAAGGAGCACATCTGTGTCTCTATTATGCTTACATCTTAGAAAGTTATTGAAAAGATTATTGGAAACTGATGTTTGGATCTCTGAGGGGGATAATGTTTTGGTTGCTACTTTTTATTGTGAAACTTATTCCCTGTATGCTTGTTGTTCAAGCACCATTTATACATAACCAGAGAAGCATCTAAATACATAGGTAGACTTAATAGTTTTGGTTTTTGGAAGAGTTTCAAGCAACAGATATTGTAAGCATTTAGCACATCTTGTAGGTACTCATCAATGATGTAAATGGAGTTAGGCTAAGCACTTTCAAGCGTGCGACTTACCCAAAGGTTGTACGAGAAGAGAAAAATAGTGACTTGCCTGGGACTCGAACCCAGGTCTCCCACTTTCCGGGCGGTTGTTCTAACCACTAAACTACCGAGCCACGTCCTTTTCCCTTCTGCAACTGGGGGCTTTTATGATCACCAACATTACAGCCATATTTGGGTGCATATTGCATTTTGGTTGTTTGACAATCAAATAAAAATCTTGTTGGGTTGGCAACTTTTCAGATTACCCACTCATAATAGATGAGTTGCATTTCTTCTGCCATTTCATTCATTACTCAAATACTGTGTCTGAAGTGAGTTTTGATTACGGAATGTAATTGCAAAAAATTCTGCTTTTGTTACTTACGTCATTTCATATACATTTTTCATTGATGAAAATAACAAAATTTGTACTTTTTCCACAGTATTTATTATAAACAATAAATGGAAACAAGACACAACTAGTTTCCATTTATTGTTTATGATAAATACTGTGGAAAAAGTACAAATTTTGTTATTTTCATCATGACGTATTTCCACAAGACGTCGCCTGAGACTGTTCATTTTTCATTGCCTTAGGAATAGAAGCGGGGAATCATTACCAAAACTGAAGGAAATACACAAATTATTTCACAATGTTTTATTAAGATAATCAAACACCGCAAACATTGACACATAAAGGCAGCTTATGCAACCCGGCATTATCCATCTTTACAGAATAATTTACCCATTTCCTATCTTTAATCATTATTAATAATCCTTGCATATCTGCACTTACACTTTCAAAATTACTTGACAGAATTCAACAGCTTTTAATACATGCAGTATTAAGGAACTTCACACTGTAAACATAAATGATAAGTACACTTTATCAACGTAAAAAGTATAAGAAAATCCTTCATTTCACTAAACTGAATGAATGGAATGATAAAGTCAACCAAATTTCTACATTCATTGGCACATGAGACAAATTTATAAGTTAAGTATAAAGTTAATTCAATTTCAAGAAAATATAACATCCATTCAAACATAGCTAATCAAAATTATCATTAGGTACAATCATTGTAAATGCTCTTAATCTGAGAAATATAACACAAACATTACCTCCAATAAATATCTTAATTTTCATTCAAATGCAAATATATCGATCAAATAACAGAATGACTAGAACTTTCAAAATCATATTACAATTTGAGTAAATCTTCATACATGATTCAATAATGAAAAATTACTTACAGCAATTGAAATAATTTTGTAAATAATGAGATTAAACCATGATTTATAAGCTGATAAATGATATAGAAGACTAGATTTCATCGATTTAATCTTGAAAGATACATAGAATCAATTTCATTTAACAGTTCATAAATAGAAAGAATTTAAAATTCTTAGCTCAAACAATAAACGACAACGCTTATCTCCAACTCCAAGCTACTCCCTCTTCTCATGTGATCCATCTGCGAAAGAAAATTAAAACTTACATGAAAAATCTATTCTGATACCACAGAGCTTAATATACAAGGTTTCCTACAGATATTCAGTATTATAGAAATGCTGTCATCTCAAGCTAATCTTTATGATCCTAATCAGATAATGGAATGACAGATTAAATTTTACTACCAGTTACATTTAGAAGGAAATCGTTTCTCTGCTGATTAATTGAATCAAACCATTTCTCTGTAGCAACAGCTCGCATATTTGGACACGACAATTATTTCCATTTAGTTGGCATACATGGGTCCATCCTGATGAAATTGTTTCTATCGGGCTGTTTTTTCTACAGTATGGATAAGATTGTGCTCAACTCAAAATTCTACTGAGACCTCGTCTAACTTAAAATAGCATTTCTCTATGATTGAGATAAAAATTACATGTTGCCTTCAAGAACCTTTGCACTACAACCAAGCTCAACAATGATGTTTCATATACATATTGCAACTGCTCACAAATTTTGGCAGGGGTAATTCATTAATTCCTGAGAAATAACATAAGTGGATGTTCCCAGAATGATACACTGAAAACTGTTTTCATGTTAATCATTATTGCTAGACCCTAAATGATGATTGTTTCTTATATCAAGAGTATTAAATGCACAAATAAAATCTAACAATTTTCCAAATAAGCTCAATGAAGGGAGGTCGAGACTTTACAGCTCTCATGAAATATCAGATACAGATAAATACATATACGGTCCAAGAAATGACCAAAACTATCATTTAAAAATATTGAAATATAGGTCACCTCCTTCTTCTTCTTCCTCCTCTTCGTTAGCATCCATAATGTCAGCACAGCACACAGAATAGCAGATGAGGCTGAGGAAACCCAGGGGAAGGCCAAACAAAACAGCAGTGAGCACAGGGTTTCCTTGCCACATCTCAGCCAAAGAAGTACGAGCCTCAAAATATGTTCGGTACAAACGTGTGGGCAATGTGTTTCCTCCATAAACCTAGAAATAATGTTTGATACCATTGAAAATGTATGCAACCATAAAGCCACCAAAGCTGCAATGAAAGTTTTAATGTGAAAAATAACATAAGAGAAACTTTTAAAACTAATCAAATAAAAAGAAGAAATTCACCGGAATTTGGAAAATTTGCACTTCATTTAATTCAAATCTCCTTTAATTTGAATTTATTTCTCGGTCTGCAGCATTCTGTATCCAAAAAATCCTAAAAAATCATGGTTGATTTGAATTTTGTTTTGGTCAATTAAAAATTTTCTGACCAAAATAAGATAATTTCACAGCTAAACCTTCCCAAAAACTCTGGCAACCTTAAAAAACTGTCTAAAATTATAATAATGTGAGTGAAATCATTTTCCAGTTATTGAGTAAACCATAATAATACATTGCGATTAGAAAAACCTCAATTCGCAGAAACATGTAAAAATCTTTTGAGTTATTTGAGACAGTGTAAGTCTTTAGCTAAATTCACATACTCAACAATGCAGTTGGTAAAATTAATTTTTTATTAATCTTTTAAATCCTTTATTTTAAAATTGATTCATTTTCAATTCATTAATTAAACTAAACAATATATATTCCGATGATTTTAAATACATATATGTTTGTTTTTTATTAAATGTGGTTTTATATAATTGTATAGATTAGTGCATATTTTTAATCCTTACAGAGAAACATCTTAAATTCAGATATTTTACTTGGTCCCTTCAGGTTTGAATTATTCAAGCTTCACTGTACTATCAAGTATAATTAATAAAGATATTAGCTACTCACAGGTGCAGACTGATTTAAAATTTCATCCAAAAATGCAGCCAATGATTCTGGCGAAAGAGAAGATGCCTCCACAGAAGGCAGATGGTGATGATTGGTGGTAGAATTTATTACCAATAAATTAGGAAGAGGCAAAACTGACATGGCGATCGAATTAGCAAGATCTGGACTTCCAACCCAACCAAACTGGAATGTACTGTTAGGAGTAAAATAATGAAAATTAGTAGCTCATGGAGATCACCTGTCAAAATAATTGGGATTAAAAATGTAGTGCAACAGCTGTCCTGAAATTCTTGAATCTATGGATATTATGTGGATATAAATTACCTAAATAAATTTGACTGCAAACTGCAAGTTGTTGACACTCATATTCAGCAGTGGTGTAGTGGCAAATTTTCCAGCGTGGGAACACTAAATATATTATTTGTCAAATTATAAGGAAAGTCGTATCAACATCAATCGAGTTTACAAATGTTTTTAAGTATTGTTTTATTATTTACATCAATCATTTTATACCAAATCATTATTTAGCAATAAATTGGCTATTTTTTACTGTAGAAAAACAGTGTGGGAACTCTATTCTCCCGCCTTGCCGCTCCACTACACCACTGATCTGCAGCCAACAGGTGTATTGATACCAGTGCTGGCAAATGAAAAATACAGTAGAAGTCCATTATAACGAGAGCTGACAGAAATAGGAAAAGCACTCGTTTAGCCAATTTCTAACACTAAATGTCCATCCTGGGCAGTGAGTGCAGCAGAATGGAACTGTAGGGTTTTTGATTCTTACACAAATGCTTAAGAATATCTTTGCGTCAAAAATGTTATTTCATTGATTCATACACTATAAGGAAAGTGCCGCATGGACTCGTGTAATGATCAACCGAGAAAAGAGAAATTTCCATAATGTGGAAAAAGTAGCTTTAAATCATATCAAATTTCTTTCTTGCGATATTGCTCATTCACACACTTCATTAGCAATGACTGTGTTTAGAGGGAGGGGGAGAGGTTACCCTTGAAATCAACATCGGCACTGCTTTTATCTGCTATGTTTTCACCCAGCCTGGGTGCCAAGTATTGTATGAAAACAAATTCAACGGGTTGATGCTAATATGATGGGAATTCAATTATAATTTCCTGCGCTTACTCAAGGGGTCGTTGCCAAAAAGAAACAAGAGATGATGTGATAAGACGTTCCCTTCATACACAGGGGAGAGTGAAACTCATGAAAAGTGAGTTGCCAGTCTCTAATCTAAGTGCCCCTAAGCATATTTGCCAAGAAAGAGCGAGGCGAGTTGTCGGATGCAAATGCAAGAATTATCTGACAATAATTTTTTCATTTAATTTTTTCCCTGCTCTTCGAAGAGATGACACTGCTCAGAGAACTGGACTCTCTAACATCAATTCACAATTCCCAGATATGTCTCCTGCATGACAAATATAGAAACGTCGCATTTGTTATACTGATATTTCAGAAAAAAAAAAACACCTCTGCTTTTAGCTGTGAGGCAAGCATCAGCAAAAAAATCAATCACTATGACGCAACTCTCGTTATATGCTGTACTTGTTATAACAGGCTTCATCTGTAGATCAATATTTCATTTTTTGTTACAATGATATTAAAATTTTCTGAAATTTTTAATATTATGGCATTATAATTAATCATTAAAAAATAAATAATTTTTAATTGTACCCATAACCATTTATCATTGATAGTTCATCAAATGATACAAATCAAGTATTTTTTAAATTTACTAATCATTTGAACTACTCAGTTTTTGATCTTGTACATGCATTATGAAGTATCAAAAATTTTATAATGGAGATAAATAGATTTGTCAAGTATTTAATAAAATGAACTGCATAAAGCATAATATAATTATCTTCATTAGCCCTGAACCAATTTCCAAATTAGTAGGGAGAAGGAACATTTAACTATCACTTGATAAAACTATACTTGGGTTCTGCACTACATTTTTCTAATTGATAATTTTCATTAACACATTTTTCATGTTAACTCTATTTTTTTAGTTTTATGATAATGCAATTCATGCTTTACATATTAATTTTCAGACTTTTACTGATTAATTCATAATAATAAAAGATTTCCATATTCAAAATTAAAAAAAATGTGGAAATTACAGATGGTTCTATGAACCCCATAATACCACTTTATGATATAAGAATAAGAAAAATATGCCACAGAGATTTATAGATCTTAATTAGATTTTACAATTTATGCTAGTTCTTTTTTTCATTATTTATGCTCTTCAAGAGTTTTTGCTATTATACTCACTCATGATATCTTTCTCGATTCTTTCTAATAACAGATTCTACCATATCTCGGAACCTAAGAGAGAAAAAGGAATTAGTAAATATTTTAATATCACACACAAATGTGATTTAGTTACAACTCAACAATAAATATCTTTATATTTATAGAGTTCTGAAAAATGATGGATAAGCAGACTGAAAATATGCATTACCAGAAAAATTCAATGAGGCTGGAAATTTTCCAAAAATATTTAAATGATGGAAATGATTACAATCAAAATTAAATTTCAGACATAACAATAACATATTTAAAATAAGGTATCCAATTAAAATTCACAAAAAATACTATATTATCACTTACTGTAACATATCAGATGGAATATCTTGAAGTTTGTTTTCTTGTAAAACAGCTAAAACGAGATATTTTCCTGTTTGAAACACTTGATTAATATTTCCTCTCGTAACTTTCATAAATGTCTCAAAACGCTCTTTATTAACCCAGTCATGAAGTGTTCCATCCAAGATTTCTTCTGTATCTTCTTCTCTATTTGATGATTTTTCTTTGCCAATTGATTTATCTTCCAAAGCTCTTGCAAATCTTTTTGCTTCAAAATCATCACCTGGAATAAAAACAGCCAAAAAATGCATTTGGTAGAATTTCAGCAAGTTTTTTAGAGGGAATGTTAGAAGGAAAATAATGAATCCACCCATTATACACAATATGTTGATTAAGTAGCTTATTATTGCATACAAAATGGCATTATCCAACCAAATCTTAAGAGGTTTTGGATATAAACACAATTATAACAGTACACATAATAAAAACAGTAAGTGTCACAAATTATTTTAATAAAGAATGCTTATAATGAAAATATTACGCAGGATTATAGAGATCTTAAAATTGAAATTAAATACACTGAATATAAAGATACTGCTATTGCACAAAATTAGATTCATAAATATATGTTAGTTGGAGAGATGTCATATCCTCTGTCGAATTCATACTCAACGTCCGGAAAATTTAAATTGAATTATTCTGAATCTGAAAAAATTAATCTACCCCGAAAGCTGCAACAATAAATCCCATTTCTCTTTGTTAAATGAAGAAAAAATGAGTGTGCTCATAATTTTATTAGAATATTTGCAATATATTAACACTTCACCAAAATAGAAAATAAATTATAGCCTGATATACAAAGGCCAGAGCCAAGGACAATGTATTTTCCTTATACCCCATTGAGAGTCCTTCAACAAGATATGTCCTGCTCCTCAGCTATCATGGATTGCTTGCTGGCATTTTAGGTCCCATTCTAATGGGCTTATGGAAACTTCCTTTGTCAGTACTATAAGAGGGCTTTTTGGGATGGTTTCTGGTTGACATGGTTTCTGGATTATGTTGATCAAATTCTAGAGGTCTCTTGTAGTTTACCATTAATAAATATGGAGGTCAAATACAAGGACCCCAAAGTTTGAGCCCTAGGGGTTTAGAATGGGTTTTAAGATTGATAGGATTGCTTAGATATCCAAGGCAACTGACATTTTATAATATACACACAGGGATTCCTAAGGGACCTTCTTCTTCGGAACAAAGAAGATTATTTTTAGGGCTCACAAGCTCGAGCCCTTCTCGTAATTCATGTTTTCGTTTTAGAGGTATCAAATCTCCAAAAGCAATCTTTGTCGGTGTCCCTCACCTCATTCACTGGCATTTGGAGAAAACAGTAAGGATTACCACTCTCTTTAAAAGAATGTTAGTTTCAAAATGGCTGCTTTTGTACTTAGGGGTAATAAAGTACAGTTTTAAAAAGAGTGACTCCTTTTCCTGTTTTCTCCTAATAACGGTGAATGAGGTGAGAAACGTTGACAAAAACAGTCATTGGAGATTTTACACCTCTAATTCATTACCAGCTGTGTTTAAAATTTTCTTAACACCTTATACTTATAATAAAGAAATCCTCTTTGGAACATGATTTGCATGCCTTTCCTTCACAATGGACAATTAAAATACACAATTATTTTGAATATAACTTACAGAATGTAGGTAAGTTTTGCTCGTACCCATATTTAATAAATATATAAACTATTTATCAATATTGCCATCACCACACAGATGAGGCAGCTATGATATACATTTCAATTTTATGTTGAAAACTTAAAATAGTTAGCCTTCAACCGATAGATTTCTAAATGCTACAAAAAATGGTAAGACATGAAGACTTTTAAGTCTCACCTTGAGATTGTTGAAGCTAATACTTTTATTATATTATGTCAATTGCCTTTCAGTATCGTAAACATTTCTTTCATGGGTTTAATTAAATATTGAATACATAACAGAGGAATAACGAATTGCCTTCAATTTTTCCTAGCACATACTCTAATTTTTATATCTAATATCCTTTCACTTTAGGAAGTCATAATTATGAATTATGCTAGAAAATTCTTAACAGTGGTTTGAGAAATGAACTTAAACATAAAAACTGCTAGAATTGTACTCGGTCAAGCAGGGTACCACTTACCATCAAAGAAATAATATGATTCTTCCTTGTAAACAAACACAACTGGAGCCTTTTTCAGTCTTACATGCTAAAAAGAAAACAAATTGCAGTTAAGCAGTGCTTTGAGATAATAATGATATATAGTTAAGGAGAGGAAAATAAGTTTTCATTACAATTTGTAAATATAATAAACAAACAGGAATCACTCCACAAACAGGAATTATTATCAACTGAAAATTCTTTCATCTTACTAAGAATAAGGCCAGGGGTATAAATGAATTGATAAGCTTGTTTTCAGTCATGTACAAATAGAACCAATAAAATGATGCTTAAAATTCCCATCATCAACAAATCTTGTTTTTAATTCACCCCTACCTTATGTGGATGATGATTAATATTTTAATTCAGCTAATCATAGAATAACTAGAAGAAAATAAATATTGCAATCAGAAAAGTAAGCCCATTCACCTTCCGCGCAAGTTCCTCTGAGACAGTGTAAAAGAAGCCATATGGTTGAAATGTTTCTGCCACTGAATAGTATGATTCCTGAAATTAAGAAAAAATACATGATTAACAACCTAGTTCCATGACTTTATCAACGATATCAGACTAATATCCAGTATGGCTTGCCCTCAAAACATTATATAAATTACTATATATTTTATATCATTATAGCATAATAAAGATCTTTAATTTAACAAAGAAGACCTTATAGAAAAGAGATCGTAGTACTTAAAAACTAAACTAAGTATTTCCAGCTCCGTCAGTAATTCTTGTGTTTAAATTCCTATACATACCCAGAGAGTCCCATGATGGCTACCAACATACACAAAGAATAATGGATTAGAAGCTTTCAGATTATCAATACTCTCAGGTCGAGTAATTTGCTGGACAGGAGGTCCAGACATTCGAATAGCAAAATTCACAATCTCTTCTTTGGTACGGTCTGCTTTGAATGTGTATTTTAGTTCACCTTTAAGGCTGTAATAGAAAACATGAGTTATGGAAAGGATTCATAATATGTTAAAAAAAACAAAAATGGAGCACATTTATTATGAATATAATCTTTTAGAGATAGTGCTATTTTCATAAGGGCCACATTACACTATTAATACATAGCATTAATTTTAAATTTCCATTTCCATTTAGGATTAGCAGTAGAAACCTTTAAATGGAGTCTTAAAGCAAACACCACTTACAACATAATTGTGGGGAATCCAGAAACACCGAACTCGGATGCCATGCCAGTAAATCGGGTGCAATCTACTCTTCCCACTCTAATATTGGTGTTATGCAAAGACTGGGCAACATGAGCCCATATCGGCTCAAGTCGCTTGCAATGAGCACACCACGGTGCATAAAACTGAATAAATGGAGGAAGAAAATATAAAAGTAATTTTTTTAATAATCAGGTTTCTACAACTGCTACGAAATAACAAAGACACTACCATAACAAGCCATTGCCCATCCTTCCTTATTTCGAGGAACCTGAAATAAATATGAAAAATTTAGAGAGCAATAAAAATAAATCCACTTCAAACGTAAATTCCCATTCCATTGACAATCATCTTACCGGTCACTCAATTCCAAAACTCTTGATCCCACTGATACCTCAAACACTACCAGTAAAAGAATAAATTGCATTTTCAGATTACAACTAACTTCGTTTACATAAGCAAGATAACTTAAGAATTCAAACCTCAGTCAAACGGTATGCCCAATCTACATCAAGTTGATACTCACCAAACAGTAAAACCAGCACAAACAATGACTTAACGTTTGATGCCATTTCTTACGTACGCTGAATAATTATTTCTTCTTGAATGTAACAGTGAGGAGTCTTTTTATGTGGAAACCGCATGAACCTTACGGCAAGAAATGTTTACTTAGGGACAATTTCGTAACAAATTCTATAATTGGATTGATTAGTACGTAGGAATATGCTAATAGGACAGTAAGCCATGTTGTTAAGAATGACCTCACTCAATGGATGATTTTAGCATAACTTTTTAAAGAAAAACCAAAGTTATGCGTTTAATTAAGTAAAGAGAAGACCTAATAATTGATTATCAAAACAAACGTCTCTAACAAGCGCATTTCCTTATTCATTTGGTATTTGGTAGATTAGACAGGTTTTTGTCGCTGGTAGTCACTGGTCGTGCTCATAGCGCTGGTAGTTTTGTCGTGGGTTGTGCCCTGATCGTTCCAGCAAGCATGGCATCAGGTGGAACGGCGTTGTCAAAAGGATCTTTTCAGCCGGTAAATGATTTGATAATTTAAACTTGAATGATCAAATTACATACCTAATATTTACAAGTATTTATTGCTTTTGTTTACAGGACTCAGACGTACACATAACGTATGAGGATCAACAGAAAATTAACAAGTTTGCAAGACATAATGCCAGAATAGAATATCTGAAAGAAGAGTTAAAAGCGAAAAAGGTATTTGAAATAAATCTTTATGTGAATCTCTCCATTTTAAGTTCTTGTTAAATAATGGTCATTTTACAGAATGAGATGAAGAATTTGGATGATGCCCATGAAGAGATAAATGATGGATTGTTGGATGACGATGAAAAGATTGCATACCTTGTTGGAGAAGTATTCGTGTACCAAGATTTAGAAAATACGCAGGTATTGAATATAAAAGTCTTTACCTTCCTCCATCTATGTTTCTTTCTTCACTTATTAAGTCATTTGGAATCCTTTTTTTCCTTTCTCTATCCATGATTATTACAATGTTGGTGATGACCAATGTTTTCGCTATTAAATGAAATATCGTTAGGTCTTTTGTGCATTTTTATAGAAATTAAATCTTTAATTTCAGAAAACTTTAGTAAAAGCCAGAGAGAACTTGCAAGCAAACATTGAAGAACTGGAAGAAAAATGCCTTAATCTTAAAGAGTTGATGTCAGATTTAAAAGCTCAACTATATGGCAAATTTGGCAATCATATCAATCTTGAAGCAGATGATGATTGAAAGGGGTTCAGAAGAAGAAAGAATCTTAACATTTGTTTTTAACATTTATTATTTAAAAGCATATTGAGAAAGACACTAACGCAGAATAACTGATGGATCTGCCTTAAGTCGAGCAGTGTGTTCTCTGAGTATAAAAGAATGAATCACAATGAAAATTTCATTTGATTCATATTGAGATTTAGACCAATGACCATATTCATAGGAAAGGTGAAGAATATGGTAAATTATTCGTTTAATACAATGATGATCCATTTGCTATTTAACCAACATTTTTAAAACCAGTATCAGATGTTAGTCCTCTAATATTTTAAAACTCCTTTCTCAAAATTTTGTCGTAATAATTTATTTTCTACTGCTATAATACCTGTTACGCTAATAAAATTACATACAAATATTGCAATGTTTTTTAATTTTCGTTTTACTAATTATTAATCGGAACTCAGAATTGATTGATTTTAAAAAATTTTAAATTTTTACCAACTTAGCCAATGATCGCTTAAAAAAATGCTACTATGCGAATTTCTTTTCATTGTGCATACTGTCAAGCATGATTTTCATAAATGTATTAATATAGGTTAGTTCAGGAAAGAAAAGGAATTTTGTGAAATGTTTGTCCGGTCTGTATTTCCAGTAGGTTAATGACATGCTCAATGTATTTTAGGAATTGATATTGGAGCAAATTAAGAGACATTAATGTCTATTGTATTTGTCCATTTAATACTGTTAGGGAAAGATTGCAAGTTACAGGTTACTCTCTGAATGGTTTCTACTATTTTTTTATTGTGTATACTATAATATAGTGTATATATATAGTTACAATTGAGGTATGCATTTTAAAAATGTTTTAGCATTGTTATTATGGATTATTAATAATTTCTGGATGCCTTGCTAGGACAAATAGTCCTTTCACTGTAACAATAGACTTATGTTGATGAAATTTTCATTACGTTCTAAATGTTGTGAAAGAAATAAGTACCTGATGATGCAAGATCATTCCCTGAATACAAGTTGAGCTCAATTTAACCTGTACAATAGTAATACTTTCAGGAAAGATCATCTTCTTTCCCAGCACATTTTATGCAGGAAGAATTCATCGGTTTCCAGTCAGGTGAGGTCATCTTGGAACGACATTGAACATTGCAGATCACCTTACATGGCTAGAAACCAAGGAATTCTTCCTGCGAGTAATGACTTCTTCTTAAATCTATGCAAAAATCGCTTTCGCATTAAAACGTATTTGTGAAAGGATATTATCAATTCTAAATTTGTCTCTCCTCTTAAACATTGCAATCTTTACTGTAGGTTTCCATGTTTATCTCGTGAATGTATTTGCATAGTGAGGTGGTGAACAAGCTAGTAATAAGTTGAAAAGTTTGGACACACATTGGTTTATCTGAATAGTTTGAATTTACTGGAAATGGTATGACAAGTACATTTCTTCATGTGTTTTTCCACTTATTTTAAATGATCATTATCCAACTTAACTAAATACGTTAAATTAAGGACTTAATGAATTTTCAAGTGAAAGAATTCTTTCAATAGGTCATCAATATTTATAAAATCCTTCATTTGGGCAATTATTAGAAAATTACCCAGTTGGTTTCCAATTATTTTTATGTATACTTTAAAAGTATGTTTTTCCCATTTTGTTTCCTTTTAAGTTATGTTCTTTGTGAAAGAATGAGCAGGCGTTATCATTATGATTTAGAAATTTTTGAAAACGTAGTTAAAATATTTTGACTTGACCTTCCCTTTATTCATTATTTCAGCATGAATTAATTTGCTCAAATCCAGTTACCAATTTTGTTTCTCTAGATGCCATCATGCTCATAGTAAAGAAGGATACTAATTTTTCATACTAAATTGAACAAATTACCATCTCCATTCTTATAGCAACAAAATAGATATTGTGATTTTTAATATTTTTAACACTTATTCCACTTCTTAAGCCCCTTTACTTCCAGGACGTCAGATATCTCCTTTACCCATTAATTTTTATCTGATGAAAAAGTGATGATTTCTCTTCTAGTTCATTCATTAAAATGAAGTTTGAAGGGAACTTGTCAGAGCTACCTCCAGTTTTGGCAATGTGATTCATATTCAAATTGCCTTATCAATCCACAGCATTTCCTCAATTGGTTTAACTTTAAATGGATGACAGTATTTTGTAAACCATAGTTAACTCTGAAGGTGGAAGACAAACATGTTTTCTTAGTATAATCAATTGATTCGGCCGAGATTTTCAATGTTTTCTTAGTTCACAAAATCTAAACTGAGAAAACAAAATAGGTAAACAAAATTTTAATGGTTTTTGGCCAAACATATCTAATATTGTGAATCATTGACTTACTTGCCAGTTGACTAATATAAAGCTTTAAAAGCAATAATTTGAATCCTGATATTCCAGGGTATTCACATACCATGAAATGTTTCTCTAAGAAGACAAAAGAGGAAACCAAATCAATTTCCTTAAAACTTAAAGTTATTGAAGGTTAGAAAAATTCCTAGTCTCCCAAGGAATCGCTACAAAATTATGTAATTTAAAAATTCATTCTTTCCTTCTTGAGTAAATCCACAAAGACCTTAGCTTTGAATCAACTGTTATAGTTATGAGTATTACTTAATGACACAAAGCTTGAATCAAATTTAGCTTTTAATTCACAACTTATAAGCCAAATTTCACAATAATAATCATTAGCAAAATTATGGTTTATTATCCAAGTTACAATATCAACAACTGTAATAAAACATTTGCCATTAAGGCAGTAAATACATATTTTCAGTGTTCTAATTTGATATCAAAGATTTTGCCTGAAACATCCATTATTTTGCAGTAATCTGAAATCACGATACAGCCTCAGAAACAAATTCGAAAAAAATGGCAAGAGTGGTAAGAAACAAAGCTGGCAATAAGCTTTGAAGAAGGTGATTATACAAAAGAATTGATGAAGGGTGCCGTTAGCTAGAAAACATCAATTGAAAAGTTCATTATCTAGGTATAGAATAGTGTAAATATAGAGAGAATGAATCAAAATCAGAAGATATCTTTTACCGTAATAAGCTGGAAATATAAGTGAGATCACTTCCATCCCCCTGGCTAAATACACCGGTAACTTTTAATTTTGTCTTTTGTATGGACATTGTAAAGCTAAAACTTGTCTTCTCTTTACGAGAATTTGCCGAAACAAGTTTTAGGTAATCCACAAACAGAAATATCTTTAAAAAAGGCGAGTAGCATGACAGTACTCTAGGCTATAGTGTATATAAAGACAGTAAATAACATGAAATAGAGGTAATAAAATAGGTTTAATAGAAAATTTATTAAGTGCTTCTCTCTTTCTTTCGTTTGTAGAAATCAACTAGTATTACGCATATTTATTGAACAACGAAGGCCATTCTCATAATCTTGTTAGTTTAAACCTTAAAATAAGAGGACACTCGAAAGTTCAGCCCAAGCTTTAAATGTTAGGGTAAAATTAGCACAGTTCTTAACTCCTCATTGTTTTCAGTTCAGAAGAAGATTAACATTTTCCAAAAAGTACACCATTCACAATTCGTCATCCGAATCGTCCAAGGCTGCACGACGTCGGTCGAACTTAAAACAGAAGGGAAAGGAAATCAACAGTGATGGAAAATATGCCATTAATTGAAAGTTCATTGATAATGCTTACCTTCACTGAACACTGCGGCCGGGTTTGCTCGCTGACTCTTTCAAGAATTCCGATTAACTCACTCTCACCTAGCTTTCCCATTAACTGTCCAGAGCTAGCCATATTTAGCAACATATTCTCTACTAAGCGTCCTTTCTCGGGTTTTCCGACCATCAAGGTATTCACTTTAAAACATAAAACGTAACGTAATATATAATGATCTTAAATACGTACTTAATTAGAAACACAGGATAGTGAACACCGACTTTGATTGCCGACAACTCACATCTCGCTCGAGCAGCCTGTGAAAGAACCTGGGTTAAAATACCATTTCTCATCTCCTCTGCTTCTCTTTTCTTATCTTCTGCAGATTTTTGATTTGCTTCCGGATTACCCTATAAAGTTTATCCCATAAATTCATTTCTAGGAAACTTTTAAACAAATAAAACAGTGCACATACAAAATCTTAATTTATGATACCTTATATTGTGACTGAAGCTGGGCCAATCTTTGAGCTCGGATTTGTTCTAATTCTGGGTCCGACATGGTTACTGTAATTTGGAGATATTTAAACTTTTGAGTATAATAACAGTTGTTCAAGGGCTTTGCTCTCGTTCCTTTCGTTCCATCCAATATTAATCGTTCCTCTGTTAGGAAGGTATCGAACGTATGGAACTTTTGCGTCGAATAAACTCGAGGGTGTCGAAATCGGATCGATAGTTGCAGGGAAGTTTAAAGGTTGTAGAGAACCCCACGTCTCCCACGTTGTAACCTTTATTATTTGTACGGTCGTTTGTACCCTGAATATTTGCTCTTCTTAATTTCAGCTCTCCTTCGTTATATATACATATTTGAAATCATTTCTGCTATTTTTAAAATCATCGCTTTCTAATTTACTTTCGCTTCGGTGAAAATTTGGTAGGTAAAATTCTGGAGGATGAGGATTTACTAGTATTTTTCCGTAGAAAGTAGCCTCTAATTCTTTCAAATGTCTAATAAATACTTTTTAAAATTTCTTCCTCAATGAAAAGAACTCGAGATTTCCGTAACAGTTGCGTTAAACGTTAAGATATACCGTTTGTATTCCCCCCATATATCCTAATTCTATGTAGTGTTATTTTAAGTTCACCTTAATCAATGTAATTTTCAGACTTGAGGTGAAGTTGCTATCGCCAATTTTTTCTTTTTTATTTTAATTGCCATTAACTGAATTAAATCAATATTTTCAGTTTCATTAGATGAATTTCCTCCCTCCCATTCACTGTAGCTAATGCTCGCTAAAACAGTCATGCCTATTTTCCTTGTATTTATTTGTTCATTTTTGCTGGTAATTATTCTCATGACTACTCTAATGTCTAGCTGAGTGGCTTGCTGTAAAGCAGCTCTCATTAAATATTCACTCAAGACAGTTGTTAGCCATTCAGAATGTACGTTAACTATGTAGATCTGTAAGAATTTATCAATATCATAATGCTCGTATAGGTCTATTAATTTCGCCATGTGACCTCTTAATTTAATATATTGGTGTAATTTTGATATATCTTGGCGATTTTCTTGTTGAACGTTACTTTCTGTTGTTTTCTCAGATTCAGTTGATGTTGATTCTCCTTCCGTATTTTGGGCTGCTGGGTCCATTTCCAGGTTAGATATTCTGAAGCGGCTGAATGTACGAGAATGCTCCAGTCTATGCGATACTCTGAAAACATGCTTGCTATCTATACTTCAGATTATAAATTTAAATTTTATATAAAGAAGAAACGTACAGAGTGATAAATCTTAAAACCTTCCATGCAACTTCCAGAATCCACTTCGAAGTTGTGTGGAAGGTTGAAGTAATTATACTGGGGGTGAAAAAATAATTCTAACGATAACAATCGTCTGTGTTTTGAGATATTCGGACACTCAGTTAAAATACTAGGATTTACCAGGAGTGTTAGGCAATTACTTAATAACGAATTTAAAGAGAAAACAAACTTAAAAGAATGTATTCAATCCTGGCTTAGCAACTGGGGAGTATCAGTATAGTAGTATTTACAAGATATTTTCTACTAACTAGAATGTGAGGATTTTCCTTACTTCTGAATTATCTGAGATCTCCAGTCCCATTCGAAAGAAGGGAAAAGCAACGCTGGTATTATAACTCGTTAAAGAAAAAAGAAGAATGGATGTTCTTTAACATAGTACTTTTAACATATAAATTTGAATTTTATTAGCTCTTTACTAGTACAGAAGTATCTCATTAATGCAAAATAAATCATTTTTGACAAGTTTAACAGCAAAATGACGTAATTTTTCTGTTAAACTTTCCATCTGGTGAAATATTGGGTATGAAAAAAAAAAAAAAAAAAAAATATATATATATATATATATATATATATATATATATATATATATATATATATATATATATATATATATATATATATATATATACCCACAGATGTATTTTACTTACCAGTTACTTGGTCCCTGAATGTGTAAAGTAGTGTAAAAATGTATATTTAATGTGGTCTAAGGTCATAATTCTCCTATTATAATTTCCAAAATTGGATATAAGTAAGGGTTTTGCTATAAGATTTTAGTTTTGTTTTTCTGTATTTCTTTCAATAAAAGGAAGTCTCTGGTTATGAGATTTATACCTGCATACAAGAAGACCAACTATTTCCTCTTCATTGTCTTCTGATTTTGTGGTAGCTGACTGGAAACTTGCTGAAGAAGTTTCTGTCTCTCCCTCAACCACTGCCTATAGGATAAGAGGTTTCAATATGTTGTCCTTTGCATTCTCTTTGAAAGATATGGTAACATTAAACATACTTCTAAAGAGATACCATCTTTCATCCATGTAAGTACTAGATTCAGTAAGCCTGATGAACTCCTTGGGCATGAAGATATTTTTAACATTTCACACAGATGATCTTGCGTTAGATAATGCTCTCGGAGGAATAACAAAGCTTTTCTGTATCGTTTTTCCTGAGATAATGCGTTGAAGAAGTCATACTTCATAAAGATCAAGTCTAAACCCTCAGCATCTATTTTCTTTTCTTACTCTTTTTTTTATATTTTGAAAATATTTATCAGGTTAATCGAAATATGAATTTTTCAGGTATTCAAATGTTTGTATTTGTTTTTAACTCAAGTTTTATACATATGTATTACCCAACATCAGGAATGGATGACTTTTGC
This sequence comes from Sympetrum striolatum, assembly GCA_947579665.1. Lineage (NCBI taxonomy): Eukaryota > Metazoa > Arthropoda > Insecta > Odonata > Libellulidae > Sympetrum > Sympetrum striolatum. Next base: position 17,401,257 of record OX388350.1, read on the forward strand.
GCTTACTAAATTACTATAAGATATCATCTCTTGTCAGGTAGGACAATAGGTATGGTTAGTTCTTAATGAAATAACTAACTTAACAACAGGCCATAAAAAAATCCTGTATTTATGACAAAGAAATAATGTAGTGAAGCCCAGATCCAGGTATAGATCTATACATGTGCTGAGACATCAGAAATGCATCATTTTCTCATCTCAAAGAAAATTTGCTTTAGTTACACCAATCATGTACATCAAATATCCCTGAATTCAACTTTTATCAATGTTAGATTGAATTTTTGATTGGAAAAGACTCATTTGATGGTGAGATTGAGGTTTGATGGAACACTTCTAAGACTTGGGTTGACTTGCAGTAGAAGTTGCTTCAAAAAAGAAATAAAGGAAATTTTGAAGATTGTGAGGAAGTAATAGGTCAATGAGGTAGAATAGATGCAGAAGTGTTTTGATTAAATAAGGGTTGGAGAACTGTTTATATATTCATTTGAAGAAAAGTTTTGGAAGAAAAAATACTCACTTGAAGGTCTCTTATGTGAACTTCTGTTTCTCTTCCATCTTTGGAAATGATCATCCTTTGCCATATCTGAGGTAATTTTAGTTTTTCAAGAACTTCAGTTCTTATTTTAAGAATTTCCTCTTCGCTCAACATTTAAGACAATTTTTTCCAGTGACAGATATTTTATGAAGATGTAATGGTTGCTAAAGATCAAACAATGTGCTATTATACAGCTGTATGACTGTATCCAGGTAACATTGCTTTGTTGAAATGTTTATTTCAATAACTTTCTTAATCATTTTAGAAAATCGTGATTTTTAATGCTTCTATAGTATTCTATTTAGTAACAATAAGAAATTAGGGCACTTATTATGTCAATTTCCCTGCATGTTATCCTAAGTACACTCATTTCTAATTATGGTTAAGGGTCAGTGCATGCATGAGGTCTTGCAGGTTTATAATTTATTATATACATATATATTATATACAGAAAAGGTTCAAGTGAATAACTTAAATAATACAAGTTGAAGAAAGTTTTCATGGGCTGCTAACCAGGTGGTTTCGGCTGCTATCGCTGCAGCCAAAATGTAGGTGCTCCATCAAGAAACCACCTGGTTAACAGCTGGTGAAGACTTTCTTCAACAGATCATTCACTGGGAAAGTGTCAAGTCACGAATAATCCAAGTATGTGATTTATGTATATTATTTCCTAAAATTAATTACTGAATTTCAATTTGCTTACACAATTCAGCTCCACCAACTATCATCACTAGAGATACCAGTATTGATTTTAATTGAGAATCTACAAACAGTGATTTATTTAATAGAAATTATTCATTACTTCAGTTTCCTAAGATTCATAATATTTATTGCCAAAATATTTTTTTTCTATTGCCAAGCTTTATCTCATCTTCTTTATGCTTTTGTCGTTCCCTGCAGCCCCTCATACAATACATGCAGTGATTGCACAGTAATTGGTGATTGTAAAAGGATATTGTATTAAATTATCTCTTGATGTTCTATTCTCCAGCCCCCTTTCATATTTCATCATCAACTGAGTTTTCTCAACGAGTTTTCAGCACAGCTTTCTGTCTATTATCTTGTTGCATTTGCTTCTTGTTCTCTTCTTTATTACCAAATGCCTCCACCTTGTTATTATCCTAGGCAAAGAATTGATACATTAATGAGAAAAGCAGATGAGAAGGAAATTTGAGCAACTGACTATAAAAAATTACTTGAATTACAAGAAGAGTTCAGAGCAAATCTGGAATAGATATATTTGACGAAGAGTAAAACCTACAGGGACTGATCGAAGTTGGTGAAAATAATTCCTAAATTCTATGAAAATGTTACATCTATTACACTAGAGAAGGCGGTGGAAAGAAAGAAAAGCAGTGGAAAAACCCTTGGTTTGATGAAGTGTGTCAAATAGTGGAAAAGGAAGAAGAAAAAAGAGATGTAAATGGCTTGAATTGTTCTATATGATCTGGCAAGGAAATGTGAAGGTTTTCAGAAAACTCTTATGAAAACAATTATTTTTTTATGAATAGCAATGTTTTGTTTTAAAAGAGTACATGTGTATAATGTATAAATATCTATTTAGATAATGTAACTAAAGTTTTAATTTTTGACAATAATATAATTCAAATTTTGGCTACCCTATTAAAAGTTTTCCTCTGTCAGCATTGTTGAAGACGAGTGGAATAGTTGTCCATCTTTTTTTTTTTTAAGGATAGCATTTGAAATTCCTTGAATTTCTTGGGTGATGGCACCTGAAAGGGTCTCAAGAGTGCATGGTTTGTTAATATTAACGGTAGATTTCAGATAGCCCCATAAAAAGAGAGGGAATGGAACCATGTTGGGTGACGCTGAAATGAAATTACAAAATCTGCTCTACATATGTGCCACCAAACTACCTACCCTTTCTTTCATATCCAAATACATCATACGTCCCTGCCAGATCCTGTAGAAGAATGGCTGGAGTAGATAGCTTAACAACTAGGAAAGGTTTATTTATGAAACAAATGCAAACAAGAAAATTGGAGTCAGGTAGCTGTCTACACAAGTGCCTTGATTGTGACAACTCTCTGACCAAACCACCAACATCAATATATACTATGATTTTTATGATTCGATTGGCCAAACAGGATATCCACAGAAATGTGAGATATTGATCCTATCTATCATAGGTTTATTTTAAAAAGCCACAAATTATTTTTTCCATAAAAATGAGTTTTGTGTATTTTTGGAAATTGTTTTGGAGTGCTTCCACTATGCTCCAATATGGTCTAGGGTTCAATGCCAGGCTGGTACAAAATTCTCCCATTACGAATGCATTGCATAGAATTCAGAATTTTTTAAAACAGTTTCCTATTTGTTAGATGTTTGCCGCTTGGTTTGATGATTTTGGGTTTTGTTTACTTAAATATGGGTCTTGGATTTTTCAAAACAAACCCTTAGTTCAGCTCTAGGTCACTTTAAATGTTTTTACATAAGAAATGTTCTAAAAAAATTTATAAATTTTCATTTCATTTTGGTACAGCATAAATCAAAACTAATCTTGATTATTGGCACAGATTATTTAAATACCATACCTTTAAAGAATTTCATTTCCAATATAATTGACCCTTTATTAGGCAAAGTTAAGCACAAGTGGGCATCTCTGCCATCTAACCCTGCCTAAAAAGGGTCTAATAATAATCGGTAATGAGGACCTACTTCCCTACTATTTTAGACCCTAAACTAGCTTCTATACAAATTTTTCCCTAAGATAAGACTGGAAGGATCTTTTCAAATATATTACCTGTTGTATAATTTTAGTAATTTGTGAAAAGGTAGCAAGAAATTGTTGGATTTATTCTGACTTTGGAGTAACTATGTAATATATTTGTTGTAAAATATTTTCAATCAATTCAAAGGTATCCAACCTAAGAAGCTGTATTAGGACTGGTAGAATCTGTAGCGGATTTAAATTGACATTTTCTACTGTCAACAAAACTAAAATTGTCATCACAAGAAAGCACATAGAAACTTGATTCAGATTTCCTGAAATTTGAAAAAATCATACTAGTGAATTACTAGCAAAGACATCATCATATTACTGATCATGAAAGGAACTTTGAAGAGTAAGAAATCATGTCTTTGCTATTTACATTACATCCAATAAAAATATCTTGATTCCCAATTCTCTGCTGTCACTTTTTATAATAACTGAGAAAGTATACTTTGTACTTTTACTTGTATACAAGTCAATGACCATTGTTCTAAGAATTGGTCACAACATGCAGGGCAATTCAGGCGTGGTTAGCTTACTCAGATTTTCAGTAGTGTATTTTGCATAAACTAAGGCTTAGGATTGTCAATTTTTGGTTTCCTTGGGTTTTTTATTTTAGAACAAAGAAAGTCTTAAGTGAATCTATGTTAAGCACCTGTGGTATTCCCTTTCTAAGATAATGCTCCTATACTCTGCTAAAAGATTTCCCATGAAAATTTGAAAGATGTAATGATAATTCTTTACAAGGCAAAAAGTAGTAACAAAGCCTGTCAATGAAGTCAAGTTAAATCAAGAATAACTTACCTTATTGTTTTATTTATTAGAGAAAAACAAACATATGAGGTCAAAATCCGCATAAATTTATCCATATATTTATCAGCATATAAGAATAATAGATATTATTACTCCTACCACAATCAATTTTTGCTAATATAGATTGTATTTTCCGTAGTTATCATTAGCTTAAAGGTCATTAAGAGGAATCTTACTCAGCTTTATATTGTTTTTTAAATATACAAATTTTTCTGATAATATCACTCAAATGCTGCTATCAAGTTAGCTAATTTGGCTTTCATTTATACTTAATTTTCCTCAAATGATGCCAGCTTTTCAAATCAGTGAAAATGCTTTAATATAAACTGCTAATGAATTAATGTATCTATCATAGCCCTTTTTATCTTTAAAAATATTTATAGGCTTTGCTTCTCTATTCTTTATTTAATTTAATATTATCAATTTTATTCCAGATTTAGATTCTGAATAAAACAAATAAAAGGAATGAGACTATTTTAGCTGAGGTTTTTATCAGGAAATTTTAGTAGATATAGAAATTAAAACAAAGAATAAAGTAAGACAACAAATCAATTCATCCTATTTTACATTTCCATAAATTGCAATTCTAAAATCGTTTGTCTTTAGGTATCCAGTAAAAACTTGTAGCTTTCATTCATAGAAATGAAGAGGATCAGGATCAGGTATCCAATTGTTGTAAAGCATTTCTCAAGTATACTATAAGTGTACATTTCTCAGGCAAAATTATATTTGTATATTTTTTTATTAATGCATAAGTATGTCCAAGTGAACAGTAAAATGATAGTGAGGTTCAAACTATAAAACAATAATTGGACAGTTATGGGAGATGAAAACAATAAGTTATACATATAGATGTTTTAGAATCTACATTAATTTTTAGTTCACCACCATTAGCCATGCACATTTCCCATAGATTTTGTAATGTATCAAATTCTTGTGATGGAACTCTTGTTTCATACTCCTCTCACTTTCAAGAATGAAATAAACACATGCATTTGCTCTCATTCATACTCTGGTCCATTTACTCTAACAAACACTCAATTTGCATGGGCTTCTTTGTATTTTGAGCATGGAATTATTATTGTGTATACTGGGAGATAGGAGGTATGGCTTGCTGCTATACCTACTATCTCACCTGTCTGAGGAAAGAATATTTTCAATCTGTCCCTTTAAATTTGAAAACTGAGTAAAACCACTCCTGTTCCATCACAAGTGCGTTACTTTGTGCATATGTAAGTTTTTCTTTTTATTAATTCACACTTAGTGATTGCCTGAAGGCAAATACCTAGGCTTTCTTGAATTTTCATTTTTTTGCAGTTCACATAATACTGCTTAAGGTTGAATAAAATACATGTTGAATGAACAGCCATTAGTAAAAAACAAATTATGTACGAGCATTGACTGAGCAGCGTATCTTAAATAAACACACCGATGATAATCATTGCTTTAGGTTTCCTTTGGAAAATGTATTGGTGCCTCTATAACTACATAACACAGGGAATCAGGCAAATCATGTGCTGAAAATCTGTGCAGTTACTATCATGTAATGGTGAACTTTCCTATCTGACCATTCAGCCTACAAAAACATCCTTGGCACACACCACATAATCTTTCGTTTCAACTTGCTCATAAACATCTTCAACAATTCACACAGTCTCTTTCTACCATTTTTGTATTTTATAACAACAGCAACAACAACAACTTGGTGATTTATGCCAACACACAGTACTAATGTCTATATTTAAATAAGCATTCTTATATAAATTAGTATACTCACACACACATTCTAAAATATGCACCATCTTTGTTTCTTTTAAAAAAAACTATAGTTACACTTGCACTTCATTAAGATAAAAACCTGTTCTTCATAATAGCTGGTAAAAGTTCTTTTTACTCTTACTTAGAATATTCTACTCAATTTTTGCAAAATTAATCACATCTGAAGACGTATTGCAGCATTTCTTTCAGAAAAAGACAACATATTCAAAAACAAGATAATCACAGGCTCAGAAGCTTCACTTTAGTACATTTCTGACACTAGGTGTGGACAAACGTTTTTAGCTGTTTCCACATTAGTATATGTCAGTTGCCATAAGTCAACTATAATTGTAGAGTAATGAATTTAATTATCCATTACACACCAATCCTACTGTTTTAATGATCCTCTTGCAGTTGAAATTGTTCTCACTTTGAAAAAACACCAATTTCTTCCTTCAGTAATACTAAGGACATTTAAGGCATGATACTACAAGAAGACATTCCAACATGGCAGAAATGTGAACAAATTTTAAAACTTCAAATATGCAAAAACTATACTGAGGGAACATTTCTTGGCAATGCTATGTGTACCCATCATATAAAAATTCATTGTCACAGTAATTATTTAAAAAATAAAGCTGTTAGAACATAAAGATCGAATAATTTTATGAATGATCAAAATGAACGATCAATGAGAAATCTAAGATTTTCTGCAAGATAAGCAATATCTAAATTAGTTTTATTGTGCACTTGGTTTCATAATGCTCCATCAAAAATAGTCAAAAAGTCAAAAATTGGAAGTTTGCTGATAAATATGAACTTCAATTTTTAAGTAAAAATTTACTTTAAAATCCCAGTATTTTTAAAGAAGTATTGGGATACAGATAAAACTGTGGAATGACTTCTTAATAGTTTGCAAAGTAATTGCTCAAGAATTGAGCAAATAAGTTTTTGGCCACTGGGGCCAACGTGGGAAGGCATTTAATGCACATGGCAAGCACTTGTTCATTAGTAAAGTCAGATTGCCATTAAGCCAAAGGAGCCTAGGAAGACATACTTTCAGGCATGGCTAACCCGCAAATGCTATGACGGAGGGAGAATCTTCCTGACCCCAGAAGTTCCTAGAACTCCATCAGTTGAAGACACTGTGTTTTCCCCTGTTTTTCCTTGATCCCCAGCTATATTCTCCAGGAGTCTTGTCTCTTCTGTTGGTGAGGAGTCTGCAAAAAGGAGATCGTCAACCAGAGGTTTTTTCTCTGCCTTCGTTGGTAGACAAATGAGTAATTTTTCTGGCAGTGCACCTGCTCCACAGTGTTGGCATTTTTGTCCAGTCTCTTTCCCCCCTATTAAAGCTTTTGCTGTTGTTTTGCTGCTGCTATGGCTCCATGAACTTCTGCTGATTCCCTTGGTGCTGTTGGCTGTTGTTGTCCCTTCACCAGGTGCGACAATAGTTTTTCCACAACCTCCGCAAGTTTTTCCTTGAAATCTCTCTGTCTGGGAAACTGTGTTGCCCAGCAATGAATCACTAGAGGGTTGGCTCAGTATGGGATAGGATAGAGGGATGCGTCTTGTCAAGGTAGTGCCACTCACACCTGTTATCCCTCTCCCTGGATTAATATTGCTTGTGTTTTTCGTAATGGTATCAAGACCCCACCTTTTTCCTGGGTCATCTGGGCCAGGAGTGCAGTTCTTTGGAGCATTTTGATCAGGATTTAGGATGAACTTTATAGGCAGCACATGAGGCTTTAAATTTGTCTTTGGCCCTAATCCTTTTGAAAGGAGATTAGCAGAATGAGCAGTGTCTGAGGAGGATAGTCCTTGGTGCCTTGAGGCAATTCCTGAAGCAGTTGTTGAAATTCTTGATCTTGAAATGAACTCTTCACTTGCTGGTGGCATGTCTGCAAATAGAAACATATTATAAGTTTTAAAATAAATTTGAATTATGTTTTTTTAATGAAAAATGAAAAGGGTTAGGTGTAAGAAGAGACTTGATAGTCTCAATCTCACCCTGAATAAAGTCCTTTATTATTATTATTATTATAGTAATTCACTAAAGCTTTAAGGCACTTTGAAAACATGCAACTATCAAGAAGGAAAGTTTAAACCATATGTTTACAATACATACAGAAATAGTCTATTTTGATTGAAATAATTGTTTTCTTATTCTGTATTGGTCCTCATTCAGGTTAACTCAGTTCTTTGAATCCTCTATTAGTTATTTTAGTATGTACTTTTATCTCATTCAGGAAAGGTAAATATTTCCCCACATGTTAACTTAAACGTTTTTTCAATTCTGTCATATAAGAAAGGTTTTGTAGGGATTTCCTATGGAGCAACTCTTAAAATTTGTTTTAGCAATTGAAGGGTAGACTATCATCTTTATTAAATGAGATGATAGAACATTGAAATGGGCAAATACATACATTTTCTTGTGAATCAACTTATAACTTACAGTTATAGTAGAGTTTATAAGTCTACTGCTCAATTTCTAGAGGTATTCAAATTATTTGACAAGTAAGACAAAAACTTCTGAATAGGTTTGAAGTGTACAGTAAAAGTAATTTGAAAAGTTAGCATTATCATATCCTTATATTTATCTCTTTGATAGAATGAAATAATATGAAGATATGAGTAACAGCTCTCATGGAATGAAATATATTCAATAATATTAGTAACTCTTTGCATAACATTCTGGAATATCCATTTATATATTATTTACCCCCTGAAGAAACTCCTCCATTGTCGGAAGAACTGCCAAGTTTAGGACTGTCCATAGGTATAAGCTTTTCAGTTTCAGGGTCTGCCATTAACAGAGAACGTTGATGATGAAAATGCCGATGTGATACTGTCCCTGTACTTCCTCCGTCACTGCCTCCACTCCCAGCTGCTTCACTGCTGCTTCCCATACTTATCATCCCTGTCCCACAGATGGCCTTCGTTCCATTTCCATTGCTGTAATCCCCACTTCCGCCAGTGCTGTCTGATTTCTTAAGAATGGATTTTTTCCGTCTATGTTCAGCAGAATTATCAATAGATTCTACCGAAAGAGAAGACTTGCTTCCATTCTTTCCTATAAATTGAGGAAAATTATCATGTTTAAAACAGTTCCACTAAAAATTGAAAGAATTTAATGGTACTTATCAAATATCTAGTAAATATATAATTTTTTGTAGTTAATACTTAAAATGCAATAATTGATTTAAAATTCAGGTATACACATTGCTATTGCTAGGTTTGAGGAAGGCCTCTAAATCTATTTCTATTTCCAGCAGTAAAATAAGTCATTCTTGTGTTGTTACATGTATCATTGAAATCTGCAGTATTCTGTGATGGTAGGAATGTGATTTGTATCTGTTGGAAAATTGTTCTGGAGCTTTCATAATGTTTGACATGTTCTTGAAAGATGTGATGTTTTGTATGAAGATGTAAACTGTTCCATGTTTTTCCAGTAACATATGATGATGTTAATCTATAGCTACTACAATTAGAGGAGGAGGCAAATTACCAGCCCTATAAGTGGCAAGGGACTGAAGACCAAATAGGTGATGGTTGAGGATGCGTGTGGCAGATGAAGCAAGGCTGCGGCCTGGGGTGGCAAACAGGGAGGGTTTCCTTCCAATGCTGCTGCTTCGATTGTGGTGGAGTTTATCAGGAACTATGCCCCCTGCTATACTTGCAGTCCCAGTTGTCATTGCTGCTTCTGCCCAAACAGCGTCTTCAATGCTACCTTTATCCATTTCTCCAAACCGAGTTCGTGGTTTTGTTCCCTGACATAGTTGATTCATGAATATTAGCAAAAAATTCTATCAAGCTTTCTATGTTTATATTGTAAAGAAAATGAAGGGATTATACTTGGTATTCAAGAAAAAGCTAAATTTAGAATGGTAACGCACTTATCTAAAGCTTCAACTCATATACTTGTGTCTGGAATATGATAGCATAAGGTAATTTGAATTCTAGCCCACTTTTAAGCAAATATATCTGGGATAATAGCAACATGTTTAAGATTAAGAGGTAGGTAGATGCAAAACAAAGATTGCTTATCTTGCTCTCTATGAAATGAGTAATGGGTACTTTATTTTCTATTTTTCATTACAATGGAGTATAATACATATTAGGTAAGGTGGAGGAAATATATGTTAATATTCCAGAGGTGTTAAATAAAGGAAAGCAAATTGTGTTGACAAGCTTGGTTTAGCTGATACAATATAAGCCTGATTAGTTTTTTTCTAAACTACTAATCAAGTTCAGAAATAGTGATCATAAAGCACACTTTCTGATATAAAAATATTATGAAGTGGATTTGAGGCATCTAAAAGGTGCAGTTAGGAAATTTTCTGTCATACCTCTGCATTCTTATACAAATTAACCAACAATAGTATTTATTGCCAGTTGCCTTGTCTTGGAATTATAAACCCTTATAGCATTTCTTGAAATTCTGTGAAAAGATTTATTATTTTAGAGTTAATTTAGGGAGAATTAATAGTAATTAATTAACTTTATTGAAGAACCTCATTTTAGTAGCAACATATAGTCTGAGTGTTGCCATTAAAGCTGAAAATTCTGTTTTCATAATTTTGTATTATATCATCATAAAGTTTCTCCTAATTTTAGTTTTAGTCTGCTAAGGATAAATACATTTTGGGTTTTTGTGTTTGTCAATTAAGCACTTAAAAATCATCTGAATTGAAGCTCTTGATATTAATCTAAACTCATAGATTCTTATTTTCTGAAAATAATTCTATTTTATTGAAACTTGCTTTAGCACTTTATAACGACCATGAATGATGCCACTGAAGAGATTTCCAAATTGAACCTGCCTAATAGCCTTGAGAGCAAAATGTTTTTGGCTAACTTTAGCTAGACTTACTTGTTGGAATCGTGTCTTGCGATGTTTAGGTAGTGGAGTATCATCTAGGCTGCTTCTGCTTCCCAGTTGAAAACGGGTCCCACTTCCCCCTCCTATCTTGTCAGTTTTGGGCCCAAAAGCTGTTCCACTTGCTTCTTCTGCTAGTAATCCTCTCAAGGCACTAACAAGTGCTGTATCGCCTGAAGCACTTTTTGTCATCCCTCCAATTTGTGTCGGAGATGTGGACACAGGGGTTGCAGACGAGGAGAAAGGTACGAGAGCACCAGAGGCTGGGGTCATTGGACTTGTCATTTCTCCACCTTTGGCCCCCTTCCTTGTACTATTGAGTGGATTCACATATAGGTTATTTGCATCATCATCTAGGAGGTCAGCCTGAGAGGCAGATGGGTGAGTTCTACAACTAGCGAATGTCTCTGAACTATCCACGCTGCTGCCACTATCACATTCCCTCCTGTCTCTTATTGCAGCCCCACTATTACTGTTTTCTATTCCCCTTAAGCTGCTTGCGTCAGTTATTGCTCCTGGGCGGAATGACATCATTTCAATGGCGTTAGGGGGTGGGGAATTTGCAGATGTTTGTGCTTGTTGAGGGAAATCTCTTGTTGGCAGAGGCATGAGACTTTCAGCATCGATGAATTCTTTGAAGTCCTGCAGCATTGTGTGCGAGCAAAATTATGTAAATATTAGATTATACTAATTTTCATCATGTGTAATCATCAGGTAAAGGTTGCATGTGGCACAATTCTGCATCTTTTAGTGGTTACTATTTTGTTGGCCATGTCATAAAATACCTAAAAATTTATTCTGACTGTAGTTCCCAAAATAAATGCATATTATTTTGAAGATTTATGGAAATCAATTTGGTATTTAACTTTCCGACTACACTCAGATATACTGTTTTACTATGTTTCGTAAAGTTATAGTTCAACTAGAATCTTTTAAATCTCCTGTTCAATCTGGAAATGTCAATTCCTTGATTTTATTGGATTTTGAAAACCCTGTACATACCATTGTGATTTCCATTTTTCATCCAAATTTCCATCAAAATAATAACATTTTATCCTCATTTTGGCAACCATCAATCCCTACTCATCAAAAATGTATTCAATATTTTTTAATTTCCTACCTACAGAGAAATATTTCCATCTTCTTTGTCCAATGAATAACCAAGAGTGATTCTTTAATGTGTTTTATTCTCAGGCTTTCAAGGAGTATGTTTGGGAGTCAATAATATCAAAATATATGAAGCATTTCAAACATAAGGGTAGGGATATAGCACTGCGTATTTCATACTTACCATAACTTGCTCATATAATTTTAAAATAACTTACTTCAATCTTCCTTAAGTTACGTCATTTCATATTATGATAAAATGATGATTGGGTGTAAGAAACAAGTGGCTTAACTTTTGCTTATTTAATTGGAATATTTTAAGTATAAATTAACATCAAAATCCAATGACAAACATTTTAGATGCCAATAATTATTAGATATAATCATTTCAAAATCGATAACAGCAAGAACTTAAAAAGAGAATCATTTTATCATTTCAGCTACTCATGGTGCAACTCGAATAACAGTGGCAGTGCAGTCTGCTACCCTGCATGCTGATACATGTAGACTTATACACTTCCAAACTTTATTATTTTTATGATCAAAATGTCCTAAAATATATGTTATATGTATAAATTAGGATAATTGGTTGGGATGTGGTGGACAATGAGGTACTCCTCTCTATATGCAGGTATCAATAGTTACAAGTTGAAAGATGTGATAAATTTGTCATTTCCAGTCCTTTTTCTTCATCCAGTCATGCATGTAATGCAGTATACTTTTTGAAGTAATATCACTTTATTCTGCAGAATCCCAGTTTCAACACCATCTCACTCACCTCCTGCTTGCTCAAATGTAGATGGACACCCTCACCTCACTTTTAAAAATTGAACGTCTTTCTCATCATCTCAGATTGAACTTCTCAAAGTCAAAATGTCTATTCAGGTTGTGTCATTTCATAGGATTCTCATCATTTTCTTTAGCAGCACTTGCTTCTCCTCCTTCAAGCCTTGTCCCTTCTGTCTCATCTCCCTCCACCTCATCATCAATTGCACCATCCTCCTGCAATGCATCGTTGCCAATGGGTTTATTAATTGGCCTCTACTTTCTTTCAGAAAAATAATTCGGGCCAAATTTAGTTTTTATGATCTTTAAGTTTGAGGGTAATAATATTTAACTTCATACTTTAATTCAAAGATTGGAAAACCTACCGTATAAATCTTAAAATTTTAAGAACTTAATTATGTAGAATTAAATTTTTGTAATTATCAACATTATTGAGGAAATTATTTCACAGGTTAGACTAAAGGAGAGATTTTGTAAATTTGATAATGAGATGAGTATTTATGGCATTTACATTATTTAAAGGATGAAGAAATTGTAAGGCAAGAGAAAACGGATTTGCATATAGAGACATTGCATTTGTGTAAAAATAAAATTCAATTAAAAGCTTGTTTATTTTGTGATGGAGTCCATAATTGAAGTGCTATTTCTCTAAATGTACATACCAGCAGAGTAATTGGAGATAGTGACTGAGAATGATTAAAATTTGAAAGAAAGCAACAAAGCAATCATTCATGTTAAAAAGTTCCTTGATTTTAAAAGAGACTTGCAAAAGCAATGCTAAGTATAGTGATTTAGAAAAAGTATGCTGTTGCATGAAATAAGCATTCAAAGTGAATGAATTTAATGCAATAATCATTTGGTTTTCGTTATGATTATTTTTTCATAAGGTTAGATTACATCCTAAAATTAAAAAGCATTTTAGAGTAGAAAGAGAGAGTTTTTTCTAGTTGTAAGCTTCTTTGTCTTAGTAATGACTTGATTAGTTATGGAAATTAATTTGAAAAATTATATACATATGAATTTTATCAACAATTTCCTGATAATCAGTGTCCAAAGAGTTCTAAGAATCGGTAAATTTTTTGCCTATGTGAAATTTTTAGAGGGCCAAAGCTCTGCAGCATATTCAGATGCAGAGACTCATAATCAAAATTATAAGTGAGCACATATGTATCCTTACTATTAATGACTAATTGTTGATTTTTAAAAAGGTTGAATAATTGTGGGGAAATTTGTGATGAAACAATATCAAAAAATCCATTATATGTATTCATAATATGTTTTGATGTCGTATCTGCTTTGATTTTCATATGGAAACTTACAGAATTAAAATAAATTATAATAACAATAATTAAAATAGTAGGATATATTTTAAATTTACTTTATAAAACTCTCATTTCATAAATTGCTACATTATTTTTCATTTTTAGATGAGTATAATTAAAATGATGGTATATTACCTCATAAATAATAAAATACAACAAATTTTAATATTTGCATTGCGATTTCACCTTAAAGTCATAATAGCTTTCTGTTTTAGAATTGGCCTCACAGTTGACCACAAAGTTGCTTTAAATTCAAAGAATATGAAAAAACTCTTCACTATTAATGACTTGGTAATTATTAAGAAACAATCGACTTGATCATTGTCATTTAATAAAGTAATACAGAATATGAGAGATAGCATAAAAAATATAAATTAAATTTCATGAAATATTTCTTACAAGTAAACATAAATAAACCAACAATTAAAAAAAATGAAACAGCACAAATAAATGTATCAAAATTTCAATAAAAAGGAACTACAAGTATTCTTATCCTTGATTGAAGGGTTATGACAGAATTTACTATTGTTGCCTTTTGTTCATGCTCCATTATATACTTAATTGTACTCTCTCATTTTAGTTTAAAAAGTATTGAATTACAATTATATTTGAATGATTTGGGGAAGATAAGAACACTTTAGTTTTAGGAATGATAAAAATGTTCTTCTTTTCTTGATGCTCAGTTCAAGATTTTATTAAAAAAGCTGTAAAATTTTGCTATTTTCCCAGGTATTCTTCTTCTTGCATGAACATTTTTGGCATAAACTTGATTAGTTCTTAGTACAATTTTAATGACGAAATTTTGTATTTCATTTTAAAATGTGTCACAGCCCCTTTTCCTCGAGTGATACTAATAATTATTTTGTATGTAGATTGATTATTGTCTTAAAACATCAAAATGGTTTATAAGCAAAGGAACTTAGGCTAATTTACTTAATGGGACCCTTGCCTATTTTTATGTTGCGATAAACTGATTAAAGATAAAGTTGTCTTGCAAAAGTGTCATGATGGATGTGTTTTTAAAAATTCATACTTAAAAGCCATACTTCTTAGGGTGTAGTTTACCATTGAGCCTGTTCTATGTTGCTGATAAAGGAAGCAGCTGCTAATGTAGCCCATAGGTAAAGGAGGAGGCAAGTACTTTGAAAATATAGATTTCTACTTGAATATCATACTTTAATGTAAGTTACTATATTTGTAGCTTTGGTGTTGCTTATCATGATTTTGCATGAGGGTTTTTTTGAAAATAAAGCAGGGAAAATATTGGTGTACAATTATCTCTATTTATCAAATAATAAATATATTATTTTTGTGATTTAAAAAATATTAAATATATCATATTTTGTATATGACAGTATATTTTTTCACAATTCTTAAAATAAATGTTCCTGTGGTAGCACTTTTAGAAGCATAATTAAGATGGATAACCATAGTGAAATTAAACCCAAATTTTTTTGAAAATGGAATTCAAAGAAAACTTTTCCATTGCAACATTTGTCTTGCTTCATAATGTTTAATTGAATTCATTTCCATGTATCGCTAAACATTCACATATCTTAAATGCATGACTGCTAAAGAAAATCTCCAAAATTTCCAGTAAGTTATAATTTGGGCATTTCCGTGATTGCTGTTTTTTTCCATCTTCCATAAATACAAAATTGTACTTTATGTCTATTTACCCAAAATTTTATAACCCCCTACTGGCAGAACATTTTCTTGTTTTGTGATATCTGCAGAAAATATCCCTTAACAGATGTTTTAGGTGTTGTTTTTCGTAATCTATTTGATCTAACTCTTCTATAGGTAAAGGAGAAAGCTATGATGTTTTGTCTTGTCAGAGCATATAAATTCATTGACAAGAGGAACAGCTTTTCACTAGCAGACTCATGTTTGAGAGGACTGCATAATTCGATGATGGTTAGATTTCATATAGAGAGGAGATTTTGGGGTCTACAGAATGGGTAAGGATTTTAATGTTACCATGAGAAATTTCAGAGGTTGTTATTACCATACAAGGAAAGATAATCGATATATATTTTTAGATGTATGAATTCTCTTTCCGAAGTACCAGTAAAAAGTCAGCAAGCAGTGTGCAGACTACATTCCATTAAAAAGCAGACATGCAATCCTTAAGCATGCAATAATTATTTTTATTGTAAGCAGAGCTATTTGTATTATTAGTAATACCTATTCCTGAAATAAAACTTTGATGCAATGAAAATGATGCTACTATTAAACTTCAACTAGATTGAAGAGACAAGATAGAGATCTTCGAATATTATTAAATATCTATTACATCATATCTGTTTTGCAAGGGTTGCAAAACTTCAGCTTAGAGTAATGAAATGTATTCTTTGGTTAAGTATTATTTCTAAGATAAACCTCTGATAGTAATGAGTAGAACTATGATGTAACATTACATACAAACTTTCTTCATTATATTAAGCAAAGTAAAAATGCAGAAATTATACTAGATATTGTCGATTTCATATGATAAAAAGTTCATTCCACTCTTTAAATTTTGAAATTTCTTTGCATGCATATCTTTTTAGTTGGAAGTATGATTGGATAGAAAAGTTTGTAAAATTGCTGTAATTCACTCATTCGTATTTCATTTTGAGCTGATAATCTATTTGGAATTCAGACAAACTGATTGGTTATAAGCATGATATACTGTTGATAGATTTTATATTTCACAAGTTATTATTCATGGCCAAAATGTGCATATATATAGTGATTGTGCTTGTTTATTTTATTTGATAACATGCCTGAATTAGTAACCAAAGCCTATAGTAAAATTGAATTTATCAAAGTGGCATTCTTTATAAATTATGCAAAATTGGGAAGATCCATTGCAATAATGACCCCAAAATCAATGGACTGATTGCCAAGAGCAGCAGAGGGGTACAAGAGTATTGAACAGGCTATCTTTATAGTTATAAAGTAGTAAAGCTTTTTCATGTGCTTTTTTTACTTATTGCACACATATTAAGATATGTGTTAATCTTTTTTCATTGCTTGTGGGGCCTTTTATTGGATATATGCCTCATATTAAAAGTCAAAGATGCATTCCTGAAAGTTGTAGTTTGAGCAAGGCATCATATTTTATGCAATAACTGTTGATGAAAATTTGTTTTACAATGTGCTCATTCTATAAAACATGCTACAGTTCTGTGTGCCTCTTAGTTGTGTACTTCATATAGATATGTTCCAATAAGTTCATTTTCTATACTTTAAAATATTTACTCTAAATTTACCATATTAGCATTGGCTTTTGAAGATGTATAAATCTACCTAGAAATATTCTCGTTCAGCTTATTTCTTGATGATTAATAAGGTAAATATCAAGCTTTAGAACCAATATGAGAATTAAAGAATTGTAGATTGGAAGAAATTGTTGCCGTAAAAGTAATTCTGTATACTAATTTGTGAATTATCATGTGCTAGTTTCAGATTTCTAAATTGATTAGAAATGGATGAGTAATTTCCTTAAGTGATTTTTATGCTGAATAGTCTTAATCATACATGTTGTGATACCACTGTATTATTTGCTCTTCATTGCTAAATCTAAGAAGAATTGCTAAATCTCTGAAAAAATCTAGTGAAGTATAAAAAATTTAATGCAACTATTGTATATTTTTATTTCAGGAAATAATTTGATTTAAATAACATATCAGCTTATCTCTCATGTTACATTTTAAGGGTTAAAAGATATTTAAAAATCTTTCATTTACAAAATCCTCTTGTCTATTCCAATGTAGTAAAACAGCTTGAATCACATGCTGATATGCTGAAAAAATTTCTATCTAATGCATAACTAACTCAAATTTCAGACTTGAATTTGAGATTATTTATTTAGGAAAAAATAAAATGGTTACTAGAATATGAATTACCCCAGTTTGAAAATATTAAAGAAGAAGAAACCAGTCTCAATTAAACAACATTGTTAACATATCAGTTACCGTTTTTATTTGTTTCAAGAATAAGAGCTTGTAATTTTGATGCAAAAAAGTTTTTAAATTATGTGTTGTCCTCTACAACAAAAAATAGCTATTATTTGTATACTAGCGCATGCTTATCTCTAAATTTGTTGGTTGTTTTGGATTAAATTTCAGTGAAAGTGTTTTGTTTTATGTACAGTTTGAGAAGGTTGAAGGATAGTCCAAGTGCTGTACATAATTATGTATACTCTATACTTTTCACCACTGCTTAATTTTTCGTATTTGATATTACTTACCTCTATTAAAAACAATGATATGGTTTTGAGAATTAATTTGATAGAGTGAGATAATCTGAAATTTAATGATAATCTGAAATGTGTTTAGAAAGTGTTTTTTTTTGTAAAGCAGCAGCTAGAGATAATAAACCTGATCATTCTTATCATTTAAAGCAAAAATTCATTCACAATAAATTATTGATTTTGTTCTATAGCATTTCTATTGAAGCAGATATCTCATGCCTGATTAATTGAACCTCAGCCTTTCAAAAAGACGTACAAAATGTTGATTTGAAATGTAGCTCTTGTACCCGTAATGCTCGATCAAGCAGTGTGAATTTGGTTTGGTGCTTCGATCATCTTTCACAGCCAGAGAGCACAGTCAGCACTACGAAAAGAAATTGTACTACTGTCTCAGACTACTAATTTACAGTGATAGAGTAACTTTCTAGGGCTACATATCGGAAAAAGGGAATAAAGACGCAATACTACCTTCGAGGTGCAAAAGCAACATTCGAACTCACTAGGCAATTCGTCACTTTTCTCACTTTTCTTGTCTTTTTTGTTGTCCTCCTACAAAGAGAAGAAATATATGTGTGTAGAAAGAAAAGAGCTGATTCAGAATGAAGCGCAGGAAGCTTTAGGAAGTCATAGCTGAGTAGAAGATTGTTGAAGAAGATTTTGAAGAGTTGAAGTCATGGGTGTATTATATATTTAGGTTTGAATTATGAGTATTTTAGAGCAGAAGGGTTAGCTTGTGGATTTTTATCACTTTGTTTCATGAGTTTCTATGTAGAATTCTGTTGTCACTCAGAGTTATAGGTAATGTAAGCACATTTATTCTTCCTCAGCAAAACAGCCATTTTCAAGCATTTTCTTTCATTTCTTTTTAAAAGTTGATTTGCGAATTTAATCAGTTAGTCTCCTTCCGCCTGGAAAATTATTTACGTTAGGGTTTGTTTTTGATTAAGCATATTTTTCTTTTAGCAGTGAATGGCAGTGTTGCAATAAAAAGTGCATTTATTATATATAACTTACTTGAACTTACCACAATGGATATTGACTTGGAAAATGCAGACTTGTCACAGACATTGAAATAAGAAAGTATGGTATGATTTTATTAGAATATAATTGTTTTATAGTGAGAAAGATGAAAGATAAATACTGAAAGTATCATAGAGAAACAGTTTTTCTTGTCATCTCATGGCATCCTTTGCAATGAGTGAAATTATAGTATATATTTATGCCTTTATCAATATAATATTTTCTTAAAATGTATTTATAAAGAAAATATAAATCTCCAGAGCCTGATATAGAAATGTATATTCCTGAATTAATGCTTCTTATGTATCTTCAGTGAATATAAACAAAGAAATCAAACAAAAGTATTTTTTCACACATGCCAGGCAGTTCCCATGGGTATTTGATATTTCATATTTGTTTAGTCACCATATGCATAACTTTAGCTACCTTCTTCTGTGTTATGTCATTATTAATACACATTGGTTGTATTCATTGTTTTCATTGATGTTTATATCATTATTCGAAGAGTTCTCTCTTCCAAATATTCTTGATTAATTTAGATTCATATTTACTCAGTAGTCGAACTTTGATAGAAATAACCTATTATACATATATGTATACGTTAGTTGGGTGAAAGGATTTTCAACTCTTTACGGCAAAGCTGTTTAGCAGGATCTTTAGCAAACTACCATTATTCTAGCTTAGTGTCCTAATAGAAGCAGAAAACCTATTTACATTGTGGTAGATATATTTCAGCAATCTGCATCTATTTTTCTTTATCATAGTCTAATAATGAGGTATTTATAAGAAAGCGCCCATTTCATGCCTCACTTTCTTTAAAAATATCAGTTAAAATATGCATATTAAATCGTACGTAGAAGGACTTTCCAAGAAGATATAGTGTTCATACTTTGCTTCTGATATATCATGTTGCTTCAGCATATGGAGCACAGATAGAAGTGTACATTCATTCTTTTCTTCATACAGCAGAAGCATCAATGAAACTGCAATAATTTTGTCTGTAGGTATCTTCAAATATAATGTGTGAATACGCTTACCTAAAAATTGTATTTCTGAAGGACTGACTCTTTAGTAGAAGAGTTTAGATAAAGGAATATTTTTTTCTTCAGGTAGTAAAAACCTTCCTTTATTAGAAAAGTACTTCCAATCCCCCAAGTATCACACCTCTCAGTCAAATTTACTAAGTGTTGATATGCTGTGAATACATCAGGTAATATCATATGAAATCTCATCTTGTCTTAAAGCTCCTAGCATTTTGAGATTTTAGATTTCAACTATGGAAGAATTAGAAATGTCCACTCTTGCATGCTGCATGGGTAGAGTAGAAGTAGAAGAGGTATGCATAGTGTGTATTAGATGTGCTAAGGTTTGAAGTTTTGGTAAAATCGCAGGATTATTTTTATCCAATTGATAATTTTCACTATTTTGCATTGTTGATTCTAATTATCATGTAAAATTAAAGACTTTTTTTTACATTCTTTTGCATCTGTAAAATAACAACAGCATTTGTGTATACCATGATGAAAGTCTCTCTAAATTTAGAACTCTGTAGCAAAATTTCACATTGTTAAGTTGTTAATTTTAAAGATTTACAATTTTTTCTATTTTAAATCTATGTTTCTACTTTTATAGAAGTATTTTCAATATATTATAATGGTATCAAAGATGAAACACATTACCTCCTTATTATATTCATCTAAATTTCACATCAATGAAAGAGATTGTTTTATTACTCCATAATAAATTCTGCACTCCTAGAACTATCAGTAACATTTACAAAAATGTTAAATGACTCACCGGAGTCTGGATAGCTGGAGGTGACCTAGCCATTGGAGAACTTCCATTTCCAGTCATCAAAGTTTGTGTTTCTTGAGTCTGCTTCTGTTGTGATGTTTTCTGCTTTTGTTGTTGCTGCCGTTGCTTCCGTGCCAGGTTGAGCAGATGTGTCCTTGTACCATCTTCATCATCATCTTCATCCTCTTCTTCTTCCTCCTCTTCTTGTTGTTGTCTTCGGTTACGTCTTCTTGGTTTTGGGGTGGTTGTTACTGCTGGTGGTGAAGATGCTGAAGGTGTTGCCACGACTACTGGTGATGGAGAAGCAGCAGCTGCAGCAGAGGATGGGGCAGAAAGAGAAGCCCCACTGACTCCCCTATTCCCTCCCCCCCCACTCATTCCTCCTGCACCTGCAGCCACAGCTGCTCCTGCCATCCCTGCCATCCCAGCAACGCCTGCTGCCGTTGCTGAAGCTGTGAGTGATGCTGAGGGATTTCCCGTCCTTTCACCTCCAGGGTTAGCACCAGCAGCTCCTGTGGAGATTGTATGAGATGGGAAGGGTGGTGGGTAGGGTGAGAGGAGAGAGGTTTGTTTCGGTGAGAGTTATTGAGGAATCTTTGGCTCAAAGGATTTGGGAAGAAGGTCTTGGTAGTCTTACAGCTACTATGTTCTTTTTATAGCTCATTTCCTATAGTATGTACATATTGTCAAGAATATTAAGTTTCAAATTGTGCTTTCTTTACTTCTTTTATGATTTTCCATTTAAGGATTACTGATTATGTAACATAAAAACTCTCATTTTATATTCACTGGATTATTTGATTTGAACCGTTTTTATTGATTAATTAATGATAAAGTAAAATACTTCATAGCAAAACTTTTTCAGGTAACTCAATAGGAATTACAGATAATTTTAAATGAGTTTTAATTTAACACTTTGTGGACATAAAACTGATAATTCCTTTATTCTCTGTAAGATATTTTTAGATTTTTGGGATATAAAGAAAATGTGGGTGTGTAGGTCAAGATGTATTTCTTGGTATGTATGTACTTGGTTTACATGTACAAGTATTATTCTTACGAGTTCTCATAATACATTTGTAACCAAATGAGTTATAAATAAGGGAAAAGGTAGTGATAGAGTTTAGGTGTAACTCAAACAAAATGGGAATCAATTAAGATTGGGCACCAAAACTGGCAAAATTTAAACTTGGATAATTAACATTATTGCTCAACCTGAAAATTTGGCCTTAGGTGAAATTTCATCAGTAAGAGCGAATATAGATATTATTATTTTTAGTTAATGAACAGATAATATTAGACAGTGTATCAATAAGTCACATTTAAATCGCTTAGATTGGTTCAAGTTTTTTTTTTCCTCAGCTGCATTGAAATTTTAGATGGAATAATCCTAGTGATCTGTTCCTAAGAAATTTGGTGTTTTCAGTCTCTAATTTTTAATTTTTCCTTTTGATGTTTATAAGTAGATTTTACAGCTACTTTACTGCAACATAACAAGATTCTTTTCATTGAACATTTCAAATAATATTTTCTTTACAAGATAAATATATTTATGGAAAATTTTAAATTAATTTTATATTATCTTAATTATTGAAATTTGTCGTATCTATATTGCAAGTAAGTAAGATTCGTAAACTTACGCTGGCAAATTCATAAATCAATTCAGTTTTTCATTAACATAACCTTAACATTTGTATTAGATAAATTCCCTGCCAAATTTTTATGGAAATATAATTGTATTGGAGATCACATTTGATGTATATAGATTACTATACATTTCATAATGTACAGTAATATATATAGTATACTATACATTACTTAATAATAATATTTGGATATATTTTGTGATTCACAGAAAATGCTATGATTATGGCTGGAATTTAGAAATGATCTGTGTTTTTTTGAAGAACTAATAAAGCTTTCTATCTTGTTAAGCACTTGAAATGCTCTGAAATTGTTTGCAATTATAAATTGTCTTATCCTTATCATATAATAAAGATATCATGCTAAATGAATTTTTGGTTATTAGTTACAGATAAAAAAAGAAGGTTCTTTAAAATTTGCTTGATTATCCTGAGAACAATCTTTTATTTGGTGTCAGTCAAGTTATTTTTCGAATCATAAGATTTAACACCATTAGATTTTTGTGCAATTTGATACTCTTACTATTTGGGTCTACTTAAAAATCGTTTTACTACTGTAATAGCTCGAATATAACGTGACCCCGAATTTAACGTGACTCCAAAATTTTCATAAAGATATTTAGAAAAAAAATAATGCTCACAAAAGAATTCAAAGAAAGTAAAATTCAATCAGATAAGCATTTATTTAGGTAATTATAGCTTAAAACACAGGTTACCTACATGCCAATAAAATTAAGTTATGTAAAACAAAATTACCCGATTTCAACCTCTGTAGGAAGTTCCTTGTTAATATTACATTCCATTACTTAAACCCCAAATTTAGCGCCAGTCGATTTTTTAATGGAAAATAAACGGTCGAAAAATATCCCGTTATATTTGGGCTAATAGGGTAATTTGTTGCCAGATATAAAAAATATATATGGTTGTATTATCACTGAAAACATATTCTTCCAAAATATTTTTATCAAATCTTGCCAAAATGTCAAATTCCTTCACAGTATTTTAGTTAATGAGAAGATCATGGCTAATTATTAAAAGTAATAATGGCTAATACTTTAAAGCTATCATTGCCAATCTTTAGGGTTTACTTAAAGAAAAAATATTAAAAAATTGAATTTTTACTGATTTATTCAAAACAGTCATAATTTTTGTTTAACTGTCTGGGGTTTGATAAAATTGAAATAATCATCAATTAATTAATTTGATTGGGCTGCACTTCACCAGAAATATAAAGAAAAAAAGATAAAATAATTTTGTAAGTTCTACAGTTTTAAGGGTTTATCAGTAAATGATTTTGGCTATCAAGGAGGGTTCATCAGGTTTGATGATTTACAATAATTTATTAAGACATTTTATTATGAAAATATCTTAATTTGAAACTCAAAGTTTTGAAACTTCATAAAAATATTAAAAATCTTGATTATTATAGTTTAATTCTTAATGTTTTAAAAGGATTGTATCCTTATAAAGTGTTTTTATGAATCGAATCTTTGATAATTGGTCATGTTATTTTCATTTAAGTTTCTATCTTCACT
Source organism: Sympetrum striolatum (assembly GCA_947579665.1). Classification (NCBI taxonomy): domain Eukaryota; kingdom Metazoa; phylum Arthropoda; class Insecta; order Odonata; family Libellulidae; genus Sympetrum; species Sympetrum striolatum. The sequence goes on from OX388350.1 coordinate 17,425,420, forward strand.
CTTATGACATGTATTTTCTTGTGATATCATTTAAAAGTCATGTTGAACATAGAAATAATAATACTGTATTAAAAATATCAAGAGTTAGTTCAAAATGGTAGACCCATTTGGTATGTGCCGTACAAAAACCATTAGGATTGGTATTTGGTTATATATTTATGAGCGTTTGCTATAATTAAGCCTTCTTGGGAATCACATCAGTTTATTTTAGGTTTGAATTCAAGAAATATTAATTATTATTATTCTGAGTAAATTTTCTCTCAACTTGATTTATGAATTTGCTGGCAGTGGAGTCCATAAGCAAATTTAATTTTAGTTTGCATTTGATATGTATAATTGATATAATAAATATATTGATAAATATAATTGATATATATACTTGAAAGTTCTAGTTTATTGTTATTTTAAAAATTATGTTTATTATGCTCTATTTTATTTATAATTGACTAAAATGTATTATGAATTATATTTTCTAGCAGCCACTTGACTACAAACTATATACAACTTATATTTGACTTATTTTTATTATAACTGTTATTTACAGTTGCTCTCTATCAATGAGTGTAAATGTATTCTCTTTTAATAGTTACATTTTCAAATATAATATTTATTGCATTTTTTAAAGTAGCCCTATCAAAGGAAATTTTATTTATAATAAAAGAGATTTTGTTTAGGATTAGTGAGTAATAATTTTGCAATGAAGCACAACAATATTCTCGTAAAAAGTAAAATCTGGTGCTTGATTAATCTCTTAATTTCACTTCTCTGATGAGATGGTTGTGCAAAAACTAATATATTTTGAAAATAAATAAGGTCTTCAAAAGAAATAAAATGAAGATACATGAGAATCATAGAAAATTAAGGGAAGAATCATCAGAAATTACTGGAAGTAAATACTGATATCCCCTATGATAAGAATATGAATTATATGTTACTAAGATATTTTATATCAGTTGTAGATTTGATTTATTGTGGCCCAGTGAAGGAAGCATCAACTCACCCTGTAACATATTCACTGCTGGTTATTATATACTGTGAGAAAATAAGGTAATGAGAAATCCAACAAAGATTGTTAACTGAAAATTTGCTGATGCAAGTCCACTTTCAGGTAACAACCTCCTACTGCACTATCAATTTTATTGCAAACGGCATTTTTTTCTTAAAACTATGAAATATATAAATGTTCATACAAGCAAGCAGTTAAACAGTCAATCTGAAATTTTCAATAGGCTTTTTCTGCATTGCAAAGATTACAAATTTTGCTGATAGTTGAAAAAGAGGAGTTCATTCTGAATAAAAATCATTTGCAGACATGCAATGTTGATAAATTATTTAACTGAATATTTAATTGGGGTGAATATCCAGTTTATCATTGTGGATATTAATGAAAATTCAAATAAAGGAAATTTTTATTGAAATCAAAATAATTAGGCTTATATACTGGTAGTTAATCATTTTGCTTGGAAGCAGACTATAAAATTTTAGCCAGAGGAAAAAGCAGTTATGTGGTGATTTAAATTTTCTATACAATTCTAACCTAACAACCTCTTCATGCGTGCTGTTAAATACTCTTTCTTTGGCAACATGTAGATCAAATATTACATCTATACATGGCAAAGAGAACTTGAGAGTCTTATAAAAGAGGCACTAGTATTATTCTGCAAAAAGGAAATGTATATTTATGTAAAATATCATTCATATGTGAGCTTTTTGTTATCTCCCCTTCCTGGCCCAGACGAGCACATGCATCTAAAAAGGCAAGGATTTTGAAGAATTAAATCATTAAAGGATTGCTGGTTCATGCATCTCAGCATTTCACATACTATTCACTCCTTTTCTTGTCCCTCACTGATATGGTCTTACTTAGCAAAAATAGAAATTTTTGATAAGCATATACATGTATGCTTTGCCAAATCTGTGAAATTACTTTGTCATGATATATTTTGGGAACTGCTCTTGCCATTTTAATGATAATTGCTAATCTTTGAGGTAGTTTTATGATATGAAAATGACTGACTGCTGTTTTCAAAAGTTAGTTTTTATATAATTTTAAATAAGTTAATATGGAAGCATATAATTATAATTTTGATACTTAGATAAATTAAAGAATTATTCATCAATTTGACTTCAGATAAGAAGATGAACTTATTGAAACTTAAATGAATGAATTTATTGAAAATAAATTTCTATGGTATAACAGATGTAATAACAGAAGAACATAGATGAGTGATGGAGTTATTATCTATTTATTTTCAATGTATACATTATTCATATTAAATATCATTTTAGTTCTTCTCCATTTTAGGAAATTGCAGCAAAATGTACTACTTGGAATAGCATTCAACAAAAGAGTATTTACATTGTCTAATTCATCTTGTATGTTTCATTCCTTGCAAGAATCTTATCATATCATATTGGTTTGCATCTGTTATGACACTGTGCTTTTTATACCTTCAAATATATTTATGTATCAGGCAAGAACTTTGTTCCTCAAATGAAGAATCTTTCACAGAACGGAAGGCTCAATTTCATAAATTTGGCACAACATACTTATTAATTTACATCATGTGTATAAATATGATTGAATGAAAAAAACTACAGCGAGCATTTCAGTATCATGTAGCAAGAAGACAGGTGGCTCTGCAGGGCCTTGCAAAAATCAAAACATAACCCGTGCGCCTTCTATGAAGCTACCAATTTTCTCTGTTGCTTTTGAGCACTGACCTGTCCTCTACCTCACTCGGTGTTATCTGGAGGGAGAAGTGGCGCTGGAAGGAAAAGAGGGGGAGAGAAACGCACTCTGATTTTGTGCCTGGAGACAAAAGACTGTAAATGAGTGAGTTGAGGGAGGGGGTAGGACAATTCGACAGGAGGGGCTAATGAGAAGCTGATCAATGATTACACCACTTGTAAGTAGCTCTTTAATATATCAGCAATATTAATTTGGAAAGGATAGGCAAACATAGAAGGCTGTAATGTAATCCATATTAATACATGCTGTCTAAAGTTTCTAAACAACCCGCTTATCTTTTTTTTTGCTATCGGGAATACATTGGGGGCATGGCTCTTGGGGCAGAAATAATTAATTAATAATCAATATCATGCAGAGCTTTGTTTTGTCTTAAGTTTAGTTGATTTGGTCAACAATTTTCTTATTTAAATTTTGTTGTTTGAATTAAGGGCTGTGTAAATTTATATGCTTTTCCTGTTGTGAAAGTAAGATGTTTGTACTTCTCATGGCATAATGATAACTGTATATTTGTTTGAAAAATCTAGATGTATCTTTAAATAGTTTCTAATTTGGACTAATAGATCTGCATATTTACTAAATTTAGGGCTTTACTACGGTGAACTGCATAAAACTATCTCCTAGGAACTTTTATTGGATATTACTTGTATCTCTTTAATTCCAGCTTCACATTACAATATCTATGGTGATTAAATGCAGCACAAAAGACAATCTCTCCTCTATAACTATACTAACCAAAGCTAATCTGAAGACATTTACTAATGGAAGATCCTATGACAAAGATAAATGATATATTAACAAATTTATTCGAGGTCATACCAATAGGTCTTGGCCATAGAGGTAAAGCTGGATTATGATAGCTTTATACAGGATATTGGTCCCCTGGAGGACCGAGATGCATCCTGGAGAAAATATGAAATAATTAGAATTACAGCATTTCCTAGAATAAATTTATTATATTGATAACTCAGCAAATTTTCCTCAAAGGCGATGGTAATTTACACTCTTTATAATGATTTATGTGAATTAATTAATTTTCTCAAATGTTAGGATTCCGAAGTCTTCTGAAATAGTGAATTTAGATTAAATTTGGCTGAAGTAATTAACTAAGGCTTAGAACATTAAGACAACTATTTTCATAAAATCATATTTCGTTAATCTTATTTCGTGATACTGTCTGAGTTTCTAAATCTGAAAAGTTAGAATACATTTGAAAAATACCATTCAAATGTGCAAATGGGTGATCACAGTTCTGAAAGTCGAGTACATGAATCTACATTTTCTGATAACATTTTTAGATGTACTTGTGATCGTATTTATGAATCGAAACTGAATATTTGTCTTCCTCAGCATGTAAAATCTGTGAATCTACTTTATGGTCTCATTCCTTTATCTAAGCAGTTTTTATATAACCAAAATAGAAAATTGAAGTAGACGTTAGGAATGCCATTATTGGAAGTGCACGACGTTCTGATTTTCAAAAAGATCTATGAAAATACAAATTCCTGAAAATTGAACATTTATTCCTATTATTCCAGATCTCTTTCACTATGACTTGATGACATTTTTTTTCAGGATTTGTTTTCTTCTCCTCAAGTGTTTTTATCTAATTCTGTGGCTTTATTATTTTGAAATTCCCTAAAGATACTCGCATGCAAATATGAAATGAATTATATTCTCTTCACTCTTTTTTTGACTGTTATAAATATTTTTCCTACAACTCTGACATTTATTTTCGACGACCCTGTAGTCACTCTTTAATTCTCAATTATAGCACTGTCCATATTACCTTACGCTAAGACATTTCAAACGATAGATTGCAATGTATAATTTCGATTCTGATTCTGGAAAGCCAATTTCGCCCACAGTTAATTTCTTTCTTATCTAAAATCATGACTAATTTTTATTTCAACCGAACTACTTCCCTTCGTTCAACCACGTACTTTAGAAGCTAATGCATACCGTAGATCACGTGACGTTCCCTCATTTAATATGGAATTAACCCTATAATATTTTCCTCGTCTGGTTTTATAACTATCATGCTTTTTTACTTTGAAATAAGTATCACGTCGAATACAATAAGCTTCAAGTTATCCGGAGCTAGCAGTTCTTCAACAAAGGGCAATACATTTTTTTACTTTAATTTCATACGTATATTTCCCGCGTTTTTAAGTTATTATGATGTGAGTAAAAAATAAACCATATTGTCTATCGTTGACTGAGATATCTCAGCCTTTTAGAGCAATGACAATTCATGGGAAGCGCCATATTCTTTTCCCCTCTTCTCCCTCCCCAGCCTCCCTATCCATTGGCCTACATCTCCCTTCAAAATCGATAGGCGTGGCGTGGGCAGCGGACGCGCGTTTTTTACCCTCTAAGGTCTCGACCTGTTTGATTCCACGACAAAGAAATTATAACGAAAGCTCATACGATTAGATTCAGATTCCCATCCTAACCATCGTGTGATGAAATAGCCGTTGACCATGAAGACATGTGATTGGGAATTGATAAAAGGGATAGCGGTGTTTAATGTCACATGCACAGGCCCCTAAAATCACTTACACTAAGCTTTATCGGATATCGACGCTTTCGGAATCCATTGAAATCATGAAAGACGCAAGGATAAATTTGTATACCTCTAAATAGAATGACTATATCTCTCTGCAATGTCAATTTCCAATTCATGTTACCAGACTAACGATAAATCTGAGTAGTGCAAATAATAATTACATAATTGGATATCACCATTCTAATCGTTAAAATTTTCTCATTCGAAATAAAAAGAAAATAATTCTTCAGTTTTAAGCAATACTAGCTTTGCTTTAGCATTTTTACTTTTTTAATAAGGGTAATGAAAGAAAAATAATAAATAGAAAAATTAGACGTTAGAAGAGATCGTTACGTTACGTAGGAAAAAGCGAGGGTAATTCTACGAGTTTCACATTAAAATATCTAATAATCTAATTTCAAACTAGCTTTTTTCTGGGAGCTAAATTAGTGTTTTTGCTACTTATTCGTTACTAGTGAGAATAGAAACAATTACCATTGGAAGAAGATTTGAAATGTATAATGCAATTGTTAATCTAATTCGATCCCAAAAACTGTAATCGGTAATATTTTTATTCTATTCTACCTTAAACCCTCCCCACTATTATTTCTTTAAAATTAATGTAAATTTAAACATATAATTGATAGATCTGGTTATGAAATAATCTTCAAATCACAGTAATTTCCAGCGATTCTTGGTAAGTTGAATTTTACCCTCTTTACTCTTATGTTTATTTCCAGAAAATTATACATTCTCTCCGAGAGAAAAGATTGCTAGGATATAGCTCAAATATTGCACGGAGATACTTATCGATTTCTTTTTTGCGATGTGATCGATCACTTCAGAACTTTTTAGTTGATTAGGAATTTTGACTGTTACAAGTTTTTTAAGCCCATTTATAAAGTATTATGAAACCCAAACATCGATCTAACTTAGCCTTCTTTATCACGATACCTATTTCTCAGGCAAGTTGAAGTTAATCGGTTCTATAACTGGGAACACTACTTTGAAGAATTCCAAATATAAATTCCTTTATTTTTGGTATCGTCCGTATACATTTCCGGGCAATAAAGCTCATTTTTAGGTCTTTCCTCAAAGTTAGATGAGTCGAAACAAAAAGTCCACGGGCAACCGGTACCAACTTCTTAAGCAGCAATTAGTCTTTAAAGTTTCGACAAGGCTAATTATCCCCAACTCCCAAAGCGGCCCACAGAGATCTTCGTGACCACTCACATGGCTCGTCACTCTGGAGAGGTTGATGACCTCTGGATTAGTCGATCCTTCCCGATAAGAAGGTGGACGAGATCTCTTCCATTCTTTCGTCACCCATCCCATCCTTTCCGAATTCTTCCCCATTCATTCGCCCACTAATCCAAAGCCCTTATTCCCCCCTCGGACCCATTCACCCACACTCCCCCCTCAGCCCACGGATAAAGAGAAGATTTGGAAGTTCTCCGCACGCAAACGCCCTAACATTGCGGTCTCTTCCACTCTCGGGAAATAACCAGAGAGATTGACGCGCGCAGCAACTCAGGGGAAACTGTTTGGCTTTAAAGCACCGAGATACACGGCTAAAAATACTTCTATATTACTTGAAGACAACTAGCGCGGTTAGTTTGGTGTCATGGAGATGTAAAGGTCGGATGGGTTAGGAATTTGGGCGATGTGTAAAAATATAAAGGATATTCGATACATATAAGATTTTCTTTAAATATTTCTGTGGCATATGCTCGCATAATACTCTTGCTAATCAGAATGATTCTGTGGGAGAAATTCTGTGCTGCCTTTCAAACATTTGTCGTAACTGGATTTAGATATGTTTTCCTGTTTTAGCAAACTAAGAATTGAATTTCGCTCACAATATGAGGGAATTACACAGCACGCAGAAGAATTTTCGTTAAGCTTTTGTTCAATCTATAGTGCAACAATTGGTTTGGTAAATCATGATGTAAACAATTGAAACTATTGAATTGAAAAAAAACTTGCTATAACCCAGAGTACTTTTTGGATTATTTTTCCATTGTTTAATCTTTTAGCTTTGAAGAATTTCGTGAATCCCGCTTAAGATTTATTTTTTGCGTCATTAAGAGTTAACTATTCCTATCTTTGGAAAATTCATATTTCAAATCCACATGATGAATGATAATTTTGTTGAAATTTAAACAGTTTTAATATGTTATATTCACTTTCATCTAATCAACAGAATGTCCCCTCTAGAATTTAGTACATCCACCTATGTTCTAGATTTTGTTTTATTTTTCACGTTCAAGCTTATGCCTAAACGAATACGAACATTTAAGGCCCTTTATCTTTCCTTTCAACAAGTGAATAATATATAAAAGCGAAACATTACATTATAAATTTTGAATTTAAAAACGAATTTAAACTGAAGAGCAAACATATTTTTCGTAATATTAAAATGTATGTTGTACATAATTCATTGTTTTTACTCTCATATTTCATTTACGATACTTGTGAAAACGTTTTAATAAATCAGTTAAATGGTAAACCTAGAGGAAGTTTCCTTGCTAGACCTATATGTACTAAGCAATATCTATTTGAAGATGGAATAAACTTAGTAGAGATGAAAGACTACAGTGAATTAATGACCTAGTTTGAGGATGGATATTGGAGCAGTCCATGATACTGCCTCTCTTTATTAGAGTTTCTTATCGTCTTTTATCTATCGTACCTCTCATTCCAAATGCCCCTTCATCACATCAACAGAATGTTATTGCTCTAACAATCGTTACATCTTTACAATAATTATGTTTGTTAAAGCTTCAATTTAAATATGATTTTTACGTATCCTCTACCAATAGACCTTAATTTATTTGCTCTTAATAGGTCTAGAAAAATAGTATAGCTACTAAGACAAGAATACTCTCATAATTAATTAATGCACATAATTCACGTCTAAAATTATTTTAGCCAGTTGATATGGATGTAATTCCCCTTGCGACAAAGCTGTGAAGGAATGGTCCGGAGAGTTAAACATATTTTTTTAAAAACTTTTAGAACCAAATCCTATACATTTAAATCCCATCAAAAAGTTCCCTGTCACACTCTTTTCCTTCCTGCCCTCTTCTACCATCCTTTCACATATAGCTACATTTTAAATTTTGACATATTTGCAATTAATTTCAGTAATTATTGTATTATGCTCTTATTTATATCTGTAAATGTGGAAAGTTCCTGATGGACGTAACTCCAGGCAGCATAATCAAGGCATACCTCAATTAACTCACAAAGCGTACATAACATTTTCATCTATCATGAAGGAAGAAATTCTTGGGAGAGTTATCAGCTGTATCTTAGAGGCCACTTTTACGGAAATATTGGGACATTTGAATACAATATTTGGCTTGCAATGAATTACAATATTAAGGTATTCAAGGAGGACATGGGGTGAGGAAATATCGCATGGAAGTTACATAATCACCAGCATTCCTGGAAACTTAAAATTTATTATTGACTTACAAATATCAATAGAAAGGCAGTTCAGTTGATGATGGTACATAATACATAAATTCATTTTTAAAATAGCTGCAGAAATAAGAAATAGATTGGCACTCTCGGAGATCCGAATCGGCAAAATTTCTTAAAAAGAAAGCATCTCAAATGTATGCGCATTATGAATATAACTTTATCTCGCCATCATGCATATTAATCCTATTTTATGCAAAATTGTGAGGGTATCCTCTGTAAACAATTTCTAGTGTGAGATACAGTGTTTACGGGTTGTGCTTGTATCCCTGTCTTGTTTTCCTTGTGTGTTAAAGAGGAGAGGAAAATGACTCGTGTGTTTTCCTTACAGGCTAAGAAGCGCAAATAGAGAATAGGAACATTTTCCGCAGAGAAAAGCAAAAAACACGAATAAAGCGAGCGTGTACGTAATGGCGGCCTTCCCAACCGATGGCGCCCCCCGACGAGGCACGCACGTTCGTGCCCGGCGAGTTTATGAGCTTGCGTGCCCCGTCGCGGGGAGGAGCCACGGTCTGGGGGACGTCGGCGACGACAGCGCCGCCTTGAGTACTCACCGGCGTCCACGATGACATCGATGAGGTCCATGCTCTTGGCGAAGGCGTCCCTGAGGTTGACGTGGTGGAAAGAGACGATGGAACCTTCCCTCTTGGCTCTCTCCAGGGCCTCGCGTCTCTTCAGGGCCTTCTCGCGTCGCATCTGGTTTTTGTAGAACTCGGCGAAGTTATTGACAATGATGGGAATGGGGAGCGCGATGACCAGAACTCCACAGATGCAGCACACACTGCCTATCACTTTTCCCAGAGGAGTGGTCGGGTAGATGTCCCCGTAACCCACAGTAGTCATCGTAATCCCCGCCCACCAAAACGTCTCGGGGATGGATATGAACTTGGTTCCCATCTCTTCTTTTTCAGCGAAGTACGCCAGCGAGGAGAATATCAACACGCCCATCGCGAGGAAGAGCATCAGCAACCCGAGCTCTTTGTAAGAGTTCCTGAGCGTGAACCCGAGGGACTGCAGTCCCGTCGAGTGCCTGGCCAACTTTAGGATTCGCAATATTCTCATGATTCGGAAGATCTGTACCACGCGACGGACGTCTTGGAATTGGTCCGTTGCGTTTTTGTTCGTCTCCAGAAGGAATAGCGACACGAAGTAGGGTAATATCGCCAGAAGGTCTATGACGTTGAGTCCTCCCTTGAAAAACTTCCACTTGTCCGGGGACGCGCTGAACCTGAACACGTATTCCAAGGTGAACCACGTGATACACACGGCCTCGATCATGGCGAGCTGCGGGTTGTCCACTTGATTCCCCTTTTCGTCCATCACCTGCAGACTCGGTATGGTGTTGAGGGTCAGAGCGATGGTCGACAGCACGATGAACAGAATGGAGATTACGGCGATGACCTGATATTTGAAGACGTCTGACATCAATGACGCCGCTCGCGACCGGAAGACGCGATCGCTTGCGGATTTAAAAGACTCCTCACCGCTCGAATGATTAGGCGATGGAGGATGACCTTTTCATTAACCATGAAAATGGCCATGCGCTCAGCGGTTATCTTTACACTCAGATTAATACACGGAACAGCCAAACACATCGAATAAAAGCAGGCAAACATCGAATCCGAATAAAGATATGATAAGGTACATCCAAACAGAAAGAAAAATAATGAAACGTTGTAAGAGCTTCAGGCCATATTAGCTGTAAATTAAATCAAGAATTTAAATAATGATAATTTTCAAGTTAACATATGTATCATCTTTTTTATAAAAAACTCGTGTGTGTCTGTATATATATTTAAACATATATATAAACACACACAGTCAAAAATAAAATAAAAATTCATTCGCCTCAAGTTTCATACCTCCAGCTAGAGATACTTCATCGAGAGTTCTAATTAAAATAAACAGGATTATTCTCTGTTGAAAAATATGGCTATTCTCTGACGACAACCGAGCAAGAGAGAGCCAGAGAATGAAAGAACACCGGCGAAAGAGGAAGTAAAAAGTATAATATATAAATAAAAATGAATGAAGTTGTGTAATCTTAGCCCATAGATGGCTGAAGCAACAACAGCAATAATAATAATGATAAAATAGAGCTAAATAACAATAAATAGGTAAATACACAAAACAAATCCTAGGAGAATAAAGCGAGGATACGTTATATCTATGCTTAAAAGTATAAATTATTTTAAGGAAATTATTTAAATCAAATGGTTTGTGGTCATTGAACATAACAAAAAAATAAAGAGAACTTAGTTGACATTCCAAACGCTCTTTTCAAGGTGGACGCCATATTCAAGAAGGAAATATGGTCAGATCTGAGGGTGGAGGGTATGGTAAAAGGGGCTATTATCTCTCAACGCCTATTAACCGATAAGTGTATTTACGAAACGAAGACTGATAACTAGAGCATAGAGCAGCAAGCATTTCCTCTTCCTTTGAAATCGCCGCTTATCCGCTTCTCAATGAGAGCACTTTCATTGGCGATTTTCCAATCGACTCGCGCCACAAATATTTAACTGACGACTAATTGCGTCACATTTCACAGGTGACATTCTACCGCTTAGGTGATGTATCCTTCTATCAGAAGGTGGCAATCTTGTCGCTGCGGTAATATATTTCATCTCATTCTACATTTAGTAGATAAACACGTTCCACTTGATTATTTCCGCATCTTCAGCTGAAGTATTTCAGATAAAAGTGTCGATAACGGATGTATCCTGGGTCAAGGATGACCGGATTGTCTCTTCCATAGCGGCATAACGTAAAAAGGAAGGTCAAAGGAAGGAAATTAGGTCTGAATAAATCAAATATGTAACATGAATGAGATGAATGAAATTATGCATACGTCTTCTATGAAACTGAAATGACCTTACTTAACATTTGATCACCATATGGAATTTAGATAAAATATATTATGATTGCCGTAGGATGACATTGAAACAATATTAGTCTTCTATGATGGATATGAATATAGGAAAATATCTCAGGTTGAGAGTTAAGATGGTAAAAACTGCTTACTTTGTACTGTTTGAAGATATGATGGGATTGGTGCAATGGATGAGTGAAATTATTCTAAATATGATAAATATCTCATTGATGAAAATAAATACAACTATCAAAATATACAGTGGCAACATCACTTCCATATAACCCTCACAGCGACGAGCAATGTTGTTTGGTCGTTTCAATTTTTGTTTACCCGTAAAATTTACAAGAAATATTTCAATAATTACGAGAAAAAAAGTTAAAAATTAATAATAATTGGCATTACTCAGAAGATGACTTTTTCCTATAGCAACCCAAATAGAAAGACATTCGAAAGTAGCATTTTTTTAATTTCAAAAGTGAACAACATACCGGTAAAAGTATATCCTGCCCCAAAATTACTCTCTCGTATACTCATCGACATGGAGGTTGTATCGGTTTGATAAGGAACACCGAAGTTAATGTAAAGTTGTGGGAATTTGGGCGTACTAACGTTGATTCGAGATCCCGTAATGCTCAATATCCCACAATGGTCGACCATTATTTTGCGGGTAATATGATCGTTAAAACTCCGAGATGTAACGATCGGTCATTGTGAAGCTGAACGCCCTTCCAAATAGCGACGCTTTCTTAGATTAGCCGCACACTTTTCAGGAAATTTACTGCGATGGCCGGATATGAAGTTAAACTTCTGTCTTTTTGATTTGCCTGGTTAATACAGCATTATTAAGATGAAAAAATCATTTTCTATATTTACTACATCTATTATTTGACTTAAAAAGTGTGAGAACAGCATGTATTTCGTTTTCTTTTTTGAAGAAATAATTTCAGGAGAAAAAGTAATATAAAATATAGTGATCACCTGGTAATTATTAAATTATATTTTATCTATTTAGCATGTATATATCATATTGTGTATTATGTATAATAGATATATTACTTATATTTTTCTACGGTTTGCTATCATGAAATATCTCCGTAAGAAGATGCAGAAAACTAATGTATCAGTCCCTGCAAAGCACCGGCAAGCAATGCTTACGCGTATTGAGTTTTGCCTACACACACGGCGGGATTGGCGCACGTTAAGCTTAAAAATTTCACTCTTGTTCTTTACTTATGGATGAATAACAAAACGGCTGCATCAAGCTTCCCAATTCATGTAAATTAGAAAGAAATTAAGTTACTTATCATCAACCATCAGATGTGAATAATGTATATGAAAGTGGATTGGTATCATTGAGTATAATGATTGAGAAAGCTTATTTAAGAAGTTATCTGTATGCTAACAGATGAATTGAGAGGAATTTAGATTTTTTTATCCATAGATATCTTTTGATAAATATCTGTCTTAAGGGAGGTTTTGAAATCAATAGACACATAATATCGTAAAGTAATTGCTTGGAATTGAACGAAAGATAGGTGAATTTTTGGAATCCTAAATATGTTACCACATTATACAACCGATATCTACTTCAAATTTGACCTTCATTGTCTGTTATAGTTGTGAAAGAAATCTCACCTGATTTGTCAAAACGGGAAAAATCTTTTTATGTTTCCGATTTCATGTTTATACGAGAAGATATAGTGAATATTGTTGAAGGATGATTTATTGGTGTAGGAGATGGTTTTTATTAGAAAATAGGATTTTATTGGGAAAATATATCTTTTTGAAAGAGAAAAGAGGTAAGGTTTTTCACCCCTTACTTAAAAGAGAATCGAATATCACGATTCAGTGTTGGGATCAGTCTTGGTGAGCAGTATTTCAATGAGACACATTTTCCATGGAATTCTTATGATTAAATGTACACAACCAAAAGGTTATGAACTTTAGAACGAAAAATCGCATGTGATGCATTTTCATGCGTAATGAAGAAAGAACTCCCTGATCTGTTGAGATTAAAGAGTGACCAAATTGAAGAAATTTTCATGTTGTCAAAGAGGATACAAATAGATTTATAATATGAGATTTCGTGGTCGGATATACGGAATTCATATAATTTGAGAAAAGAGAAAGTGAAGTTGGCTTCTGAAATGCAAGTCAGGAAAGAGAGGTGAATCGATTTCAGATAATTCTCTTTCTTCTTTTGAGCCATCTTTATCGAAACAGCTCATCTTGGCATGCGTTCCCATGGATTGAGGACAATAACTTTATTTCAGCAATGCTCCTTCCATATCAGTTACATCTCTGTCGATATCATCATGTGTTATAAATAAAACCTATTCGTGATATTCGAGAGAACCCGAAGATTGGGGTTATCATTTTTTGGAGATACATTCGTAAGGTACATGTTTATTTTCATCGTTCCTGTGGTTGATGGATTTATCAAGCAATGCCATCAATAATTCAATTTCCAGATGTTACTTTTTCAGATTATAAGACCAGGTATATTATTCACCACTTTACGTCATAACTTCTGAGGGAAATCTTTCTTTGTCTAAATTGAAGCGATTATCTTAATCTTGAATCTCGTTCGTTGATCATAAATGACATTGTTTTGTTAAATGTCAGGGTGATTTTATTTCGCGGTAGATGCTCTGAAAACAATTACTAGTTCCAAATATCTGGCTGAGATTTATTTCTTTAGGTGCTCCACGATTTACCTAAGTAATCACTTCTTTTAATGTTTTTTTTTCATACCCGCAACCATCAGAAATTTGTGAGATTCAAAATTTCCTTTTATGTTACCGTTTTCTACAATTCTCATAAAGTCAGATTTAATTTTTAGGAAACGAACTGAACTTATGGCTCCTTGAAATATTTTGATATAAAATGATTCCCTTGAAGTTGACCGCATTATCGCTTCAAATTGAAGTTCCGATTCCTATAATTTTAATTGTCTATTTGCTCGTGATTTAACCCATGTATTTTAATTCTATCCTCCATGAATTAACGAGGAGGCAATTGCTGTATTTACAAGTTCATATTTAGTTCTCTCTATTGTGTAATATTTTTTGACGCTGAACAACAGCTAAGATCGAATTAATATACACAGCTATATTTTAGACTGTGATAGCTTGATCGCTGGAGAAATTACGAGCCATATTTTAGAGCCATTGGTTAAGAAATTTGTCTGAAAAAGTACAGTTGTCCACATAAAAATATTGAGAATTAAATTGGTGTCCAGCGAATTCATTATATTTGTAGGTTGCAGAATTTTAGTTCAAACATCTATTCTAATAGTTTTATATTAATTCATAAATCAGCTTTAGTTTTCTCAAGGATACCTGGGAATTTTATCTAGTGGTATACAATCGAAATTTAGCATATGTTTTTATAAAACTATAAGAGGTCTGATATGAAAAAATATCAGCAAAGAAAATCGTTGCAAATTATATAATTTCATGGAGGATTGATAGCAAAGGAAAATATGCTACTATCTTACGTGTCTTAGAAGTTAAGTGGAAGATATATGTAAAATTTTAGACCTAATTTCTTTGGATAAGTAAAATTCTGAATAGGAATTAAGTTTTGAAATACTAGAGAGGACAATATTTTGATTTGTTAAATCTTTGAGTTTTTTCTCTTAAGAAATGAGTACGTCGGAGTTAAAACTATGTTACGAATGTTGTATTCGATGACAATCTGAAATAGAAAATACATTTTTCATACGTTCATACATCGTAAACAAAATATAAAAGAACATTAAAAAAATACAAGCATGAAGAAAATATTGCTCGAGACGAGAGTTAGTAAGCTCGTTAATGTGGTGAGTGATGCAATGACTGAAAAGAGGAAACATTATGTACAAAAGTGATTTGAGAGAAAGGAGTGCCTCGGCGTTGAAAAGAGGCCAAGCGACTTGCCAGGAGGAGCTGTGGGCAGGAGAGGGGAAATCATAAGGGAGTATCGAAGAGAGAGGTCGGGTAAACAGGTAAAGAGTGGCTTCATCTTCACCATCTTCTTCTTAACACCCCTCAACGGTTGCCGTAGGTACTTTTCTTCGTCACTCGACAAATAGGCGTCTTTGAGTACTTGCTACAATCACAATCCGCTCACAGTTGGACAGGATCGGAGATTTCAATGAAACAGTAACAGAACTTCAAAGACACCAAACTGCTGAAAAATTCTTCTCTCGCATTTCGAAGACGTCGACGTAAAGGGCTAGTTTCCATCCCCATCCTCTTCTGTCATCTCCACCCCTTCCTAATATTCCCCCCTCCCCTCTCTGCCGCGGCCCTCCCCCGCTGCTCCTCATCTCCACTGCGTCGCTCCGCACCGCGCGTCGCCTCCTCTGTTCAAAAACCCAGTTTCCCTCCGTGTAATTAACGCCCCTGAGGGACACGGAAGGCCCTTTCGAAGGCTGGGTAGCAAACAGTCGTTAGCGGTTAGAGCTCGCGATTCAGCGACACCGACTAGTTGGAATCTCTACCATCATTACGGCGACGTGGCGAAAGAGAACTGAAAAAAGGCATCATCGATTACGTTGGATGTTTGCGCACGAACATTCACCTCATCCTCACCTGTAGTCTCTGACTGATTTCCCTAAGAATATTCATTCTCCTGACCTATGCACATCCTCCTGAACCGTTTCTCACATTTCACATCAAGGGTGGAGCCAAAATGTGCGGGTGTGAGTCCCTCTGTTTCGTGAAGCGGTATCGGAACGGTGGCGCCACTTGGGAGCCATTCGTCCGGTAACCGAACTAAAGAAAAAAAGACCCCCCCAATCTCTCTCTCCTATTCTGGTCTCTTTCACCCGCGTTCAAATACTCGCACTCGGTGTCGCAGAATCCGCCCTTGTTTTTCGGAGGGCACCATGTACCACTCTCGCAGACGAACGAAATCTCGCGCTTCCGCACGGGAATCGAGAGAGTCAATCGGCTGGAGGCGCCGCGATCCCCGGATGGCGCAGCGAAGATGGGGCTCAACTGATTTGGTTTTAACGAGAGCGGAGGGAAGGAAGGCAGTGGATTCATTTGGCACGGCAAAGTCTGGTCGTCGCGGCTCTCCCATTTAGCAAGAGGTGGGTTTGAGGAAGGGAAGGGGTGTGGGAGGGTGGGTAGTAGGGTTGGGAGGGGCTGGAGAGGGGCGTCTCCCGGCCCCTCTCCCTCCCACAACGCCCGCCCCTTGATGAAAGCATGAGTCTTAAGCAACCAAGGAGGAATGTTAGTATTCTCTTCTCTCTTGTCGCTGGACCCGGATGCTGTGAGGGCTGCTGGGAAAAGGTGAGAGAAAAACAACGGCAGAAAAGAGCAGGAACAAGACAGAGGACACATGAGCAAGAAAGTTAGTCACAAAGAGGATAACAATGTTAATCGGAAAGCAAGCCAATGCTTTAGAGCAGCGATTCTCAACTGTTCAGTTATGCTTGATAGCTTCCATGAATACATGAAGCTATCGATTCATAAAATAGTTTGTCTTATGTATGTATATTAGAACCTTATATCTTAGTTTTAAGCCACTACTTCTAGAGTTTTATATGTCGATTTATTATAATAATAATGAAAGTTGAATCTTATACTACGACTGTAGTGTAAACATTTGAAAAAAAAAATAGTTGAGCAAAAATTGATCGGATAAAACAATATAATTCTATCTGTGTTAATTAAAAAGAGATAATTAAATTTAATTATCTCTCAAACTTAAAATACGTATGTATCGTTTTAAAAATCTTGTGTGCAAAAATACATTTTCCAATATAGGTTTACGAAGAATCATCGAAAAAGTTCAAGGAATTCGATTTCAAAAATACTTATTTGAAAAAATGTCAAAAAGTGTTCGTGCGAAATATTGGCAAGGCCTTCGGTTTATTTCTTTCAGAAAAATTTGGAATAATATGACCGAAGAGAAGGAATTAATCCGATATGGCATCCGACGGAAGTTGAGAAGCGCTACTTTAAAAGGAATCGCTCGGAGGAGCGCTCAAACACAGCGAGAGAAGCGTAAATAAAACGCGGACGAAATGTCCGGCAACTCTCGTCGAGAAATCATCACGTGTCGAAAAGGAAACAAGACACGATCAAGTGATGTCAATTAACAGGCTCATGCACAAGAATTTACAACTTCCAATGCAGATTTTTCAAATAAGCATAGGTGCACAAAACTTGTTACATTCTTTTTCGTAAAACATTTAAAAATTGACAAACGAATGAAACAGTCAGTCTGCAGACGAGAACTTGATTCAAACAGGCTGTAGGATCCCGAGTTAGAACTACAACTCCCAATTAAAACATTAACTTGGCTATTTAAACACTTAACACTTATTAAAGACAAGCAAAGAGTAAGCAAAGTTATTTTCTAAAGGCAAAACTCGGTTTAAGAGTTGTAGTTAAAACAAAAATAGAAAACATTGACTCAAAGTTGTACTTAAACACCAAAGACATCGAATTATATAAGGGAAATAAATAAACGAATAGGATACAGACACAAACACATCAAATAGTTTAAACATAAAAAACACCATAGAAACATTTATAAAAATTTTTATGGCAAAAATATTACCTAAAAGCACTGTAGACATATATCGTTCCATTTTAAGATAAAATGACTTAATTAGTATCGATATAATTCACGACGGTCGGAAAGATCGTTTAAACCTTCGATGACTAACCATCCGGAAATTAACGATAGCCTCATTTGCGAAATAATAAACCTTTTTTGAATGCGAACGTTAGCTCTGGACGCGAGAGTTCAGGAATGCGATCAAAAAAGATTAATTTTTCCGTCGATAAATTTTCCACGGAACTGAACTTTCCGACGGGGAAATCGCAGTCGGAGAATTATTCGAACGCCAACCTCGTTTGACCGGAACGAATGGCAATCCATCGTAAATGGGTTAGAAAGAAAAAAAGAATAACGTCGGGCGGATGAAAAGGGAGAAAATCCGTTTGTTGATTTTGCGTCGATAAACGCTGTGGAAGGGCATCCTTCCTAACGAGTCCACTGCACGCTGTTTATCTTTTCTAGTTACGAAGTTGGGCGGTCTCTCTCGTTCGCTCGCGGTAGGCAAATAGATGTCCTTTTCCTTTTGGTGGTGGCAGAGTAAACAAGGACCATTCCTCTATTTTCCGCCTTACTTCAAACCCGCTAAACAACCTACGACCCCTATTAGGGGAGACTAAAAATAATTCGAGCCTAAGCTACCAGGCTGAGGGACAGACCCACTCTCTCTGTCTCTTCCTCGGTTTAACTCCCACTACTTCACACACTTGTTCTTTCCCTCTTCCACTATTTATCTCTTTCGTTCCCTCGAAAACAGGTTACAATGACCACTGCTGAAAGTCCGATGAATAGCAAGCCGAAACCATGCCTCGACATACGTAGCTGTTATGCAAAAATTTAACTTTTGCCGTTGTGAAGATTTCTAGGCCATTGAATTGTTGATGTTCATTGCGTCGAATTAGAAATTCGCGTGTTCTCGTACTGTGTTATAATTTCTTCGAATACAATCTGCCTATATGCATGTTTGAATTTATTTATTTTAAATCAGGGAACGTTGAACTGTACATATATTTTAGATTTCGGCTAAAATAGCACGTAATAATATTATTAATTTTTATTGCTTATGTTATTTCTTCAAAACTTATAAACTCCTAATTCAAAAAAGTAGTTTTCCCATTTTGTAAGCAGAAAGACATAATTAGTAGTTAAACGTGAGGAAAATTTTAACCGCCTGTCCTTCATGAATTATTTTAGAGACAAATTTTCTTCGGATTAGTGATAGTTCCCCAAGTAGTCAGTTAAATTGACTCTTACTCTCGTATTTATATTAAGGTTAAGTTGAAGATAGCAAGGATATAATTATCCAATAGCATCGGTAGAAACAACTTTGCTTTCTCTAAAATGAAAAATGTTGATCCTGGGCTTCCAGTTGTTGATTTCCAAATATATGTGCCTGATTAACTGTAAAAATATTTTATAGACAAAATCCCTCAAAGTCGATAATGTAGTCTTGCTGATGGCACTTCAAATTTCAGCTGAGGTCTGGTGTATAAGTTTCATTTACAACGGTTTTTAACCAATTCCATATTTACAATTAATTTGTGCGTTTATATATAATTTATAAAGCTGTTAGTTTTAATCTCAGTATGGTTAGTCTTAAAATATACGCATTGTGTTATTACCAAGAGGGATCTTGGATAAAAGCGTGAGGATTCTACGGAGAACGTGAGTAATGCAGCCTATAAAAATTCGTTCCACGATTGTGACCTCGGCAGAGGAGTAATTTTCAATGCACTCTCATGAGGATTTAGTTATGAATTAATATTTTCATGTACGAACTATCACCTGGTTGGGCGTAGGGAATGTAGGCCGCGTTGAGAAGTCTCCTAATTCCGTATGCGGAGAGGTTATTAAAATGCCGCCACCTTTTTATCTGTGGAGAGAACGATTTTTCTCTCTCCCATTCATTTTTTCTTCTTTCGAAACAATTCTTCCATATAAGCATACTCTGTTTAGTCACGGTATTAGGTCACGACCTTTGATAAAAAACTTATTGAATTGTCCGCATGGATTAGTGGAATTCACTCAATAAGAAGTCCAAGAAAATTATTTTCAAAGCTAAGATGGTGTGTTTTTCTATCAAATCACCTTGTCTCATCTCTATCTTTTAATTTTACCCAACGGATCATTTTATAACACAAGATTAACGTTAATAGTCGTAATCTCTTCGTTTTCTTCAGGTCTCTCTCTTTCTTATCATCTCTATGGGAAATTTCGGTTTTATCTTAATACATCTAATTTCCTCTGTAACATATTTATCCGTTTGGTATAAAAAGCAATATTGAACTTAGCGAGGGGATGGTGGCCCACTTATTTAATACATGTAGTACCTGAGACCTTGTTAAGTGTAATTAACCTTATCAAAAACTAAAGATGCAAGGAATGAACTTGAAATGTGCAGAAAGGTTGAAATTTGCTTTATGTCGTCGATTTTTCGTTCATTTTTAGAATTCAATTCATTTCAATAATTTAACTATTTCGTTATAATGAATCAACTTTTATATATACAATTACATTATGAGATTTAAATTACTCACGCAAATGTCAAAAATTCAACCCAACTTTTTAACAATTTAATTATGATAAAAGGATTGTATCTATTACGTTACAAAATTTAAATTAGTAATTTACAAATAGTTTCCAACCGGTCAAAAAGGACGATCCATATCCATAACAATCAACTTTCAAAGATTCCAGTAAAGCGCGAGTTAAAATGCCCTAGAACTGAATGTAGACCGTTTTTTTACCATTCTCGTTTTGATTTGCATTGTTCTACTCTGAGTTGAACTCTTTGCGGTATTCCAAAGAGCCCCCTTCGCTCTCCTTCCTTCCACAACTCTGCTACGCTGTCATTCCTTTCCTGCATTTCCATCCAACTTTCTCTCATTTTCCGCCCCTTTTCCACAATCTCGTCGATATGCCATCTTTTGTCGTGTGCCCTTGGAACGTGCATTGAATACGTCTCAGGTGGATGACAAATCGATTCCCCCCTTATCACCATTATTCTTCTTTCGCCTTTCTGAAAAATCACTCGGATGTTTCTTTCGGCGGAAAAAAAAAGATTGGGAGTTTTCCAGGGAAACGTAAATTAAAGCGAAATATTGTTAGCGTTCCTTGTATCGGAAGAGCATCTCCTTCCTCATTTGGGTCGATGACACGCATCTCGTAATTGAAAACATATCGACCAAATGCCGAATGCAGGACATCTACGATTCCAGCTATAGAAGAAAGTTTTAACTGTACTGCCCATATGGCATTTTTCTAACATTCCCCGTCGTTTATACTTGTGCATGCTTTATATTCAATCTCCACGAACGAGCACGAATGGAGCTATATCCACAGACAACTTCACGGATATAATTCGTGGATTGTACTCACGGATTCAATCACGTATTCACATTTAATTTTTCAGATTTACGAGCGGGACTAGATAATTGAATTTAAAACGGTTCTCGGTAATAATGAGGATATTTTTGACAAATCCTGACATTTTGCTCGATACTAATAACCCGATAACATGGAATTCAGCGTCTAGAGCGTGAAATTGATAGCTTGTGTAGATAGTTTTTCTCCTAGCATTAACATCAATTTTGAGCCTGAGTAAACTTTATTTTTTTCTAAGAAATTTGAAGTTGCATGTCCTAAATCAGCTATTTCCAACCATTTTGACGCGGGTACCTTCGATGACCTACATATTTTGTATAAATGTTCAGTATTTTGCATTAAATATAAAAATATTGATAATATATGTAATTTTTATGATTTTAGAGGAAACTTTTCCTAGGATTAGTGATAGTACCACAGATATTCAATTAAATTGTCGCTCACTCGTGTTTTCTTGTTTCAAATTAAGGTTATGCTGAAGTTAAAATTATGCTGAAACTAGGATACGATTTTCCAATTGTAGGTACAAAATACAACTTTAATTTCTGTATAAAACATTTTTATCTGTAATTTTTGCAATAAAATACGTATATGCATGTTCTATCAATTGAATCTTGAAAATTAATACTGGAAACCGAGGTGTTTTGCTAGAAACTAGGACTGAGTTTAGAGTTCGATTCGAAACTGCCGTAATCCGATCTTGACTCAAATGTTTTCGCTCACTCCACTTTGAGAACTTCTGTACTAGATTATCAACTCATGTACGAGGTTCAAACATTTTCCAAAAGCCATGTTGCAGTCATACGCTCAAAAGTTTGAATGAACATTCGACCCCGATAAACTCTGAACATTTCCAAGACAGAGGAATATATTTAATTTCACAAATGTTGAAGACGCGAGATAACTTTCTGAAAAACGTGGAGATGCACCGGGAAACGGAGTACCAACGGAGGGTTTGGAGTGCTGGGACAATACGAGAAAGAACTCAAAGCGCTCGCTAAAAAACACGCTGCCTTTTTCATTCCGCAACAGAACTTTGTTAAATAAATTTCCTTTCAGTAAAGGGTTTTTAGAGAAAAAAGGAGCGCCGTCTTTTTTCCTCGCAGAGAACAACCTCTTTCCAAACCGATGCATCCAGATCTGGGACAGTCATGTGGAAAGAATAAAAGGAAACCGCGGAACGCCTGCAAGACTTCTTTTATTCATTCCCTCGGACGAGAACCGAAAAAAGAAACGGCAATACCTTATCGCTCTATTTAATTAAGCGCGCCTCGATATTCATAAGTGCGCACGAAAAATATTTGTTTACTTCCGAGGAAATGAGAACGCCTCGACGGGGATTAATGTGTCCATGACGTGCAGCCACTTGGAAGACAGAGAGGCTCGCGTGCTTTCGGACGCCTTCATCTGCCTCTTCTTCGAGCGCCCGCACCCACTCCGCCATTCCTGCGGTAGAATTGTGGGAATCGCCGCTCGTGTTAACGTCACGTCGTAAATGGAGCGGCGACATTCACCTCACGAATGCGGAAAGGCGTAGTGAAATCTCGAGAAGTTGACCTCAAAACGAAGGGCACTTCGGCGGAATGTGCGGGCGAAGTAATGATAATCTCGTTATGCCGCGCGAGTCTAACTAATTTGTCCGTTTGGAAGCTCAAATGGATGTTTCCCTAGGCTCTCTAGTTTTTCGGGTTTTCTAATCGAATTATCTTCAGTTGCTCGGATAGTAGGTAATGGTGGGTAGCAATGTGTTATAGCATGGTTTCCCAAACTTTTTCTGCAATGGAACACTTCGCAAACCTGGGAAGTTTAACGGAACACTAAGCTTATATTTAGATTAGGTAATTCAACTTGTAAAATTAAATAAATAATTTAATTACAACAAATTATTTATTTGGTAATTATTTTCAAATATAAAACTATAATATTGTAATAAAAACTTAAAATACGAATCAATAAAGCATTTAATGTCTTTTATTCTCCGATTCTCCATTGACACTCCAAATTGTCGCGGAACAACTATTCAGGGTCAGCGGAACACCGGTGTTCCGCGGAACATAGTTTGGGAAACTCTGTGTTTAAGGTTAAATTTTCAGTAGCAGTATTTCCAACAGCGCTATAATATACGTGATTTAAACTCTAGACAAGCGATTACACCGATTCGGTAGTGTTCGTCTTTGCCTAGTTCATGCTCAAAGCTTGTCTTATTAAAAACTCATAGATATGAAAATCATTATCACATGTTATTTCTTCTCATAAGGATTTTTTGTAAGCACATGTTATCCCATAAGCAGTACTGGAAATAGGAGTTGGTAATTATTAAATCGGCAACTACGACAACATAGGTGTCATTGATAAGGTATTTTGCATTAAATCCCTGGATCAAATTTGTATCTTCGTTATCATAGTATAGCGACTCCTCTGTTGTTAGGAGAGTTGTTGCTGTTGACTCTGAAAGCTGTCCCGGGTTCAATTCTCGGTGGGAGCCAATGTGTGAAATGACCTAAGTTGTCGAAGCACTTTTAATAATACTAATTTTGCGAACTATTTATTATATTGGGAAAAGCTTATTTTTAACTTAATTTATAAAATAGTATAAAGTGTTATTGTGCTTGAACACATAATTCCTTATGGAATGTCAAGAAGAGTGTGACTCGTAGAGTCATTGTGCTTCACTTTCAGACATGTTCCGCTTGTAGCATTCAGGCTTGTTGAGAAATAAAAAGGGCCAAATACCTCACTCCTCACCCTGCATAGTAAGCTTCATTCCCCACAACCAGCTCTTGGTGTTTCAACGTCCTGCCATTTTTTATTTAATTTTTAAATTTTTATTTTTTATGTGTTATTATTTTTTCTTTTAACGCTGTTTGTTTGTTTAAAGTAGCTAGTTTGTGTAGGTTTTGAAATGTTGATTTGTTAACGTTTGTTGGTTGCCATGTTGTGTAAATAAATAAGTGATTGTTGAACATTTGGTAAGAGAGAAAAGGATTGGAGAAGAAGTGCGATGTAAGTGGAGGATACGGAAATAAAGTGTTTTTCGGGAAAGGAAAGACTATATTTATGGAAAATCATCTCGCGACGTCACAGTGGGTAATGCTAGAAGAATTGAGATATGTACCAACCGGCTTCGGGATGAATACTTTACAATCGCATAATAAGGCATATTTCCTTTCAATTATTGGTACCATTTTCTTTCGTTTTTCCCAACCAAATCTTGTGAGATATTGACCACGGCAGAAATTTATTCCTCAGCTGTTAACGTGTTAGTTTTCTGTTAATTCGAGCTAAGTTTTACTGCCGTAGATATTGATCACAAAAAATGCAGACTCATAAAATAAAGAGCCCCCTCAACCTCATGTACGATGATATGTAGGCATTAGATATTAATGGCTATCAAAGGGGAACAGATGCAACAGCGCCTAAACGGTGCTAAGACCGGCAAAGGGGAAGGTGAATTAATGATCCACGCTGCTCAAGCGATTTGATTTAGCGCTGTTCAGCGAAAATTCGCATTTAGAATATTAATCCTCGGAGGCGTAGAAATGCGATCCGTTTTAAGGCTCCATTAAATGTAACGAGGCCCTTAAGACGATGAATGAACGTATTTTGATCGGAAGGCGTCGCCTAATCGACATAAGATGGAGCCGACCTTCATCCGCGAACTTAATATAACAGGAAGCTGTACATTAGAAGCTGTGCATTGAGAGGTGCGCCCGAGAGATTTACAGCGTCGTGGAAATGACACACATCTTCCGGGTATTAAATCGTTAACCCTCGCGTCACAAAAGGAGGGAAAAGTATTCTGCAGTTAATCATTTGTGTATGGCGGGAAGAGGTTGTAATCACGCGGGAAACACGACAGTTTCAAAAAAAGAGATGATATAGATGGTCTATATCCTATAGGAAGGTAGGCTGCGGTTTTATCAGGCGTTCTATACTGCGATTTATTCTATTTCTGAAGCAAGTACACGCATCGGTATTTTGTTTTTCAACCTAGTTAACGATGTGAATGAGATGGAAAAGTTTCAAATTGCATTTATTTCTCGATTAAGTTCATTTTTACTCGTAAAATGCGCTACTCAAGAGTGGCTGATGGTGTAATATGTGGCTTAAGGGTTCATTATGAAACCGAGCGGATAACGGCAAAACTATACGATGAAAACAAAAATAAAAACGAAAATGTTAAAGTTACGTAGAAAATCGGTCTCCTATTCATGATCAGTTCTGTTTGGATTCATAAAAATCAATCACGATTCATTTTAGGGGGAAATGATGAGATACTTCTGAACAATTTTAAACCTTCATTCCTACAATGAAAATATTCATTTTCCTGTTTCTCTTACTGCGTAAACATAAATTTGTTTTATGTCAGTATATTATTCACATACACAACGTTTGCACTTATGTAATACGACCTCATGGTGCATATGCGTGTTTGACTCATATTCGTGATATTGAAGTCTCGCAACTCTGAAAACTAACAAGTTAGCTCTGCAGAAAGTGGATAATCAAGCTTCTACAATTGGACACATTTTTCTTGAAAGTGCGATTTAATGCTGATAATCACGCTGAACATGAATTATAGACCCATCTCTTTGTATTTTTTCATCGTTTTCCATTAGCATATCTAACAATGCGACGACAGGATAGTGTGAACAACAGCGTACGATGACAATATGTTTTTATAACAACCTCTATCATGTCTGCAATTAAGTTGATGCAAGAAAAGCAGAGAAAAGAGGAATTAAAAAAATGTAATGCTTCAGTTAAAAGTTTCCCTTAAATCTCATACTTTATTTTTGTGTAGACTATAGTACTTTTTGTAGAAAACAGTATGAGTCGATTGGTCGCATAATTTTCATGAATGTTGCTATCCATTTGGATGGAAAATGGAATCACAATCACCTACTTTTCTATCGTAGCATCTATATAGATACAAATGAAATGAGTCGGTGAGGCTCATAATGCCAAGAAATTTATTGGGAAATTTAAGATAGTATCCGCATAGTTGCAATGTTTATAATTCATGTATTAGATGACGTAAATTAAATATTTGCTTGTAAATTACGAAATATCGTAAAAGTTCCATCATCATCATCATCCCTTTAAGGAAAATTTAAAAGTTCTTAAACATGGAGCTTATATCTTTACTGCGTTAAGACATAATTCTAATGCACTCTCTCTTTCTCTACTAAAACAGTAAAGCACGAGTTTAGTAGAGTTTAAATGGTGTTCGCATGCACTACTTGATGTCGCATTAGAATGGGAATTGTGAGGAATCCGAGGAAACTGATGCAACTCCTCTAATTCAACGGCGCACTTCAGCCTTGATGATGTAACGTTGGAGACATTCGGAGCTTGGCCGAGAAGTCATTACCTGAGTTAATTAGCAAGTTTCAAAATGATGCGTCGATAAGGTTAATAACAGGAGAAACGAATCGAACATGAGGGATTCACCAGCAGGAGTACTTCTCTGAATACACATTTATGAAATCACTATAACTTAATGTGACATTTTCTGCTTTAACATAGAGAAAGGAATAATATCTCTTTCAACCAGTTGTTGCTAACTCATTTTGAAAGTTGGTAGCTTTGTGAACATGACTGAGAAAATTATCATACAATATTATAGTGCAGTGCAAATTATATTCCATACAGTTTCAGCAATTTCAGCTCCTAATCTTTTGGAAGCAAACCCTTGGGATAGATCGCTTTGATAATTCTTCCAGCGTATTAAATTTGCTCGAATAAAAGCAATAAAGACTCAAAATATAAAGCGTTAGCAAGGCAAGAGTACGGTTAAATGTTGAATAATAAAAAATCATAATTGTGATAAAATTCTTTTAAAACGTAGGTCGCATGAGTAAGAATTAATTTTAGCGACAATCTAGTATATATATATATCTAGTGAACATATCTTTTAAGGCTATGGAAACTGGAAAAAGATCGAGCGTCAGAAAAATGCGTCTAAAATGCGTAATTCATTCACTCTGTCAACTCAACTCGTCGCATTCTTTTCAATTTATTTCGTGCGTCTTGTCTCCACGATCTCGGAGCGAACTATCTTGCACCGTGTAGTGAATTGAGATTTAACAAGCGAATAATGAACAAAGGGGAGAAGTGGATACCCCTGAGATAGTTTGGAGACCTATTATTGTTGGCGCTTGTGCTAATTGCTGGTCGCGGGGAGGTGCCAATTTTAACAGGGGGCTCTAGACAAACGTGCGAGCCTCTTACTTAAAGGGGTTTCATCAATGGGATTAGTTTCGCCGTATCCTTTGAACGTGGCTTCCTGTAAAATATGTAGGGCTTCGCGGTCTAATCGGAGGACACGACCACTTGCAGGAGGGACATAAACAACTTATTTAAACGCGACTACGTGTTCGCTCGTGCTTCGGCGATCGCGAAACACATTTCCTCGCATTAAATTGGGGCATTATCATCCGAGGGCGTCTTAGAGGGACGGCAAAAGCGAGTGCAGCCCTTAAACGAGTGAAAAGGGGTGAGGGGCAATGGGAATTGCGGAGGGCGATTTGGAAAACTCAAAGCCGGAAATCTGGAGCTAATAGGAGTCGAGGATTAAATAGAAGATTAAGCGATGCAATTTGAGATTGGACGAAGTTCAAGTTTTGGAGGGATTAAGATCCGTTTGGTGCGATGAACACTGCTCGGCGCCGCCCATTTAATCTGTTTAGTCCTTCTCCATTTCCATTTAGCGTTGGATCAGTACGGCAAAATGTCCTTGAACGAGATGATAAACTATTTAGAATTTGATCGGAAAGATAGTCTCAAATTTTGTCGAGCTCACTTACTATATGTATATTGGCAGACAAGTGCCGAAAAAATGAGATTATTTACGATGGATTTTCACGTAGTTGGGTCTTCCACAGTTTTAAAATTGAACCTTTTTTACTACATTTATATAATTTCCGATGTTTATCAAAAAGGTGTGATATTTGTAACGTCTAATGTCCCTTATTTTCTTGTTGGTCATATATATCGGGAAATACGTGTGTGATTGTGACTAAAGGGTGTTCTTTCATGTGTAATAATATTATTTAACGTATTTCGATCGTAAACAGGTTTTCTGTGCACTAACTACTAAAATATTCGACTTATAAATAAAGAATCCTGTTTTGCGGAAATTACCTTATAACCTACTAATAAACTGCGATAAACAAGGGATTGTAGAAGTATTTCCAGTGAACATATTGAAATAACTATTATCATTACCTCGAGATTGGTTGTAAACCCATAAAATAGATTATACCAGATAGGAGCCGTAATTAGGCTCATTTGAGCACGCATCTAATTGAGTTAGTATAATATGTCACTCTTTTATCCGATTTTTACCAAACTAGGATTTTCAGCTCAATGATAAGCGTCTTACGCAAATCTATTATTAAGCGTTGATAAGAAGTTGACATAATGCAGAGTAAAGAAAGAATTTGAAATCCCGTTGGGTTGAAATTGAGGAATTTTCGAAAGAGAATTATGGTTTGCACCGTGTTCCCATTGTTTTTGTTATGAACTTTTCTTGGTTTTTTCTCACTTTCTCCGCAATCCGCAATCAGCTTTCTCTTGAGCTTCTTGGCACCACGATAACGAGCTTGCGAATTTTTTTCCTTACCTTGAGATTGTTATAACGGGAAGTTTATTGAAATTTGGCGCTCCCTTCGTTCAGATAAAAATATGACTTTTCTGCAACGCACGACGGCAAATTTGCATTTTCGCATTTTTATCGTTGAATGTGCAAAATGAAGTTTCGGGAGAAAGCCCAACAAAGTTCTAGATGCTTAAGAGTTTGAGTTAGCGTAGTTTTCGGTATTGTGTTTTATCATCTTTCAAGTTTATGACGCTCATGCAAAGGAAATTTTTCAAAATGAATTGAGCAGTTGATGTATTAATATGGTACCTCAATATTACACGGTGCGATCGTCAAATGAATTTAGATCTCAATTACTTCAGGAAAGGTATATTAAATACCTTGTGAGTAAGAAGATGCTTATGTTTGACTGCTTTTTTGCTTTAATTAGTTTAATATCTTCGGGCCTTTGTTTCTAAATTTATATCGATGTAAGTTTTAGCGTTTGATTTTAATTGGGGCATATGAATCGTTTCTAAGTGGTTTCTAATATGTGCTCGTCAATTCAAGCCCACTAAGAAAGTATAGCTTCGTGATTTATTGCACTGAAGCAACATTTCGCTTATTTTATGTATTGGAGTAAATACTGAGTTAAATATTTTGTATTCATTTATATTTTGCGATGAAGTGCATCGTTGGATATTGAAGTAATTATATTCTGAATAGTAAAGGTTTTTACTTAGAGAAAGGAATAAGAACGAAAAAAATATTTTCAAGCGTTATCCTAAACGATGAACTTCGAATGAAATGAAATAGATCTCCCGATATCTTTAAAATTTATCTCCAAATGGCTCTATGTAGACAAATATATAAAATACTGCTGCGCCCAACGTTATTTGATGTAAATGCCGCGAACTATTATAAATACGCGACGCGGCAGTTACTAAGGACAATAATGGTCGCGAGAGAAAAATAAATAAACAGTTTCTGTATTGATAACGATCGGGAATAAAGTGTTATTTTTTCGGATTACGAGAGTTGAGTAAATTATCCCGAACCCCACGGCTCGTAACAATACTATTTGAATGTTGTTCCTCAAAGGTACTTATAGTTTTCTTCATTGTATCAGTTGTGCCGACAGCATTGGCGATATTTTGAATTTTCCATTTCTATTTTAACTAGCGCTAATCCGTGTTTCAATTCATTCGCTGACGTGATATTATCTTTAATCACAAAGTCAAGAGTTAAGGTAGCATAAGAAATCGTAAAGACTGTGACAGCACCATGTTATTTCGCCATCTCCTAGTGAATTGCAATATACAATTCACGAATATTATCCGCTGATATCTGCGCTAAATCTCTCGCGAGTTTTCGAGGTAGGATTTTCAAGGCAGTGAACGCATTTTAATGAAAGCATGCGTGACTACTTGACGAAATATTTTATCTCTCGTTGGCCATTTCTTTTACGAACGAGAGAAATCCTCGTACGAATGTCGAGATAAAGAATTATGCGCAAATAAATCAAAAAGTACGGCAGCGGGATAAGGAAAGCGAGGTAAATTTTCGGAGGTGATTGTGGGTCACTGTCTTAAAATGCACGCGTAAATTAATGAATAAATTCCGATTGCTATCTATGCATTAAGGTTAATTCGCGATAAATTTATCAATTTTAAATAACGGACGCTAAATCAAGGGCTTTTTGATCGTAACATATTGTTTCGCCCACATTCGTACAATTGTGACTTTTTTTAATAAAATAAATCGAAAGCGAGAAATATTACCGCAGGGGTTTAACGAAAACATAGTTTTTTACATTAGATTGATGATTTATTTCTTAAAAGTCGGTGATGTTACAAATAAATATATCCGAATATTGTTTACCTTCTGAACATATCTTTGCAATAAAAGGCATCATCTAGAAAGAGAGGAGTAAATTCAGGAAGCCATTAGATATAATTGAATGTAATAGATAACAAGTGAATACTTATGTTGATAGAGTTTGTTTGAAAGAGTTGCTACGATACCAAATCCCGCGCACACGCACGTCAGAATGTGTAGCGTATAAATTAGATAATCAAATCGGTTAGAGGCAGTCTGTCCACTAAATAAACGAAAGAACGAGTGGAGAGATATTTATATAAAGTTAGAAGAGTCTCTTGATCATATCCTGAGAGATCCGCAGACCTATTCAAAGAAAACATTACGGAAATGAAAGAACAGTTCCCGCAACAATTAAGCACTCGTCCTTGACATTAAAGGGTTAGGGTGCCTCAAAGGGGCGGCCCTTTGTTCGAAAGGGACGTGAGAGGGGAGAAATAAAGGGGAAAGGTCGCGAAGAGGGGGAAGGATTGGTCGGCATTGTCGGCCTCCATAGTCGAAATAAACGCTCTCTCTGGTGGGCGTGGTATATGGGTCATGCCATGTTTATATATTGATAATGGCTCCGTTCCAAGGAACTTGGACGATTATTTTTCCTCCTAGCACACGGGGTTTCATTTTTAAAAGCCTACTTTCCCGATTTCACATGGTCGTTCGATCGCTTTAGGGGGTCCGGTTGCGTTTGTGCGCGGTCATACCGATCAAATTATTCTTTGAGACTTTGGGATGTAATCAGTTTTGGTTAACCTCTTTAATTAGTGATTGATTTTTATAGTTATTTTCCGATCAGCTGTAATATTATTTGAGCTTAATGATTTTAGTTGATTCGAAAATTTAAAGCTGGCAAATTATTTATTTAATAATTAGGCAGATCTATAGTAAAACAGTTAAAGTGGAAACAGGTTAGCACAAATCCGGTTAACGCGAAACCGTATATCGCGAGACACGTTATCCGGTTATCTGAAAACGGCTAACACAATATATCGGTTACTACGAAATGCAGCATTGATCTGTTTCGTCTCCTATAACTTTCAATTTATACATGAATTCGTTCAACCTGAAGCAGTTAACACGGGGAAACTGTTAATAAAAAAAAATTAAGTGGCCCACAGGGGACAAATTTCCGATAAATTCTTCAGATAACGAAAAACGGAATTTCTGGCGGATTTCAACGAACTAAAAATAATAATAACTCTTAATCTTACCTAGCGTTGACATTAAACTAATCTGTCTGTAAAACTGCATCAATATTTTATGTGAATACATGTCTTGCAGTAAGGTGAAAGAGATAAGATTTCATTCTCTTAGCTTTCCTTAATTTCCAATAGGAAAGCAAAAATATCTTCCTACATTTTTAGTTATCAGAACATTTTGCTTCTTTATTTTTATCTGGTTTATAAGGGCAGGAGATTCAAAACTAAATATCCAAAGTGATATTGATTTGACATAAGACCTACATCAAAGAGAATCTTAAAGAGAAATGAAACTGACTCATTGTTAATTAAGAACTAATTATGGTAAAATAAAGTTTCCCGTCTTCTTTTATTCTCTCAATATCGCCTTTACACGAATAGTTGCTCGTGATATATAGGAAACAATAACCAGAAAATAATTCAGTCCGATACTAATCTCATGACTATTCATTTATTTTTCTCGCCTGAAATTTTTTCCGTGAAAAATTCTTGTATTAGCAATGTATGAAACCGTTACTACAGGCTTTGTTTCTTTCTCGTCTCCGGTTAATTGCTTTAATCTTCGCTGATCAAAGCTTTCTAAAAGAGGTTAATACCATTTTCACGAAAACTTTACGAAATATTTAATCAGCGCAATTAAGCCTTTTCATTTTTTCCGGACGGCGAATAGGAAATAGGTCAGGGCTCTTTCGCGAATGTATTTTTTTATCCCCGCGGTCTGAGCGACAGTCGACCCTTTTTAAATTACTCGAATCGGGTAAATAAAAAAAGAATACTCCTAAGCGCTATCGTTCCTTGCCTCGCAATGCCAGACACATACCGTGCCTAAGGCTAAGAGATTGTGAATTCCCGACAGCTTTTCATTCTTCTTTTCTAACTCGAGAATCCTTCATTTTGAGTGCGAGTTCTGCAAAAATGCTCGCGAGATATGATTTTACCGAATGGAGAGGCCGTTATAGTTTTGATGAAAATGAACTGAAATAACTTCGACGATGGACCATCATTGTAATATATGGATAGTTTTCAAGCGATAAGGATGATTATAAATTTAAGAATTATAATTTAAAAATCCGATAATAAGAATAATACTAATAGAATAAGAAGAATATTAAAAACAATGTAACTGTCCTTTTTTATCACGATGAAAATAACTACCTTCGCTGAATTGTTTGCATCAGCAATGTTTTATAATGTACTGAAGTATAATTTGTCAACAAAATATAGTCCTAATCTATATAAAAAATCCATGAGGGATAGATCTTTAGTAGACCACAGATACAAGAGAGGAACATCGAAACCTAAAGATGTGGAACTGAAGATCTTGCGCGGCTACGAAACCACGTTTCTGTATCTGTAGCATAGTAAAAGTTTATCCCTCGTGATTTTTTGTATGTAAATAATTACCGCACAATTTCACATGACTATATATCATTTAAATCAATATATTTCGGATTTTAGGACAGGTGAGCAGCTTTGGCCTATTTGTCATGAAGATGACCGCTAAATAGTTCAATTAACTAAGTACTTTGATTGCCCAATTTTAACAAGGATTTTTGATTAAGCTAACTAATAAAGTCTAGTAGTTTAGCATTCAAAGGAGGAAATCTTAATCCATCTTAAAATCTTAAATAATGATTTCCGAACAGCGAGGTATGTTAAGTATGTTTTCCTTGGAGGAGGGATTGAAGAATCGGAGAATGAGTAACCTTGCGACTTCGGCCCTTGTGTTAAGGAATCCCAAGCTCCACTAAGCAGAGATCAATTCGTTCGCATGGTTAAGCTTTGCCTGCACCTTTTAAAACCCAATATAGATATAGTGACGTATGCAATGCCGCTTATTTGGGAATCCGTTTGGAGGGAAGGTCAGGGAGGAGAAGGGCAATAACGCCCTTAGCGAGTGACCTTTGCTGCGGAAAAGGAAAAAGACGAGCATGCAGCCCCCCGCACAAAACACGTCCCCCGAAAGAATGCCCCATTCTACCTTGTGACGCCGCCAACGACGCGATAACTCAGCACCATTTGACTCCTCGAGGCTCAGGCGAAAATCGGGTCGCGTGCATCTCGCTTTGGGCGAATTTTTCTCTCGTCGCTGAGTGCTTTTATCCGCTGCACCTAACCAGAGTTGCCACTCTCTGCAGGTGCGGCATCTCTCAGTTCAACTGCCACCTCTTTCTCGCCGTAATGCATGATGGGCGTTTTACTTCGATTGTACCGTAATTAAGTCGTGGGGTTGTACTTCCTTCGCTCCTATTCCCTGAACGCATGCGAATGTCTGGAATTCCTTTAATCCACCGATTTATATGCCGAAGAACGTAATTCGATGAAGATCACTGCCACTTTTATTCTTATTTGCTTATTTTTACTCATTTTAGATTTAGCCAATGAAACATAATTATATCCTAAGGATCATTGTAACGGATTCCAAATTTATCTCGGAAAATCATGTTTATCTCGTATATTCTTATCATTGATCCTTCTTTTTGTTGCTATCGAGCATGTAAGTCTCTAATATTTTCACTTAATTTCCAACAGTATGAAATTGAACTATATGCATTTTTAATAATATTAGCTATATATTGTTTCTGGCGTGACTTTGTGGTGGGATCTCAGATTTAAACAAAAACTCTTGCACCGAACCATATAAAATTTATTTAGTGATATTTGGATTTCGACTCCTCCCCAAACACATTCTCTGCGGCGCGTCGTAAATAAATCTAGTTTTCCCTTTCTTTCATGCCATAGTATTTACTAATATTTGAATTGTATGCATAGTGATGTCTTTGGTATTTTAAGTAATATTTCTTATTACTCTAACAATAAACACCGTTTCTCTTTAATAAAATTTTCCGGTTCTGCTCCATTATATCGTTAGATTTCCATTCAACTATTGTAATCTCGCCTTTTCATCATAAATATTGCATTATTTTGTCTTTAATCATAAAATCGTTATATTTAAGTGATTTATATAATTCACCTCAAATCGCCGTATTTGAGTGACTTTCGCTTGACAATTCTGTGCTAAATAGAATCTTGCATGAAGTTTTCAAACTACCTAATTTTAGCCTCTCATTTTTATTCTGCGATTCTTTTATTTCCTATCCTAGATATTTGTGCGAAGGACTGGAGTCTACCTTTGCTTATTTTTCTCAAATCGTTATTTGCTTTAAAATACATTAGTTGTAGTACTAAATTCGATTTCACCTAGCCCAAAGTAAGTTAGTTAGTTCTAATTAATAACATTAATTATAGCTACTTGTACTGCAACAAAGATAACTTGAATTCATCTATGATTGAACTAATTCAAAGGTGCAATCAAAATATGATATGATATGATAAAAACTGCCGGAGGAGGCTTAAGAAACATGTAATTTCGCTCCTGAGAGGTGATAAAAATTTCCGATGGAATATCTATCTTTAAAATGTACTGGACTGATTTTGTACTTCTAATTCTACAATATACAACTGGGAAGTATCGTATAGTTGCCTATTTTCTAATGCTTTAACTATGACGGAGCTGTACTATTGCTATAAGTGAAGGTTTTAAATTACTTCAGTCTTTCTTAGCACTTAAAAGATCCAATTTAAGACTTCTGGAAATCCCGCAATACATTACCCTCACATATCTGCCTCACTTATCTGCTTGATTCATTAACCTTCCCATCATGCTTTTCGCCGGGGCGTCCACGTCCAAAGCGGTTGCACCAGATCGGCCACAAGAGACCCGAGGGACGACTCAAGATAGTAGAAATGAAACGAGTGCCTCGCAAAACGAGAATCGGTGATCTTCGGAAGAAAATCGAAGATAATGATATGGCTGAGCTTCCAAAGAAATGGAGAATCGAAATGATTTCGGGGTTAAAACGGTATGATTCAGTTTAGGTTGCTTCGATTCCCTCTTTTGTTTCCAACCTTGCAATCAAAGAGGGACGATCAAAACTTCTATTCCTTTTCTTTTCTATAGTCTCCGCTTTATCTCCATGCCCTAATCGTGTTTCCGAATTGCCGTTACAATCCTCAGCCGCGATTTTCCCAGAAGTTAATATTCCAGCGAAATGTTTATCGTATCCCGCTTTACTCTCGGGCTATGCTTCAGGAATAAAAAGCCGTTCGTCCTCCACTTGATAATCTTATAAATTTTTAAGTTCACTTCTCGGCTCAGGACTCCGTCAACACTCGGAATAGGAGTATGCGCGAAGTAATGGAGACCCGCGTTGGGAGAAGCGATTGTCTTCGCTAACGGAATCCTGCGATGGAAGCGGGCATTTGAAGGGAGAATTTGAATAGAGCAGTCTACATACGATGACTTACGTGAGGTGCTGCAAGAGGATAGAAAATTAAAGTATAATTTCAATTGCTTGGTCATCCCATTTTGAAAGAGCTTCGAGTGTGGATAGTGACAGAATTATTTCAACTCAGGTTCGGATGTTATGACGCTGATTCCGTTTTCCTCTTAGTATGTACAAAATGTAACAGTTCGTACTAATTTGGGAATTGCTGCAAAATGACCACAGCAGTCGAGGGGCCGCAATTCCAATGTTACTACTACTACCTATTCAGGTATATTTTTGATATAATACTGTATTTGGATACATAACATAATACTATAAAATTAATTCACAAGCTCCTTCGCACTATATGCCCTTGGTAAAAGCGGTCAGGGGTTCGATTCCCGATGGAAATCCAGATTTGGGAACGATCTCAGATGTTGAAGAATTAAAAAAAATACTACGACAGTTTTAAGTCTCAACACAAAAGGAAAGTTATAGAATTAGAAAGTTTAACGAATTGCTGATATCGGCATGAATCTTTATCAAGCGATAGATCGGACGGTTTGATTCCGTTTATTTGTTTAATTAATGAGAGAGCTAACAAAATTATAAGGAATACATACAAATTCATATTTTAGTATTCGTAATTTAATTCAAATAGTATTTAAATAGCACGAGATAGTACTTAGAAGGATTTAGAATTATAAATGTTTTACCGTATAGTAATAATTACGGTCCACCCACGTATGACGCGCCATGCGATTAAATTGTTTTTATATCATTCCCCATTTATTTTAACTCAGTTCTTTTATGCAACGGAAAAATCTCAATATTATTGCTATCCAAACCAGCATAACAACCATGTCAACATCAACAATGACCATCAACGAACTTATTTACACATTTAAGTCACGAGTGTTTTAAAAAATATACACTATATAGACAGAATTAACAATATTACATCACGTGTATATTATTTATGAAGGTACTTAATTCATTTTAGATGTGATGAATGGAGAGTCACTTCTCCGTCGGCAAAAAACATTCTGATCGATCCGAGTCGGCTCAGACGCTAACGCAACTCACTTTCCGGAATATGTTGAGCATGCTTCGAACACATTATCGCATGGAAGTTTGAAAACTCTTCTAGTCACCGTCTTCGCTTAGAAACATAAGGGATAAGATCCTCTCTATCTCATACGCGATAATTTATTCTTCTCCACATCGCTAAAAGCATCGGGGCCTTCTTTTCTCTCTCGAGTGTAGCCGCACGCGAAGTCACGTGATCCAGGGGCGGGGGAGGGAAAGCGGGAATATCGATCAGCGAGCGGGGCTATTACACCGGAGATAAAAAACACCGCTGCCGTAGGAATTAGTTTATTAGTAAAAATGTGGCCCCGTTCGATAACTCAATGTGTTGCGCTTCTGAATTCAATTCCTGGCTCAAAACGTCTAATTTTCCCTCAGAAAATGGCTTTATGAAGTCGATAAATGGGATAATATTCGCTCTGTTACAAAGTGGATAACAAGGTATTTCTCAGAGAGCGTTTTTTCTGAGGCCTTGTGAGGGAATCCAGACTCGGAGAAATGTCCGTGCTTTAAATACAAAGATAATACGTCGATAGAAGTGGACGGCGCTCCGTAAAAGCCTGTAATTTTCGTGTGCTAAACGTCGCCGATTCTTTTCACTCTAAAAGACTGTTTGTCGGCTAGTCGCCATTGTAAGCAACGGCCTTGATAATCACTGCACGGCGGGGGAATGGTTAAATGTACCACTTTTTGAAGTTTTTGGATTTTAAAACGCTACCGCGAATCACAACAGAAAACGGTTTGCGCTAAGCCGATTGCATATTCTGAGTAGGAGAAAATGTTAAAACTATCACCGATTGTGAATACCGATATTACAAAATACTGCTTTACTGGATACTTAAGGTCACTCTTGTGAGAGAAATAAGATAAGATTGATTTTGCCTAGTGCTGCAGAATGTTTCACACACTTCATTTACCGAGGTTTTGCCACATAAATAATATAGTAAAATACTCTGAAAGATTCAAAGAGATGCACTACCCCAGCGAGTTTGTCTTTGCCCTGCAATGTACTTTCTCAAAGATACAATGCTGTGGGAACTTACGGGGTTTATACAATGTATAATATACATTCATTCTCTCTAATGCCTTACTTCTGAAACGAAGGGAATAATTACTGGTTTTCTCAAGCTACATTACCTCATTGTTAGCCATATTTAGAGAAACTGGGAAGATTACTTTATTCCTTGATTTATCTGTACTGAAACAGATTTATTTTTTGTAGCGAAAGAAATGCCTCGACAGTAATATTTGGCTTATCGATACTACCTTATAATTCATCTACTGATTCCCCTAAAAACCATTTACTTCTACATGAATATTTACGACCATTACATACTTTAATACTAAATAGCACGTGGCTTATTACGCAAAGCATCACCTTTCCTACCATTGTGTGCCTTGCCTTGTTTCCAGACACGAAACCACGCCATTGAACCCACCATACCATAACCACAACCCATTTAACATTTTCCGTGAACGGAATGACATTTGGTCTGCACGAAAGTATGAGGATAGTGCGTGGGCGTTAAAGGGCACCCTCGCTATTCCTCAAGTCCTCTTTTATACACACCTGAGTGATCGGTACCAGTGACTGGAAAGAATTTTATTTTGTTGAACTGAGGGAATGGGCGGTGACATAGTCTGGCTTACTTGCAGAACAGTTATGCAATCAAACAAATGGTTAAAAACCTACATGGGGTGGAGTACGTTTGCTCACGAAAGAGTTCGTGAATAACGAAGGCGTAAATTCAAAAATACCTATAAAATCCTCTGAAAATCTTCAGATGGATTAAAAACAATTACGATTCTCTTTCGTTAGCGAGTAATGGGGTAATTTGTCCCTCCGGATCGACCTGGAGTCTAAAGAAATTTCAACCGCAATATGTATCAGCATTAGCTAGCTGATCAAGATATCTTGGACAATCTTAAGAGAGTGTACAATCTTGTCTAAGTGTTAGTTTTTTGTGTAGCTAACTGATAAATAGCTAACTTGTAAGAGTTACACTCGAATAGCTGAATTTCCTTAAGATTAGCTGATGATGTCCATGTTACTGATTACTAATATATATTTCGTACGGTTCGTATTTTCCTTTGCGTCCTTTAATAAACGGTGCACAAAGGTTAATTTTGATTATTTATTCAAATCTCACATACAGCAACTAAACTTATATATCTTAAACTTAACCCAAATGTATCCTAAACTTAACCCAATTGAAAATGCAGTTAGAGTTAGGAAATAGACTGTCATCTGTTTGTCGTCGTAATAGTTACTGTCGTACTTCGTTAGATAGATACGAGCTAGTGGAAGTTTGCTAGTAATACTCTATGGATTAGTTATAGCACTTCATTATGGCTGTAGTTAGCTACAGCTGTACTCAATCAACCTCGCAACGCTCATTTATATCTCCCAGCAATCGTTCCTTGCGGGTATGTGTGACGAATGTATCCGACCGCAAGCCTCATTGTTCCCGAGCATATCCGAAAAAAGCTTTATCTAATTACCCATCTTTGCAGCCTTCCTTTCACTTCCTCCGCCTTCCTTTCACTCTCTTTCCCCTCCGCATTGTTATCGGAGGAGAGGAAGGCGTCTTATCTCCGAAGCGATGGGATCGGAAGGACACGGTTCTCACGCTACTATAGCGTTCGAATTCCTCCGCAGCGGCGCGCGCGCCTTCGGGGCAAGGGTTAGGGTGTTTAGGGAAAGGGTAACGGGGGGGTCCGAAGATAGGGTCAAGGGGAGGGGATTTGGGAAGGTTGAGGTCAGAGGGGTAATGGCGAAGTATAGTAAATGTTAGAGAAGGGGTTTCTTCGGAAGGCCGAATGTGCCATTCGGTAGCATAAGAAACCATTAGGGGATACCTACAAACGTCAGGCTTCCCTTGAGTGGGGTGTTACACTCATCCAAATAGCTTCACATTGAAATTGTACGAATGGAACAAATTTTAATCGCTAAGTAAAATACGGTTGACTATGTTGTATTTACTATCATGTGGATTTATAAATAAAACTAGGAAACGAAAATTATTTAAGTAGCCGCACCTCTTCATGGGCGTAGCACAATGACAGCAGGTCCCTAACATCTGGTTTATGGTGTATAGCCATAACTAGCTATTTGTACACCTGGGGGTAATTTAAGAACTCGCAACTTCCTTACTTTCATAAATAGTCCTCAAATTTTTAATTTTGGATTTTATTTTCCGCAGTAATTGCGATTTTTTCAAATATACTACATCAGCTACGATATCGAGCAATTTATATCACTTTATGTATTTTCGTTATCCTTTATGTTGATATATATCTCGTTTGTTCAATCTTTCCTTTACATTTACAGGTTTTTCTCTCTCCCACCTTTTTCTATGTGGGTGGAACTTCCTAGTCTCAATTTAAAAAAAGGACATTATAATGTTTGTATATCAAGAATTTATCTCGCTCAGATTCAATTTAATAATCTTCGGCGGCGTTAAACAAATCTTCATTATCTATTATTAAAGCTAAAGCTATGT
The DNA here is from genome assembly GCA_947579665.1 of Sympetrum striolatum. NCBI lineage: Eukaryota > Metazoa > Arthropoda > Insecta > Odonata > Libellulidae > Sympetrum > Sympetrum striolatum. Next base: position 17,466,533 of record OX388350.1, read on the forward strand.
TTCATTCTTGAGAAAAGCAATTATTTTCTGGTATACTTTTAACAACTTGTTTCTATGCACCTTTGCACCATTTATAATGAATACATTTTTAAATCTATGAATTGAACCACGGGTTCGTTCCGCCCTAGTTTGCAAATGAGTCGATGGAATTGGATAGGGTTAACATTTTAAGGACTTAAGTAAGGATTAAGGATGGGGTAAATCAGGGGGGAGAAAATTTAAGGGTAAAGGTGAAGTAAGGGGAAGGTTAGGGATAACGGTAGGGGTGAAGGGCAGAGTCGGATAAAAGGGACTGCGAATACAGGAGCTCTCATTTTGAAGAGGCTGCTCATATCCAAGTTCCGACCGATAAATGCAACTCCCATATGCGATTTTCCACTACTTCCCTTATTTCCATTTGCCTTCCCTCTTAAAATTTTCAAGCATTTTCTTTCTTTGGTTGTTTATTTTTTTCTTTTTCTCAGTATCGTCCGCGTCCCCTGTTTCCGTAAACCTCTTTCTCTGCTCCCCTTTCTATCTCATCAGTAAATCTCTTCTTTTCTCTATCGCTAACATTTTGTACTTTCGTACTCTTCTATATGTTTTGCAAAGAAAATATACATTTATAAACCTAATTAAATTTTATAGATATTTATCATTTTTAACATTTATTAATATCAATGGTCAATATTTTCGTTTTCTTGAGAATAATTCAACAACAGCGATTTGCTGATTCCTGTATTTATACAAACATTTCTGTTGAGGTTATATTTTTATAAATAACTCTGAGTTTGCTTATCATTGATCTTGTACTTATTTATAAAAATCTGTTTCTTCGTCAGTAAACCGGATATAACGAGAAATAAAGTGAAATCCCATTTGTTGGAATTCCATTAAGAGATTCCAAAGTTTAAAAGAAATATCTTCACAAAAACAAAGCTCATCTCCCAAAGTGGTTTCCGACAATGAGGCAGTAGATAATAGCAAGTTTATCTACAATTTAAAATTTATTCAAAGTTGTGTACTCTTTATTGAACACTAATGATTATCACCAACAGGAATAAGGTTGAAATAAAATTCTGGCGATATCAAGTTTCTGATACTATATATACTATTTTCCCATCTGAGAGAAAATAATCGGTGGGGTGAGCCAATATTTCGTTCGTTAAATGTGACAGAATTGTAAATACTTTGATAAATTTGTATTAGCTAAGCTACGCCCTCAGTATAGCGTCATATGATAAAATGTTTCTTGAAGGTTTATAACGGAATCTTTTCACTGTCATTAATATACATAAATAATACTTTAATGCAATAAAACGTACTATAATACGTGGTAAACTTATTATAACATAGAAGTTCCAGGATTATATTTATATTTCACCTTTAATAGGACATAAATTTTACGTATAAATTTAACACGGAAATATTTGTACTACCACCTTCCATATTTTTAAAGTTTGCTGCTTATTATTTCTTCAACTAGTATTTATTTATTTGAAATCCCAGCTCATTTCTCACAACCCCACCCACCCTCGGGCCTTTTCCTTTTAGCCGGCTCCCTCATGTTCCTTTCAAACCGTTTCGAGACTACTTTCCATTTCCCAGGTTTACTTCCGCTTTTTACTCAACTCTGCTGCTCCGAGATAGAACCCCACTGCGCTTCTAAGACATTCTACGGAAAAACGTTATAGCGTTTTCCTAATCCTCGTACGACCTCATTCTCCTTATCAAAGTTAACATTGCGTTTTATCCTTCCGTCCGTCCATCTGCGGCCTTTTAATATATACACACAAAGGACGAAATTAAACCTATAATTAGTTGGAAAAAGGGAGAAACTCAGTTCATAATCCCGTCCCTCATTACGGAAATCTCCGAACGACTTCAAAGTGCTTGGTAGCCATGTTTCAGGAAGAAATTCGGTCTGCTTTAATGAAAGCAACACGTAAAATAAGAGGTGAGAATTAAAATACGCTGGTAGAGCAGTCTAATTTCTTCTATTGGCGCAGAATATATTTCGTCCCTTATCCGGCTCAGACCTCCTTTGCGATATGTTGCGGCTAAGGCCGTTTGTATTGAGGTTTGCGTTTATCGCCAGATGGAGGCACTATTCCAAAAGTTTATAGAGTTTAGGTGGCTCTTAAACGTGGAGAGTTAAAGGCACTATGGGATTACTATGAAATAAAATTTTAAGTCAGTCCAAGACATTCTATCATCAATAATGATGATACTCCCTCTGCGTAAATTTCGGAGTTCGCAAGTAAAACGAATAAATATAGAAATACTGATATTAATATTGCTTTTCTGTTGTAGCAAATTACACGCATGAGAAACTAGAAGAACCTTTGAATTTTACTTGTATGGGAAATCCGAAAAAACCTCAATGCACTAGGGATCCAGATTTTAGAGTATTACTGATTACCACGAATTTTTATGCATTAAAATATGTCCATGAATTATTACTATTTATTCTTATGTTAAAAGTAATGAATTTTCCTTTAGTGATGGATTTCATGCTCGTTTTTTCCGTTCATTTAGAACTATTCCAAAATGAAGAATTTGAGTCTGATAATAGTGTTTCATTACATTCTATTACAAGTTTTGAAAAAGTTTGCTTATTCAATGAAATTACCTTTATTATGAACAATATATATTGAGTAATGATATATTGATGCTATAATTTTAATTAGAGATAACATGTAGTTAAGATAAACTGTAATACCAGCATTTACTAATATCATAAGCAACCGAACTGATATTATTAACTGAGATGATTATGCTGCACCAAAGATATGTTGGTAATTTTGAGTTGTAACTTACGCTTACTTTTTCTATGAATATCAAAACTTGAAAGATTATTATGCGGATACAAGGACACTGGATTCAGCTCCGGGTTAGTTGTTGTTGTTGTTGTATTATTGTGGTGCGTCGACATCTACGGTCATTTAGCACCATTTGCTAGTAAAGATAATTAGGTCATACATTGGGAGAGAAAAAAGAGATTTTACTATAATTTCTTAAAATTCATAATACTTTGATGAACATCCATTTACTCGCAATTGCAAAGAGTGACGCAAACAATAACAATGTGCAAACATAAATGCTTTTTAACCAAGGTATTGCTTAGCTGAGACTCGAACCTGGTAGCTTGTAGTTGATTTATTTGCATGCTAACCATTCTACCATCTTGATTGGAGAGTGAAAAGTGTGCCAGAAACTTCCAGTGACCTTAATTCCTTTTAGTGTAACCCTTGTCGAAGTTGCTTCAAAGTACTCTCAATAGTTAAGCCAATTATAGGCGCTATATATTCAGTCGAAATAAATGGAATTCAAAATCTGCATCCAGTGGATCGTTCCTTTATCCGGTTATCGCGAACGGCCTACATAGTGAACGGGTCTCCAAGATTAATACTCTCTAATTCCTCGTCCATAAATCCTTCAATGAAGGTTCTTTATCGTTTTACTCAAATGGAGGCTTTAAACGCTCTATTTCCCAAAATAAAAGAAAATCCGCGAAATGAATTGCGGCTCGCCGAACGAGCATATTTCCAAGTCTTCTCACATATGAACGCGTTAATTGCTATCGCATAATGAGATTTATGAGTGACAATCACAATTCCTTCGTTATCTGGAGTGTTTTAAATCTAACGATTGGCAGGAATAAATTATTAGGGAAAAATTTACGTTCTCAGTAAAAATTGTTTCTAAATTTATCTCATGTTTTAGAGGCAACTTTGGATGATTTGTTTTGTCTAAATATGCGTAGTATAACGTTAGCAGTCAAAACACAACCACGCGTTATAGTATTGTAGTAATTTACGGATGAAATTCGTAGAGTACTATTAAATGGAATGTGCTATTCGAAGTAATCCTCCCCAGTATTAGAAACACCAATTTGTAGTATTCATTACAACACATAGTTGCGCCTGTTGGAATAATCGCTTGAATCAGAGCAGAGTTTAGAGGCAATTAGAATAAACGATAATGACTATTCCGGCATTTTAAAGTTTCAACAGTGGTCATTGTATAACCTGAAAATATATTTCTTATGAATGAAGCGAACTGACAGTAAACCAGCAGTCAAGCTTACTATAAAGTTCATCTAGTTAGATGTAGATAACACTTTCAACCATACTTTGCATTATATAATTTGCGTTATATATAAAATTAAATTGTTTCGAATTCGAATTCAGAAGGAATCATCCCTAAACCCAACTTATTCTGTTTCCTATCTTTTCTCCGTATCCTTCTGAAAAGACATAATGAGTAACGTTGAGTATATTCCTAATGAAACTAAAGAACGAAAATGAATAAATGAACAACGAGTATTTAAAATTCAGCAGTTAAATATCCTTTTCTCATCTCAGAGATCTGTAAAATTTACTTTTAAGGAAAGATATTATTCGGGCATAAAACTATCGTTTTACGCCTATTCGCTGTTAAAATAATAAATGATAATTCCAACTCCATAAAAGGCATTCGCACTCGTGAAAAATGATATAAACAGCGTGGTTCCTCAACGGTTTCTCGTAGATCTTGTAATAAGCTTACGAAGCGTCTGCTCAGAATTCCACAATTGATTGCCGCTTCAAGCAACGTTTAATATCTCGCGGACGTTGGCTGTCTGCTTGCGGCGTTAAAAATTTACATAAATACCCAGCGATACGTTCATATTTCTTGCGATCCATTAAAGAAAAACTTCGCGTGAGAGGAAAATCGGAAGCGAGAGCATACATTTATGCGGTTGAGAAGACCAATTTAAATAATTTTGGTTTTCTTAATGATCAGTGTTGCCGCTTAAGTGCTTTTGAGGACCAACTCTCAAGGCTATAAAAGGACCTTTTCTATGTTAGCATTGTGAAAGCGAACATTTTATCGTCCAAATCGAAACTATATATATCTGTATATTTATTTTATATATCTAGATATAATTATTTGGCCATAATAAAATACAATTTTAATTCATCACAACTCTATATCATTTAAAAAAGATTTTAATCGAAAATTTTAAAACTTCACCACGTGCAAACGGAAATTTGCATGTGTAGATTATGTTAACCGACCGAATTATCAGTTGTAGTAATGATTATTGATTTTGTGTCAATTTATTTATGAATTACATTATATTTAGGTATAATTCATATTCATACGAAATTATTTGCACCTAAAATAATTTTATTTGTTTCATTCTCTATATTTATAAATTATTATTTCATTGTAAATGTATGCTCATTGGATTGATAAATACTCACAGAATATGTACTACTAATTTAATGTCACCAAATAACTGAAAGATTTGAGCTTCCTTTAATCTGTATTATCTTATCTATAATCATATGTTTGGAACGGTAAAACATTCACAGTTTTTCCATTGAAAGAGTAATTTAAAATTTATCTATCGTACATAGGAAACATTTTAAATCTTTCACGTGAAATACATCAATGTATTTTACGATTTTCTCATGCGGATTTGGTATTTCATTTTAAATAACATTTTGTCTTCCCGTAATATTCCATGAAATTTTTAAATGGATTAGAGAATACGAAAAACCCGGAAAACTCTGAAACTAAACGTTTAAATGTAAAATTATTTCTTTCAGTTTTTATTTCACTCCATTTATCTATCTCACTTCAAGAAGCAATACCGGCAACACTGATCATGGTAATGTATTATTTGAATGAGTTTTAATTGAAGCGACGTACCGTAAAAGGGAGTGGTCTGTTAGATAAAAAACATCGAGGACGATGACTGACGTACATTGCATTCAACCTCGTGGGGCCCCGAAATGGCCTTTACTCACCCTTGCTGCTATGGACGTTGTCGGTTTCTCCAGCAGATCCCAGAGGCACTTCTGGTACTGCGCGCACTTCCCATCCCCGAAGTCTTCCTCGTCCCTCTGCCGAAGGGACTCCGCTTCCTTCCTCATCTCTTCGTGAACGTGCTCTTTCCTTTGGTGATAGCGGTGCTGACAGCATGACTCCAGGTACAGTTCGTCCACACCCCAGTACTCGAGGTCGTCACCGAAGGCTAGCACGCACATGTCATCCACGAGGTGCAGTTTTCCCGTGCGGTAAAAATTGAGCACGGCGCCGAATGAGCGCGGGTGTCGGTCGAAGAAGTATTCGTTCTCGGAGAGGGAATAGTCGTCGCAGAGCTCGCGGAGGGCCTCGTGGGTGTTGCAGTCGCGCAGTCTTCCGAGTCTGGTGTGCGGGAGGCGGTCGAGGGTCCGCCACAACACCTGCAAAAGAACGGTGGAATTGAAATACGAAAGTTAGGCTTAAGCAGATCAGCATCTGGTCAATGCCACCCGAATGAAATTTTCCCCGTAAAATTATTAAATTAGGTGGTTGTGTTGTGTGAAATTCTTTTCACATATTCCTTATCACCATTCTATTGTACCGGAATTGACGAAGATGGGGTTTTGATGGCTACATCGTAGTAGTCTCCCTTTCTAAGCATATCACGCTTCTGGAAGTTAGCAGGTTAAGGCTGCTAATACTTAGCCTAAGGGCATGAATGAAGGCAATGTGGCCGGCACTACGCTTCTACCGCCTGCTATTACTCAGAGCTTTACCTCTGGTACTCATTTTTACACATTTACATACTGAGTCGACCTGTGGCCTCCATAAACATGGCTCCATAAACTCCATGGCTACATAAACACTTATTTATCCAGTGTATGTTCAATTGCATCATAAAATTGCATTGCAATCAACTTTACGGTTGCCTTTGTTAAAAATTATAAACGAGATTCTGCTAACGAAGTTTATTCGCTGTATTTAGGATTTGGCTGACAATATTTTTCGGAATACGTTGTTGGGACCGCTTATTCGACCATCTCTCATACGTTAAGTGAACAGAAAAAATGACATTATCAAACATTTTACTGCCAAAGTCCTTTTTTATAGCCGTACAAAAGATGAAAATCTGATGTGGCCAACACATGACTTTCTCCGTATTTATTAAATACAGATGCCTATGCCGGTAATATATAAATAACTCCAAAACAATGACTGTTACGAAAAAATGTTTCATACAAAAGTTGTAGTAAAGTACATTATCTACAACTTTTGTTCATAATTGTATATACCTACATTGCATTCTTACAGAGATATTTAAGAAATGAAATTAACCGCAACTTCCGGTTGAGCAATATTCACCAATAACTAATCAACTCTTGGCATTGTTAGGAAAATACTAAATATGAATTTTGAAAATGATCGGATAATTACTTTTAAGATAGAGCGCCCTCAAACTTTTTTACCACAGACAGACAGACACATACACAGACAGAGATGTTCGGGAAAATAGCGAAAACGAGCTCTATGGGCCCCAAAACATCTATTTCCGTCGAAATCTGGAGGTCGATTTTTTTTGCGAGTACAATACTTTCTCTATTCTACGTGTAGGGAGAAAGTCAAAATGGTGTATACTTCTACAACACAACGGGATGAGGGGGCGCTTGATGGAAAATTCAATGTTAGAGATGCTAATAGAGATGAATGAATAATGGTGGTGTATTACACCCCCTGCCATACTCCTCCGGCGGCTCGCAGGGTATATATCTAAAAATCTAAATTTAAATGCATACTGTTTTTTGCATAACTAAAAGAGAATCGATGTGTGGGATGCAACTTAACATTCACGTTCATTTCCCATTCAATTCTATTCTATTTCTTTTCCTTCAATTTTCATTCTCATAAACAGTTTAGGAGTTTCAGCGATTTTCAAGAGGTGAAGACAGACTTTATTCTCCGTAAGTGCATTTTATTAGCGATCAATTCTGCCATTCGTGGGGCGATCCGAATTCCGGAAGAACCCTTTAACGACGACCCTCTGGTCGCTAGATGGCTTGACCATCAACACTACCTCTATATTTTTGTTGCGGGGGTCTCCCAAGATTTTCCGGTAAGCCATTATAATATTGCAATATGCAAACGCAGTGCATGTTACAGGACCGGATTTAATATACTTTTTGGGAAGACGAAAAAGAAGAGATTGCAAGGATACTCTGCTAGGAGACTCACCACTTCGAATTTCGCGTTGAAATATATCGAATATTTGGGTTTGAAAGCTATTTTTTCTTTTAATTAAACTTTCACCGCTTGATATCAACATAATACATATTTATTTATTAATAATTCGTTACAATAACGGCAGTGTACCAGCTGTTAACGGTCAAGGGGGATGTAGCAAAATAGTAGCGTATTCTGTCCTATTTATCTGATTATAATTTTGTTTTCCAACGAATTGACTACTTAAGTCTCGATGTTCATCTGTGGAATTCAAAAACAGAGTATTAATCGTAGGGACTTTGATTAAAGAAATTCTAGTATTTTATAAGAAGGAAATGCGTGGATCTCTTCAATACTTAAAATGTTCTCAATCACGTCCCTAGAAACCTTCCAGTAATAAGAAAAAATCAAGGTGAGGTTTAACTTTGTTAGTTAATTAGTTAGTTTGACCTTTTATTGGCGAGGTTAGGCTCAAAAGGGCCTCTCTTCCACCTAACCTCGTATGTCGCCAGAATATGAACAAATATAAATTAAATTAAAACAAAGAGACAGAGTAGAGAGTGGGGAAAAATCTTTGCAACCGAAGGTTGACAAAGAAAAACCCACCTTGAGGGAAAATACCCGCACAACAAACTTGTGGTATTCATTGAAACAGAAAGATATTATAAGTCATCGTGGTTCGGTAAAAGGTTGTTATTGTGCCTTTTTGTTCCAATAATAATATTTCTGATTAACATCTTGGTGAATTTTTAAGTTTAAATAGTACTATATTTTATACATCTGTGTTATGGTACGTGATTTATTTTCTGATGTTAGATACGATGAGAAATCGGTGTAAATTGAGTTATTAACATTGGAAAATGTGATTGAAGTGAAGGGGTGGAAGATTGTTTTCCATTAATACATCATTATCTCCTTCAGTAAAAACTTAATGCGCTTTAGAGAGGCTATAAATGTCTTGCATCGAACGCGTTTATGAAGTCAGGTCTCCGAGGAGGACGTAAGCACACATTGCCCCGGTAATTACGGCAACACTTAACCCCTGCGATTTCGTGACCTCTATCGCTTCCCTCTTAAGCTCTTACCTTGAGAAGGGGTTGATTTATCAAGATACGGGGTAGCTTCCTTTTGATCCGCAGAAGCTATCTTTAATTTAATGAAACGATAAGACGTGATGAATTTTCCTCTCAAGTTAGTGGTTTGTTTGATGGAGAAGGCGAAGAAGCTTTCTTCGAATGAATTTGTTAAATTTTATAATTAATTTTTGTCAGAAATATTTGGTTAAACTCGGTGGGAATACTCTTTTTACAAAAACTATATTTGAGAAAATTCAGATAAAATTTCTATGTTTGAATAACATGTTTTTGCAGCCATATTCTGAGGAATGGAATTATTTATATTTTTAATTTGTAGAGATGTTTGAAAATATTTTTATCTTTTCTGATATTTGTTGATTTGAAAACCAAATTGTGGTGTTTTGTGTTTTTATTATGTTTCCTAAATTTGGTGTTACTAATTTTCACAGAGTCTTATTTAAGCAAAGGAGTATAACTAGGCACACTTTAGCATAAACATTAAAAGCATTGAAAATATTATTAACTGCAAATTATACAAAATATTAAATTAAATTTAAATAAAACTGTGCTGTTTACACATAAAGAAAATGCTTTCATATCTGCAGATTAACAAAACATGATATTTTCATTAAAAACATATTTACACGATAGATGTTAGGAAAAACAAAACATATTTCTTCGTGAAATTAGGCGAGATTTTGTGATAATCCATAATGGAAAGAAAGTTTTGTGAATTTATTGCAAAAGATCAAAGCTGAATTCGCGTAAGCAAAGTTGTCATGAGTGATCAAAAATATGACAAAAAATACGTAAATAATACAATTATATATTGTAAATTTAAATTAAAAGGGTACAAAACACTCCCAAAACCATCAAAAATTACCTTAAGTAATTACCTTAAAGTCTAATACGTATTTCGCTCTCCAAGAGAGTCTCTTAAGAGACAGGAACGAAATGATACATTTATTTAAATCATACCAAAAGTACATTTCCCTCTCTTACAAATGATGAATGAAGCGAAAATCACCAAAATCCGTGCTGCTTATTAAAACTGTCGAAATTAGCGTTATTTCGCTAAATCGGCCAAAATTCGCGTTATTTGTTGGTTTTATCGCTTATTGCGAAAAACAAACACCTCTAGTAATTTGGAACAGGATGGAGAAAAATGTATCTTTAATCTTGATATGACTGTGATGCCATGAAAGCTACTGAGATATTAATGAATTGTGGAATTAATTAAGGTCCCTCCCTATGGAATGCTAAAAAAATGTAACTCGTAGGCATTCTATACTTATACCCTTCTGACTTAGTGAGAAAAGCAACGGCACTCTACCTCACTCCTCATAGTAAGCCTCATTCTTCCTCTTGGTAGCTAATGTTGGAGAGGGTAAGTTACCAAGTACTTTACTCTTCGGGCTAAATACTTTACTCACAAAATAACTTACATTTTATATATCCGATTGGTTTTTAAATAGCTAGTATTCTGTAATGCTATTTATAACTCGGTAATCAATGGTACGCTGACCCAATTTTTCTGTTGAGTCCAAATTTTTGGGACAATTGTTCCTGTTATCGACAGTCATAAGGGAGTCTAAAGGGAGGAAAAGATCTACTTTCCGGTAAAAACTCATGTTCTCACCTTTCATAACTCTTACAATCAGGAATGATGAAGTTCTGTTGATTAAATAACTTAGAAATCAGCGTTGATTATTCCTACAACTTTGACTAACAAGAGAAATTATTAAATATAAGAGAAAATAGATAAAAAACTGTCACAGAAAGTTCCTAATGTGCTTCTTGAGTATGAAAGAACATTATCAAATAAATATTCCATTTTTCGAGCGATGAACGCGAAATGATTTAGTAAACGTGTGGAAATAGCTCCGTTCTGAGACGCAGCACGGAGAGTAAGATTCGGAGATTTAGAAGGTCGGCACCTTCATAGCATTAGCCGTAATCTCCGGATCTTATCATCTTTGCTTCAAAGCCCGTCTTAACCTTAAGCAGAGCCGCGGCTGCAATCGGTAAATTATCACAGAACGGCGTAGTTTCATGACGGGAAAATAAGGCCACCTAAGTGTTGCGAGCGATAGCATACTCTCACAAACCTTTTACGCTGGGTTTAAATACTGCGGTTTGATATCCATGATAAGTTAGGAAACTCAGAAATAATTTATGTTTATAGTAGCTCTTTCTAAAAATGGTTAACTGCATTCTTATAGAATGCGTTTCTTAGTTTCACGTATTGTTCTTACGACCATTTATCAAGGTACGGATCATCCTCTTGTATTAGGATTTATCAGAGGAATATGTACCTTTCATTTACTTGCACAATCAGTCTTCTTTGTGGCTATGATAATATGAAAGCTACTGTGGTATGAGTGACTCTAATGAAATGCATCCACTTTGTTCACTTGTCATTGTATGGTATGGATGTCGTTTTTCAAGGGGTCTTATATCTCCACTCACGCGATTATTTCTACTTGTAGTTCGGCGAGGAAAGAAACAAAAAACTATCTTATTCTCCATCTTGCTGACTAAGTGTCGTGGGGAAAGGGAAGAAAATAAATTAACATTCCGAGTATTGACTCAGGAAATAAATAACGAATAAACGGGCTTAAAAAGTCTGTGAAGACCAAGAATCAAACTATTCCCAGGCGGGTGCTCAATTTAAGGTTGAATTTAATTACTTACTGCGATTCATGCATTAATTTTGCTATTACCGTTAGTTCTTTTAAATTAATTAATATTATCAATTACAAATTGACGTTACCTATGATATAATTTTAATTCATATGTGTATAGAAAAATTCTCAGATTTCTCATAATTTTTGCCATTCACTACTTTTGTCTTCATCTTGTCGTTTTATTTAATTCTACTACTTATTTTGTTTAATTCTAATATATATCTCTGATAAATTAATGTATGCATATTTAATATTTTATTTTAAGCTCCTTCCTTTCAGTTTTATTTTTCTTATTTTACCCTTTCTTTATCCTTTTTAAATATTAGTGGTAATTAGGTTTCACAGATTTTACTCATCTCCCTAACCGTGGACGTTATCCTGCACGGTTTTTAATTTCATTTTAAGTGCTGAGTTAGTTTAATATAAATCCACGTAATATTTCCCTCTTTTTGCATTTTTTGTTATATTCCTAAAACGTCTTCCTTGAAATATTTAATGAAATATAATTAGATATATGACAAATTTTCTCTATCACTCAAATAAAGTCGTTATAATTATTACCAATTGATCTACCCCGAGAAACATTTTGATTTACGGTAAACTTTGTAGGCCATGTTACTCTAGCTAAGCGACGCTCACCCCCTCAACGATCCTCACTAAGGCATCTGACCTACAACGGGGACCATTCAAGGATAATACACAAGAACCCTTTGCCACTTAGGGAAGAGCATCCTCTCGGGAGATTCGATGTTCGATCCCCGCTTTCGACAGACTTTCTCACATCCGTTTATCCTCTTCCAAGTTTCATTGCCCACTAAAATCCACACCTTTTTCAGTTGAGAAACCCTTTTCTCAGTTTGCATTTTGTCCACCTTCCCATACGATATCCACGTATTTATAATCTACCATAAATCTTTGTTATGTATTCTTATTGCCGAGCCTTTAGATGGAATTATGGAATTAAGTTTATTTCTGAATTGAACTGTATGCACTGTACTAAAGAATACCTATCTCCTATCTTAGTTGAAGCATTAAATTTTTAAAGACGAATTTAGTTAATTTTATGAGTTAGAATTGAAAAACATAGTTACTAATAGTGAATTATTAGATTTAAATATTAGTTTTTATCGCTGTTTTTTCTTACTACCTAATCGCATGCTTTTTTTTGCTCCCGGATAGCCATGTGGGCAGCGCGTTCAGTTTTGGCGAAAGTGGTCCCGGGTTCGATTCCCGGTGGGAGTCCATTAGCGAAATATCCTAGGATGCCAAAGATTTTTTAATAATACTACTTCCTTTAGCATTACTACGTCACTATTTGCTTTTAATTGGGTTCTTTTTTGCTTACTTTTATACAGACATTTCTGTTGATTTATTTACGTAATTGCGTGTGTGTATTGTTTTGTCTGCCTTTGAGAGCTATTTTAAACTGCTTTTTTCTTAAAAGTTATGAAATATACTTAGGTATCGCAGAGTTTTTTTCACCAGCCTTCTTAAGGATGTTTTCTCTATGTGGTGTAAATTTTACTAAGAGAATTACAAGCACGCAAAGCAGTGTCGAAGGGTTAGATGTTAGAGAGTCATATTAGCCACGATCTCGTTCCAATAAATAACGTTTTATTATTATAATTGCAATTAGTCTTTGGTAGCACGTGGTGGAAAAATTAAAGACCAAAATGGCCTTCGGGATGACGATTCTAAGGAAAACGTCACATTCATGTTGAGACTTTGTTTAATATAAAAACTGAAAGTTTACGGCGACCCATTCGTATAATATAAATTTCACTCCAGAAAATACTAAGCAGTCTTCAGTATTGCCATAAATATTTATGGCCTACTAAAATGCATGGTATACGCTGAATGAAACGCGTGTTCTAGCATGTGAGGCGAAAGTCGATACGTTTAACTATGATAAATAAACAAGCGTTACGTAAATTATTTCAAACTCCGCTTGAGAATGTTTGAAAGAAAAGGAAATAGAAGCTAGGCTGTGGTTGTTTGATACATTTAAGGAAAGCACTTTAGTGGAAGACGTATCCGGTACTATGTTACTCGCCTGCAACTGAAGTTGATCCGAAAATGAGCTGAGAGAAATAGATGATGATAGAAGTGATTTTATTAACTAATTCTTTCTGATAACTGTTTTCGAGAACAACAAGCTAAAGTAGTAGTTGGAACACTTGGTGTTTTCACCCCTTACTACACGATGAATGTCGGTTTGCGAGGAATGTAGGAGTATATGATTGTCATACCGTCTTACCCAGTGCCTTCCCTTGCGACAATCAACCTCTTATATATCTCTTGAAGGATCCCTCTTCTTGAAGCTACCAAGGGGAAGAGTTACCAACTCCTTTGATCGTGTTTAGCTCAGATAATTCCTGGAGATAACTATTATCAATTTTATGGTTCTTGTTGGTTCAATAGCCATACTGATGAAGTACTTTCATAGCAAACATACTTATGCACAACCTTGGAAACTCTTGCCAACTAAAAATACTCGAGAAACTAAGAGCGTTGATACAGCGGAGTGTGAAGAAGGATACTCGGACAAGATGTGCGATCGCATCTCTTTTTATAGCATCTTCCCTTCCTCAAACCGATCGAAAATTTTAAGTGGGCGTTCGGACCGATGACGAATTCAGGTCCCGTCGCGCCTCACCCACGGGAAGTATCAAACAAGTTTATGTGACCCTAAAATAAAGGTCTACGTTCTCCTAGTTTGATGCTCTCGAAAATGTCGCCAATTTTATAGCCCAAAAGTCTGTAAAACCTAGGTACATACGTGAATACGTGAATTTTTGTCGAAAACGTGGAGAAAATCTCTGGGCTGTTTAAAAAACTCCTCCTTTCGGATATTGTTATTAAAATATTATGTTATTATAACTAATATTCTAATATTAGTAAAAGTTGACAAGAAAAATATTTTTGAGTACCATAAATATTTATAGTGATCGGTTTTTCAGTGCTTTACCTGCCTGTAAAGTAATTAATGATCTAATCCTCATAGCTTGCACCATAAGCTACAAAAACCCTACAAAGAGAATGAAAGGCAAAATAATTTAATAATTTGTACTGCATCCCTGAAAGAGCCATAATGTTACTCGAAGAAGACGTGATTCATTAAGTTGTAATAATTAATTGTTTACTTATTATAAGTCATTAAACCCTTAATTTCAGCACAATGACCACATCCATAACACCTTTCATAGCGCTCAATAATGATCGGCACGGAAAAATTCCATAACTCAGCAGGACTCATGTATCGATAGCTTCTATTTTATCTTAGCCATGGGGTAAATTGGAAAAGGTAATGAAAAATGTGTTTCTCTTTCCTTGAAAAATCTTCGATTCATCAAAATGTGATTGCCGAAACGTTTTCAATAATGTCATCAAAATTCTGTGCTACTAGGTTATCATAGCTTTGCGCTTTATAATTTGAAGGAAAACTAGACAGTGTTTGAGTAAGATTTTGGGGTCCATTGATCCTTAACAGGGGTGAAATTCAATGATGGATTTGCAAATAATCATCATCCATTGTGGCACGAGAAAGCAGTTATGATGTCTTGATTTTTATCAATGGTTCTTAACAAAAACATGGAGCATAAAGGAACAGAATACGATATTGAAGACGCTATAAGTTTAAATAAGTTTGTTTACCATGGATTTTTTACAAGTTAATAAGTACCACAAAATCAATCCTGAATCTGTATAGTTTATGTTATAATTTATCCAATTTTTAGTTATCCAAGATTACTCTAAATTCCATCTAATATTAATATGATTAAATATATTTTTAATTATTCTCAATTGCATCAAATATGTATCTAGAAAATAAGGACTAATATAAGGACATTTTATTTTCCTTTGAAAAGGGAATTTTCACGGAAGAACACAGAATAAGATGGGAGAGAGAATTTGACGAAATTTGCTGAAAATCACATGCAAATCAGCTGGTTATATTTCGCATCACAACTTAAATCTCCATCCATTATGCATTTAATCTCGGCAGATAGCCTTACGCGACGTCCGCGTTAATTCGCGCGGGTTTTACGAGCGGTAAAAGGAGAATAATGAAATTTCTGCTCGAAACGAGTGTTCGCGATAACACTTGGTTTGCAAGCAGCTCATCATCGGAGCGTAGTGAAGGATTAGTTGGATAGGAGGCGTTGTTATTGCTCAGATAAGCAATCGACTCTCGTGGCAACCCGAGAGATTAAGATAAAATGGCGCTCACTACATTGTATACAAACCAGCACAAATAGCCTCAATTACGATAAGTAAAGGGACTCAAAAGTAGTATTCGTGGAAGCCTCTGATTGTGTGTCTGGGGACGGATCTCCGATGCATGGATTATTAAAAATGGATTTCATAATCGCAGTATCTTCTCCTCAACTTGGTTTTTCGCCTCATTACTCGCTTCTCGTATGCGAGGGCACGAAGAGGCCCTCGGTCACGTTTTCCCTTCTGAATACACACAGAGACTCCCACATATGTTTATGCTACCTCTCACGAATGCAAATATCTGGTTTAGACATGAATTTGGTGTCACGGATGGGTTGGAGTGAGCTTCGTTGCATTGCTCAGCGGTATCAAAGAGTTGACTGAGGCATTTCTAAGGATTAAATTCACCGCTGAATCCTACTAAATCATTGTTTGGGGAGTAAGGAGGACTCGCGATTTGTCACTATAAGAATATGGTGTTGTTCTCAGCTTAGGTTTCCCAAGTGATGCAGATTTCGGCGAATTTTCATTTCTGCTAGTCTCAATCGTATGATTTTTTATCTATTTGAAAATTTCAATGCTGTGATTTTCTTGATGCGTTAAAAAACTCGTAGAGAAGTTAATCTTGCCTGTATATATGTTGAGCAAAATTCTTCACCTCATTCTCTAAAGCCTTAAATAAAGCCCTTTCCAAGAAGAGAGATTCTTCGATTGAAAGTCTTTAAAAACATGACGTCGATTGAGTTTTCTGTCGACGAAGGCTGCTTGGATCCTGATTCCTTCCGTCAATATCTATCAGAACTTTGGAGAGGGATTGAGGCTTATCAGATAAAATGAGGAGTGAGATAGCATTTGCATAATTTTCATACGGAGAAGTGGAAAATATGCAAGTAAGTGCTGCAGAAAGACATGAAAAATTCTCCACAAAGGAGTGACGAAGATTAATGTTATTACTCAGCATTACATCTAAATTATGACCTATCGAATACTCAAGTCTAAAGTTCAATAGTAATCAAATTTTCCTCGTATTTATTTGAACATTCTCTTCTCGCAGCAGAATTTATATGGAAAATCATGAGATGAGAGATTTTACTGTTTTTTATGTTTGTTTTTATGTATTTCTTGTGCTCATAGTCCAAGATATTTGCCTCATTCAAATTTTGTATAGCATTATAATCGCCAACATCATGACTAACTTTTTAAAATGATCTATGTTAGTTCAGGGAAAATTATAAATTTCATTCTTTAGGATTGTGTTTATTAATCATTACCGTTCGTGATTGTTAATCAATAGGGCCCTTCTTGTATGTGTTGAGGTAATTACGTATAAAGGATGTTATGGATGAATTCATCTCATCTTTCGTAGTGTTAAAGAAATGAAAACGCAGCTTTTCCTAACTAATGTGTAACCCAATGATGGCTGTTCACTGTCGGAAACCGGTCGCGTAAAGTAAATAATTGTGTAGAAGTTTCGAAGAACTGTATTTTCATTTCCATATAAATTATTTATTATTATTAATTTCTTACTAAATTATTTATTTATAAATTATATTCCTTTCCCTATACGTAGTATAAAGAAAGTACTGCATTCGCAAAAAAATTCGACCACCAGATTTCGTCGGAAATTGATGTTTTGGTGCCCATAGAGCTCGTTTTTGCTATTTTCCCGAACATGTCTGTCTGTGTGTCTGTGTGTGTGTGTGTGTGTCTGTCTGTCAGTCTGTCTGTCTGTGGTAAAAAAGTTTGTGGGCGCTCTATCTTAAAAAGTAATTATCCGATCATTTTAAAAATTCTTATTTAGTATTTTCCTAACAATGCCAAGAGTTGATTAGGTTTTGGTGAATATCGCTTAACCGGAAGTTGCGGTTTATCCGGAACAAAGTTTCGTTTCTTAAATATCTCTGTAAGAATGTAAAGTAGGTATATACAATTATGAACAAAAGTTATAGATAATGTATTTTACTACAAATGTTGTATGAAACATTTTCCTGTAACACTCATTGTTTTGGAGTTATTTATATATTACCGGCATAGGATTCTGTTTTCAATAAATACGGAGAAAGTCATGTGTTGGCCACATCAGATTTTTTTCTAACTAGATTATTTATTTCTAACTAAATTCCATATCATTATTTATTATAAACAAACCGTTCAAAGCATATTGCTTATAGTTCGTCTCTTTGTGTGTGAAATTTAAATGAGTTAGCAATTCCGATACGGAAAGATAATTTATTACCATCCTGTTATCATTCAAGAAAGATTTATCGCTTTTCCTGAGTTAGAAGTAGATGAATACAACTTTGTTGCTCGTATTTTTGGTTTCTCGAATGTAATTTTGTTTCCACCATAACTTGATATTAATGATACTATTCAGTCCTTCGTTTGGCAGATGATTTAGATGTAATGCTATAGAATCAACGGAGTTAATTGGTTTTTGATAATCAGCTACCCGACGATGAAAATGAAAACAAAGTACTTCAGTATTTTTACTTTCTCCCTATACGTAGTATAGAGAAAGTATTGTATTCGCAAAAAAATTCGACCTCCAGATTTCGACGGAAATAGATGTTTTGGGGTCCATAGAACATGTTTTAGCTATTTTCCCGAACATGTCTGTCTGTCTGTCTGACTGTCTGTCTGTCAGTCTGTCTGTCTGTCTGTGGTTAAAAAGTTTGTGTGCGCTCTATCTTAAAAAGTAATTATCCGATCATTTTCAAAATTTATATTTAGAATTTTCCTAACAATGCAAAAAGTTGATTAGTTTTTGGTGAATATCGCTTAACCGGAAGTTGCGGTTTATCCGGAACAAAATTTTATTTCTTAAATATCTCTGTAAGAAGGCAATATAGGTATATACATTTACACACAAAAAATGTAGATAATGTACTTTACTACAACTTTTTTATAAAACATTTTTCAGAACACTGATTGTTTAGGAGTTATTCCCAAATAATGGTTAACCGGAAGTTGTTGTTAATCCAGAAATGGAAGTTTTTCATACATATCTCTGTCAAAATGCAATTTAGGTATATGCATTTACATACAAAAGTTATAGGTAATGTATTTTACTACAACTTTTGTAGAAAACATTTTTTCGTAACACTGTTTGTTTAGGAGTTATTCCCCAATAATGGTTAACCGGAAGTTGTTGTTAATCCAGAAATGGAAGTTTTTCATACTTATCTCTTTCAGAATGCAATGAAGGTATATACAATTATGTACAAATGTTATAGATTAAGTTTTTTACTACTAAGCTTGTATGAAACATTTTCCTGTAACACTTATTGTTTTGGAGTAATTTATATATCACCGGCATAGGCTTCTGTTTTCAATAAATACGGAGAAAGTCATGTGTTGGCCACATCAGATTTTTTTAATCGGAATGAAGTATGATTGCATAATTACTCTATTTAGAGCTCTATTACTTCATTTTTCTTTGCTAAAGCAGAAGACTTTGCTGTAAATAAAATACAAGGTTCTCTTGATAAATACGAAACTATTTTTCAAGTTTGCCAACACTGATCTAATAACGGTGTTATGAAACGCATGCGATGCATTCAGTCGAACGATGCGTAACCTAAATTCCTTGAGCTCCGATGTAAGAAGCTCCACTTGTAAGAAATGTGAGAGCGATGCTATCGAACCTGGATTCCAATATTCCCTCGAATGAGAACTCTTTCATGTAGAATTCCAGTTCCTTCACTTAACAATAAAAATATATAACTGGGTGCGATATTAAAAATTGCGGTGATAATATTTTATTTTAGATCTTCTTAGAATTTCATTCATTATTCCATATATTTCTATTACGTATGTCTATCGACAGAACTTTGGATGGTGTTGCCAATATAACAGTGAAACTTAAATAAACCCAGTCTCGGGCGGAATCCAGGGTATGAGGAGAACTTGAGAGTTTAGGCTGAGGATTGAGTTCAAAATAAACTTAAGGCTCAAGAGAAACAAAAGGGAATAAATATTGCCTCGAGGATTGTAACCACGACGATGGATTCTTAATAGTGTTTACATCTTCTCCTTTGCATCTTTCGAACGGGATAAAACGAAAGAAGAGCTTTTCATTGAATACAATTTGGAAATGAATTTGTAATGTTACAGTAAATAAGTCGTCAATAAAGTCAGCAGTTATTATATGGCTAATAGTAATTAAATATAAGTGAAATTCTGCACGCTCTTTCATGTTTCCTTTTGTAATATGATTTTACTTTAGGAGAGTTCCTAAAATTTGGCTAATTTTTGTTGGTATCTCTATCTAATGTCAGAATACTATGCTGTTGAACTTAGTTTAAAAATAACCTGTATAAGTAACGTTTCTTGCAACAAACTCGATCTTTTAGTAAAATGGATTAATGGTTTATAAGTACTATTACTTGCCCAGCGAATGGAAAACAGATTGTACCGAATTTACTTTACATATAAATGCAGTATTTGAGAAAATTACTTGTCGGTAAGAAGATATTATATTTTTTTTGAGATAATTTGTCCTATAGGTCTAAGAACCGGTGCGCTGTTTGCGGGTAAATATTTTAAAGTTAAGCTTCGACGCATTTTCAACCAACGGGAGACAAGAAAATCTATCAACAACCATTAGTATATTTCCTCTCTGTTTTCCATTTGAGAATTTATGTTTGAATGACAGTCAATAAACCGTTCGAAAGTCTTTTATGGTTCTTTTTTATGGCCTATCCATAAAACTGGAAGTTGTTTCTGTTTTACATCTTTAAAAAAACACCGTGGATTTTGATATTTTCTGTCACGGGAGGATGAAGTTAATTTTCATTAGCGGCAAGCTAAACTATCAGATGCTCCTTGGACATTGTTCCTGCTTTAATAGTATCCCCATTTGATTAGCAAAGACTGATCAGGACTTGATTTGTGAAACAAACCATTCTCATCGGCATCAACAATCTTTTCTGGACTAAAACCGATAACATATTAAAAAAAAGGTTTTAAAAGTTTTCAATAAAATTCGCATTTACCTTATTTGCCTCGCCTGTTGATAATTTTGAAGAAATGTTATTTCTCTTTTAAGAATGTTCAAGCCAACCTGATAATGACGCTCCGAAATCGGGGTTATTTTTTAAGCAAACTTAAGAGCTACTTACAGCAGCAATGAGCCAGTTATTCTTGCCATTAACCCTCTCATTCGAAGAACCAATTAATAGTTGATTTATAAATTTTGTCGAATTTAGTTGCCTGTCTTTTTCGACTTTCGGAATGATCCAAATACTCGGATTTATTTTTAGTTATTAACTGCAGCTTTGATGCCCTCTAATTTCCCTTCAGCTTTTCTTTCTTTGTGGCATTCTAAGAATATAATTAGCTGGAATTTTTAAAAAGTTCTCTGTATTTTTACCCTGCCGCTCCAATAATGGCAGGAAAGATCATAGTTATAAGATTG
This sequence comes from Sympetrum striolatum, assembly GCA_947579665.1. Taxonomy (NCBI): domain Eukaryota; kingdom Metazoa; phylum Arthropoda; class Insecta; order Odonata; family Libellulidae; genus Sympetrum; species Sympetrum striolatum. Next base: position 17,487,925 of record OX388350.1, read on the forward strand.
AACCTCCCTCTCAAAGGACTAATATTGCTTAATTATCACTCCTTAATAGAACAATAGATCAATAGAACGCTCTCCCTGCAGGTATATTTGAGCCATTTCCTTCCCAAGTGCGTACCTTCAAGGCGAAGTTAAATAATTTGTAATAGCTGTTAATTTAATTCTGTTAATATTTTCATTTGATGGGAAGGGATAATATTTTTTAAATTTTGTATTACGTACATGTCTTGAATTCTGTCAGAGGGAGGTTTTCCGAGGGGTTTCCCTCCCTCCAAATGCCTGACAGGTATAGTTTTTACCCCTCAATTTATATTTATATTGACTATCTATATATTGCTTGACCATGTACGACTGTATGAATGCATGCTTGTATTATATGTAATGTCCAACCACTGCCACCATATTTATAATCTACTTGTAGTGTTAATGTAATAAGAATAATTTATTGGGCTGTAAAGTAATTATATTTTGATTCCATTTTACGATGGAATCTTCGATATAATATGAACATAATCTAAGAGTCGGAAAATATGATAAAATGTTTTTACTGAATTTTATCCTAGAGATTGAAATATCTGAGTTAATTAATTCATTCATTTAAATGTGGATAGTAAGAAATCTGTTACTCATTACATTACAGAATCCTAGGAGAGGTTTTCAAATGTAGATCCTCTCTGTACGTTCACAAAACATAGCCACTCAAAGTATGGCACAGCAATGGCTGTGGCCAAAATTAATGAAGCCTGCTTCCTTGGTAAACTACTAACCGCACACGAGAAACCGATTGATGTCTAAGGGTGGGAGAAACTGAAGCCTTGGGAATTTTCTCTGAAACCAATTAAGAATAGTTTCCCAGCAAGTACTCTTTGGAGTGCACCTAGAGTTGCAAACTCATACCCCAGGAGAGTGCCGGAATCAGACATAATATGAAAAGTCTGCCGCCTTTTGGGTCGTGATCCATTATTCTCGCTATTACTCTCCCTCAACGATGCGTGTCGTTCGGAACCATATTCAAAATATCCCAGAAATGCCTTTCACCCATCGTGAGTGTTAAGGAGGGTATTTAAGGGAATATTAAATCGAACCTCTTCTTTTGGAAATGATTAAGTAAGGTATGAAGTTTGGAACATGGTTCTTAATGAATCAGATGTTTTAAAATCTCCAAGCTCCCGGATAGTCATGTGGACAGCGCGTTTGCCTTTGGTGAAAGCGGTCCCGGGTTCGAATCCCGGTGGGAGCCAATGTGCGAAATGACCTAAGCTGTCGAAGCACTTTTTACAATACTACTACTACTAAAATCTCCAATAGCCGTCTCTGTCAGCTCTCCACATCGCGTTACTGCCGGTTTTCGGAAACAATGGAAATGTCCGGATAACTGACCTTATAAAAACGCCCTAAGAGGTCTGTTATCCGGGCCTTGTTTCATGTTGTTGTCGAAAACAGGCAGCAAAGGATTGCGGAGCGCTACTAAAGGCCAGTTGGAGTTTTTCAAACCTCTAATAATTCAGTATTAGAGACATCTTAAGCATTCCTGATGGACTATTAAAAATTTAATTTTTTTCCAAATTCATAGAGTATATGAGCTTTAGTTTTATTTTGGTGTTCTTAAAAGAATTATATTTCGTTGATAAGTGGTCACTAGTTAAGAAACAAAGATAGTCACTCCACGCAGAAGAGACCGTTATGGTACATATTCTTTATTCTTTGTAGAAATATCTTCTACTAGTTAGAAACAGGGTGAAAGGTTGTCTTTGTTGAAAAGTTGTTTATCAAGCCATCATGTCTACAGTCACATAGCTTAACATCGGAAATTATTAAAGGAAAACTATCGTAATTGCTCAGTAAGCATACGGAAAATGTTTTTCCATTCAATAATTACTTGGAATTTGTAAATAATATTGGGAGAGAAATGATTGATAGCGTGCAATTGCTTCTGGATGTTAATGGAAGGCTGCAATGAACGCTCTGGAATGACGAAGTTGGCTAAAAGGTTGTAGATTCCTCTTTTCTGGAGTGTAGCGATAGAGTCGATGAACTTGCTGATGACAGTAACATGGTGTACCGTAACACTTGTGAGGTCACTCGTATAATCTGTTACAGAGGAACGTTGTGTCCATCATGTGTTACAAGACTGTCGACATCACTGCAAAGAAACAAGGTAAACACGACCGCCACGAAGACACGGGGACTTGAACGAACCTCGTGTCGAACGCCTCCCACGTTGATCCGCACCCTCCGATGTGAAGATTTGCTACGCATGATGGCGAACGGTTCAGGAGCCGGGGGTGGTGGTGGCAGGGATGAGGCAGAGCGGTGGTGGTGGGGCTGCGGTCGGAGGGAGCCCGTGAGAGCCGTGGAGCCGGCCGGGGGCGGCAGTGCGGCCGCGATGGGCAGGGCGAGAGGTAAGGGAAGTTGCGGGGGGACGGTGGGTGGTGGGTAAGCGAGGGGGGCCGGTGGAGAGGTGGCCGAAGGGTCCGCGAAACGGAGTTGGTGCTGGCGGTAGGCGGCGGCCATGGCGGCAGCGCTCTCCGGGTCGTAGGCGGCGGCGATGTCGGGGATCCCCGGCTCCCAGCGCACGGTTGCGCCGGAAAGCGGCTCCCGCGCTCCGCCGCCCCAACGGACGCCGCCTCCAACGGCGCCGCCATCGCCCGTGCCGCCGCCGTGGTCGTGCGGTGCGTCGGGGGGATCGCAAAGCATCTGCTGCCCCTCGGCTGCACTTCTCCTCTTCGGAGGTTATCTCATCCCCCTGCGGGCCACGGCCACGCGGTTAGGGGCCACATCTGCAAGGAAGAAGGAAGGCGTTAGAAACTCGCTATCAATTACACTATGGAACATAGCATTGTACACGAAAAGGTTTAAGTTTTAGAAAGTTGATCACTTTTCAACTTAAGGTGGTTTATATTGTAGAGAGAGGGAGAAATAGAGAGTAGAAGTACTGGAGGATACTACCGATACAGTTCTCTAGCTCTCGCTTTCTGTTAGTGCCTCCATGAAGCTATCCTCATCGCTCCAGAAGGTCGTACTTTGGGGCGGAGCGATTAGGGATCCGACTTTTAAATCGAGAGGGTTGTTTCGCTAATTAACGAGTGCAAGTCATTGCTCTTTCGTTTTGGTGGTTGCAGTCGTTGGTCTTTATCTTAATTAATTTCTCATACCCGCACCAATCATCATACTTTTCTCATTTATTCTCCTTTACGTCAACACGATTCATCACCGTTTGAATCATCTAACAATAAGTGATACCCGGAAGGGTATTTTCAATCCTTCTCTGTTTGAAATGGAGATGAAAATCTCGTCGTCCTCTATTGATACCAAATGTCTACTCAATGGAAGACCTTCGTCCGATTTAGTTGAAGCCACTAAATCTTGTCACAGTTTGGATTCTAGAAATTGATCACAGATGTCTATTTTGTCTCAAGTTATGTCTTCTAATTATTGTTTGGTCTAACTCCCTTGTTATAATAGTGCTACTTATTACTTTTTACTAGACGCTAAAGTTGGCAGATATAAGACGATGTTTTGTAACTGATGATTCATAATCTGAATACTCCCTTAAAAGTTTTTATTGTATTTTTAAACGTCGACGATATTAAAATAAAAAAAACAATTCGAGCTTGATTATTGTCTCAAAATTTGGAAATTTTTACATTCAATCATATCTATTATATAGAATTCCTTCTCCGGATTCATTCATATAGATAGATAGGATACTAATTCACAGGCTAAACTACAAGCGTCATTGACTCGAAATTTTTACGGCGTATAGGCCCTAACGTGAAACACCCAGGAAAAATGGGACTTGTGGGAAAAATGCACTTTTCGAAATGATAGGAAGTTCTTGATTAGCTAGAAGATGTATATTAAGACTCGGTTTAAGAAAAAAATTTTGCGAAGACCATGCTGTTCCTTGGTTTGATGCCAAGCACATAAGGAATATATGTGAAAAGTAGGACGTCGTTTGAGGCAGTTGAAGCCATTATTTCTGCTTGAACTTTCACAAATAGTTAGAGATGGTGATCTTCTATTGTGCTGCATAGGAAGTATCACCAGGAAGACCCGGGTTCGATGCCAGACGGATAAATTGCAGCGAATTTTAATACTATTTTCAATCCTTTTTTTTTTCTTTTGAGGACCCTCTCGCTATGATGCCGACTAGAAATTTGTGTTATCAATATGCTTGCAGTATGCAAGCAACATTTTACTCGTAATATGTATTTATGAGGCAGACCTGTATCATAAATATTGACAAGAAGTTGTAAAATACTTTATTTATGATAGATCAAATTAAAGTAAAATAACTATTGAGAAGAGGTCAAACATTCTAAACTAAATACTGCAAAAATTTGGTTCGACATGACTCTGTTAATACTCATTCAGGGTTGGATTTGTTTGATTTCTTCATCTATGTGATTATTAATTAGGAAAATAAACTAAACCTGGATGACAAATATCTTTAGGTTGACAATGAAACTTACTGTATAGATGAAAACATTTTCTTAGATTCGACACTTTCTAATCGTGTTTTCAACTCCTGGTTCTCAGCTCTTCTAACTCAAGTCTCTGAAGTAATGGAGCTATTCATCGAAGACTTAAATGCTTCGATCGACGCGCTTAAATTCCACCACAATTTGATTTTCTTTCTTATGATGGTCTTCCTTCGATCCAGAACTGATCGATCATGAAACTTAACTACCTCTCAGAATACGCTAATGGCTGCAAATATTGCACTCTTGAGGTAATTACATCTATTGGGGGAAGTCTATAAATCTTTGATAGTCGCGCGTTAACTATCCTAAGAGGTGGAAAACAGATGCATACGCCTAAGTGAGGTATTTTAATTTGCTTACGCTTTCGGCAAAAAAGATGCTTAAGAGCCTAACAATTGCGGTGCTTTACTGTGCCATCGGAAGAGAGTTTTATTTTTTCTTCAGGTGTGATTTGAATGTCTTTCCCAAGGTCTACCTCGTTTGAAAATTTAGCTCTGATTAAAGCAATTAAAAAAATTAATCACCTGTCAATGAATAAGATTTTGATTCCTGTTTCTCAAATAATCTATTTTCTTTTTTAAGAAGGTAAAAAGGTAGTATTTCAGGAATTTTTAACTGTTGTTAATATTTTATTTGTTGAGAAGTTTTTCAAGCTTAAATAATAGATATAGAGAAGTTAAACTTCAGTATTAAGTTTTATTAGCAGCAGTAAATTATGGGGTTTTAAAGAGATGGTGATTCTCTCGATATCGCATTTGATAAATTCACCCGTTGTTGTTTTTAATATCGTACACATATTTAATCAAACGTCACCTTTTCAATCGAATATTATATTATTTAATTTTTGGAACATAATGTACTTTTGTTTCTTCAACATCCCTTTTTATAAAGCCTACTTCAATAACTTCTGTGATCGTCAAGACGGAAATTTTTTTCATAACCACAATATTATACCAAAAGTCCGTAAATATTATCTGGATTATCAAACCGGAAACTTCCAGGAAAATACACTTCAAGATATAGGTAACATTCGTAATGGAATTTCTTTCACAATGGTTTACATTAGTAGTTTGTTGATTAGAAAATGGTAATTTAATTTTCTTAGAACCAGAAAAGCTGGAAAACATGAGTTCTGTTGGAAAAATTAAACAATATATAGTAATGAATCCGGTACTTTCAAGCTAATGAAAATGACACATGGCCTATCGTTTGACGAAATTTCATAACTTAATATGTTTAAAAATTGTGTAATAGCTATGGATCTCCAGTGTTAGACGAACTTTGACGATGATACACGTAAACAATCTAAAAACCTTCTATTATATAAATAAGTTTTTCAAAATATAAATAATTAACTCGAGTTGAATCGTAAATTCAAAGAATGTGTGTGGAAATAGGAAAAATAGTCCGCCACAAACAAAAAAATAAACACCAGCAAAGTATCAATGGAATTAAAACCTGTTCTACATTTCCAACACAAGGGGCGTATCACGGGACGGTCGGTTTAAGCCCGTTTTTACGTGAATCCGACTGTGTATCAATTCCAAGTGTGAGGATCGACACAAGTGTGCTCGAACAATCGGCTTAAAAGGTACATTCGGATTGACGGACGGCGTTTCGTAAGTTGGGAAGCCCGCCTCTGGAAGCCGATATTTGGACATCTCTCGCCTTTCATAACTCGAGCGGAAAGACGCCATCACATTAGAACGGATTATTTCGAATGACAGGATTCCTATCGCGTGACAGTTTGTTTCGACGTGTCGCCGCTCGCGTAGACGAGAAACGCGGTTCTTTACCGAAAGATAGCGTTGGTTTCCGACAAGCGTTACGGTTCAATATGAGGTATCTCTGCAGAATAATATGCGGTGATGAGGTATGGATAAAGTGAAGAGGAGATGATGGACTATAGAAAAAGGTGTGAGGGAATTGGGAAAGGGCCCCGATGTTTTCTTTTTTATATGGCAGGAGAAATATCGAAGCCTCAATTTCTTGATATGCTTTGACAAATAGCATAGAGTAAGTATTGATATTGGGCTTCACCCCAGGACTCCCTGAGGAGATCCACAAGTTACATCAAAAAGTTAACCACTTCTATCACGAATTATAAGGTAATTCCGGGAGAGTAACCCCACCTAAGGAAATGACTTCATAACAATGACTTCAGTGATAATAAGAATGTAAAACTGCGTGATATAATAGAAATTGTATTGATTATTAGCAGGATCTAAACAAATTTTGTTTAAACACATTTTCACACAAAATATTAAAGTTTTTCTGCATCCATGCATTTGGCCATCTCTCCCGATTGTCCGGGTGAGACGCCCCACCTCTGTAGGAGAGGTACCCCATTAGTTTAAACTGTATTTAATCTGGAAAGCGCTTGTCAAATACAAAATTGTTAAATATAACTTAAAGTCAGAATGTAAGAAAACGTTTAAGTTAACATTAAAACATATTTAAAAGTTTTATTTGAAAAAATTGTTGGAGGTATCTCAGCCCCCTCTAGAGGCATATAAATAGCATATTGAGGCTTGGCCATCGGTTTTTTTGCAAGCGACATCTTCTCACGCAAAAATATTGTCGATTCAACCGAAAAAAATATGACAAGTTTAATGTGTTTGTCGAACTTCGAGGCAATATTCTCACAAAAGATGTATTTTGATTTCGGAAATAAATTATATTTGTAATTTGAGGGTGGGCCACCTTTTCCGGGTATTACATTTCGATCAGAAAACAATGGCAAAACGCACCACCCTAGTGCTTACTAAACACTACATCATCTTTTGATCGTGCATAAAATGCATTCGACCGTGGATTTAAATTTGAATTGGAATTTAAATGTAGATTACAAATGTTTTCTTGAAAAAAACTTTAATCAGTATCACCTTAAAGTTAAATTGATATTAATACCTAACATATACCTAAAGATAGCACTGGGACATCTATCCCGAGAAGAGGTGGGCGTACCCTACCCTTACAGCCAGTGGGGCTACACTTTGTCCAGGATGGCCAGTCACTGCACGTGGTTATTAAATGAACCTATAGCTACAAGTTTTCGCCCTTTAATTCAAAATATTCAAACATTTAAACAGATGCCAACCAGAAACTCTATACCCTATCTTATAACAGGACGGAAAAAACAGTGCCTACTTGCAATGATGCTATAAAACTGCGTAAAAAGGATAAATCGCCGTGAAAATCTTGCAGATAGACGGGTGCCTTCCAATTGAATGACGCATGCTGTCAGTAGAGCAATCTTGTGGTTTTCCTTAAAAATACTGCGACTGGGGCATCTCTCCCGGTGGGGCACCCACCCGGTTTACCTTATACCTTAATGAGGTATAATGCGTTTTTTTTTAAACGAGTCATTCTAAAAAAATTATTGAGCTTTAAAAAGCAAAAAAGTCAGACCGAACTAAGTAAAAACTCACTAGGACATTCATAGTTCCAGATATGCTTTCTTCCTTCCTTATACACGAACAACCTTATACATAACCTTTACGGTTTTTATAATTGCAGAATACGTTTAGATAAAATCTATAAGGTCTTTATTAAGGCGAGAATACGATTGAAAAACCTCTTCTTCCATCATCATCGTTCATACCATTTGAGATGCGACAAAAGATAAAATTCATGTTTTTATTTTTATTCCAATGCCAAATGTCTGTAAATAACAATAATATACTAGACACTAGATCTTTTCTAACAATAGTATACGTATACATGCGACTGATTTATGGAGTTTCGAAGAATAAATAAATATTTGCCAATGAGAAACATATAATGTGCGGATAGAGTTGGAAATGGTGATTTAGGTGATTAAACGGTTCTGTTAATCTTTTACAAGTCATCATTTTATTCTCCAAACGATTGGTTTATGGATCCTCTGGAATATGGATGGAACTTTCAAATATACCGCATATGGCGGTAAACAAAAGCATTTCTAATTTGTAAAATTAACTGTTGAATATATGTTGTTTATTGATAAAAATTTCATTACTATGATACAAACCTTTTGTAAAGAAAGCTACTAAGGGAAAATATCACATAAAAAGAGTCTTTTGATTAAAAGTCTTCTATAATCTTGTGCCATTTTAAGTTAAGTCATTGTTATTTTGATGTCGAATAGAATTTTAGAAAAGCAAACACTAAGAAAATACATTTTAACTGAACATTCGAGTAAAAGCTGTTGTTATGTCATTTGACAAATAGATGGCTTTGGACAATCAAATTTACGGATAAATGATTTAGTCTAGTATCAAACTGCATTGCGTACAAATACCTTGGAATTTCAAATATTCTCAAAACATTCAGGAAGTTAAATTTTAAAGGAAGGTAGATAATCATTTATACGCTTGAAATACGTCTCTCTGTCTCATACCTGTACCCTTGCGGGAGTCTAACATTCATTTTCCTTTTATCCCTTTACACATTTCTATTCCTTCCTCGGTCGACCCTATTTCTGTCATCCCTACATTCTATAACCATAGAATTTTCTCGAATACAAGTGTTTCCTTGACGATACGAGAAATGTTAGTCATAAAGTTGGTGCGGTGGATATCCAATATCTTAGCTATTCCTCTTCGGGAGAGCATAGGAATGCCGTATGCCTACATATATATCGGAAAAGCGTCTTCTGAACGAAAGAAAGAAAACGTCTTATGAATTCCTACGGTACATTTTTCCCCGAATGCAGTGAAATAAAGTGGTATTGAGGTATCATCGTTGGGGAGAATTACAGTGGCAGATGATGACTTGAATGTACGAAGAATATTCCCGGTTCGAAGCTCGAATCATCATTAAGTTGAGCGTTGTATTGGCATTGTGTAAAATATCCACGGTATTTTCATTTTTGAGAGAGATGAAACATCCATTATTGGAAAACAAATATTCAAGTAGAGGTGCATAGAGATGGATAAACAACCAAAAATCAGTAAGTAATGCATTTCATCTAAATAATGCCATAACAATACTGCAGCAACAAATAATGTAATAATAGTTAATAAACAATTAAATACACGGTAATAATTATAAAATATTCGATGCCTAGTTTATCGAGTTGAAATTTTGAAGCTTGCATCTAAAACGTAAGAAAAAGTTTTCTGATTTTGTTTTAGTTTCTTGTAAGTTTTTCTGAGAATTTATGTTCAAGTAAACGAGTTTACTATTCTTGGCTAAACATCCCGAATTTTCCCTTTCTTATTAATAAATATATACAAAAAAGGATGTTTTAGGGCGTATTTTACCCGGAAGAGAACATTTTTGATTTATGGATCATATAGAGCCTGTTACAGTATGGGAGATATAGCTGCAATAAATCACTCCCATGTTTTGGGTAAATTTTCTATGTTTACGAAGATATTCTGCATTTCCCTGTGAATTTTTTGGAAATATCTCTTTGTTTTTCTATATTTTGAGATCTATTTCACCTTAATCTACTACAAAACTTGAATGCGATTCTATTTAATTTTTTCATCAAAATTCTATCACTGAAACGCACACATTTTAAAATTCGGAAACCAAAAAATACATGAAAATTTCAAATCAAAAAAATTGATATCTATCTCCTTGGGAACTATAGTTTTGTTTACTTTCAACATGAAGAATCATGTCTGAAAAAAATATGTATTAAAGCATTGGGTTTCATTGAATGCGTATTTTTTACAGATACACACGGCTACGTAATAACAATATTTCCTTTATTATGTGTGAACTCATTGTTTTATATTGTTACTATAGTTATTCAGAAAAAGTCTGTACCAGAACAAATGAATGAACTGCTCTAAGATCAAATATATAATTAAATTATTAGATTCGATTATATAAACAACAACGCATTTGTATACTAGGATGTAGAAAAATAATATAAAGTATCCAGACTCTCAGTTAACCGTAATCTACATTTTGGGGTTACTTGGTTTTCCTAGACAACGTGAAAATGTCAGAAGTATAACTGAAATATGAAAAATGCTTTATTTTTCGGTGCACTCAAATGTTTTTTGACACATGTACCGAAACGTATAACTACCGACGTATTCCAGGGATCACAAAGAAATCCTTGCTTTGTATTTCCATGCTCGAATAAAATCGAGATTTCAATATCTTCACCATCCGTCGCATTTGGGGAAGTAAAAATAGATATCCGAGAAAACGGTCGCGCTGAGAGACCCGGGGTGTTGTTGCAGGGGGTCTATTGTTAGTTTCCTAAATTACTTTTCAGCACTTCTTCCTCAGGATTTCAAAACAATACCTTCATCAACAAGATAATAAAGCTATTTATCTCTTTCTATTCTTTAGAGGAAATTAAAACCTCCTGGATTACGATAAGCATTGCAAAGGGCTTTTAGTAATTATTTATTAATTTATTTCTCTTATGTTTATTTCATGGATGAAATATGATACTGAATTCATTCACACTAATGTCATTTAACCTTCAGCTCAAAGTATATTCCTGATAATTTTTCCAAATTTTAGTAGCATCAGTCGTAGTCTTGAGATCCGGCGAAAGTGTCTATGTCTATGTAAGAACCCTGCAAGCCGCCTTTCGGTGTGCGGCAGGGGGTGTAAGCACCTTGACTCTATTTTCCTAAACGGTTGCTTTCGCGTATACTTCGCGGAAAAAATGAATTTTTGAAACGATTCGTTCTAGCATCTATTTCCATAATCCTTCTGGCAGTATCAGCACGGCCCATATAACAGGGGGGTCGCATTATGTCGGTTACACCATCTGAGAACGTAATTTCTCTGAACTTATTTAATAAATTTATCCTTTGAATTTTTCTTCTATCTTTTAACGATTCTCATCCCGCGTCCTGTAGCATCAGAGTGACACTCGCTGTTTTATCGTAGTAATTCTTTACAAATCGTATCGCCTTCCGTTGTACTTTTTCTAAATCCTGAATATGACATTTCTCGGCGGGGTCCCATACACTACATGCATACTCAAGGTGAGGCCTAACTAACGCTAAGTAGCATCGCTCGCGAACTTTTACTTCGCTCCGACGGACTATTCTTTTAACGAAGCCCAGTTTCTTAAGTGCTTTCCCACATATATTTCGGAAGTGGTATCAAATCAATGCCAAGGTTATCTTCCAGTCGATTTTTCCCACTAAATTTCCATGAGATCTCTAAGTATGCAGTCAGTTTGTAAGTAATGATTCATATGTAAACATCTCCGTTTCGGTAATCTTTCTAAGCAAACATTCAAGTTTCTTATCATCCAACTTTCCTGTGGAAAATTCTAATTTGCAATTACCATTTTCTTAGTTCAATTCGATTCGTAAACGAAAGGTTATTAACAGATTCAAAAGTTTCGGGCTTCTTAGAACAACATGAAAATATATCTTTACGTAATTTTACCTCCTAACTTTTCTCTCTATTTTTTAGCAGATTAGCAGTTTTCAAGGGGAATTTGGTTTGCCTTAATGCCAGAGCAATGTAATATTTTTCCCTAAAAACACAATGTATTAATATTGATATAAACAATAATTAAAAAATTATTTTCCCTATGGTATATTCTATATACTTTCCTATGAAATTTAATTGCACTATAAGTATGTTTCACATTTATTGAGTAACTTCACCAAGATGCGTTAATATATCATCTCAGATAATTGATTCTAGATTAGTTGTTAATATTATTTTCGCTATCGTTTTACGTGAACAGTCAAATCACCTGATCCGTTAAATGAAAAAAAAATTATAAACATTATTTCTTCTTTATTTTGTGTTATTTTATTTTTTGAAGTCTCTTTTATTGTTTATAACAACATTTATATCATTAAAACCAAACCCAGAAGGTTACCATCGAAAACATTCAATTTTCTAAATATTAATCACTTGTGTCCTTAATTTCTATAGAGATTAAGTTCCATACATTAGCATCGTATAATATAAGTTATTTTTTCTAAACCTTTTTGTGGAAGACACTATATTTGTATAAGAGTAATAGGAATTTTTCATGTTCATTAATGTAATGATATCATATTAAATGTTAAGTTGATTAAAAATGAAAAGAGCGTTTTTAAAAGGAGTAAGAACAATTTTTTCCATGATGTAATTTTGGGTCATAGTCGTACTATTCTTGGCGTCGTATAAAATTTAGATATTTGTGTTTTGCTGTCGTTTTATCATAAAAACAAACAAATTCTCATCTGTTTCTTTCCCCTATTTAAGGATATCTTAATGTCAACGTATTATACAGTTTTTTCTATCTATTGTATGTATTGCATTGATAATGTTTCTTTTGTATGCAGACATTAGTGTATTATTGTATTGCATAGCTAAGTTTTTGCCAAGGTTTTTTACAGCCCTTCCTCGTGAGTGTTCCTCTAGTATTTTTCTTGCACTCTCTCTTTAAATTAATAAATTAATAATAATAATAATAAATAATTAAATAAACCCACTTTATAAAGATGGGTTGGACGGAAGAGGAGACTTTTGGTATCAATTTAATAAATCAGTCAATCTCATCCGAAAATAGACGTTTTACTACTATTTTATGCAACAACTTACGATTTTCTTTAAGCAAACATCAGATGGATTTTAGTTCTTAATTCAGATAAGGAGTTTACTTTCAAGCAGCTCTGTAAGCACTCGCCTCGAAGGCGCATCGAATGGAAATATGCCGCATTTTCAAGAAGTTCAGCACATGTTCCGCTAAACTTCTCTCTTTTTGCCGCGCTTGTCCCGAATCACGCGCATTGTATAAGTTCTGGAAGATACTATCTGCTAAAAGTATACGTGCCTCTGCCTATCTAGAATCCAATATCTCCGGTATGCTCTCTTCCGAAATCTCGTCTTTTACATACTCTATTTTAATTTCGTTTGTAGGACCGGGGAAAAGGGCAAGACGCCAAGAGGCAGCCCTTCGGTCGAAGGCTCACGGAACGACCGATGGTTGGGCCGAGAGAACGGCGGGCAGAGAGCCATCGGGAATTGGATTGCAATCGAGAGGATTACGGCGTTTTGATGAAAAACTTGTTCCCACCGAAATGCATTAAAACTCGGATGAAGTGGGATGCGCTTCTTTTTACCGCAGTGAACCGCCGAAGATTAATCTCGTGTGAAAATCGGCAGGTACATACGAAGTATTCGAATTTGTTTGAGAACAATTCGCAAATATTAGAGGTGAAAATCAATCACTCGGTAACCTATGGTTGCCATCGTTACGATAAAAGCGAGTGATTTAGTTTTATTAAAAGCATTATTAAGAATTAAATATATCTTTCCAATGCATCTTCAACGAAAAACCGGGCGTTTAAGAACGCATTTGAATTACATGCGGAAGGAAATGAGTTAATATGTATTAATAATGTTAAGAATGAGGCTATTTACACAGATTTAAGAATTTTGTCCAGCGCTCTAAACGAAATGAAACTACATAATGTTGCCTAATAAGTTCTTTGCTGTATATATTTGTATTAATCTCGATATTTTGTTTCTATGCATTAATTTAATGTATTATACTATGTGATGGGCAATATAATACGACAGACACTTTCACATTCTTTTGCGGATTAAGAATTAGTTTGGATCCATATTTTGGGAATAAAACGGAAGGACAAAGTTATGGTTAATGTAGAAATTATTTGAGCTGTATTGAAAATGTCTCGAGAAATTTTTATCTTAAGTTTTCTTAAAAAATTAAATGATATCCAATGACGATTCCATGGTAAGATTTTTATGTTATCATCATCATGAAGAATGGTTTTTAACGAAGAGCTAATTCATCCTTTAGCTAAACTTTCAGAGAAGCTTCAAAAAATCTCATTATTCCTTTAAATTTGAATTTCTCTTGGATTATATTTTAAAGACTTTGTTTCATTATTGTGATGTACAGAAGAGTCTCGCTGACTCGTCGCTCTGTATCGAATTTCAAAATAAATATACAGTATCCTTCAGAGAAAAATGGAGAATCAAATAAACGATTTTATACTTGAGACTTAAAATTTGACTATAAGACAAAAATATTAAAATTTTGATGTCATTTGCAAAAGACTTCAAGAGATCATAATAACGATTCACTTGCCCACGACCAACTTCAATTGTTAAAGTAAATAGAATTTATTTCAAAGTTATATAATGCGATAATGACGAAAAACAATGTAAATTTTCCATTGTTTTTTTTCAGTAACTAAATGGCTTTCCACAAAGTAACGCTGATCATCTATATTTCATTCGTTATGTTATGTGATAATTTATCAAAGTAACATTGCCTCTTAGCTGAAGTTGAAAATTTCTCTTGAAAAATAAAAGTCCAATAAAATAAGAATAGGCGCATACTGACTAAAAAAGGGGAATTTGCGGTTAGACACGCATCTTGTAAATTATGATATCACGCTTATCATGTCGTCACAACACAGATGAAATGTGTTATGTTTTGACTATCAGCTCGATTACCTTCCTAGTCTTTAAAAATGAAAATTCATTCATTAATAAAGTTGCGAAAATTAAAGATGCAAGGAGCATAAGATATCTGTGAAATGCTACTAAAAAAATTCTTATCCAATTAAATCACTCTGCCTAACTCAAAATTCTTATCCCTTTTCATATATAGTGTTGCTTTAAGTTATATATCTGGAAATATAAGATGTACATATTTTTATTCACTGCTTAACTAATGAATTTTTCAGTATTAAGTTTAAGACATTAAAAAGATGCAGTCTACCGCAATACACAATCTACAGAGGCTAAAATTGAATACCTACTGAAAACATTGCATAATTATAAAATACACTTGTTTCACTTTCACTGTGTAGAGTGATTAGTTGACAAATATTTGCATGGATTTTTAAATAAAAATTTATATCTCTAACATTGGTCAGACTCATTGATTAACTATGTTTTATCTAGTCGTAAAATTCCTTTAAAATTTCATCTAAATAAGTCAAGTTCTTACTTCACACCAAGTTCCAAAGTATCTCATAGACTTCATAAACGTCTTACATTATACAAATAATCAATTTTTTAACACACAGAAATGATTATTAGCACGCTGAAAGGTGTTTAGACGGATGCTGCCCAATGAGTAACTACTTCTCTCTTGCGCTTTTGAGTTGAGACTGCGCAATAGGATGTTGACGTATTGCTTTGATTCTGTTGAGCCAATTTGAATGTTTGTTTTGGACGAAGGAATAGAGTTCTCGTTGTTTGAATCTGCAGCAACTTTGTTTTAATTTGGAAACACAGAGGGTTGGCATGTACGATAATATAATACTCGTATAATATTTTGATGGGGAAAGATATAAAGAGAAAGCCCCTTAGCAACCGAAAATACTTTTAGAGCACGTGCTGTGTCGGAATATTTCTTTCGTTTGTAGACAGTTTGCATCGGCAAAGTCTTCTATAGTAATTTTTTAGGATAGGTTCTTTAAAAAATATAAATACATATTACTGTAACGTTTACCGACTCTTCAATTAAATTTTCTTTTGAGGTAACAGAAAAGTTCATTTTACACTCGATCTTAGACTGATTCAATTTATCTGAAAACATATTCTGGCGTTAGTCTTCACTCCAGATTTTTATAGAAATTCGATTAGGTTTTGTTTTGAATAAATTGTACACGTTGTTAACTTGGTTTTGAAGTTATTTTTGAGTCTGTTTTAATTTTCGTTTGATTCTTGTTGGAAGACTTTGAGTACGGGTGAGCGTATATATATTGAACTTTACTCCTAAATGTTTATTCAACACGGAGTTTAGTGCGTGAAAAATAAAGGGAAGATCAAAGTTAGAAATTAAAAAAAAATGACTAATCATTTCCCATAAGATTATTCAGATTAATAGATTTTTATAAAAATCATTTCCTCAAAATTATAAAATTAATATGAGAAGGCGTGGAGCGTCATGACAACTAGTTAAGGAAACTAGACTTCGTTGTTTCCCCAAAGTTTTTCCAGGAAATGTGGTTATTAATTTAAGTTTTCAATCAAGCCCTCATTCAGCTAACACTTATCGATAAATGTCTTTGAGCGTGTTATCTCGAAATATTTTACTCCATTGTTTCTTCACCCTAATTAATAATCTCTCATTTTAACGAATTAAATTTGTTATATGTAATTCAGGATATCCATTGGGCTAATTATAACGGACTGACTGGTATTGTGAAGGTGTTTTTTCTGTATTCTTCAATTCTTACACCCTTAGTTTTGATTTCCCATTGATGTTCTGAAATCCAGTATTGTGTAAGGTTCAATAGTACTCAAAATTCCACTGTTAGCGTGCTTCGAACTTCTTGTTTACCTTCCAGTGGCCGTCCCCCCCCAAGTTCCTTTTACTAATTCATGATCGTCCTTCTAAAGTTCCTCCATCCCCGATGAAAAAGATTCACCAATAAAATACCACATCAAATGGCTATTGAATGAATTGCCGATTCAAATGAATTGAATGTTTCTCATTTACTGCTACTTCCCCATTCCACGGTATGGTATGTAAATTTATCAAAAAATCTCTAAAACTTTGACAAGATTTTCGTATCATTAAGATCACTAAGAAAAATATTCACCGAATCATTTTTCCACATTAATCATTATGGAGTAAAAGTGAAATAACAAATCCGGTAAAGCAAAATTTTGATAAGTGAAATAATGCTCAAATGCATATGAAAATTATATTCACTTAAAATATCAAACGAAACATAGTTGGATGTAAATTCTACAACGTTTTCATTAGAGAGAATTATTTTCCAAACTATCATTTTTTTCTATAAGTCTGTATCTCCTCAAACTAAATATTCTCGCAGGTTGAAAATAAATATATCAACGAAAAAGAAAGGCTTACCTAAATGTCGTATCGTGCATTCCTCGTATTTAACACATTCATTAATGATATCCCATTGTTTTGTATTTTATTGCAAGTAGTTCAACGGGGATATTTTGCTAACAATGGGTGACATTAATATGTAAGGAATGAAAAATTGGAACACTTCTGCTAATGAATTTATTGACTTAATTAGAGATTTTAAAACTCCAAACAAATATAGATGATGATTACATATTGTGTGTTTGGACGCTTACCCATTCCTGCGGTGATAGTAACCATTGAATTGTTTTCAATCGATTGTAATCAATCGATTCATTCATGGAAACAAGTGGAAATTTTGATAAAAATATCTTCGTTAAATTTCCAAAACCATTTTGTCTTATGATAAGATGTTCCACCAACTGTAGGCTCAGACTTTAACTTACTAATTCAATATAAATGGAATCCACAGCGTGACCTTGAGGTAAGATTCAATCAGGAACAAAGTATGATCTAGACCATGATGATGACTCCATGAGTCGAAACCACGGTCGTTTGAGAATAAATTATATTGTGGTTTGTAAAAGTTGTACTTCTTCTTTGTTCTTAATTAAATTAAATTTCGTCTTAGTTTCTTCCGGGATATAGGACTTGATTATTTGATAGTGAGGGATAGAAAGAATGCATGCCACATGAAGAATTGGTACTGACGAATGACATCGAGAAGAATTCACCATTTTATTAGGGGATGGGTCCTATCCTTAACTATGGAATGGATCCATCCTTAACTCTCGAGTACTCGCATCCCAAATTGTCACGTCAGTACTCGCGTTGGGTTGAATTTCAAAGGGGAAAATTGTCTTAAAATGTAATGAATAAATTTTTAATTAATTAGTGATGATGTCATATTAATGGCTAACCTGGTTATTAAAATGACAAGCAAACTAAATAGCAAAAAGATTCTGTAAAAAGTTCGATATCTCTGACGCCGAGTATAAGGCTGATGAATTTGGGATGTTGCGTATAAAAAGTAAACTGTTTTAAAATAAAATAAAATTTAATATACTAATAATAATTATTAATTATATGAAATTTATATAATATCTCTAAAAATTAAGGCGGAAACAAGGTCAAAAATGCAATATTTTACGTAAAGGCCTTTCATCTACCTGGCACAACCGCTAAGAAAAATTTGTTTAAATAATTAAAATTCCATTTCTGGCGAAAGTGTATGACTGTTTCAGAATATTCTAAAACTCAGCTACTATGAGAAAGAAGAAGTAAAAAAGCACTAATAAAAAGGTATGGAAATTTCAAATTCACATGGGTCGATTCGACCCTGACGCTAGTACTCGAGGTTAAGTTATCCTTAGGCAGATGTCCATCGTAACGTAATTTCTCCACGCCGAGAAAAAAGTATCACTCCGTCGCTGCGGACGACCATTCTCAATTCCATTTTTTTTTCTTCCCCCTTTCGCTGTGATATCAGCAGCACTTATGCAATTGTACCCCATTTCACGCATGAACACACCCGTAATAAGAGTCGCATCTCGGTGCGTGTTTCCATTACCCGATTAGCGACCTCCGGAAGAGTCATGTGGCGTTGAGGAAACCCCGCCCTCGTCCGATCGATCCAGCGCCGTCTTCTTACACCGGATGATAGACCGCCCCTTCCTGCTCCCAAAGGCAATATTTCGTAGCTTCTTTACAACCATTCATTTCCTCGAGACCAAGGAGCGCCTACCGCGGGCTATATATGTCCGACAGGAAACGCATTTATTGGCCCAGACACGGAAATTCGTGGATGCGGTTTGCGATGACTCGAATTTTCCCGTATTAAGTAATTTTCTACCCCATGTTTACGTAGATATGTGTGCGCGGCACATAAAGGTTTACTTTCTCGTGTTATGCACATATATCACTGGCGTTTATAGAGATGGGATCTCCCTTGAAGACTTCGCAAATAGAGCATTTTGCTTGAGGTACGACGAACTCAAACGAAACTAAAAGGGAAGCTTTTCCTCGATTACTTTACATCCATTGAATTGTTATCGACAAAATATCATTTCGTTGTGGAATGGAAAGAATTGTGGGACTACTGTATATGTATATATGTGGCCGTACTCACTGCAGTCCTATAATATACCTTGCAGTACACATATCATTGAGTCATATATATTGAGGTAATGTTGTTCATTTAGTCTTGTATATATTTTTTAAAACACTCGTAACTTAAATGTGTAAATAGGTTAGTTCGTTGATGTTAACTATCTTAATTATGCTATCTATTTGTTTAGATAACAATTATAATGAGATATTTTGCTGTTTTATCGTAAGAGCTGAAATAAATTGAGCGAAGTTAAAATTAATGAACAAAGTTGGAAACATTTTACATATTTCTTCAAATATTACGAATTTAGCCCGAAAAATTGTACTATGCTTCTTTGGAATTTGATTTCTATCTGGTTTCGTTCTTGTGGTTACTCTAATACAATTTGGCTTAGCACAGTATCCGCAGAAGAGAAAAATAAACTTCTGATGTGTTAGGATGGTAAAATTTCCTTATCGCCGGGAATTGAATGAAAGACTATATAGAGTGAAGTCAGAAGCTTTATATTATTATTGTATCTCCTTCTAGCGTCTTGACCTTTCTCTATCTTGCTTGAAATGAAATATGCGCGATGAGATGTCCATTAATCTGAGATGGCGCTCTGCCGCGGCAATTTCCATCTGCCTCCAAACAATCAGAGCCTTTCTCATTCATTCATGAATCATGTATTGCTATGAACTCGATTTCAGTTTTTCTTCATAAATATTCCATAAAACGCAGCGAGAACGTCGGCTATATGAGAATATATTAACCAGCTGAAGCTATGCATAAGGTAATTTAGCTGTTTATTAAATAGGAAAGAGTCATACTCTAGACTGTCCATAATTATGGCATTTTCGTATATTTGTTTCGTATAAATCGGTGTTCATTTTGTCCAAAATCCAGCTGGATAGCTGATAGCTGATGCTGGTGCTAAATTTGTGAGCAAGGTCCAAAGATCCACCCCGAAGATCTTACTTGTTCATGATTGGCAAAGTAATCCGTAGAGGATTAGGATCGTCTCTAAAAATGCAGAAATTCAACGGGCACATTCATTCTTAGATTAGATAATTCCTTTTGAGTATTCGTGTCTTAGATAATTATTGATTTTTTTTACTTTCGGTTGCAAACAAGTTGAACCTTACTACAATTCCACAAGTTCTATCCAAAGTTGATCTACTTTCATATAGAAATTTTGACTGCAAACAAAAAACTCCGAATGTAACCAATCACAAATCAAAGCGAAAGCACCACCAAATCGGTATTTCTTTTGGAAAAACCCTAATCGAGAGGAAGATGAACTTGGAGAGAACGAAATTATAACCTTAATGCAATTTAAATTGCATTACAAGTGTACCGACGTGAAGAAATTGCAGTATCCTTAGAATTCGAATCCATTTATCTAAAATTAAAAAAAAATTCATTCTTTTTAAAACGGAAAGTGCATGAATCATTTTTGGATAAGAAGTCGAAACGAAAATATAAAATAATTGATGTCGGCTTAAAACCACTGCCTTATCTAAGTTCTAACTTTCGGATTGTCATTGACTAAGGAATTGGGATAGATTTGTCAAATAAATAAGATGCGTATTTAGGAAGACACAGCAGTCATATTTTCTCCATTTCGTAATATATAACGAATGATATCTAAGTATTTTGCTAAAAATTCTGCTTGGAAGAAGTCCACAAATCATTCTACGAGTTGTTGAAAAAGTAATTTGAGATGATTACTAAACCATTACTAAATCTATGACCATAGGCCATAAAAATAGTAGAAAAGTCGAGGAAGAAGATGCCACGAAATCTGACGGTAGAATTTCGGGCAGTTTTCTTCCTGAAGGAGATATGTTTGTTTATCTTGAAAATCCACCTAAAATAAAACCAAAAAGGAAACAGCCTTACCCGAGGCCTTCCAAAGACGTCAAGAGCCCTGAAGGGCTTTTAAACGGCTCCCCTCTTAAGAAAATTTCCCCTACCTACGTCATTTTTCATGAAGATAAGTCTCAAAGGACACTCCTTGTACATCGTCCTCGCCAGTACTTTGAGCGGTTACCCGAGTTGCCTCAGAAATGGGCCGGCACTGGGCATAAAACATGCTTTCACTAGCGTCATAAGATCCCTTTCATACACATCAACTCTCTCGCTATCACTAAGTCGTTTTCGCTACACTAATCAAACACTGATGAGAGGATTGGCATGATTAAGAGCTATAGCGAAGATATCCATCCTTTGTCGATCCAAAACGAGGAAGAAATTATCGATTTCGTGAACTTTATACTACCTTTGGGAGAAGTGGGTCCCTGCGGGCTTTTTGTGTGTTCGGTGCGGACCTTTCGTGTGTTCGATGCGGCCTTTCCCTCCCTTCCTGCCACACGCATACGAATAATTTTGTTTTCCGTATTGTTTATCACGTCCAATGGGATTGAGTAATGCGGTTTTAAGAGTAATCTTCGGAATGAAATTAAACTTTGCACGAGGAAGCGTGTACCTTAATTCCAAAGTTAGACGAGAAGTGAAAATTTGCGACATGACTGTGACTCGAAACCAGGTCTCCCACTTTCCAGGTATTCTAACCACTAAACTACCTTAAAAGGTAGTCAAAACACTAATCTATATAAAAAGGTGGTTTAGAGGTTGGAATACCGGCCCGAGAAGTGGGAGACTTAGAGCTTTGAGTACCAGTCTTGTCGCTATTTTTACTTCCCGTTTACATTTAATCTAGTTTTATATAGCATCTAAATTCGTTTATATTCATACGATTCCGATGTTCACAGGACTGAATATAGGCAAAACATAAGTCCTGCATGATGGTTATACATGCAGCCTAATGATTTAAATTAGAGGCCAAATCGTACCTGCAGTCTTCCTATGAAATAATGCTCACAATCGCATACCTAGAATCTTTACTCGTGGCATTAGGTATAACAAATGGAGTCATTTTATAATGAATAAAATAGTTCACAATGCAAATTTGAATTTCAAATAAGATAATTGTATGATAATGAATATCGTTGAGCAATACTTGGTGGAATTTCATTCTACAAGAATTTTTATTGTCAACACTTGTAAAAAATCCTCCAGAAAATTCCGCACGTTTACCGGTTTTGGCGCACATTACGCTATTTTCAGAACTCAAGTCCCAAAGATTCTTCTTGAGCCGGTAAAAGTTTGTATTTTTCTTGTAGATTTTGTACAAGTTTTGATAGATTCTTATAATTGTATGGTATTTAAGGGAAATGGTGCCCTTAAAGTAATGATGATATCCTAAAAGTCTTATGAAGATGATGTAAGAGGTTATTAATGCGAAGTCACCCACCTGCCAACTTTCTGAAATATCTCGGTTGATACTGTTGCAGCTGTGATTTAGCGCGACACAATTTTCTGGCAATGGACGCTTAATCTCGTATATCTCCGTCTGAGAATAGCTGAAAAATCCCTGGAAAAGGTTATCTCTCGAGCACACAACATTAATCTTGTTGTCCGAACGGAGGAAATATTTATTCATTAAAGCCTTCGATAACTAAATCTCCGGAAGCCTGGATGGAATTCCGAGTGCCGTGGGAGACTTTTCAGAAACGTTAGCTCTGTTGAAAAGTAAAATTTCGAAATTATGATCTTCCTACAGTTTGGAGGCGACGAGGATGGGAAATTGGATGCGGATTTCATTAAAATAGAGATTTTAAATACTATTTATGCAATTAAATAGGTGCCTGAGAGTTTATGCTATATTTAAATTTCCTTCACAACATATAGATAATAGAGCTTTATAAATGCGTACAATTAATGAAAATGATATTTTTTCTCGGCTGAGGAAATTTTTTGGATATTGACTCTACTATGCCGGTGTATCATGTCGTTAAGTGGTCCAGTAACGTATTTACGGATGGCAAAAATGTGCATTTGAATATTTTTAACGGAGGAGGGAAATTCCCGCCACTCTATTTATACGGGTGATTTCAAATTCGTAGGTAGTTTATGGTTTATTTCAGAGAACCCGCCAATAAATCAGGGAAAATCCTCCTTTTTTAGAAGAACTCGATGCGTACATCGTATTTCAATAGCCAAGCCATCCTCAAGGGTTTGACTCTCCTGCTACCATACGTTGATGATTAGAATATCTCTATTTTGTCATTTGGTACAATATTGATAAAAATATGTATTTTAGCTAATTTATAACTCATTTTACTCATGGATGTGATGAAATTAAAGTTACTGAGGTATGAGTGATGCTAAATAATAGAAATGATTATATATTTGATGCTAAAAAAAGTTCACTGTTTCACCCTTTACTTTGTCTTAGCTCTTCATGATGATAGAGGAATAAAAACAATTTATGCACGTTACCACAGGGTTTAATACAAACGAACTAGGTTTCGACGCATAGGACCATCATCAGGTACATGGAAATGTACACAAGTGACTGATTCCTGTTTTCATGTACCTGATGATGACGCTAAGAGTCAAAACGTTGATCGTTTGTATTAAATCCTGCGATAACGTGCATTAGTTGTTTTATTCCTCTTTCATCTCCGAGAAAAGTGTTTCTCGTAGAGACATTGGGATTCACTTACGAGGACATGAGACATGTGTGCTTACAGCATTCTGGCTTAGTGAGGATAGTAAGGGAAAAACTACCTCACTCCTCATCCTGTCCAGTAAGCCTCACTCCCTTCTAGAATTCTGGCTTGGTGAGGAAAGCAAGGGGAAACTACCTCACTCCTCATCCTGTCCAGTAAGCCTCACTCTCTTCTAGAATTCTGGCTTGGTGAGGAAAGCAAGGGGGAAACTACCTCACTCCTCATCCTGTCCAGTAAGCCTCACTCTCTTCTAGAATTCTGGCTTGGTGAGGAAAGCAAGGGGAAACTACCTCACTCCTCATCTTGCTCAGTAAGCTTCATTCCGATCTGTTAGCTCTTGGAAGCTAACGTTGGAGAGAGTGAGGTACCAACCTGCCTTCGGGCTGAATGCAGACAGACAGAGGGTTTGAGCGGTCATTTGTTGCATATGCAGGGGCGTCGCAGGTGAAAAGTCGAGTACCGCGTCTTCTTGCGACACATCAGGCCGAGATAGACATCAACAAAAAGGCGGCGATAGGGTGCTGAATCATTAGCGACCTGGATTCCGAAAGAGCTGCACGAAATGCACTCGTGGGTTGTGGTAGAGCCCAAAAGGGACACCGATGGCGCGTGTACATTAGACACGAGATTGATGCGATCTCGCATTAATTAATATCTTGCAGCAATTGAGTAAAGAGTGGGAGGAGTAGAGGAAGGTGAGGGAGAGAGAGAGAAAGAGAGATTTTGGCGGGCGCGGTCGGATCAATACGGTTGCTCGAGCAAAAGGTCAAGGGTCACGTAGACAAAATTCTCTCCCTTTTGTCCCTCTCCTCCAAGTTAATCTGAAATTGTGATTTTTCGCTACTTTTCTATTCCATGTTTTTTTTGGAGACTCCCTGGTACGTCTGACGGGTTATTACCGTCTACTCATTTCCTTCCGTGTACCATCGGATTTTTTTTCGGAGAGGACTGTGAGTCTGATCTCACGCCCCAGATATTCTTGTCAACAGCGATAGTATTGGGAAAATCGGATTGAATCGATATCACAGCTGTCGTGGCTGCATAAATCTCAGTTAAACTAATAGGTAATGTTGATATTTCTAACGCCAATGTCGTTTGTTTGGGTCGATCCGAATTTGATACTGCGGCATTAAAATGTGTGTCGCGGCAATCTGGGCGTTAGTGCCACTTATTAAATGTCAATGTTGTAAAAATGTTTACGATCTCCCAAGACCATGCTGGCGCAGAGCGACTGCTTGCTTCTTATCGTTTCTGGATCAGTATCCTTGCTGAACTTTGTTATCGAGATATCTTTGCATGCCATGTTTGCATTTACCTACGAATGTATAAATTTTACAATCTTTCTTATCCTCGTATAACCGTAATTTCTGGATTTGAAGACTTCTAAGTTTATTTTTCTCGAAAAATCGCGGTTAAGTCCCGGTGAATTCGTATCAGACAGCTAAATAGGAAACAGAATGGAGCCTTGTCAGCTTTTAAAATGATCAAGAGTGATTTTCTGTCAAATAGCGGGAAATTATAAACAGCTGACAAAATAAAAGCCAACGATATGTAATTATAACTGATATGAGTGAGTGATAAGCTTGTTTCATACGATCCTCGTCGCATGAATTATACTAATCATGAAAATTTAACACGTGCGAGTTGATTTTGGTGACCTATTTGAAAACTTGTTATTTAGTTTTAACGCAGAATTATAGCTCGGAAAACCCTAAAAGTTAGAATAAGCTGTCATAATTTGAGTGACATGGAGGAAATAATTACGTCTTTCGGGTATATTTTAAAATATCGTCCATTGACTAATGATTACATTAAAATATACGGTAGCAGTGAAGGTCTATCAGGAATTTTGAAAATGGATTTAATGAGCATAAATGATATCAATGAGCTTGACGTTTTGTAATAATTGTTACATATTATATTGGTCGATTCATTGTATTTTATATTTTTAAATAATCTCTTCTTTAATTATTCTATTAAATTGCATACTCTACTCTATTTCCTGTTATTATTAAAAACACTATTTGTAAAACACTACCGCCAGATTTAATTTCTAAACGCAGCGGTAAATAAGTAAATTAGAAAATAAACATTAATTTAAATATTCCAAAATAAACTTTAGTTAATAATAGATAAACGGAAAGATTATATACTAGAACCCAGGAAACATTCTCTACTTAAAACTGCACTGAATAATTTTTATTATAATAGTATATCTAAACTCTCTTAGCATTTCCAACCTGGACATCAATTTTCGCAAGATACCCGACGTTGACTTCATTTCAATAAATGTTCTTTAATGATATTCGAATCGCTCTTTGCATAAATTTCACGGATATAAAACATTTCGGAGATGATAGATCGAGGAAGAAATTCAAGGGAAGAGATAAACCAGAAGGGTCATACGCTGGTCCTTAATATTAATGATAAGGCTGATATGCTGGCGCTGAGAAATTATGACCGCAATAAAATTCAAGCATTTCATGCTTAACCAATCTTTTGGCGATTCTGGGTCCCAATATATTTTAGAAATTTATTTAACTTGTCTTCCATCTTCAAATTCAGACAGAAAAGCTCGATAAAGAGCCAGCATGAAATTTCTGTCGACAGTATTATTAATTATCAGTCACGCTGATGATGCTAGTCAGCAAGCGAAACTTGTCGCATCAAAAAATTCTTTTGGAGTGAGCGAAATAATTCTTTTCCATTAATAACTTTCAGCTCTATCGAGCTAACTAGCGGGGGAGAAGAGACGAAAATTAGCAAATATTTTCTCCTTAAAACGAGCGAGAGTTAATCATAGTTGTACTAATGCTGTGATGCTACTAAATGTTTCTTTTTGGCGGTGCAATTTTTAAGCTTAAAATAAGTTTAAACGCCCTTTAGCCTTTACGTGTAATCTTGTGAAATAAACATTTTCAGCAGGCATGCTTTACTGCACCTCCTACCTATTTCTATGTTGCAAAGAAAGTATAACGGCCTACGAAATAAGATGAACTGGAATTATTGGAGCAAGATAATCAAAGAAATGGGTGGCAAGGAACGGAGATGAAATTTAGGAGGAAGCGGGAGAGGGCTAGGGTAAGGAACGGGGAGTTGAGTGAGGGTCAAAAGGGTGCATTCCATAACTCAATTGTTCGTTTGTTGCGCGTTCTTGCAGAGGGAGATCTCGGGGCGAGCATTCCACAGATTCCCGCCGAAATAATCTGGCTGTTTCTCGCGTTTTCCCGGATCCTTAACTTTTTAATATCTCATTAATGTCTGGATATGATCCGTTAATAACATAAAATCTGAAGAATAACGTCGTAAACTAATGAGTTATTTTGTAGGATGGTATTTAATATCTGGGTTATTTATATCGCAATGCATTCCTACGGTCGCTGGTGATATTAGCTCCTCTTTGTTATTTTGAGCTAATTCTTATTTCGGAAAGAAAATCTATTTTCATTTATTTTGATGACGCTCTTAATACTACGCAAGATTTAGTTCATTAACTTTGTTTTCATTTGCGTTCCTCGCTTCCTTCTTTTCTAATTCTTGCTGACGTTTCATTGAATAATTTTATGAGTCAAATTTCCATCTCGAACGCAAAAGAATAAATAATAGCTGAAATGAATGAATATATTTTTATGTCATGTCTAGAATCAAATTTTCATTCTTTGCTTTTCCGCAGCACACAATAAAAATGACTAATTTATCATTCAGTTTATCAGATAACAGGTTTAAATTGCGCGGCATTTACATTACGGTAACTAAGGGATATAATTATCTATGAAAAAGTTCTTAGATACGTGTATCAACCAGTCAATATTCTTCGTGACTTCATCAAACTGTTTAATGCTAAGTTTACAGGCGCCGATACTTTACCGTTTTGTACTCATTGGCATTTTAATTTATAGCTTTCCGGATTCAAATATCTCAAGTGCTTCCTTTTAATAATCCTTCTGGAGTGAATAACTAAATATACGTAATCTCCATCCGGAACTTTTAAAATAATTATAGCTATCAATATAAGTATAATAAAACATAAATATATAAACAATGAAATATTAATGAGAACCCTGATTCAAACTGTTTTTAAATGGTCCCTTATGGACTTAGATACTTCATTCCGTAAAAATGTTTTGTGCCTTAAAACCGCTGTTACTTCTGACAGTGTACTTTCTGTATGTAAAGTTATAAACAAGAAGGCTTGTTGGATCCTCAACTCCGCCAAGAGTTATATAGGAAGAGTGAGACTTACTAAACAAGCTGAGGGGTGAGATAGTTTGCCTTTGCTTCCATCCCTGAGCTAGGATGTTAAGAAAAAAAAAATACCTCGTCATTGCAGCACGATAACCTAATGAGTAAGAGTTTTAATGTCATTCAAAATAAAGTGGCTAGTATATTATTCAGTATCATTCATACCACTGCAGCATTCATATTACAACAACCATGAAAGTATTTGGGATTGGAGATAACGAAAAATTAATATCCCTCTACTGAAAACAAACGAGAAATATTGCTTTCCTTTACTTTTCTTCTTTCAAAGTTCGTAGCAGGCTTGTCTTTTTCCTTGTAATCCCTTTCTTTACATATCGTAAAACATAATTTTACGTATACATTCGTAACATAAATAATGTGCAAGTACCAATATTAATGCATTTAATTTTCCTTAAAATAACCAACATAGTTGATTTTATCTAATTGCCTCACATTGTATAGATATTTCATATCATATGTTCATTTTATTCCCAATATATAATCGTTTATGCCAAAAGATTCCTATGAACAAGATATCCCTGAGTCACTCTGGGATTTGTCTGAGAAAATGAATACCTTGATAAGCTCCCCTCGAGTTGTGTGTGGATTGAGTGAGACGGAAAGTTTTGTAGGGGAGAACACCAATGGAACTCATCCAACAGTTAACCATTTTAATTCGGGGGCTCGTGAGAGAGAAAAACCTCAGTTTATCTTGGCAGGATCCGCAAATAAAGTTTTGACTCGGGAGAGGAGTTTCTCGAGAAGTTTGAGTCGTTGGGGAAGAATTCAGAGAATAAATATTTCGATTTGCCGGAAACTTATATCGGATTCAAGCGAACGCAAGTGACCGTTAAATATCCACAGAACGCTTATGATAACATACAGATTCGAATATTAGGTGCGAAAGTACCAATATGAAATTGGATCAATAGATTTAGATACACGATGGAAATGGAGGAAAAGTCTGCCGTACCCGGGGATCGAACCCGGGTCTTCTTCATCTTGCCATTTCCGGGCTATCGAAAGTCGCTATGATGGATGGTCATCTTTGATGTCCGTACATGTACGGAGGGCAATGCCATCTTTGATGGACCCTCCACCACACTTCTTCTCTATCGTAGCCCTTGGAAATGAAGGGAAGACTGTGCTGCCGTGGTAGCTTAGTGGTTAGAGCAACCGACCGGCAATTGGGAGACCCGGGTTCTATCCCCGGGTTCGGCAGACTTCTTCTCCTTCATTACCATCGCGTAACTTAATAAAGCATGTGTAATCATGCGAATCTTCTTTGTCCTTAATAGAGTTAGAGTTAGGACCTTAAAGTATATCCAGAAAATGAATCTCCTGTATATTACTGTATTATTATTATATAGATATATTTTTTATTCTTGTATTTTTTCATGTATACTACTGATTTAATTTAATGTAAATGTACTTAATAAATGCTATATATTATTATCAAAATATAGTTTTGAAACTGCTACTGTTGGGTATTTAATAATCTATTATGTTGGCTATCATTATTTTAAAAGTAGAACGCTGTAAGCTGGCCATAACAGTTTCCTACATATACCACACGATTTATCGTAGAAAGTGTAACTCTTTAAAAAAAATGTAATAACATAGTTGATGAATTCTTCTATGTATGTACAACGTACTTGAATAATTGCCCTCAAATTGTCCCCTAACCTTTTTTCAGAGTACTGCATAAATTAATTTCATTTTCACTTATCAATACATCCTCGCCATAGAGCAGAGCGAACCCATAATCAATCTTCACATGCACCGAATTTGGAACAGAAGTGTGACAAATCTGTTGTCCAATATCTGAGTGACGGAGTGAAAAGTAGCGAAACATTTTTTGGCTTGACTTCTTTAATTTTTACACATTCCATGGAAATCACTTTTGGGTGATAATCGGTGCATACATTTTTAAATAAACTTGTTCGAACGCCATCGTCTTTGTAAGGATTTTCATCAAACAAAATAATTCTCATATTTCTGCTTCTGGATGCTGTGGCGAATTTAATATCTTATTCACTACCTATAGAGCATGTATATCAAAGCATATCATACGATATAGTATATATCATAAAGATCACAACCATCAATACAGCGCAAATTATTTTTCAGACTTGAAAGGGTTTGGCAAACTTTATGGTTGTTCAAGGGAAATTTTAATATAATAATCTACCAAAAATATTAAAGCCGCATAACCTGACAAACGTAATGATCCTTATTTTACTATTTCACGCAATTATTCAATGGTAAGAAATTTAAATGTCATTCCCAATGTTATTTTTAATGTAGCCAAAGGTATTGGCTTGATTTCAACGTTCGTCCTGCATCAATTCTTGAATATAATAGACGACTCCGGTGAGAGCATCAAACAATACAGATATGATGGCCAAGAGACGAGTAAGTGCGATAAATTGATTCATTCTACCCGTCGAGGAAGTTACAGCAGCGCATATCCATTGTTTCGTAGAAGGCCTGCCCAGTGGCGGCCACATTTTAGGAACAGCGAGCACTTAATTTTTAATGCCATGAATATAAACGGCACCCTACACCGCTACACGCCCCAAAAATTAGGTCGGCCCCACACTATCTATCAAAAAGCGCATGGAGTAAGCACTGTTTCTCTCATAAATAGCCGAAATTGCTGGAAACTATGGTCGCGATGAACCGTAATGCGAAGATAGCTACGGAATGCGATGCATTGATAAGATAAAGAGCGGCGATACATAAAGATCTCCCCATCGCTATCTCGTTTTGAGATATGGTATGACTTTGATGTTTAAATGTCGTATTCATCGGAAAAAGCTCCTTTTTTAGAATTATGAAAGTATTTAGGCTCTCTTTTCCTCTTCGTCTTAGAATTTAGAGTGACTTAAGCGATAAATCCTTCGAAAATTTGTCTTTTGAAGTACCGTATATTTCAAAAGATAAGATAGTGCCCCCAAAGTACTGGGTCGTCTTACAAGACATATACAAAAATAATGATTGCGAAAAAAGCTCCTTTCTTAGAATTATGAAAACATTTAGGTTGTCTTTTCCTCTTCGTCTTAGAATTTAGAGTGACTTCATCGATATATCTTTCAAAAATGTATCTTTTGAAGTAACGTATATTTCAACAGATAAGATAGTGCCCCCAAAGTACTGGGTCGTCTTACAAGACAGATACAAAAATAACAATTGCGAATGTTTGCATCAATCGCAACGTAGTGCTGCCAGATGTAATAAAATATAATTACGAATAGGATATAATTCCACGTACGCTATTACGTCCAGATGAAGATTGCTGATCTAAGCTAAATTCATAGACCGTTGATTCTTTGTGGGTCCTCTTGTAGGACAGATATTTGCTAAATCGAATAAAATTAGACTAGAATTCATACCTCGTCATACCCGAAGATCGTCTTATTTGCGAAAATATACGGTATACTAATGCGAGCATCGTACACACTTCTTGGTAGTTACGATAGAAACGCCAGTTAAATGGATATAGTGCCGGGATACTCAACCTTTTTTGGTGCCCTGGCACCCGAGGGCGCTTCCAAAAGCAAAGCGGGCACCACATAACATTTCCGTCCAGGTTGATATTCTGGCCATACCTTGGCGATATTATCACTTTATTAGTTAACCGTAGGTCACTTGAAAAAAGGCTCCTTGGTAAATAAGAACGAGAAAATTACAACTTATATAATGTCATTATAACTTCACAACGTGGAAAAGTCTTCGTCTCCGAAGACGTGCGGGCACTATGCAAGGTCGCTTAGGGCGGGTCTAGGACATTTCGGCGCAGGCTCCTTTCGGCGCGGGACACTCCGGCGCGAGCCACGGTTATGACCAAAAACAACATCGTTGTTCCTTAAATTATTAGTGAATGATATGTAACTTGTGTTTAGCGTAAGATATAGAATTCGTCCATGGAATGGAAATTAGAGGTATATTGTTTGATTTTTAAGATGTTGTAAAGTTATTTAAATGGTGTACAACCCAACCTAACCCAACACAACCCAACACAAACCCAACCCAACCCAACCCTACCCGAATTTTATATCTTATGCTAAGTACGAGTTACATATTATTTATTAATAATTTAAGGAACAACGAAGTTGTTTTTGGTCATAACCATGGCTCGCGCGGAAGTGTCCCGCGCAGAAATGGCCCTGCTCCGAAGTGGCCGCGCCGAAATGTCCCATTCCCGCTTAGGGCACCAGATTGAGTATCCAGGACATAGAGCAGTTAGAGATATAGAGCTTATGGACCAAATGATTGAGATCAAACTTTCAATTTTCACCTCTCATCCTTCCTGTCGAAATACGAATTGGGTTTTTGCTTTTTTATGCATTTGACGGAGTTCTGGCTCCATGATTTTTTACGGTTTTAGAGGATTTTTTATATTCTTAAACACCTACAACACCTACTTGTTTTTGTCTTTGTTGATACTTCATAGGGAATATGTGTTTTTAGTATACTAAGTGTTTTTAGTATACATTGGCCTATTTTTGATTCTTATATCCATGATGGTTGTAGCTTGACTCTTGAAATACGGCTCGGATGATTGTCAGAAGGTTGGTTATCGCAGTTCTTTTGTATTCATGTACTGGCCACATCGAAGTCTCAGAAAGCCGTCATGATGGCTTAAGGAGCCCTTAAACTTCTACGCCCTCATAACAGTTCAAACTTCCGAGATCCAGAATATGGCGTGAAATGAAGGCCAAAAAATTGGGAGTGTAGGAATAACCGTTGCAGTTCAGCGTTGCAGGATATGTAAAAACATTTTAACACCAAGGGTATTGCGAGAAATCGCGTAGGATGGTAGGATACTTGAGCGGCAGCAATCATTGGCAGGGTTGCTTGCATAACTAGTGATGACGACACTGTTCAGCGGCGATGACGAAGATACGGTTCAACGGTAGACGACTGTGTCAATCAATTCCGCAATTACAGGTTGGATCAATAAGTAGCCGTGTTTGAAGACAGGAGCGGTTGCTAAGGGAAGTTAGCTTCGTCTGTAACTAATTTTCAAACGAGGCCATTCATGATTTGAGACTGATTCATTGATAGAAGTATCGATTTGAGAGCCATTCAAATACATAAAGTGTTTGGTGTTTTTCGATGGAATAGAAATGCTTCAGTGTCGGTATTAAGCACAGTATTAATCCGTAAATCGTTTCTACAGGGAGAAAATTGAAGAAATATTGCAAGCGAAATTAGAGTCATACCGACCAAGTCAACATTGCTAATTTTATGAGAATTTTAACCCAAAGAGGCAGACCAAACCATTCTGTGCTACTCTTTGCTTCCATTCAGAAAAATAATAATAATAAAAAGAAAAGAAAAATATATATTAACAAAGGAATAAAACAATTATAATACCAAAAAATGGTAAAAGATACCTTAAAAAATAACAACGCATATTTATAATAAAAATCCAATAAAACCGAATAATGTATCCTGTAAAAAATATTTTAAAATCCAAGAAAAAGAACAAAAAATAAATGGGAAAAATATATTTTAAAAATAACCAATTACCGCATTATGCCTTGTTTTGACTTTTTATTGTGTTTTTCTTCTCAATTAGCTTAAGATATTTGAGAGTTAGTTTTCAATTTTAGGATACGTTAAGTCGCAAATTAAGTTAGTTTACTGTACATCATAAAAAATTGTACAATCTATATGAGCCCAATTGTAACCATCCATCAAGAGACATACCTCTCATATCAGCATTACCGTGTTATTGAGATTAAAAACCAAGAATCAAACCAATCGGTAGATGCTTACATATTTCGATGAAAAGTAATTTAAAAAGTTTGGGGTGGACATAAAAGTTGTGGGTTTAAGTCGTAAAACGGTACTACCAATATTAAAATAACTGGAACTCTTTTCTATTCTATCTATATTCTAGCACACCTTGGAATTTTATTTTCCATACCGTCCATTATTCCTAAATACTTCGAAGGTGATTTAGGGAGATGTAAATGATTAACTCCGTCGTTTTTAATCACGATAAGTATCCAGCAATCTACGCAATTCCGCAAATTCTGCGGTTCGTTTTTGTTGGACAGGCCCATAATTTGCCGATCCCTTACGCAAATGTTTGGTCTTCGATTCTCGGAGGGCTTTAGAGGCTGTTCAATTCTCTCACACCGTGCGCAATTTACTCCTAATAAATCCCGTATCAAAAAGAAGGGTAAATCCGCTCGCGGAGCGATATTTTCTCGCCCCTCTTTTCTGCCCGCGGCACTTCCGATACGGGCGAAATAACACATCCCGAGCTGTGATCCCCCGAGGATTCCAGGATGTCTCCGGAGAGGAAAATCGGAAATAATCCAAGTGCGGTGAAATGGTGCTCTGGTTCGTCTTTCGACCATTTTGAAATATCTCTTAAGCCGCCGTTGAGAGAGGGATCTGACAAACGATGGAAATATTTGAAGATAAAATTAGATTCGGCCGTGGCGTACTTCAGTTTGATGATTTAAACACTCGGTGCTCGTCCGTAAACGCACGCGAGCCGTAAATCGCTCAGGATGTCTTTTCCTGAGTGCGTTGGAATCACGTCCGATATTAAACTGGCGAAATACTGAAAAAAATGCGTTTACTTTCGCAATGGGAAGCGGATATTTTCCGAATATTCGACAAAATATCTTTACGTCGTAAAAATTTATATTTATATCTAAAATTCTCTGCCACAGTATCTCAGATTCACTTTAGGCGAATAAACTCTTAAAAAAATCATTCATGTGCTATTTTTCTCACCTCTTTTACTTCAAAAACTTCAGTATCATCGTAGAATGAATTTATATGAATACATATTCAGAAACAACTAGACGCTAATTCAAATTCATACAAGTTGCTTAGGATAAATTACGGAATAATACCACCCTCAGAAAAGTCAATGAGTAGGATGTGATAAATACTATTAAAATTAAGAGAAAATACGTTTTAGAGCAAACGGAACAAAACTTTTTATGAAATCGATATTGTCAGGTATGTATAGACTACCAAAAAGAATGCAAACAATAAATGAATTCAATACTACACTAAGGAAATACAGAAAATACAGTTAACAATCTAATTAGAATGTAAAAACTGACAAATTTACAGCTAATAATACAAAATATCGGTTCATCGCTCAACTGCACACTGAAAACCGGAGGAAGAAATTCCATTATGGCGTCGAAATCATCCGCTAGTTACATTTTAAACAAGGGGTCCCGCGTCACTAGCGATAACTATTTTATTTAGTTACATTGTATGCCAATAGAGCCTTAGCAGCGCCAAGTCAAAATCTATGAATACGGAATTTGGAAAAAGTCACACGTTAGCTGTAGCTAAGGGTTGCTAAACAATCTATGAATACGGCCGGAAAACTTTTAGCATCTAACACAATTTATAGTTACTGTTTGTCGAAATTTACCACGTCGCGGAAGTATGTGTGTGATTGAAGGAAAGTATTTATGGTTTTATGCTCTCCAAATGCGTTATTATGTTAAATCAGATTCTAAAAGTTTTGATTTTGCCGGACATTTCAGAAAAATTCGTCGTGCTCCTGCAGTAGCTTAAATTAATGCATAAATTTCTAAATGAATCTAACTAAGAAGCGCACAGAACCAGAATGATAATCAGTGAAGTAGAATTAGCTTCTCAAAGTGTTTATTCCATTTCAGTTATATTTCAGCCAGCAATAATTCTTACTCGTGGATTGTATGCAACCATCACAACGATATATTTTTTACTACAAAGGTATTTATTCTATATAAATTTATTCTAATGTATAAGGTAACTTTGATATGTAATTTAATTTCGTAAAAACCTAATATATTTTTGAAACAATGATGATCACTCCAAATAAAAGGAAGATTAATGGAGGGAATTTTCTAAAAAGATTACAGTCGGGCCTCAAAGGTTTTTAATTGTCCTTTTTCAAATTAAACATTGTTAGCTATATTTAAGTAATATACTGGAATAAATATTTCCAATCTTAGATGAATAGTTAATGCACAGTATAAGCAAAAGGAAATAATAAATTCGATCAATGAAGCAAAGAGAAACCGCTTTAAACTACAGTAACGTTTCCACATACTTCGTGACTGCAATCGTGATTCAATTGAAAATGTAAGTCTTTACAGAAAAAAGGAAATACTATATTATTTACCGCAGAAGAAATTATATTGGAAAACTGTGTATGAGGATCGAGGAAGTATTTCGCTTCTATTAAGCATTTTCTTTCGATCCATTTCAACTCTATTCTACGTGTATTTTGTTTTGCCCTTCCCACTTATCCATCACCACGCTTTCCTCATTCCATTTTCAGCATTTTTTTGCTTTCCATGACTTTTTGTGGTGTCCTGTGGATACGCCTCCCTGATCTCTCCATCCAAGATTTTTTTGCCAAATTTCCCTTCTCTCCGTAAGCAATTTCCTACTCTGGCATTTTCGGCGGCCGTAAATATCGAGTTTTTTTATTCATCAGAGGTTGCGCGGGAATACCATAATGTACATCGAATGTTTTCTCAAATCAAGACACTCTTAAGGATAAGGATCGTTTGCTAGAGTATGCATAAAAGTATTCATTACTGTTTCGTAGACCATTTAATGAGCTCTCTTTTTATCTGAAACTCTTCTTCTCTGTCTTCCTTTCTCTTCAGTTACTCTACTCATAGTATACCCTAACATACAATATTCTCACTTTCAAGAGCATTCAAAGCTACGAAAATCGGCCAAGATGGAGTACTTATTACAAACTGTCGTCATATAATTCAGAGGAGCATTAACAGATTACTTTTTATTAGCTAAATACATTGTGCCAGCATTTATTTTATTTTTAATCCAATACCTTTCAATTTGAGGTTTCCATTATTGATTAAACGTGCAGTCTTTCGTTATTGTGTATAACTAATTTCCATCCCATTATATTTTCCTCTTTGCATGCTATTATTTTGCTTATTGGACCATTCCTTTATTTTATGAGTTAATGTTATCTGCAAACCTCACGGTTTTCTTTTGAGAGGTTTACTTTCCTCGTCTTTATACAATTAACTTGTGACGCAGGAATATTATAAGTAGGGTAGACCGAGGCTAAACGGATCACTCAATTCTTATTACAAAAAAATATTGGGAACACATTCTTTTAAACTTGTTTAAATTACATGCCAACTCTTTATAAAACGAATGAGGTAGTTTATATATGTATTGTTGTGAAAGCTTTCACAAAAATTGCTATTAGCCATCAACCCTCCAATATCCTTTTAGCTCCCATTAAACGGATCATGGCGGGTATATATCAAAAAAGGAATATATGTGAGTATATAATATGAGTTAGTGATATAAATGAAGGAATTTAACTTATTTATTAATTAAAAGTCATTATATTTTAATTGGCATGCCTATCTGGCTCATAAACTGCACGGATGAAACATCATTTCGCTGCAATTCTCATGACGCCATTCTTCGTATTTAAAGCATTTATTCTTGCTCTTGATAGCCCCTCTGATATACAGATGACAATTTCGTTTGAGGAATCCATAGAACCAATCTTGGCCAGCCATATTTGCTTCCTGGTTAAAATTGTGAGCGATTCCCAATGTATTCACAATAATTAAAGGCATTTTCTTTATATTTTTTTGGTGTCGGCCTAAATCCTAGTTTTGACAGACATAATATTCCAACTAAAAATTTTTTTCAATTTCGAGATCCATTACAGTTTTATCCCCCATGACTTGGATATACCAGTAAGAGAAGAAACTCTTTTTTGAAGCGATGTGTAAGGTAGTGTACGGCAGCTTGGAGCATAGTTATAGCTTTAAATTTTACTTTCTGCACAACCTCTTACGTGGCTATTTCTAACCGCGTATGCCGGGAATAAGAATAATTAATAAATGTTAAAGATAAAAATATAAGTAAAATTTAAGGTTATGATCCGTTTAGCCCCATTTTTCGTGACCCGTTTAGCCCCGAATAGCAAAAGTCAATTACAAAAATCTTAAAAAAATAACTCAATACTTAATGATTGGACACTAATTAGTATATCATTGCTCAACAGCTACTACTTCATTATATTGCAAACAAATCAGAAGTATAACGTACCCTGAGCAGAAAAATCCTTTGATGTTGTTCACAAAAATTACATTGACGATAAAAACACGTCCACACGGTTCGGCGACTCTTCCCGGATTGGCCACTGACGTGAGCGCAAGACTTCCAGCCACTTTTTTAGGAAATTCATATACACACCTACAGATGACTTTCTCAAAATTAAACCCAGCAATACGGAAGATATGTATTCTTGGATTGGAGAAGCGACATACCTTAGCAAGATCCGTTCAGCTCCATGATCCGTTTAGCCCCGGTCTACCCTACTACAATTTTTGGCAAAATGTTTCCAAATGAAACTTATAAGTAGATTAAATTCAACTTCAATGTTTAATTATATCCTAATTTCAACTTAATTTTAGTAAATTTTGTTATATAACATTCGCTTTCCAGATTAAATCGAGTTTAAGCTAATGGAATATCTCTCCGATAGAGGTCTTACCCGGACACTCGAGAGAGATGACCAAATGCATGGATACAGAAAATGTTTAATATTTTGGGTGAAAATGTTTTTAAAACAAAATTTGTTTATATACTGTTAATAACCAATAAATTTTATATTCTATCACGCAGTTTCACTTTCTTGTTATCACTGAAGTCATTGATATGAAGTATTTTCCTTAGGTGGGGCATCTCTCCCGGAATTACCTTAAGGAGTGTCCCACCAGCTTATTCCTCTGAAATTATGTCAGTGAACTATCCTGCTTTCAGTTATCGGAACCTTTACGGTTTAGCTTACATCTTGTTTCTAAAATTAATTTCTATAAACCATCGGCATAAAGGATGGACCTGCAAAGAATCTAGTCCCTGTGACTATATTCGCATCCAATGTATTATTTCAATACTAATGCTATGGCTGCAGAATCTTACTGCAGAGTGAAATATAAATTTTAGATTGGAGAATAGGGATCGCGTTACATCGTATTTTATATGAAGTTAAGTGATTAGAACAGAAAATATATATCGGAAGATCTTTCAAACGAACGGATGCTTTTCCATAGAATTTAGTTAGTTAAGAAGACTTCCGTGGACGTCATATTTGTTTGGAACATATTTTTTTAAATTGAATCTTTTATGCATTTTATTTTGAATGAAACCTAATTAGTTGAATCTGTTATGAAACTTTTATGAAATCTGTTATGAAAAAAAACAGTTTCAGCTATCTCAGGAAAATTGACCGTTTTTCAAATATGCAGTTTTAAAGGCAGATTTTGATTAACTCAAAAGCAAAATATAGATATATCCAATAAACGATGGGCCATAAATCATCTCAAACTTTGCAAAGATTCTTTCTTCTATTTTTATTTATGACGCAACTAATTTGAGGTATTTAGCAGAGGAATTTCAGACGTCATGTTATTTCAGACTCAAATCAGCCCCACACGACTCGTAATGATATTGAAATCGTTACTTATCAAAAGGTACCAATTACACTCATGCCTTGCCTTGTCATGAACAGTCACGCCCTGCAAAGTCGTACTCGACATAATTTATTGCCCCCTCCGCACCGATTTAAGGTCGATGCCTAAGATTTTCTCTATATAATCCACTCACATCACGTGCTTCGCATGTACTCCGTCAGTCATCAATCATCGTTATCCTTCCCCACGGCGTTGAAGTGAAAAGATGGAAATCTTTTAGACGTTTCTTTATTGCGAGGGACCCTCGCCCTTCCACGCATTTCGCCACGCATCGCCCCTCTTCTTTGAGTTGCCCAGCAATCTTGGGTTAAACCGACTCAAATATGTTACTTTCTGCGACCACTGTGGTTTTCCTTCGCTACCAATTCTGAGCCGTGACGTAAAGCTTGTGACGTGGGAATAGGACATTTCGGCGCGGCCACTTCGGCGCGGCCACCTCGGCGCGGCCACTTCGGCGCGGCCACTTCGGCGCAGGCCCCTTTCGGCGCGGGCCACTTCGGCGCGGCCACTTCGGCGCAGGCCCCTTTCGGCGCGGGCCACTTCGTTGAGAGCCACTTCGGCGCTGGCCACTTCGGCGCAGGCCCATTTCGGCGCGGGCCACTTCGGCGCATGACACTTCGGCGCGAGCCATGGTTATGACCAAAAACAACTTCGTTGTTCCTTAAATTATTAATGAATAATATGTAACTCGTAATTAGCGTAAGATATAAAATTCGGGTAGGGTTGGGTTGGGTTGTGTTGGGTTAGGTTGGGTTGTACACTATTTAAATAACTTCACAACATCTTAAAAAAATCAAACAATATACCTCTAATTTCCATTCCATGGACGAATTCTATATCTTACGCTAAACACAAGTTACATGTCATTCACTAATAATTTAAGTTACAACCAAGTTGTTTTTGGTCATAACCGTGGCCCGCGCCGAAATGGGCCGCGCCGAAGTGGCTCGCGCCGAAGTGGCCGCGCCGAAGTGGCCGCGCCGAAGTGGCCGCGCTGAAATGTCCTAGACCCTTGTGACGTACACAGGCAGTTGTAGCGTCAACAGAAATCACGTCGAAGGGCATTACGTCGATGTTTCTTTCAATAACTCTCAACAACAGCTCTTGATGGACAACCGGATGGACCTTTGTTCCTTCACCGCTGCCCTCAAATAAATTTACGGTTAAACTGTATGGGAATCGGTTTTGTCCTTTGGATGTAATAGGAAACCAAAAGAGATAAAAATTCGGGTAATAGATGAGCGATTCTGGACTTAATTTAGGTAGGATCAATTCTGGAAAGGAGAAAGTGGATGTTGACGTGTGGGTGGTTGTGCAGTTTCTCGTCTCGCGGTAAAATCAACTTTCCATTAGACGCTGTAAAACAAAATTCATAATAATCGCCGAAGAATATTCGTTGGGAATTTTCAGAGATCGAATACAACGAAACTCGTTAAGTCATATATTTATTTATTTATTAAAACTACATATAGGCACAAGGCCAGGTGGTAGTTATAACATTCGGGGGAGGAAATTACATAATCTGCCTGGTATTCACCCTAGTCGGGAGGAAAACCTCCCGAAGGCAGTATGTAACACATGTAATTATTAAATATACAAGATTCTTAAAAATTTACAACAATCTTACAATATTTAAAATGTTGCAATAATATTACAATATTATAAAAATCACAACACTACTACAAAATCATTAAACCATTTTAGTTTTATTGAAAAATATATTATAAGAAGGAGGAAAAGGTTCTAGAACCTCTCCAGGTAAATTGTCCCATTCTACTATTCCCCGATTTAGAAATTAAAATTTACAAACTTCTGTTCTCTGTTTAAGCGACTTTGTGATTGTGGTCGTTTCTCCCGAGGTAATCCGGTTTTCTGAATCTATTGCTTAATTCTTTCAACGAAGACTTTTCAGTAATAGTTTTGTATATATTCCCTAACCTTTTTACTTCACATCTATATTATAATTTTTTCCAGCCAAGTTCTTCAACCATTGCAGTGACTCTATCTGTCTTCCCATATCTACCCAACACGAATACGTAATATTAATTTATCTTTCTTTGAAATGATAGTATGTACGTACTCATCCTCATTGGTATTCCAATACATTTCTCATTTAGATTAGTGGGAGTGAAGTACTTGGATTCAGAGAAAGGATTTGAAACGAATTCCGGAATTGAATTTCTATCAGTTCTGCTTTGAGCATTGATGTCAGTATTTTACGCAAAGATGATAACCTATGAGTTGTATTTTAACAAGATAATAGAATCCAATAATGCGGTCTTGACCTCGTGGTAGTCTTCCATCACGAAGATAAATAGAAACGCACTTCTACGCTATACCACACAAAGTGGTAGTATTGTTAAAAGTGCTTCGACAGCTTAGGTCATTTCGCACATTTGCTCTCACCGGGAATCGAACCCGGGACCGCTTTCACCAAAGGCAAACGCGCTGTCCACATGACTATCCGGGAGCCTACCACACAAAGGTTTTTATTATACGACCCGTTGGGTCTGATGATGACCAAACGGGTTGAAACCAATGTATAGAAAATAACTGCGTGTGGTACAACGTAGAAGAGTGTTT
Organism: Sympetrum striolatum; assembly: GCA_947579665.1. Classification (NCBI taxonomy): domain Eukaryota; kingdom Metazoa; phylum Arthropoda; class Insecta; order Odonata; family Libellulidae; genus Sympetrum; species Sympetrum striolatum. The sequence continues at coordinate 17,530,158 of OX388350.1, forward strand.
CTATTTACCTTTTACTAGGTACAGAATAACGCTTTTGATAAATTCTACAATTCTGTTACAATCACGATTATCCTACATCGTTCTCCATGAAGAGTTTTAGTTCAGTAGCTCCACAGGAAATTTGAAAATGATTTATCTAATTAGTGATTATATCACTTATTCATTCTTGTTTTACATCTTAGCTGATTTGGGTAAAACAATTGTTCATTGAACTAGCTATCGTAAAAACAAAACTCCCAAAACTCCAAAACTCAAAACTATGTCGAAGACATATGAGGAGTTTTGTTTGGTTTCCATGGAGATAAACCTTGAATGTTAGTTGTTAAAGGCTGGATAATTTCATTTTCAGATCACCAAATTTCAAGCGGGTGTGGAAAAGTCCATCTAAAAAATCCCAGTGTTTCGTGGAATTGATAGAAAAGGTCGTTGAATTGAACGCGACGATCCCTAAATTCTGAGCGAGGATTTGATTTCCTTTGCACTCGTGTTTACTCAATCGAAGCCGTTTCTTGTAATTGAATTTGAATCGGTTCGATTGTATTTACGTAAATTGACAGTTCCACGCACTCGGCGACTGAGGATGGCAAAATGAATATCAGAGTCGCATCTTGCATGACGCAGGAATTCAACTCGAGACCTCGGCATCGGGTTGCTGAGAGACGAACGCAAACAACGACATAAATTACAGCGGAAAGAGCTGAGAGGACAGCGCACACAAACTCGCACGTTTGCGATCTGTTTGCATACGCGAAATCGAAATGAGGTGTTGGGTGACAGACTTTGTTTAACCTTATTTTTAATGCATTTCTGCGATACTTCTTTTTTGTGTCTTATGTTCCGTGAATTCAATATTTATTTATTATTAAATTATTATTATTTATAATGCATTGAGATATACTTTACTTATGTATTTTATTGAATAAAATTTAATTTAGGCCTTATCTTTCCTGTATGTCATAAATAAATTATTATTACATTTATTTCGAGATTAAGATGCAATGGAGTAAAGAAAGAAATATTGGAATACGGCTGTTAATGAATTAGAGGTTTAAAATCTCCAAAAGCCGTCTTTGTCGGCATTCCTCCTCTTTTGCGATATTCCTTTCTTGTTTTATCCGACTACCGGGAAGTAAGAGGAGGAACGCCGACAAAGACGGCTATTGGAGATTTTAAGCCTCTAAGATGTAATGGGTTGTAATGAGGTATTTTAAATGCATCGAAAGAAAATTTGCAATTATTATTTACTTCGGAAGGTAAATATAAAAGAGAACTTTGGTAGGTTTAAACCAAAAAGTTCATGTGATTTATTAACATACATAATTATTACAGGTATTTTTCGTAGTATTCATTACTAGACATCTTCCTTAATTTCAAAAGTCTAATATAATTATAATTTCCAGCAAATACTGGGACTCCAGGCAATGCTCATAGGTGATATTGAATTTGTATGAATTTCACGATATGAAATATGATGTTATATGAAAAACTTGCAAATAACCTTCACTATTATAACAATGATTAATATATGTGTAGAAAAATTTCAAAATTCATAAATTTCTTGTCTAATTGCAAAGTCGTTGCCCGCAAATGATGTATGAAAATTTGCGGTATAAATTATAGCAAATTATGAATTTAGTGAGTTAATTTAAGTCATGTTTTTATTGCATTTTTAAGGTAAAGCAATTTTAGAGGGCACTATATGAACGACAAATCGTTTTCTTCGTCCGACGTTTATTTATCTCCCTAGCAACCAATAATTCTGCTTCTTCTTTTGGTATTTCTCCGTTTACACCATCGAACCTTTCTCTAATAATATATTCTACAAAGGGTCCTTATCTTTGTCTTCTGATCTTCATTCAAAACTTCAAGAATCTATGTTTATAAATCTACGTCTACTCTATCTCAATGGATGGATCATCAGTAAGCAGTTTTTACCAGGACTGATTTGCAAATAACTTAAAATTCTCTCACCATCCATATCATAATGATTTTCGTTCGTTCGTTTAATGTTCGGGTTATTTCGTTTATTTTAAAATTCTTTGTATAGGTGAAATATTAATCAGAATATTAATAAGAAAAGAAGTGATAGAACTATAAATAAGAAGCAAATTGCGTATAGCAGTTTTCCTCTTGATTAATTGTTGTTGAATAGCTGCATTATTTAAATATCATCCTTAATAATTTAACTCCTTCTGAATAGTGAAAATACATTCTAAATTCCTGAAAAGCCATCTTTTGGAATGTGATAGGAATGGAAGGTATGCATGCTAAGTACATTTTATTAGTTACCTACTGTAGCATATTGTCCGTTAAAAAAATGATTTATAAAATTGTATATGAATAATATTTAGGTAAAAAAAGAAAATAAAAGTTTGGAACGCTAAATTGAATTCGAAAATTTAAAATAAAAATAAACTTTCATGCATGCAAAATGAATGAATTGTATTTCACGCAATGAAAAAGTTTTCATCGCGATATGATTCCAATTAAATAATGAATGATAATTTTGGTATCTTAATCTAACAGAATTCATTAGTTGGATAATACGTGGTTACTTTCTGTTTCCTAGTGTAGCTTCCCTAAGTACATACGGGTCCTTACCAAGTACATTTACATAGGTCTGTATTGGATACACCATTCACATTTGTTTCGGGCCCCTTACGGACCTTTCGATAAGGGCCCTCACTTGCGTTGCTGGGGCTGCGGGAATTCTCCCTTGTTGCGTGAAACCATCTTACGAAACTTTCACAAAACAGTATTCAGAAAACTTCCAGCCCAATTCATCCATTGCGTTCTGTATTGTGCTTATGGCTCAGTTTATCTGAATCGCTACTTTTATGACGTTATCACAATTGTGACGGTTTAGCATCATTCATCTTCGGCTTTAATTCGGAAAATTTAAATCGCAGCGACAGAATTCATTCCTCGCGAGGAAGTTGGCTGTCGCCTGAGAAAGAATAAATCAAAAAATTTGTCAGGAAAGTGTCACGAGAGAGCGAATGTTTTCTTTTGTCATGAATCGGTCGAAGCAAACACCCAAGAGCGATGTTTACGCATCTAAAGAACTGAATTTTGAAAGAGAAAAGGATTAAGTAAACTCGTCTTTCTCTATGTATAACTTTATGTGGAAGTTCCCTCTATTTCAAAAAACTGATTCATTACCTTAAATTGCTTTCAGATATTATTATGAATGATAATATTAATCGTCTTTATTTGGGCGAGATTGAGATTAAAAGTCTCTTCCTCCATCTAACCCATCCTCAATAATCATAGAATAATGAAATTAAAGAGAATAATATGAGAAAAACATTAGAATTGTGGATTTAAAAACCTAAGAGATTCTTAGGAAAAAATATCAACTGCAGGAAAACAGGAAGAATGGGGGTGTGAAAAATTTGCGCAAACATACCGATAGTACCTAATAACTAAAAGATGAGAAAAAAGAACACGACAAAATATAGAAATACACCACCAGAAAGTACATGCATGCGATACATCAATATAGTCAGTTCGCATTTCAATAAATGAAATCAATATGCATAACAACATAAAGCAAACGAAAAATAAAAAGAAAAAAGGGAAAAAGTGCAGGGATTGCATCCATTAGGTACAACAGTTGACAGAATAAATAAATATTATAAAAGCATTATTGATGCAATATATACAGTGGTAAAATTTCATAATCATAATGTAGATATTGCATAAAAATATTATTGATACTGTAAAAAATTATATTTAGAAGCGACATTAAATATTTTGGAGCTAAAACTTTTTTCCTTTCGAACAGCTGGCGTCAATTTTATGACGATGGGAATTAATGTCACGAATAAAGTGGAGTCGTTACTGTGGAAATACGCGCACGCTGCACTGGAGATGATGGTGTACGAATCCGTGAATTCTCTCGCTATCTCATTACAAAACAGGCGCTCCCGTTGTTCTACTTTGGGTGATTCAAATCGCTCGGCGGCTAGTCAAATGTCATCCGTACGGAATCTCATACTCGGTAACTCATTTACAAGTTTGCAAATCAACTCGCTTTGTGATTATGTGGCTGGAATCATCCGATATTTACCCTCGCTGCTCTCAACTATGGGATAAAATGGAGAATTACTGCGTCTATTATTTTGCAGCTTGAAAATTACTGTAGCATGAATTCTTTCCATAGAGAATATGGACGCAACATGTTATCCGTATGACTCAGTGACTCGTGAACAGTTTGGAAACAACCACTCATCCTCACTTTTAACTTGAAAACATTTCAATTTGCGCAAGGTTGACATATTTATCATATCCGTTACTATATTTTCAACAGTGACAAAGATTATTATAAATCACCTCATCCAATTCTTCCAAAGTTAAAGTATACAATTCACTAATTAATTCAATTATCTTCATTACTGATACTGACAGGGAATCATCTGTAAAAGGTTTCCACAAGTAATCTCAAGATAACAGCAGGTTGATTTTCATATATATTGGTTGCGAAATTAGTCTCGCTCAGAATCTTAATATATTTTCTCTTTATATAGTTCAAATTTCCCCAAATAAACCTAAAATAATCTTTATATTGCAGCTATACCTTACTGTGCGGCAAGACGTGTTAGATCTTGTTTCTTGTGTCTTTAATCTCATCAGTTATTGCATTGCTCTCAAACGGAACAGTTCTTCTGAGCAGTTTGTGGAACATCTACATTGTTTTTTGAAGTTTGGTGAAAGTGTTCTTTTAACTGATTTACGTGAAGTTATTACTTCCTTGTTTGACGGTGTCCATATAGATCTTCAACCTTGTCGCAGCGAAAAATCTTGTCTCAAGTATGTTTCTAAAGAAGATTTCAATTTACTTACTAATATTTCTAGCAATAATGTAAGTTTTAACTATCAATGCTATAAATGGGTTCAAAAGAGTCGGTTTTTTTTTTTTATTGATCCATTTGTTGTAGAACATTCTAATAAATATAAATTTCTTGAACAATATCATTCTGAGTTTTGGTCTAAGTTTACCGAATCTTGCAATTTACGTAAATTTGACAGGATGTATGCGGGTTGGGCTGGTGAAGTTATTAAATGGTTCAACAATGCAGTTTTTGATAGTAGTCATAAAAAGAAACGTAAAATAGATGTTTATAAGCACCCCATCACGAAATTCTTCCAAGGGCTTCAAATATCTAATGCTTATTATTGTGGTATTTAAATTAGTTATGAAACAACTTGTTAGTTAGATCAGAAGATATTCATTGTTAACCAAAACATGCAAAAATAATTTCATGTGCACTTTTCCATTTTTGCATTGATTTCCTTCGCAATTTCTCTCCATCACTCTAATTTTATCGCAAACAGATCTAATCCGCAAACATTCCGCTCGCTTTGAGAAGCTTTGCTAAGTGTGAATTTTGTTTTTTCTCATCCAACAAACATTGAAAAGTAAAAGGAATTTTGACGAACTGAGTTATGAGTTATAGTAAGAAACTAAACTAAAAATTAGAAAAATCTAAAATTTTATTTTCTACAACTGCATTATCTGTCATGTCTGAGATAGACTCAGTGAAGGGTCGATAGATTTTACTATCCTGACTTGAAAACCGGGTCAATGCATTTTATTTTAATTGAAAATGGCATTCAAGTGTTTATTTCCAGAAGCCCTTATCTCCATTGGCGAAATAGCTCAGAGGCTCTTTGGAATCTATTATAGACGTGGATCGATTTCATCGCGATTGATACGAAAAAAATTGCCCTTTCGATTTTTATCAAATCTGAATGAGGCCTTTTTTATGGCCGTGCTGAAAATGGAAAGGGAGTAGCTGATCGCGGCAGGAATGGAGAATGGCACGTACAGATGCTATCGAAATGCTTCGTGCAGAATACATAAGAGCACTTTTTATCGAATGCTGAGTTATTTACTAAAGATGTTTCATTTAGAAGATAATCTCGTATTATATATATTATAACACTCATTAACAAGTACCAACTTGGATATTGGGAAACTTTCTTCCATAAGAATCAGTTGTCCGTCAACAATGAGGGACAATGTTTTGTACTTAATATCTCTCATACTCAAGATAGAACAATTAGTAAATAATTAGAATTAAAGCGGCTTAACCCCTTCCACTACGATTTATTTTATGAATATCCTGTCTCTATTCTCCAGTAATAATGATAACATACGCTTTGTATTTATTATGTATTTTTTCAATGGAATGGTTAGTAATAATATGATATTTTCAGTTCGTAATTAAGATAGAACAAAGAAATAAAATCTGATGAGTGTAGCTCGTCATTGCTAGACTTGGAATCGTAAGTCCATGACGAGCTATACTCACCATTTCAGTGCAAGGGATAAATAAAGCTGCTAAATGAAGCCAAAAGGAAGCTATTTCTCATAACTGATTGCATTATGAATAACATCAACACTTTTAGGAGGATATTCTATAAAGAATAACAAGAGGGTCGTATATTTTAGGTTCTATAATACATTCTAAACTCGATTACAGTGCAGTTATAATATTCTGATTCAAATAAATACTCTTGTTTGCCTTGCGTTCTAAATGTGTTCCGCAACTTCAATTAACTTACATTTTTGTTTAAGACCGAATTATCTGAAATTATAAATTGTAGCAATCTTCAAGTTTGGAACTTAGACGCTTGATTTTTTTCCGAGTCATTATTTTTTAGCGAACTTACTCACATAAATGAATTTATCTCCAAATAAATGCTGTTTACGCAATGTCTCCAAGTGTTTTCGTAGAGCGCTCTAATGCAAATGCCAGATCCTCCTCAGATTGCTTATCCACTCGAGGAAAAGCCGTATTTTGGCAACCGCCTCTCGAATCCGCAAGATTCTCTCTTTTAGCGAAGGCCGTTTTCTCCGAATGAATTTATGAAGATCTCCCTCGAGAACACTGTCATTCGATACTTCTTTCTCTATCTTCCGTTGGCTCGCTCGTTACGCGACTCCACTTCCGAGCGACTGTGTGCCACCACCTCCTCTTCCCCTCCGGCCCTGGGCCGGCGCCTCAGTGGCGCTTCCTCGTATCCCCCCCGCAATCCCCCTCTCCCCTCCTCTATTTCCTCCCTCTACCGCTAGAAAAATGCAGCTCATATTGTTTTTATTACGAGGGGGTCGATCCGCGGAGGTTTTTGCTCAATGCTGTTTCGACATTCCGACGCCATCTTGCTCTCCGCTACTTTTACTTTCTCACGCGAGCGGAAAACAAAACGAATGACTTCTGGTCGAAAGGAAACATTTCACACACGCATTTCCTTAACGTCGAGCTGTAAACGGATCAAAACACGGCAGGATAGGTAGTTGGGGTAGTTATTTATAAATATTTGAATAGTAACGAGCTGAAATCGTTGAATCATATAATATAGAATCATAAAATCCAATCGGAAGCCGCTAAAGATTATGAATTGCACGTGAAAATCCTATGTGGACAATCCTATGGACAATTTAGAAGAATTAAACAATAATAATGTTTTCTCTAACTTTACCATTAATGATACATTAAAATAGAACGCAGACGACCTTATATGACAAAAATATAATTTTATATAATACTTATTTACTATAGATTGACTAAAACATCATTAACGAGTATTTTGAAGCTGAAATTCACTAGATTAGGAGACTTTGAGATAGGGGGATATTATTTTCAATATCCCACGGTGCGCCATACAATGATGCTATATTACCGATTGTTTTATTGGACAGAAAATTAAAATAGCTTCAATAAGCAGTATTTCAGACAACCTGCAAAAGTAATACATTCATGCTTTAATTTTAGTTAATCAGAAGTACCTTTGGACTCGAAATTAATTGAGAAACAACTTTCGTTGCTTATCGAAAGATTTTGGTAGCATAATAAAAGTATATAGTAAAGGATCCATGTCAGAAGCAATATCTCCTGATATTACGTTAATAAAGTCACCAACCCAGAGGTGCTTTGGAACCTCAAACTCTTCACTATTTGATACAGAAATCATGGATAAACTAAAAAAGATCAGGTGCAGGTTATCCTTGCTTTTCTAAACAACAATAATGCTTTGAATTGGAGCATAACATGCAAGAGCAGTACAATAACTCTGCAAATAACCTTTTGAAGCAATTCCTACTTTAAAGTTCGTCGAATTATACATGATTTTCTTGCTGAATGAATTGTCTGCTCCTGATTTTTAACAAGATGGCGTCTGGCACAAGAACCTCCTACTTTGTATACTGAATCGTACATCTATTGGTAGATTGTAACCATTAGCGTTATTTTTGTATACACTTACATTTCTAACTGTATCCCATAGACATAAAGTCAGGTTTTCGCAGAATTATGATCTGAAAATTGCGACACCCCATCTGCTGCTTCACATTTTTTCCCGAATTCACGATGCAAAGAATTAAGGAAAAGGAAGAATAAAATTCGGTGCTCACGCATGGAAAACACGCAGAGATGACAATAGGTTGAAGTGCTCGAGGAAATAAATGCAAGTTCGCAATTGCTGCGAGAAGAATTACTTTGTGATACGTGATGAGGAGTCGAGACGCCTCGTTAAAATAGTTCCCTTCGCTCTCCTCTCCTATCGACTTTCTCTCTAAACGCCGTTCTTATTTTAGAAACACTTTAATGCTCCTTTCTATGCCGCATTTTCCTCCCAGTATCACGTTTATGGCGATATTATGGACGATGATGAAGGCCGTTTCTATATCGGGCTCGCTAATGTTTATTTCATTTCACGATTTCAGAACTTATCTCATTTAGCGCAGAATGGGGCATTTACATTGTGTTATTTCATAATGTATGTACTCTTCCGGTAGTAAATTACGTCATTTTATTGACATCCTTGTGGATGTATTTCGTTTATTATTATCAAGAGAGGCCTTTATCTGGTAAACAGTTCCATTAGTATTCCGAGACGACATTTGGACTCGGATTTAGCGAAAAGATCTTATTTTTTATCGATTTTTTACGATTTCATCTCATTTACATGCTTTTATAGCTGTCAGTGAAATCGAAACATAACATTTAATTTATCGCTTTCGGCCAATGAGATTTTTCTGTATATGCATAATGGTAAGAGCGTTCCATTATAGCCATACGTATTTGTTTCTGTCACTTATAGGTATGTATACATTCAGATGACTTCACTTCTTAGAATACACTTAGTTCTTCTATTACATTTACATAAGCTTCTCCCAAAAATGATACATGTTCTAGGAATCTTATTCACTGTAAATACTCATTAGTGCATCTTACATTACAATATATCTATCTAGCTATGTTATTTTGTCATCGTTGACCCAATATATCATTAATGTCTAGTTGTGGTTCTTTACCTTCCATACAATGAATTGGTTTCTTCAGTGATGAATATATTACCTTTACTAAATACATGATATATATTAGAAAATATAAAATATTTACAGATCGACAAATTTCGAATAGATTTATCAATTAACTCGACCTTTAATTCGATTTAGTTTTTAAATGAAAATATATAGTCGCTTCCTGTAAGGAAACCCTGTTCTTTTCTGCCTTCATCATTTGAAGCGAAGGATTTAGCTCCTTTTATTGATAGAGCATAAGCCTGTAGTTGTTTTCATCTTCAATTTATTAATGTTTTTCCTCTAAATGTTGTTCAATTCGACGATAGTTAAGAAACAGTATATTCTTTCTTGGCTCATGGGCTCCGTCGAAATCACTGCCAACATATATAAGTTATCTCATTTGAATAACAACCGCTCAACTTCAAAGAACTGCGTGTCTATCTAACTTTCTTTCCTTTCCTTTCTCCATCTTCTGCTCCCTCAGCATTTGTGAGTCGAATCAGCAATGTCTCTGATAACTGCCATTCTTGCATCAAGGGCCCTCGACAATGGCTGCTGCGATTTCTTTTTTCGAGTCCTCAGCAAGTGAGGAGGAGATTAAAGGGAGAGGAAACATTGCGAGATGACTGGGACCATTTTCAGGGTGGTCTGAACAGCAAAGGGCTGTTCATTCTCTCATACGACTTGGCTTAAGGATTTTAATAACCAGCTCGTAATTATTTAGCAAAATTTTATCGGCCAATTACAGGTCGTTCTCCCTGCTTTTATTAAGCATTATGCTGTTACAGAATTCCCATTTTTGGCATATTATCTGAATTTTACTTTAATTCTATTTTTTTCCGCACTCGACAGTATCTCGGGATCGTACTATTGAATCTGGCGTGCCATTTTCTTGCGACAGAAAATAACGTCATGCATAATGAATGGAATTTTTATCCAATATAGTCATGGTATATAGAGTGCATTGTATACAGAGAGCATGGTATAAAGACTGCATGGTATACAGAGTGTATAATAGAGTGCCTATTAGACTATTAAATAACCTAGTTTCTTTGTTAGTCAAGGTTCTCTCGGTTCAGAGCTTTTTGAGGAAGTAAATTAAATTTTACTTCCTAAAAAGAACGAACGCGATCCCAGAGTAGCATTGGCAAAACGTTATAAGGAAATAATCGCGAAAACAGATAACTACTTTTGATCGTTCTTCCGTCAGTCTATTAGAGAAGGCAATAGGATAGATTAGGTAGAGATGATGATGTTATTTTGTTACGAAATGATACTCGGAAGGTATATATCTAAATATAAAAAAACTAAAAGAAGGAAATAATAATAATATAATAATATGTAAAAATAATAGATTCTAATAATAAATAATAATTATATAAAATTGGATATTTCTTAGATATTCAGTAATCCGGGTGCTTGTGTTGTTTTTCAGAAACTGGCAGCAACGAGATGTGTAGTACTGACAAAGAGGGCTTTTGGAGACGTTTTACCAATCTCTAAGGAAATAAGAGATTGCATAACATTCTGCAGAATATAAAATTTATACATAATATGCACAGAGTAGGCGAGATGAAGAGTAAGGAATTTTTCATTCCTTTTCTCTCTGAGCTAAAATGATGCGAGAGGAAAACATCGCCATGAGTGCAGCATAATAAACAACAGACGAAAAACACTGTCCTTTGAATTCAATAAGTAGCGGAAGGAATGAATGCTATTAAACTTCTTGGAATGGATTCTTTACTGCCGGTTTACGGAAACAACGGAAAGGCTGAATCTCTGAGCTTCTAAAAAGTGCCCAATGTACATTTCGATTGCCATGCATTTTCAGGGGTAGAGCAATACCGAAATGGTGTAGAATTAAATTCAACAGATGAAGCAGAAGTCCATCTTCACAACTTGTGAAAGAGATACTCTATGTGGTGACATGTATAAAACAACTTTCACTTTACCACAAAAAATATACATAAAAACCGACCGGTTTCGCAGCGAGGCTGCATCATCAGGTAAACTACACAGGGAAAAATAAAACTATAATAATAAATAATATTGAAAAAATAATGAATGAATTGAGGAGGTGGTATTCCATAAGGGATTATCTCTCCTATTACCTCCTTCTCCTGCGTCTAGAATTATTCCAGAATCTACATTGGAAGGAATGGTCTACCTTTGGCGGTTTCCTTTCTTCCAATTGTAGACCATACCTCTCCTTTCCCCTCCCCCCTTTTTTACCATCTCACTCCCCCTATCTATTTTGTATTTAAGCTGAGCTTTTTCATGTGTAGTTTACCTGATGATGCAGCCTCGCTGCGAAACCGGTCGGTAAATACGCACATTTTTTGTGGCAAAATAAAAGTTGTTTTAACATGTCACCACATAGAGTACCTCTTTCATAAGTTGTGAAGATGGACTTCTACGTCATCTGTTGAATTTAATTCTACAAAATTTAGGTGTTACCCCTGAAAATGCATGGCTATCGAAATGTACATTGGGCACTTTTTATAATTTCAGAGATTCAGCCTTTCCGTTGTTTCCGTAAACCGGCAGGAAAGAAGGAGCGCTGACATAGACGGCTGTTGGAATATTTTAAAAGCTATAACCTTTGACTAACTTATGTCTTATTTCTATCGATGGTCGTGATGATATGAAATTAAGAGATGTGTCAGTGTTTCTAAGTTAAATAGTATTCATTCTGCTCTTTATTGATTCCAAAGGACAGTGTTTTTCGTTGGGTTATTGTGCTGCACTTATGGTGAAGTTTTCCTCTCGCATTATTCTAGCTTAGAGAGAAAATAAATGAAAAATTCCTCACTCTTCATCTTGCCTACTCAGTCTATATTATGTATAAATTTTATATTCTGCAGAATGTTATGCAATCTCTTATTTCCTTAGAGATTGGTAAAACGTCTCCAAAAGCCCTCTTTGTCAGTACTACACATCTCGTTGCTGCCAGTTTCTGAAAAACAACACAAGCACCCGGATTACTGAATATCTAAGAAATATCCAATTTTATATAATTATTATTTATTATTAGAATCTATTATTTTTACATATTATTATATTATCATTATTTCCTTCTTTTAGTTTTTTTTAGATTTAGATATATACCCTCCGAGCATCATTTCGCAAAAACATAACATCATCATCTCTACCTAATCTATCCTATTGGCTTCTCTAATAGACTCAGGAAAGAAAGACCAAAAGGAAATGGTAAAGAGTAAATTGCACATGCACAACCAGTTGGTTTTTATGTACATTTTTTGTGGTAGAGTAAAAGTTGTTTTTACATGTCACCGCGTAGTGTCTGTCAATACCACCAAGTGAAGCATGAACTAGTTTCTTATATGAGATACTCCATTTATTCTACTAATACAAGTACAGTATTTCATTTATTGTGTAGTAGACCACTAAACGAAATGCTTATTTTTCTCGATAATGTACCAAAAGACGAAATAATACAAAACAACCATTGATAAATGGCAGCAGAAACATCTTAACTCTGTGACTGTGACTCAAATACATAGCTCTTATTCTATCCATCTCATACAATTTCGGTTGCCCAGACATGTCAGTATTGTTAAGTCATCGAGAAATCCGAAGGAAATCGTAATATATTACTCCGTTAGGCATTTTGACGTGCGCTATTATTTTCGTTTGAGGAAAGGTTATAACGTGCCGAATGCCGTCTGTTTCGCACCTGTTTCCCAACTGAGGCGACCTTTCATATCGATCCACGGACTCGCCGCATAATCTCCCGTTCAATTTAACGCCAGAAACATGTCTTTATCGGCGAAGCCGAGGAAACCTCCCCTTTCCTCATTACGACTGCGTTTAATGTATAGGGACTCAAGATATAAATAATCATTTCAACATGCCTTGTCATTGACCTTTTCCTAGGGTCCTACACAGAATTTTTTCGACTACGCATTTTATGAATTTTTTTCAGTTATAAATAACTCAAGTAATGAACTTGATTAGTGCCAACAAACTCATGGAAGCACAAGAATGAGATATTTATTTGTTTATACACGTAAGATGAAAAGAGTTTTATGTTACCTCGTATGTTTAAGATAAAGTTCCAACGAGTGAAAGTCGAATTGATTGAATTTATTTATTTACTTATAAAACGGAATATTCCCATTCTGTGACAAACTAGAAAACCTTTAATAGCTGTGATCACATTAAAATGACAAATAATAAAATTGAAAAAGTATAAAATATTACATATAATAGAAAATAAATACAAAACTAATTAAATGAAAAATACTAAAGTAAATAATTACTGCAAAAAGGCATATTTAATCCCTGTATTGTCACGAATTACAATTGTTTTTAAGAATAAGAATAGAACTGTATTTCTTAATTCAAGATACAATATACTTTGAAAAAGATATGTATGTCATATTTTAAATAAGGTTTTAAATGAAAGCGTAATAATTGAGCGAGGAAAAATTCTTGGATGGAGTTAATTAGCAATTGTGCTTCCATTAAATAGAAATCCTTTCTTCTCATTGAGAATGAATGTCATCATTAAGGAGGTAAGTTTTAATCACTGAAACTTTTTCTACGATTAATTTAGAAAAAAATGTCGGTAATTAAAAATCCCGCTTCGCAAGCACACGCCCTCGCGCCTTAGCTGAACCTTTCTCTTTACCTGCTCTCTTGATGATGTAATTAGATTCATACAATTTTGTCAATAGGCCAATAGAAAGTGGGGGGAGTAACTTTACTTGTTAATGCGTGCACTTAGGAAAATTCTTACCATGAAAAGGGGAATGACAGAGGTCTGACAGGACCGACACTCGAATCCGGATCTTCCAGTTGCTATTCCTTAAGAAATTTTGCCAGAACATTCACAGCTATTTCAGCTGCGTGTCTCGAAAGATGCATTAGAATGTTTTGGCAAAATAGTTTAATGGTTAGACCGGAAACTGGGGAATCTGGGTTCGATTCTCGATCCTTTAAGACATTGTGCGTTTTTCCTTGGAATTTGACAAATATCTTAGCAGAAAAATTTCAAAATACTTTTAACAAATCATGAAATCCTTTGTTATTAGGAACACATAGGAGACTTCCCCGGTAATTGGATTTGTTTGAAAGATCATTTTCTATTTTTATAATCCACCGGATAGATATAGATATATATTAGATATGAATACGAAATAACTGTATTCTTTGATCGCCTCCAACTGATATTCACGAATCTGTTTTCAGAAATCCTTGGCAGTATTTGGAACGATGATTATGAAGACAAATTATGGAAACTGCTCGATTTTTAAATATTTCCAAATAGAAATATAAAGCAATTTAATCATACTGATTTCAATTTGGGAGAATCCGTTAGAAATTTAGACGCATGCCATCCACTTGCTTAATGGATGTTCATTAGTTCGAAAGTATTTTTCATACCAATAAGATAAATTATATAAAATGAACTAGCCCAACGTCCTATTCAGCAAGAATTATGATGAATTAGGATTAATTATACATTTACATGTAAGGGATCATGAAATATGCGTTCTGTATTTCCTTGAGTAAAATCTTGTTGATTGGAAGCACTTCAACGTGACGAAGTTCACACGTGAAGGAAGTTTGGCACGCAACACAAGGCATCCTCTTCAGTAAAAGAGAGAACATAGCACTGCCTTTACATGACTAAGAAGGGTGAGATGTTCCTCATAAAATAAGCAGTCCGCAAGTCGTTGGTGATAAAAATCACATGGAAGATTAGAATCTTATAAAATAAAAAGTATAGAGTTAAAAATCTCATTATTCTGGGAGATTATTAAACCATGTATCGCTATACATATAAACTTTCGAGAAAAGCTAAGAGGGGAGATATTATCTCGTAGATTGGTGGAAGGGTCTCCTTTATCTTCCCATATTTATAAAATGACCAAAACTTATTCTCATGCGTAACATGCTTAAGCAGACATTTTCAGCTGTCCGAGAAAAACAATAATACGCTGCGATAGGCCGTCCATAATAAACTCGATGTTGAATCTAAAAAATTACGCTGTTTATCCTTAAATACTATGATAAATTTTATGATATCTTTATCTTCGAATGAATACGTAGAATAGAGTGAAATTCAACATGACATGAGCTGATAAACACAGGTTGCTCGTTTAAATTGAAACTTTCCATTATTTCAGTATTTATACATATGATATCCCGATTTTATTCCTAAGCTTTCCAAACTAAGCCAAGTTTTTCAGTAGTTGCTAACTAATACAGGAATCATTTTCCATTTATAAAGATCATACAAGTTTCAAGTAACAGTCTGTATTTAAAAGATCACGCTCTTATAAATGAAGATATCGCTTCAGTAATTTAAGCGAATAATTTCGATTAGTTGGACAGAGTAAATTTTATTCTCTTTTTAAAGTATGCTTGTAATTGAAGATGTTACTAAATTTTATAACTTGCTGGTCTATGATTCAGCGGTAGATATTTTGAATTAATGACAAACAGATTGTTACCACCAGTTTTAAACGCCACACTCTTGAAAATTTATGCACCCTTTTTATGGGGGAGGAAAAGGATTAATCTCTATTCGGATTGAATTTCTTTGAAGGAAGGTAGCCTTGGCCTTTACGTTAACAAGCTTGCGTTCAAGTCGACAGCTATCTTTTCGCTTAACTGACCGCGATATCAAGATGGCCATGGCCGTGATGACCGGACCATTGATTCGCCAAATGTGTACGAAGTTTGAATTATACTCAGACGAGAGAAAATGTAGAGTTCTGATTCTTGTGTCATGGGGCCTCAATGTCATACAACGAAGAATTGATGGGGAAAAGCACTGTTTATTTTGCAATTTCGAATGTCTAAATATTACATCACATAGCCCTAAATTTTTAATAAGGAAATTCGTCAACTCAGCAAAAATCTGTAATATGAAATCGCAATAGTTTACAATGCGCAAGATGCAGATAAAAGGTCATATGTGACATCAACTAATTATACTGCGAAAAAAACATAAAAATTCAAATTAAGTATGAATAAGTTTGAGGGAAGTGTTGATATTATATCGAATTGATTAACAGTTACTCATTGATTGAGTATGGAAGGAAATTCAGGGGTTTGAGTTGAAGGAAACACTGATAAGAATGAATTTTGGATGAATTGAGATAAAAAATGAAGGGAAAAATCGTCTTTGGGTCGGTCATTGATTCACAAGTTTAAAATGGGAATCCACAGACCATTATGGAACGAATGTATCCATTAATAAAACTGTTTAATATTAGCTTGATTACTATATAGAGCTTGAAAAAATATTTCGGAGCTGGAACACATGTAAAATTATACTCTGAATGCGTAGGTGTTTACAAAAATAGCAAGATAATTCGCAATGTGCGTATTGTTTGTTATTCGGGAAGGCGGAAAAGCGATCCAAAAATAGTACCATTAAAGCATACTCTTCGGAAGGAACCTTTTAACCTCAGTCGGATAAGCAATCTCACCATACAATTAACTTTTTTCTTTCCCCAGCATCTGTTTTCTTCGTTCTCATTACATTTCGCGAGAGATGGTTTACGCAGTGGTGATTTAGACCCCTTCTTCCCCTGCGAGTCTCTTTGTTTATCCTCTTCGCATGTTAGAGACATGCCCTTTTGTCTTAGGGACGGTTGTTTATCTGGAAGGAGGTCGCATGTCCCGGACGATGTGGTGTTTGGATGTGCACCAATTGAGAGAGTTTCCGGGGTATCGGAGGCTCTTAAAAAGTTACGAGAGTCGCGCTTAAAACAGAAACCAATTCCGCGCCAAGTATCTTCAAGAGATGGCCGTTTTATTGCCGATCACTCCCCGCCTCTTCCCTTTTTTCGTTTACCCTCTTATGAGAGAGAATGCAAACGGTTGCCCCTAGAAACTATTTCTCGGGAAAAGTTTATTTGCCAACTCGGAGGAATTTGGTTCTGACAAATGATATACTACCAAAAGCAGTAAAGGTCATCCTGAGTGGGGATCTGCGAGTCTTCGAAATTTCCAGTTCATTCGGTGGAAGGAGCAACGCCTCATCTATATTTCGCTGAAAAGCAGTTTTTATACTTAATATTCTAAACAAATTTTTGAAAATTTCCGTCGAAGCTCAAGCCGATGCCTCCTGCGTCAATCAGTCATATTATCGTGGTATAAAATACATAAAAGTATCTGTGATCGAAATTGTGTTTGCTTCAGGAGATTGTTCTCTTTATTTTGAATTTGATTATACATTAACCTCTATCATCCTTGCATCCACTGCCTTTGAGATCTGTTCTTCCAGATTAAAGTACGTAGCGCGCTATTATTTGAGAATGTCTCTCATTAATAAACTTGTCACTCTTTTACTGTGAGTATATCTGCCCGATTGGGGTAACCCGAATTTTTAAAAATAAAAAGGGGCAAGGAAAGAATTACAATTGCAGCCACGAGCATTTTTGGAAAATCCATTAATGGAATTTGGAAAATGTAAAAATATTATTTTAGCAATAAATAAGACGCAAGCTTTAATAACAATAATACATGGCCTTTATTCGGGTGAGATTGAGACTAGAAAGTCTTTTCTTACACCTAACCCATCGTCATATGCGAAACAGAAAGAAAGAGATAGTTTGCAAAAGTACACGAAGAAAACTAGTATGTGGATTTTAAAAAACCTAAGCTGAGGGCTCAGGAAAACTTTCCACGGCAGGAAAACACTCGCATTAAGGGGAGTGTGAAAAACCCGCGAAACCTACAGGTAGAAAACTGTATTTTCTGAAGAAGGAGAATAAAAGAATTATGAAAGACAAGTAGAGAATAGATAAAAATTATGCAAAAGAGACAATACACATTCACTACAAAACAAATCAAATAAAATATCTTCACAATTGACACTAAACCTAAATACAAGAATTGTAGCATTAAAAAAATAAAACACATACGAATATTTCAAGAATAACAAAACGATTAAATACATTAAGGTTGAGAATGAATAAAAAATCAAAACATAGAGTTTATATAACATTGAAAATAAGCAAAAAAAAATTTAAAATAAAAAAAATAAGATTTTAAAATAACTTAAATTACCTTATCGTTAATTATGTGCATATATACATATATTACGTGAGACAGTGGATCAAAACCGTATAATAGTGTGAAGAACAAAGAATAGTAACTAGAAAGCAAGATTATGCATATCCATGCACGGTACAGATGTTATCTCAATTTATGTTCGAAATCTTAATAAACTTCCTTGATAATCCATTCTTTTTGTAAAACAATTGGTATAATTTTTATTGTTTTCTATTATCCGTAAGGTTTAATAATCTGGAAAAAGGGCACCGGACGTCAGCGCGGTAAAAAAAACTTCCGTCTTAATAGAGAGTACTTGATTTGAGGGAAAGGTGCTATACACCGGTCCCAAAATGTCTTTTTTATTTGAAAAGAATACGATATTACTTGTATTATTTTCTCATGAACCCGTATACGCATCACCCGGCTCCTTCTAGCTCCTGGAATTAATTTAATTTGATCCTCAAATTATGTTCACTTTAGTTCTTGAATCAAAATTAACGTTCCTACTGTTGTGAGCAAGATGAAGCCAGTTTCATTTGCTGAAATTAGGTCCTGTTGATTAACCAACGACTTGCAACTAGGAATGTATGTTTTCCTTTGGAAACTATGGTAATTGAGGCGCATATTAAACCATTCAGTCACAGGTTTAATTACTTAGCTGGTAGGACTACTTAACACGCTACGAAAGTATTCCTTACTGTCTCACATTTTATCTAATTTTGTTGTTGGAATATGGTATACGGTATCGGCAGACCTACATACCCAACAACTCATCAATGAGAAAATAAACATATGGTGTTGGCTCAGTACCACTTCACACTAAGCGAGGTCTCTGAAAGGATAATGGGTTTACTTCAAGTAGAGGGAGAAGATGTCAGCTTCCAGTCGTGAAGCCAAGAGATAACTGTTCAGGCAAACAGTTGCCCTTCTTATTTGTGCTTCGCTTAATATTTAAATAAATAAATATCTAATTTGTCTTAAATTAACACCTATGTAGAACCCATTTTTGTAAATGTGAGTATGAAAAATCGATACACCAGAATATGAAATAACAGAATACCTATAATACTTATGATTCGTAACAAGAAGTTCAAATTTTAATATGGAAGGTCTAAAATCATGATATTAAGGCAGTTTATTATCTATAAGGATTATATATTACCTAATTGTATATTTTTAATAGAATATTTCAATGATAAGATTGCGTCATTTTATATTAATTGGATGAAGCCACATTCTGGTATACCTATAGCAACGTTAAAGAGGAAGAAATAGAATATTATTAATATATATAATCTGCAGATAAGTATGCGCCAGTTGGCAGAGTTTACAATGATGGTCATAAATACAAATAATTGATATACCTTAAAAAAACAGAAAAAGGCAAGTAGTAAAATAAATACATCTTCGAAAACCTCATCAAAACTAAACTGAAAAGCATCATCAAAAAGTAAATACCAATACAATAATAATAATAATAATTTTTATCTTTCCATCATCCATTTTACACTTAAGTCATCAGTCATTGTATTCATCATAATATTATTTCACTACTGTTCACTATCATAAAATCACCATTACTGTACAATACTTAATTTCAACTCGTTAATTCTATTAATGTTCAATACACATAATTATTCTTGCACTTAAAAATGCTAACACTACAATAAACGAGTGCACAATACTCTTGTCTATGTCTATGTAAGAACCCTGCAAGCCGCCTTTCGGCGTGTGGCAGGGGGTGCAAGCACCTTGACTCTATTTTCCTAAACGATTGCTTTCGCGTATACTTCGCGGAAAAAATGAATTTTTGAAACGATTCGTTCTAGCATCTATTTCCCTAATCTTTCTGGTAGAACGGCCCATATAACAGGGGGTCGCATTATATCGGTTACATCATCTGAGAACGTAATTTCTCTGAACTTATTCAATAAATTTATCCTTTGAATTTTTCTTCTATCTTCTAATGATTCCCATCCCGCGTCCTGTAGCATCTGAGTGACACTCGCTGTTTTATCGTAGCAATTCTTTACAAATAGTATCGCCTTTCGTTGTACTTTTTCTAAATCCCGAATATGGCATTTCTCGACGAGGTCCCATACACTACATGCATACTCAAGGTGAGGCCTAACTAACGCTAAGTAACATCGCTCCAGAACTTTTTAGTCGCTCCTACCGACTATTCTTTTAACGAAGCCGAGTTTCTTAAACTTATTACATCATACTAAGTTTTCTCTTGAATGTAATATCCGTTTAAAATCTAAAACATCAGCCATTTTCGGAGACAACGCTGAGCTCGGATTTGCAATGATATGAATGTCACCAGCCCCGGTTTCGACTCTACGGAACCAATGATTCTTTCGCTGAAAGGGGAAGTCAAACGTGAAAACAGCCTTTCATAACGTTGGGTTTTCGCGTGATTGTTTTCGCGTATGAAAAAATGGTGGATCATGAATTCTAAGTCTCCTTTCACGTTGTATTTCTGCATTACGGCAAAAGTTCTGCTCAGAGTGGCTCTAAGAAGTCAGCCTCGTAAACTTTGCTCCTTTTATTTTATTTCAGCTTTCACGAGCAATTGAATTTCAACTATACGTCCCTTCTCTCTCTTTATTCCTTTCTTATTGATTGTCATAAACATAGACTCAGAGACTTTTCCGCTATCAGAGTAAAAGTGCAGCAATCTACGCCGAGATGATAAGTTTTCGGCGGATTTTACTTACGAGAAAGTAAGGAAAGTTTCTAGGGGCCATTTACAAACTTAATTGGAAAATTCCTGCAATGAAATTGTTGACGAAGAAGATGCCACCAGAATTCGAAGTAAATACTACATAATTTTTAAGGGATTAATAGTAGCACGTTATGAATTAAGGTGATCATAGGGATATGTTATCGGTAATGCGTGCATTAGAAATAAAAATTATTATCGCATTTAGAGAGACTTTGACATTTTAGGGGAAAAATATATGTATGTAGGTGAATAGGTATGGACAAAAATGTAAGTTGATTTATTCATTATCAATTAGATCTTAGATTGAGTTAAATCTTTTTATATCGTTTGGTTTATGAAAGGTTTCGAAAATACTGACATAAATCTATTTCCTCCCCTTTTCCTCGTTTAAAATTACTACATCAGCGTTAAGTTATGTTTACATAATACTACATACTACGCTCCGTTTATCTATCGAAATTATTTACCTCCCAATCCTTCTTAATGAAGTTCTGAAATTTATTTGAGAAAACATAATTTTTTTATTGGCAGTAATCGCGATGCTTCGTTGGATTATTTTCTCGTATATACGTCATCATTACCGTTTGTATTATTGCAATAATATTCTGTTACGTATCAACTTTACTAATACAACGTCTATGTTAATCCGATCTTTAATCTTTTTTCTAACAAAAGTAAAATTTAAAAATTAAAGTAAAATAAAATATTGATCTTTGTGGTATCCGTGATGTAAATTAGACATAAATTTTAATTAAACTTCAGAATATAAAGTTATGAGTATTTTTGGACGATAAATTGGTGTGATAGTCGTACAAACTTTATTTTGCGCCGGGAAGAAAATAATGGATGTCTTTTTTTTCTGTAAATACTTCACTTTAACGTTATTGAGTTCGGCGACGTGTAATACATCCCATAAAGGTAAATGGCCCATTCTCAGGGATTGGATGTATGGTAAACTGCCATAAAAAGCTAATGGGTTGGCATTACGTAAAGAAGTGTAAAAAACAAAAGGAATTAAATAGATTCTAAGGGAAGAGAAGGAATTTGGAGGAGGAAGTGGAATGATGGAGACGAAAGAAGAACGCCTACGAGCGTTGAAAGATACGACTGGGATCGTCGTTCGTGGAGACGGAAGGTTTATTTAGGAAGGCGTTCCTTCGGAATTCCTCATCTCAGTGATCACAAATATTAGGGTGCAATCCGTTTCATCAATTTCCTTTCCTTACGCAGTCTCTTGCTCAACGCCTCACAACATTTCCATTTCTTTTCCCTTATTCATCGTATCGCATTCATAACCAGAAAGATTCTTCATTTTACTTATCTGTTTATCTTCCAATAGTAAGGGACTTAAAAATGCTATGAATAGGGTAAAGATTATAATAAATTGATTCAGCCGTAAATTTGCGCAACTCCATTATGTGACAGAAAAACAATCACTTGGTATAAGTTCCACAGAAAATTTTTATCGAAAGTGATTATATTTCTGTCTGGGTAAAGATTGGTAATTCTTCAGATAAATCGTCTGTTTATCTTTAAAGGAATGGCGTTGAATTAAAAAAATGCTACAATATGTTATCAATAGGGTAAACATTGGTAATAAGGTGACATTGGTAAGTTGGTGATAATTTTCACACATCCGTTACACAGTTTACAGTGGTTATATCAGCTCAAATTTTAGCATAGAGAAGACTCTTGCGTTCACTTCTCTACATAGAACACGCCATTAATTTTATTTTACTGCAAATAGCGTTAAGGGCGTTTGAAAAATTATCATTGGCTTACCAATGTCACGAAATGACCAATGTTTACCCTAGATTAATTACCATGGCTATAATTATCATTGTGACAAATAAAAGAACGAAATAGAAATTGGTTGAGGTAATTAAGGTGAACTTAAAGGGTGATATAGTAATACCACGCGATATTGATTAATCTGACTAATTTGTTACCGGAAATATTTATATTAATAGTCACGTGAAACGGACTTGGCTCTATTAGTACTAAAACTTATGTTTTTGAGCTAAAAATTCTGTTGCATATCTCACTCAGCAATTGTGTATAATATCTTAATTTACATTCAAACTAAGTTATGTAAACATAAGAAGAACTTGGATAATTTTTGTGTATATCTCGCGGGAGATGCTGAGAAAAGAACGAGAATTCTCTCAATGATAAGAAAAGGAAAGAAAGAAATACATATAAAGAAATAATATATATTTAGTACTGGAATGGCGTGATTTTAATGTCTTTTGATGAAAAGCAAAGTAAAAGATACGAGTTTTATGTCACAGTGTATTTGTTATCATGTTGTTTTCTGCTAAGCTATCGCGAGTAATTAGATAACATTTGAGGTTAAGTGAAGTAGATATTGATAGTAATAGATGATAGGATATTGATAGTCAGGAAATAAATGTTTTATGAGAAGAGTAGTGAAGAACTATTTGCTTGTGAATGAGCGAGCAGATGGGGAGAAGTAAAAGAGAAGAAAGAAGAAGAAATAGAAAGAGAAGAGAAGAAGAAATAGCCATGAGAAGCACACTCAGAAACGAAAATGTCGAAGATGAAAACTGTTATGTTTATGGCTCGAAAATGAATCTCCGTCATCTCCATCGTGTTGGGCTCTTCGAATATCGTTCGATCCTCTTTCCTCCGTTCACGTGAGTCCTTTCACGTCGAGATGTAGATACAAAATGAGAGCTATCGAAAGAAGGGGCCTTTGTTGCAGGGAAGAAGTTGAGGAGACTTATGATGAGGATGCTGGGGCGCCTTGCGAAGGGATTAAAATAGAAAGAGGTCAATAAATCGACAGCTTTTGAGTTCTGAATGCGGAGTGGACTTCAAAAGCCATTGATGAAAAAACAAGCGAAAATAAACAAAAACATGGCGATAAAAGATAATGGAGAGGAACCGAGAGATCACGTACTGAAGGGGAAGTGGAATTATCAAATCTTTAGAGTTTCCCAAGGAAATAAATGTACGGCTGATGAGGGGTTTAAATACTCAGGAAAAGTGGAATAAAAGTTAAGTAAATGAAAATTATTCGATGGTAGCAGATTTACTAACCGGGAATCTTTACGAATTGATTGTAACCCTTTAACACGTTCCGTACGGTGTCGATTTCTTTGGTTGCTATCCAATGGCTGAATACTTTTAATGCAAAAAGCACTTGATTTAGCGTAATTTGGTGGAATTCCATTGTTAACATAAGATAAAACTCACAAAACATGTACAATCCACAAAAAAATTATAGTACAATACCACACGACCGGTTTCGACACTGTCGTGTTATACTGTATTATATTTTTTTGCGGATTGTACATGCTTTGTGAGTTTTATCTTATGTTAACTTCTAATATAATATTTATATATATAATCAAATAATAATATAATATAATAATAAAAATATATAAATAATATTTCAATTATACATAGAATGTTAGCTCTATATGCAGCAATAAGTTTAAAAAATTTAATGCTAACATTTATCGGTTTAAAAAAATGTTAATGGCGTGATATGCCGCTCTCCGCACGGAACGTGTTAACGTATTATAATTCCGTAATTCTATGAAAGATTGTTCGAAATTTGAACTTTTCTCTTATACCTTGGTTTCTTTAGCAGCAATTATATCTTTAATCTCATAAAACCTATCTGAAGACTATACTTCATAGGTATACCTCTGTATTCTTACAGCATCCTTCACCTACTACTCCTCTCCTGGTTATCTGGCCGTTTTCGCAACCTCTCCATTAAGGGGTATATTTATACATCTCCCCTTGTATGCTCATATTAACCTTTTCCTTATGACACGGATTGAAATTCCTCATATGGAATGCAATTCTAAATCATGAACCTTTATTAACATAACCAACATCAAGAATTTTCTATAGTTCTTTAAAGTTTCTTTCAGAAAGATTGTGTTTACATGCCGTAAAACTTCGTTTTATTTCCACAAAATTGAGGAAATCGATCTAAAGCGGTTCTATAATCTGAAAAGCAATAAATAGCACAAAGATAATTTTGGCGAATGGTTTAAAATGTATTCACGACCATTATGGATTATAGCATAATATTTTTGAGGAAAAATATCCTTTCTTGAACTTTCCTTGAATGGATAAATGCTATTTGATGATGAAGATTTTGAGTATATTTATAAATTTACTGTAGTAGTATAATTTATCAAAATTATACTAAATATAATTTAATGGAACGTATCGAGGGATAAATATTCCACGCAAATAAAAAATAAAAAATTCAATGGAACCTCCTCTGTAAATTTGTTGTTAGTCAAAACATAGCTTCTATTATGCAAATCAGGGTATCAGGAAAGCAATATATTCTATATTCCAAAATCCATAATAAAATTTAGTAATTAAAATGAATCCATCATATGATAGAAGGGAATTGATATGAAACTTGCTTAATGGTTAAATCTTGTCCAAATCACCATTTTAAGAAATCTCTCGCATTTACGTATTTTTTGTTTTCAGTAAGCGATTCAACTGGTGTGAAATCCATCATTTCTAAGGGAACTGAAACTAAGCTTATTTTCTCTTACAGGGAAATCATTCTTTGTGGGAAATCTGTTTCCTGCTTCGGAATGTTGCATTAGAAAAAAACAGGAGCGATCGCTTTGGAGCAAACGATGTCGACGGATACAAAATATCGCGTGTCAGATAATTCTGATACTAGCTCATTACAAACCGAAACCTCCTCATAAATGCAGCAGGAATTGCTCCACTGCAGAATTTCTTCCACAGAGATGCACACGATTGAGAAGATCTACGACGACGTCTGACTACGATAGTCGGTGCCGATAAACTTCTGTACACGAAATCTTACGGGTGCCGGATAAAAATGCTCTGGTAAACCGGTTAGTTTCTTATCATTACACTCCCAAGTTGGGCGAGCCACTGTTCCACCGGCTAAGTAGTTAGTCGCGTGTTTCATTTGAATTTATATCCGCTAAGCGCCATAAGTTACACTAGGAAAATGATCACGGGTAGCGTGACCGCGCTTGCACGAAACTTGAGTGAATTTCTTTCCTTAGGGCGAGTGAGCGTATTTGGGCGGATGGGAAGTGGCCCATATTTCATGTGTTTACGAGTGCATTGAATCCGTCGTAAAATATCCGACGTCAAAGAAACGTGAGATACCTTCGGAGAGAAATATTTCTAGATGGAGCTCTGACGCATGAGAAGTATCCCGGCTTACGTGTCCCGATTACGACCGTCGAGATCAGCATGAGTCGCATCTAAAGTCGTTAAGACTTTAAGTTCCTTTTGACGTTATCATTGCTAAGGAAAACGTTCTTGCAAACTATGTTTGACGTAATTTTCATATAATCACCACATGAAAGTATTTGTTTCTTATAAACAGTGTAATCGACGTATCTCATACACATTTGTCTATGTTAATTTAACATCATATCTAGTAGGTTGTCCGTATACATTTTTATTCATGTTAAAAGTTAATTTAGTGTTTCATTATCAGATTTATTTTATTTATTATTAAATTTCATAACAATTGGACAGGAAGATGGATATATTTGAATTGAAACATTCAAACATAAAAGTCGTATCCCATCTAAAATAAATACCATAAATTATCCGTCCTTTGAGCTTGCTGTCTACGTAAGCATTAAATAGTAAAAAAAACTAATAAATTGATAAAATAGAGTTTTAAGTACACTATACGGTAATGCCTCATTGCATGGCACTTGGCCAAGTTGCCTCAGTGTACCGAAGTATTAAAAGAATACAAAAATATTAAACACGATGAAACACTTAAATTGGCGTAGTTCGATTCAACTTTATGCATTTTTAATTGCTTAGAGAAATTTATATTCCCCATCGCAACTAGTGTCTTCAATGAGTTGAATTCAATATTTTTTTATAATTGGAGACATTTTACCTCCCCATACGCTTTAGTGCTCACGCGATATTATGTATTTTTTACTATATATATATATATATAACGTTTTGCTATGATTGAACTATGAGAAGAAAAGTCTACCATACCGTCCGAGCATCATATAATGCTCATTGCCACGCTATACGTTTTTATTTTCACTCTTTTAAAGTTTATAATGACTATCAACTGCGATAGTTCTACGGGCGGGGATTCATCACCTTCGCTGTAATACTTTAAAATCCATGTAGCGTACGATCCAAACGAAAGCCATCAAGTAAAACGGTAACTCCATCAGCGACACGGAATGCACACATCAATTCTGAGGAGAACCGCACGGAAGTGTGCTGGGTTAGTGATTCAAATGTTTGGGCCGAGAGCACAGCGCTTCTTCTCCGCTGTCGTAATCACTCACGTCTCCCACCACGTGAACGACGCCCCAACGAAGCACTTCCCGTGAGCGACATGCGTTTACTATTTTGAAACTCATCTCTCGCGCGCAAATTATCGCTCGAATACGAAGCTGCAATAGAAATAGCGAATAAAACAAGACGTTGCCACGGGAGCAGGCATAAACAAAATCAATCTAATCCGATTCAGGTTGGTTGTTTTCGCTGTCGCTCCGTTGCGTTGAAGCAATTGAAGCTGAAACTCAGCAAAGAATACATCGAACCTGAAAAATGCATGAAATCTAGATGATCAGGCGTTACTTTGTGGAAAGCCATTTTAGATAATGAATAAAAACAGTGTAATTTTCCACACTTTTATTTAGCTGACGACTGGTTTCGCTACCGGAGTAGCATCATCTGGTACAGAAATTTTTTTAAAGTTTCTTAAATGTGCTGAGGGGTTGGAGGGGAAAGGGAAGGAGAGGTTATGGGAATACCCTTTTGGGAAGGGAGATGAGAGGTGAGGTATGGGGGAAGGTTTTTTCGTTTGTAAGAAAACCCTTCTCCGCGGGAAAATTCACAATTTCTATTGTCTCTAGTACATCCAACCGTCGTCCTTTCTTCTCCTGGTGAAGACGTGCGGGTAAAAAGCTGCTCCTATGTCCCGATCCCCTCAGCACATTTAAGAAACTTTAAAAAAATTTCTGTACCACATGATGCTCCTCCGGTAGCGAAACCGGTCGTCAGCTAAATAAAAGTGTGGAAAATTACACTGTTTTCATTCATTACCTAAAAAATGCAATTGATATTGAAGTCCTAACGTCTTATTATAGTAATGATAGGATAGTCTGAAATAAATATATTAAGAAATTGCTGATTGTATGTGGTCTTAACTCAATATACCTCACATAGCCAAATGAAAACTTAAGAAAGTTATTTTAACGTAAAATTAAACTGCTTCAATAATACTTGGTAGAATTATAAAATAATAATAAGTTTAACATTTTAATTTATGCAATGATCTTCCACCAAGTGAAGGCCGAAACTATCAACACTATAATTGGTAGAATTCCATTATACAAGACAATCTATTGTAACAATATACTTGTACAGTAATATTATGTCATTAGTGCAATTCCTTTGTGATTGTATTAAACGTGTTTGTGTTTTGTTTGTATTACATGTGTTAATGTATTTTCTATTAAATCGTGTGGAATTGGACAAGTTTGTTAATAATATTGTACAAGTGTTTTGTCACAATACACTGTGTTGTATTTTAACTGAATTCTTTTTAAAGGAAAGGAAATATCGGAAAGAAAACTTTCAAAATAATGAGAAAATTCATCTTTCTTATGAGTTACAATAAAAATAGAATATATATTTTTTATTTTACTCTATGTAGCATCGTGAATAACTTTCTAGGAATTCTGAATATATATTCTTGGATCAGGAAAAGAGGCTCTTAAAGCCTAGAGCACATGTTTTGATTGTTGCCCATTGAGGCTATTAGTAGAGGAAAGTGAAGAGAATCCCTTTGAAGTGAGACTCATTAAAGCTGATTGGAAAACAAGGCAATGGAGTCTTATTCATTCGGAAGGTATTTGAGAGCTTCGCAACTCCGAGAACTGCGAGTCCTCAACTCGAGCTGCGAAAATCCAGTTTTAAATAGTGGAGCTGTCGTATTTACAGTCTCTGGGCCTTGGAGTGCGGGAGGACAAATAGTTCTTAGCCGAAACCTCTAATGTCGACGAAGATCTCGAATGTAGATTTAGAACAGTAAAATTTTAAATATAAATCATCCTTAATGTTGGCAGAGTTCTACGAGTATCGTCTATCAGGGAGGAAAATAAGTGAAATTCGTGGTATTTATTTATCTATTTATTTTATTTAGTTATTAATACAATAAGAACATATTAGTTCCATCATGCAAGTGCCTGTCGATGCAACAAGGATGAAAGTTAAAACTTAAACTATGTTAAATAGTTTCATTGGTACAATACAGTTCTGTCTTGGCAAAAAGAACAGATAAAATCACATTTCGAGTAGCATTTGTTTTAAAACAAGATTTTTTAAAACATTCTTACGACATATTGTGCTGCTTAAATGAGATACTTGATTATGCACATTATATTTATTCAATAGTTTAGGGATTATAAACATTAATTGTCTTTCACCAAAACTATTATTTACCTTTGGGACAGCATAGTAATTTTGTCTAGTATTATAAATTGTGTTATATTCTATAAGATATTCTTCTGTGTTACAGTATTTACATATTAAAATAAAATTAAGTAGGATTTAGGAGATAATACATTACATTTAGCGTATAAAATAGGAATAATAATTTCAGTATCCCTTTTGCACGTTTTCAGCATCTGAAATTGGATACTGCTTACCTTACTTAAGAGACACTGTGAAGCATAAGGAATAAGTATCGTAATTTGGCATACAGTTGATATTGATTTGGCTAGATTAACAGAATATAATAAAGATACTTAATTATTTTCCTCAAAAATTTGTTATTTATTGCCTGATGTATGTATATTTTTCTAAGTTGCAAAATGTATTATTATTTTCTCATTTATGGCCTAACGATGCCTATGACAGTTATGACGAAGTCGCCATAATACATTTTTTGGTAGGAACACTAAGTATTTATTTATTTTGCTATATCTATCTAAATGGAGTTTCCCACAATTACTGCTAATTCAGTCAATGCTATCAGATATTTATTCTAAATATGATGCTGAGTATAAATATGTTTTTATTGACTACGGTATATACACTGGGAAGTATTTTTGTTTGTTTTATCACTATTTCAAATTTGTCAGATTTAAATATACGACATTTAATTGATCATCAGTAGGTTTAATTGAGGAAAAAACATGTCAATCACATTTTTCTTCATCATTTTCATTCAAAAATTTCACGGAATATCTTCTCCCTCTCAAAAAGTCCTCAATTAAGTGATTTTTGTTTCGTATGAGCCACTTTAATTGGAAAGATAAAACATACGTCTGGTCACTTTTGCTCATTAAGTTTTGGAAGCCTTCGTAAAAAATTTTTAATTAAGATTTTTAATGACTTTGATAGAATGGAAAAATAAAATTTCTGCAGTTGGCATCAACTCATTCCTCTCGCATTTATAAGGGGAAGGAAGCGTTTACAGAAAAAAATAAATTCTATGGCTACCAACACCAGTCTTTCTGCGGACTCCATTCTAGCAATTAAAACGGAATTTCAAAAGTAAAAAAATAAGCGAGGAGGAAGCTTTCTTGCTTTGAAAAGAGGTCATCCTCCAATTTGCACTACCCGCTTCACGGAAGAGTCACGAAAATAAATCCGTGCCTCACCCCTTTCACCACTTCCTTCTCGTTTTCCTTCTTCTTTCCCCTCCATTCGCCTTGCGCATTCCTCTTCCCCTCTTTCTCAAGTTATTATTTCTTTTCTAACTTATATAATACACAAAAGTTAATTATGACGGTGGCTTGCAATTTATTTACTGTATGGAGGGGGATAGAGTGGTCATTATAGTAGTACTACGATAATAGTATGAATTGAGATTTTTTACGATTACAACACATTAACATTATATTTTTTTATAAAGTTGATGATAAAATGAGCTCTTTCTGATTTTGCATATTCTCTTTTGCTTTTTAAATTTAATCCCATCGATTTACTCTGGCTCGAATGTTTTATTAGAGTTATTCAATTCTTTCGTGAATTTTTACTTTCTCCCTATACGTAGTATAGAGAAAGTATTGTATTCGCAAAAAAATTCGAAATCTTTGTTTCTTTAATATCTCTGTCAGAATGCAATGTAGGTATATAAAATTATTTACAAAAGTTATAGATAATGTACTTTACTACAACTTTTGTATGAAACATTTTTCGTAACACTGATTGTTTAGGAGTTATTCTTGAATAATGGTTAACCGGAAGTTATTCTTTATCCAGAACTGGAAGGTTTTCATACATATCTCTGTCAAAATGCAATATAGGTATATACAATTACACACAAAATTTATAGA
Source organism: Sympetrum striolatum (assembly GCA_947579665.1). Taxonomy (NCBI): domain Eukaryota; kingdom Metazoa; phylum Arthropoda; class Insecta; order Odonata; family Libellulidae; genus Sympetrum; species Sympetrum striolatum. Next base: position 17,561,566 of record OX388350.1, read on the forward strand.
TAATGTACTTTACTACAACTTTTTTTATGAAACATTTTTTCGTAACACTGATTGATTAGGAGTTATTCTTGAATAATGGTTAACCGGAAGTTTTTGTTTATCCAGATATGGAAGTTTTTCATATGTATCCCTGTCAGAACGCAATGTAGGTATACACAATTATGTACAAAAGTTATAAATATTGTATTTTACTACAACTTTTGTATAAAACATTTTCCTGTAACACTTATTGTTTTGGAATAATTTATATATTACCGGCATAGGCTTCTGTTTTCAATAAATATGGAGAAAGTCATGTGTTGGCCACATCAGATTTTTTAAAGTTATTTTTGGTAAAAGAAAGGATTTCTAATCAAATACTCTTTTCCTCTGTGTGCGTTGGAATGTTTCTAATCCTTTGTAACGTTCTCTTTCCTGCTTATCTATATATATAATAAATCTGTAGAGGGGGTCGTGTCTGTACATTGATCCGATTTCAAAAAAAGTTGTATTGCTGGATACTAGGGTTGTTCCCGAGTCCGAAACACATTTTAGAAATTTTCATGTCTGTCTGTCTGTCTGTCTGTCTGTCTGTCTGTCTGTCTGTCTGTCTGGATGTTACAGCATCACTCAAAAACTATCCAACCGATTTTGATGAAATTTGGTATGATGGTCATTTGTCATCCGGGGAGTGACATAGGCTACCTTTTATCCACCTAGCTGTCCCCAGTTCGTCCCCAGTTGGGGTCAAAAATCTATTTCACGCTATAACTCTAATGTTAATTATTTATAAAATTTCAAAATTTGTACAATATTAAAAGTCTCCCTAGCGCAAATGATAGGCTAATTTTTGTTGACCCAACTGTACTCGGTTCGACTCCAGAGGGTCGAATAGTTTCCATAAGAAATACATGGGAAGACATTTTTATCATTTGCACGAAACTTTTCTTTAACAAAATTAAATTAGAAATAAAGGTCCTTTGAAACTAAAACTAACACCAAAACAAAGGAAATAGAATAACGTTTTTTATTATGGTAGTAAAATATAGCTTTCACTTCGAAGTTGTGAGAATTAGTAAGTTAAGTACGAAATTTTATGAGAATCTGATATTCTAAACAACCCGTCGTCAAGGCCAATCTCGATATCTTTAAATTCAAATTCATTAGCATTAGCGCATCATCAACAACCAAGCTTTGTTTATAGCAACACCAGTGTTTGTTGATTCTTTACGTGAAATGAATGTTTATCGTCGTATTAAATGAATCAAAAGGAAAAGGTGCGAAATGACCTCAGCTGTCGAGGCACCTTCATAATTACTACTACTACTTAAATTAATCTTCTTTCCTCATATAAAGTAATTATATCTTCTTAGCTTGGTAAGTTGATAACTTTCTCATTCTTATTTTCCGCTCTAAATAAAAATCGTTTTATTTAGCGTTCCGCTGTGAATTTAATCTTTAACGCTGAAGAATAAATCAATCAAGAGATTTGAAATATCCCTGTATTCAGTGATTGCTTCCATTGAAGTGTCAATAATTGGGCTTAATAAGCAGCAAGGAATGACAAGCCTTTTATAGCTGACTTGAAAGGTAAACGAATTTTGTACTTTTAGATATAGAATGGGAAATTAAACCAAGAAATGTTTTATTGGATCATCTATTGGTGTGTTTAAGTATAGTTTTTGTCCACCTACATCCACCTACTCGATATCTTTAAATTTGAATTCAAATTCGTTAGCATACGCGCGACTGCAACAATCAAGCTTTGTTTACAGCAACGCCAATATGTATTGATTATTTACGTGAAATTAATGTTTATCGTCGTATTAAATGAATCCTCTTTTCTCATATAAAGTAATTATATCTTCTTAGCTTGGTAAGTTGATAACTTTCTCATTCTTATTTTCCGATCTAAATACTAATTGTTTCACATAGCGTCCCGCCGTGCATTTAATGAATCAATCAAGATCAATGAAATACCCCTGAATTCAGTGATTGCTTTCTTTGAAGTGTAAAGAATTGGAATTTAAGCAGCAAGGAATCGCAATCCTTTTATGCCGGACTGGAAAGGTAAACGGATTTTGTGTTTTTAGATATAGAATTGGAAATTAAACCAAGAAATGTTTTAGTGGATCATCTATTGGTGTGTTTAAGTATAGGTACTATCCACCTATATCTTTTCTTTATAGTGATAATCATACATATTGGTATTTTGTTATATCTTAAATAATATGTTTAAATGTTCGTGTTAAGTGATTGCTAATACGTTATTAAGTTTTTTAGACTATAAAATATGGAACACCTCTCTCAGATTATGGGCGGCTGTCCTTTATTTTTATGTTTCGGTTCTATGCTGGCTGCTCAAATATTATCATTAGAAATACGCCTCAATATGTATGTTGTATGTTGCAGGGTTTAATTATTCCAAAAAATCAAAGTAGTATTCATTTTACGGACTCTAGACAAGTATCGAAGGAGATAAAATATGCATGTATTATTTTCATTGCTGTAACTAATAGATTCTATGTCTAGGCAAGGACAAATTGGATAAACTGAATAAGAATTTAGTCGAATAAGCATCATTTCGAAGTATGACCTCTAACAAGATATTTCACTTTCGAAGTCTTTTTCGTTAATTTACTTCTCATTTTCAGTTACATATACTATAGAAATTCCCTCTTGAATGAAGTATTGCTGGTATATGGTTTTCCTTCAGTCCAATATTAAACTCGGGAACTTTTTTCAGATATTTTACTCTATACATGAGAATATCATCTTTGAATAAGGAAAGGGTTAAGGTGACTTTTCACATAAGGGCGTGCACCCAGGAAAATTCCCAAGGAAAATCGGACTTGAAAATTCCACCTCCTCCTCATTCCACGTTTATAAAAATATCGGAAGACAATATTTTTCGTCAACGGTATCTGAAAACATTGAAATTAAATTAAATCCTATTCAAGAGAAGAGGTAAGAGTTCACTCTGATTTTGCAACATAAAGGTCAAATTATTATTGCGATATAAATAAACAGATGCGCCGCTTACATTATCAATAGGATAAAAAAATTTACACAATTCATACAGTTAATTAAACAGCAGAGGGTTATTTATTAAGAGTTAAGTAATTAAATGAAAGAACAGCCGACGCCATCTTAAGGATAAATTAGGTGTTTATCCATAAAAGGACGAGTTCTAATTAGATTAACTACTATATATCGTCATTAATTTGCGGCGTTTATTTGTTAATTCGTTTATTTGATAGTTGCGATGATTTCACTGACTCGCTGTGTAACGGACATATTGGACGTGCTAAGCGACTGGTTCATTCGTTTTCGTTTGTGGTTCACAATATTTGTGTGGCAATTTTTGTGATTTCGTATCCATTCATTTGGTACTCAGTTGTTTCCTCTATTTGTTGTGGCGACTGGTGCATTAGTTTATTCTGTGATTTACATTTGTGTAGCTGTTTTTGTGATTTCGTAAGTCACTTAGGATGAAGAGAAGTATTGTTTTTTCATAAATTTAAGAGTTCTCATATCTAAATTTTTTCATTTGTAAATTTCATTACTTCCGATTAACATTCATTTTTCCGTTGAGAATCAACGGGCACTCCGCTAGTATTATTTACTATGAAACGGAGCACCATGGTAACTATGGACAAACACGTCATTTAAGGAGAACAAATAAATAAATTGATTCTCTCTGGAGGAGTTTGGAGAACAGACCAATGTTATTGAAAACATATTTGAAAAGAAGTTATGGAAAGATTAGTAAATGGAAAAGAAACTCTTTTGGTGATGACGAAATTATCATTTGAAAAAGCTATATGGAATTTTAACGGAATGAGTGTGTATACTCGATAACTTTCGCTTCTAATATAGCTCTTACTTTTTGTATTTTACAGCTATCTCGGTTTCCTGCAACTTTGAGCCTGAAAAATTATTGAAAATATAACGAAAATAGGAATGGAAGTCCTTCATTTGTATTATTGCAGTTATTGAATTCTTATTATAATTATAACTGATCCCAATTCGTGAGGCAGAGGCACCTGGTACACTCGGGATCAGACATGATCCGCGGAATCGAATGCATGGAGTCTTTAGCAATCAAAAGTAATTATTTTAATGTAATAATTTTACAATGAGGTATGCTTTTTTGGGTTTTGTTTCCCATCTTCATCGATACCGATGATTTCAGTTATTAATACTACGAAAGTACTTCTCAACTTGCTCTGTTTACGCCCAGGCGTACACTCTGATGGCACCATATCACAACATTATAATAGTTCAACTTTAGTCTCTGTTCTTTCTCCACTTCCCGCTATCGCCTCTTTCTAATTATCGCTGAGCTTCCAAGAAATACTCTTGCTAAAGCATGACAGCCCACTCGAGTTTTCTTCACTTTTTTTAAGCCTCCGAGTGTCTCCGTCTTAGGAATCTTTCTCCTCCATCCCCCACTCCCGCCACTGTCTTCCATTAACAAATCTCTTAAAATTCAGAATGCATTCTTTTGTCTCGTTTTATGCACACTCTAACAAGTTGCTCGTGCTACATTCGCCGCAGAGAATGTTGAGGTAATTTTCCTATTCTTAGGCCTGCGAAAAAAATCCGTAAGATCTCGTTACTTGCACTTCCCTATTAACCCCTAATTCCGCTGATTTCGAGGAAACCTTGCTTTATGGCGATACTCTTTTCCATCCCAAACTAGACTAATAAATTTCTTGTTGAAGTCTTAATAATTGTTTCGATTACCTTTTTCGTTTCTACATTCAAACGGAACGCGAAACTTGACAAAAAGAAGAGGGTTCTCATGTAATTGTAGCGTTTACGCATTTTACTACTTATGAATAAATATAATGTAACGTACTGGTGAATTACGAGCTAATATCCATCGGAACTGTGCTATTAGTTATTGAGTCATGTGACAGAGTCTTAGTACTGCCAATAAAATTATCCTTATTACATAGCAAATACTATTGCATAGCGAACCTTAAAATAATGATAAATAAATATTGTACTTTCATTACTCTTTCTGAAAGAGGTAAAAGTTTTTGAATCGAATTTTACGTAATGAATGTAACACTAAAAATGTACTAAGAAATAAAAATATAAATAAATAAATAAATAAATGTAATTTTATTAAGCCCTGTGGCAAGCCACCTAAGGGCAACAGTAAATAACAGAACAAAAAGCAGTCGAAAATCTGTGAAATACTACTTTCAACAGTTTAGATTGGACAAATAAATTAAAAAAAGAAGTACAAAATCATAGTAGTGAAAAACAAATAAATTACAAAACATTCAAATCTTTAAATTAAACAAATAATCAAATAATAGAAATTTAAACCTATTTATATTTGTTACATTACGGATTACTATTGGTAGGGGATTCCAGAAATTGATGGCGGATACTGTGAAAGATTTGTGAAAGGCGGTGGATCTATGATATGGAATGTAAAAAGTACGTGAGTTTTGTCTCAAATCAGGACGAGATAAGTGAGAAGAAGGGAAAGTGTAATCATTTACTAAATACAAGGGCCTATTATTATTCGTAATAGTAATCAATAGAAGTCCGATAAAATATTTCCTTCTTCTTGAAGCTGTCAGCCAGCTTAAATCTTTTCATATATACTGTCCACATAATCATGTATGTATTTATTCAAACGACCATGGTTTCGCTGTTGCCAGCCAAGTTAATCAAAGAAGGGGGAGGGGGGAACAAACAAAAAGCTACTGACTCCATTACTTTGTAAATCCTTTTTCCCCTCCTTTGGTTTCTATTTAAGCGATTGAACTACAGTTTCTGTACCTGATGAGCGTATAACCCAACACTGAAACCATGGTCATGTGGATGTAAATATTATTCTGTGTATAATTTTTTATTTAGAATGAAATTCCACCAGATATCACTCGAGACTATTAGGTATGAATGTCACACTTGCATCGAGCATACAATTCGCAGCTACCGTGCACTTAAGGAAGGGATCGGTAGATTGCGCTACGGCATTAATAGTCGATACGCTAATCTTGACCTCTTTAATATGGAAGTAATTGGGCAGACACGCTGAGATAATTTTCCGCGATATTTTGCGTCGGTGGGTCATTAACGGATGCTGAATCATCGTGGGAGCGTATTCAGGTTAGCGGCTAAAAAGAGTCGGAGGAAGTCGTAATTTAGGTGTTTGGTAACAGCTCGAGGCGATTGTAGCCGCGGAACGTGTTGTGAAAATCGTTACTTTCTTCACTGCCTCTGCACCCACGGGTGCGTTCAACTAAAAGGCGGGATGCAGTCCTTTGATCCGTTCGCCAAACTGTGTGAGGACGGTTCGTCCCATGTTTTGCAGCATTTTCCACGCCAACTATCCTGACCTGGCTGTTTCACTGACTAAAGGGCAGTTCAATTACGTCGCACTATATTCATTCATCTTTTGCATTCAACATCTCCACATGTTAACGAGTTCTTTCGTTGCCGTATTCATCGTTATAATACATACTCCCCATACTTGTGTGTAATAATTATGATAGTATTACTTTAAGATGCTCAGGGATCAATGGATGAAGTACTAACAGACAGGATAGCGAGTATTTTTCATGAGTAATCACTGAACCAGCATTTTAAATTTTACTACGTAAGAATGGTTGAATACTTGTTACAATCAGAGAGAGGAATTTGAATTCATTATAAATACAATATTGATTAATAAATAGCACTTTGCATTCTATGAAGCTTACAAAACAGCTATACAGCAGCATTTTATATAAAGTATACCTGTAGTATAATATTCATTGTATATAATAATATAAACAGAATAAAATAGTTATGTTGATAGTATAACATGATGCCATAGTACAATAGTGTGGTATGGTGGTATAAAATCACGGCAGAGAATACTAGAATGTAATATCATTCATAATTTCGATGTTACATTCTCTATTTCTATAATTTATTCTAATTGGAATTAAAATAATTATGCCAGTTAACTCTTTCCTCCAAAAATACCATTTCCGATACTTGTTCCAACGTCATTATTAATATTAAACTTCTTTCCCATGAATAAAAGAATTACAATTTTAACGGGAGGAATTTACAGCTCTAATTCGTGGAATCGAAAAAAGGGGCAAAGCTTAGATGGGGGAGGACTTTGGTGAGAGATTAGATCTTAATTACATTCGTCGAATGTAGAGGGACGTGAGCGACTCTGGGCGATGACATCTTTAAGAAATTAGCTCGGGGACCCCTTTTTCAAAAAGGTCAATACAGATAACGTCACAAAACGAAATGAGGCTGGTATAAAAATTAATGGAGAGTCTACCTCCCTGAGCATGATTAATTCAACGGAGAAAGATTATACAACGACATTATAGAGAAAAGAAGGAATTAATTTATAATATAAAAGTTAATTAGAATCTGTATCTTTATTTTATAATTCCAGATTCATCGTAGAACTTAGAGAACTTAGAAGATCTCTGTATGATATAACATTTTTCACTTTCTCCCTATACGTAGTATAGAGAAAGTATTGTATTCGCAAAAAAATTCGACCTCCAGATTTCGACGGAAATAGATGTTTTGGGGCCCATAGAGTTCGTTTTCACTATTTTCCCGAACATATCTGTCTGTGTGTCTGTCTGTCTGTGGTAAAAAAATTTGTGTGCGCTCTATCTTGAAAAGTAATTATCCAATCAATTCCAAACTTTATATTTAGCATTTTCATATTAATGCCAAAAGTTGATTAGTTTTCAATGAATATCGCTTAACCGGAAGTTCCGGTTTAACCGGAACAAAACTTTGTTTCTTTAATATCTCTGTCATAATGCAATGTAGATATATACAATTACATACAAAAGTTTTCTTGAATTCTTGAAAAATTCTTGAATAATGCTTACCCGGAAATTGTTGTTTATCCAGAAATGGAAGTTTTTCATACATATCTCTGTAAAAATGCAATGTAGGTATGTATATACAATTACATACAAAAGTTATAGATAATGTACTTTACTACAACTTTTTTATTAAACATTTCTTCGTAACACTGTTTGTTTAGGAGTTATTCTTGAAGAATGCTTAACCGGAAGTTGTTGTTTATCCAGAAATGGAAGTTTTTCATACATATCTCTGTAAAAATGTAATTTAGGTATATACAATTACATACAAAAGTTATAGATAATGTACTTTACTATAAATTTTGTATGAATTATATTTTCGTAACACTGATTGTTTAGGAGTTATTCTTCAATAATGGTTAACCGGAAGTTGTTGTGTATCCAGAAATGGATGTTTTTCATACATATCTCTGTCCATACAATTATGCACCAAAGTTATAGATAGTGTATTTTACTACAACTTTTGTATGAAACATTGTCCTGTAACACTCATTGTTTTGGAATTATTTATATATTACCGGTATAGGCTTCTGTTTTCAATAAATATGGAGAAATTCATGTGTTGGCCACATCAGGTTTTTTATTTTATTTTGCAGTAAATTTAAACAACTTGTTCCATTAAAATGGAGTTCCACTTAGTTAACGCTTCTTTTGTTGATTGATCTGTTTGAAATAATTATTCTCTTAGTGTTCTATTGTTTAGTTTAGGACAAGAGGGGGAAATTTTTTTATCAAATGGTCACATTCAATCCGTTTCATTAAAGAGGCATGTTAAACCATCCGGCGTCTTTTGGGTTCTATATTGCCTACATTCAGACAAATAACAATGACATAGAGTATGGGAAAGCAAAAATTTCTTTAGGTGTACCTACTAAAAGAGGAAATTATTTTCACTTTATTTTCAATTGGAAGGTTCCTGGACAGTCATGTGGACAGCGCGTTTGCCTTAGGTGAAAGCGGTCCCGGGTTCGATTCCCGGTGGGAGCCAATGTGCGAAATGACTTAAGCCGTCGAAGCACTTTTAACAATACTACTACTACTTTTCAATTGGAGTCATTAGCAATATAGAGAAGCTGAATACTTTTAATACGGGAATTTGTTTAAGGAAGGGATCATGAGCTGCATTGGAAGCCCAGAGAAGCCGATATAAAATGTATACTTCGTTTTTTCTCTTTCATTTCCTCTCTACTTTCTATTTATTGAAAGATAAGTTTTAAAATGAAAGATACCGTTTTGAATAGCGTTTTAGAACAGATCTTCTTTGTTAAGGAGTATTAAGAATATATCATTTCAGTTTGAACTAGTTGATAACTGTACAAGTCTATGAAAGCGGTATCTCGTTTTATTCCTCATCTAGCCCATTGTGTCTGTCGCACTGCCGTCGTAGTGAAATATTTCAACTCCCGTCGGATATCTCTCATTTCCAAGCGAACTCAAGGTAAAAGATCGCGAGTTTTTTTTTCGTTTATTACTTTTACGGGAGGGTAACTGCGTATTTGCGAATGGAAAGTGGGGATACGGCCGAGTCCGGCAGAAAAAACTCTTGAAGAGTCGGTTATATTCGAAATGGCGGGAGACTGTGGAGTTGAAATGAGGAAAAGTATGAGGGGGGCAAAGAGGGGGCAAAGTGGGGGCAAAGGGGGGCAGGGGATTGGATTAAGGGAAAGGGCGATATGAAAGGGAGTGAGTGAAAGGTTTAAGGGGATCAGAAGAGATGGGAGAGAGAATGGAAATGTACTCGTGAGAGTAGCAAATGCATAAAAAGAGATGAGAGTAATGGCAGAGAAAAGGGTAAGGATAACTGGGGAAGGGGTTTATAGGAAAAGTGAAGAGGGTGGGGGGATTGGAAAGAGGAAGAAGGGGCAAAAGGGATGGTTAAAAAGAAAATGGCTGCAGGGGAGACAGATGGACCGAAGACTTTATGTAAAAGGGCAAAATTGAGACTCCTGCTGTCCGTTTCACTTCAAAGAACGATGCATTGAAAGCTGAAATAGAGGAAGGGATGAAATATAAAAAGCAGAGAGTTAAAAGGAGGAAAATCAAGGATTTGCGAAGAGGCGAATCAAAGGAAAATTATCTGGAAAGAAGAAAGGGTATAATAAAGAAGGAAAAGGAAACGAAGCAATAGAAAGATGAAAAGAAGTTAAGGGAAAAGGGCTTAGAATAAGTTGATGAGGGAGAGTAAGTGAAGAAAGAGAGAAGATGAAGGAAAAGGGATGCTGTTGTGTGAGAAAAGATCGCAGAGAAGAGCGTTAAGAGGCGAATGTGGGAGTAAGGAAAAGAGAGAGAGAGTTTTTGGCAAAGAGAGTGGGAAAGATGTTGGAAAGGAACGAATAAGAGAGTTAGAAAAGGATAGAAAAGATAGGGAAGAGAATAATGGAGTGGACGATACAAGGATAAATTGAGTGATAAATAGAGTAGAAAGCACAGATAAATAATAGGACATTTAATGGTGATGTGGAAGGAAACCTATATAACAGAGAGATACATCAGAAAGATATTACGATCGATTTATTTGAAAATAGATTAAGGAACGAGAAGAAAATATAATAAGATAAATTATATTCACAGATTTGTGAAAAATTATAAATTTAGCGAGAATAATATGAAAAATACATATAGAAATAGATAGTTAAATTATTGCATATTTCAAAAGAGAAATGAAAAATAGATAGTACATAACAGATATTTTTGGAAACTAGAAAAAATTATAATAACGATAAACTTAATTACATGCATATACCCTCTTACATTTTACAAGCAAATATTAAGTAATGTAGCATTGAACGAAAAGATCAATTTTGCATAACGTAAAGTAAAAAAAAACTATAATATAAAGGAGAATTTAATAGAAATGAAGAATATAAAATAAGTCATATTAGTAGTTTAGTACACTTACTTTACATATGATAGAATTTTAGTCATTTAGATTTTGAATCCTAAAAAAGGAGATAGTTAAAGAAGGATTATATTTAAAAGATAGATAATGAAATTGGTAGAGATTTAAGTAGAGAAAGTTAGAAAGATAGATAGATTGAGGAAAAGATAGAAAATATTGAAGTAAATAGTGAAGAAATGTAAAGGAATAGAATGAGAGACGAATAAAGAAATGTGTAAGTAAAAGTACGCGGCAAACAAGGGAGTTGTAAAGATGAAACGAGAGGAATTGTAGCGAAAAAGAAAATAAAACGTAAGCGAAGAAAGTGAAAAATACCTATTTGAAAGGGGACACGGCGAAGAGAATAAAGCCGACGAAAGGAAAAGAGATGAAGAAGAAGAGAGGGGAAGAGAAAAATAAAAAAGTAGGGGAAATTGATGGAGGGAGGAAAGATGGGAAGAGGGAAAGACTGCGGAAGGGAGAGATGGAAAAATGGAGGGACGGAATCGAGAATTGGAGAAATGGGAGCAGAAGGAGAGGGGGGAAGAGGGGTAGAAGGCAACGGCGCCAAGAGTCTATCTGTCGCTGTTTTTCTCCTGCGGGCAATCCCCTTCCACCCTCTGGTCCCCTCGGAGGGGGACACCACTTAGCGCCTCGAAATAGACGACGGAACACACGGAGGCACGCATTGAGAGCAAAAGTCGTGCGAAACGCAAACAACCGATGCACTTGGCCTCAAATATCTCGCGATGAATATTTCCGAAGAAGCGATTTCCGAGTAATGAATTTCAGCGAGATAAGGATTTCGGTGGAAGTTGCGAAAGTTGTGGGAGAGGCGTGCGGAGTGATAAGGGAGTGGAGATATTTACTCCGAGCGTGTTTTTGTATAGAACTGAAAAGTGCTTAAAACGCAAGCTCTAGGACAGCAACGCCCATGTTGGCATACGCGCGCTCTTATATGAGTATCTCATAGAAAATTGGCTATTGCTGGGTTAGATCTGTTATTCGGCTAAATAGCTGATCCTACAGGATCAGATTTTATCTGCGATTATTAGAGAGCTATTTGATAGTTCACTGAATAGCTATTTTGTGAGCTCTTGAAATTCCGGCTTTATTTTCGGTCCTATTGTATTCCCAATTAGCAGATTTTTCCATTTCTGATTAATATGCAAGTAACAGAGAGATCAACATCAAAGGAAGTGAGTGTAATAATTTTAAGTGGAAGCATTTTAACTTTCAAATTGGTAAATTCATGGTACTATAAACTCTACACAAATAAGATGTTCTAAGTCGGTCATTGTTAATATTAGACATAAATATTTCATTAACCACTACAAGTTTTGAACTAAGAGCTAGTATATGATATTTGCGTAGTATTTGCGTAGTTTGCGTAGTTGCATAGGTTGATAAGCTACATCATTTACTTTACTAACAGTATAAATGATATTCAAAGGCAGTGCAGTAAAATAATTTTATTGTAGATTATTAACCGCATATTTTGATTGTTATTTAAGAAGATGATAGCTTTAATTTTGATAAGATAGCAGATAATTTCCTTGAAGAATGTCCTTATGTTTCAAATTTAGCTGTATGACATGTGTAAGTGAAAGTGTTACAGTGAGAAGATTTCTATGCAAGATATCCTGTGGAAAAGCAAACTATTTGAAACAACTGTTAAACCCCAATCACATTATGTCGAATTATTTACCATGGGGTTTTAGATTTTAAATTTAAAGGGAATATCCGATTTTCACAGTTTTTAGTTTTATAGGTACGCATGAATAAGAAAATGTATTTCAGCCAGGTCTTCTTTCCTCATTCCCTATTTTAGTGACTGCTTTGAATTACTTCAGAATATTAAGTTACCTTTCAGGGTGCAGTGACTCATAGTTGTATTAAAAGAACTTATGTCAAAATAATTAATGTTCAAGTTAAACAAATTCCAATTATTAGGCCAAAGATAGCCGCTCGACAATCTTTCCGGGATAAAATATATCGCCGAAAATTTTGAACCTCTGCCACGTGTCTGAACGTGATAGGTGATTCATCCAGCGGCCAAATAAACCCCAATGACTTGAGGAAAACATAAATAACCGAGAGAATTGAAATGGTGGAAAGAATGTTTTCGATGAGAGTGATCCATGTTTGAGTTTGTTGTTATTATCTAAGACATTTATCGACCTCAGGGTGTCACATATTGTGTATATACAACTAAAAGGCATTTCTTATTTGAAACAATAAGATAGCTTTCAAAGGTCCATTTGAATTGATGTATCTTGAATATCTCTACAGAAATTCTGAGCATACATCCACGAACGAATGATTTTTATCTTTTGCTCATGGATGTTGGTTCTACCTCGTTCAACGGTGCATAGATTATCAGTAGATTTATTAGATTATTTGGTTTGTATTCAGACAAAATATTGTTTACGAATCATGTTTGATAATATATATTCAACTCGTAACAGTTACTCTGAAATAAAGTCCCGTCTGTAATTAAAAACTGTTTAAAGTTAAATGTAATAAGTGAAATCTGATGTAATCCATTTAAAAAAAAGCGAAGAAATAAAAGGTTTACTTTCCATGGTGTTCATTTATGCGATCATGCAACTTAAGTACTTACCAGGGAGGGGTGTGACTTTCTAGTTAGTACATAAGCTGTTGAATTGAAGCCTCTGTGCCTGATGATGGTGTAAATTTGCACCGAAACCATGGTCGCATAAATAAATTGTGGAAAGTAAACCTTTTATTTCTTCTTCGTTATTTTAAAACTGTTTCTTTCAATATGTATATAGAGCTATAGTTTATACAATGGAGGACTATAAAAACTTTGCCTTAAACTTCTGTTGGGAGTGTGAGGAGGGTAACCTCTTACTTCCTATACGTTAGTCATAAAATAAGGCGCTTCACATATTGGTCCTCATCAGCAAGAGCGGAACATTGCGAATGTTTTGAGGCTGCTAACTTTGGACTTCCGGAGTGGTTAGTCTTACAGATTGTACGTAACTAAAGAAGACACGACCCAAGGTGGAGGATTGCGGTGGCTCAAGAGCAAAATTAACTCAGTACGCCTTCCACTTTATGCGTCTGGTTCAGTTTCAAACTATCAAAACCTAGATCAGAGCTATGAAATTACGTTACGCTTGAAAATTTAAGGTTATCATACCTTCTCTACTCTTTAGCTAGATGAGTCGTAGCTTAAGAAATAAGAATATCCTATAGGGCAATTACGGAGAAAGTATTTTAAGTTTCGTTTATTATAAATCGTTATGATCTTATGAGAGGACTTTGGGTTCTTTTTGTAAGCAGTATGCTGAGAGACTGCAGGAGATTTCATTCGGAATATCTTTGCTTTTAAGTTGCTACATCTCTTTGGATATTACCAAAGCAGTTACATGTAACATTTTGGATGCTTTATTTATTTGTTAGATAAATATCATAAATGTATATAGGGATATAATAAATTTATTGAAATTGTCTGTTTATCATGTATTTAATTTATATTATTTATGTAACTTGTATGTATATGTAGGTTGAAGTAAATGTCACCAGGCTTAAGCCTACCAACTGTTAATACTGTATAATAATTGGCAATTCTGTAAAAATATCACCCTGCCCTAGACTCATTGACTGAGACATTAATAATGGATTTATTGCTTCGGTTAGTTTTTAATTGAACTACAGGTCATTAGTTATACTTCGTGTTGAAATTCGGTTCGATTTGCAGGAATATTGTCTTGCTTTCGTGTTATGAAATTGAATCATATATATAATGAGCAGAATTCTCGTAACATGAGTTAAGTCATAAGTAGTTTATTTATTTCTTACGGTAAACGGAAAGTTTCTTATCTAAAGATCATAGAGGCATAGATAGATAAGACAAGAATCTCTCTTCGTTCTCATCAACTCCGAACCCGTTTTTGTGGCGACTTATTTTTTTTGGTGTGACAAACGTGACACCTGTCAAGAGATCTTCGTTCGCTTCCTTTGGAATTGGCCACGATTCGTGTTTTTCCCGCGAACGGACATCACGTTGACTGGAGCTAAATCCCTTTATTAGTTGACAAAAAAAGGACTCGAGACCTGTGAGGGAAATGCCAGCGATTTTACTCGTTTTACTGGCCCTTATCACCTATTCCCGTAGCTCAGTTTCTTTAGTTTAAAAAAATATTTTGTAATGCATTTAGATAAAGCTAATTTGGGGTGTAGGATACGTCGTCTTTATTTTTATCCAATTTTGTAAAGATTCGTCAGCTTTCATATCAATTTCCGGAGAATTTTAAATGATCATCCAATGTTCAAATTTTTAGTACTATGCGTTCACTCTAGGTATAAAATTAGATGGCTTTAATACAATAATAAGCTAAAATGAAAGATAATTTGTAATTGATTCCTTAAAAATTAAACACAAAATCGGTTTATCTTTCTTCGAGAGTTTGTTAACCAGTTTTATTTAGCATAAATATTCTATGAAATTTAGAGTATCAACATTCAATCGCTCTTACCAATCCCGATAATTAAAATTTATTGTTAAGTACGTTAAAGCTTATAAAAGATCATCATATTTGGTTACACCTTTCAACCTACGCCTTCTCACTTACATGGTCAAACGGTTTAATTATATTGGAACATCATCGTAAATGTATAACTCCCATCTTCATCTACATTTTAAAGTTAACTTCCAGAAAAAATGAGCTCTAGGAATTCCATATATATTAAAGAGCTTAAGAAACTTAAACTCAAATCTTAAAAAGAAGAAGACAGAAAAAATGTTCTTCACTAGCAGAATTAAACTATTGGACTATGTTTATAAGTAGTGTAAATATATTTGAACATGAATAAATTGTATGAGGAAACGAACTCAACTCAAGGAAGTAATTGCAGTAAAAGCGTTTTAACCATCATCTTCCTCTTAGGTCTCGTAAACGAACCATTCTTTCTCCTGATTTTCTTCTCCATTATCTCTAACGCTCTCTTTTATGTTCCTCCATTTCTCATCTAATGGCTTTCGAATGCATTTGCGAAAACATCGTAAGAGTTCGTCTTCACCAATTCATGTTTTAAGGCATCTAAATCCCATTATCTGACTCTTCCGTCAGTTTTATCAGCCATTGTGGTCGCCGTTAGATTCCATTCAATCTGTTTGCTGTATCTTCGTTGTTTTTGGCCTCGTTTCTGCTGCCTTTAGTGCAAAGAACCTTAACCCTTTCCTCGTTTCTACTCTGAAATGTTAAGGAATCAAAATGTCAACAATCAGACCTCTGAATTGAAACCGCCTTTGTGTGAAATATGTTTGGTTTGAAATAGGAATTGTTTGTTGAAGATAGTAATAACTGACGATAGAATTAATGATTAATTAATTAATGATGATAATAATCCGCTCCATCAATAAATGGATTTTTTCTGAGTTAATATCCTGATTAATATCTCATCAATAATACCTATTATTATTATTATTAACCATTATCTTTGTGCTACCTTGTATTTCCAAGTCATATATTTCTACTCATCTTCGTGCTTTGCAATTATGGAATCAATATCGCTCTTCTCATTCCCATTCAGGTATTTCCTTCAGTTTTACGCTATGATCTTCAAAATTTCTCTCTCAAATTCGGTCTAAGCCAAAGGACTTACGGCATCTCAACTCCTTGGCTCCAAAAGCTAAGTGATGATTGTTCAATGGAATCCCATTCAGAGAAATTTTAATCAACGCTGTCTCTCATAATCTTTTGTATGAGTAAATGAGTTCGTTTGCCTCCGATGAATTAACATCTTTCAAAGTTATAGTCGCTTGCATATTTCGGCTCCCTTTTGGATGATTTCCAGTGCCAAGTATTAAGTTCCCCGAGCTCCTCCTCGCTATACAGCGACTCGCCCTTCGCTCGTTAATCAAACTATCTGATAATGTCGTCGCACTCGTAAGTTCTTACGTAAAGATGAGATTTGCAATCGATTGAATGTCTCCTGTCATTCAATATCTGTGTAAGAACCCTGCAAGCCGCCTTTCGGCGT
This sequence comes from Sympetrum striolatum, assembly GCA_947579665.1. Lineage (NCBI taxonomy): Eukaryota > Metazoa > Arthropoda > Insecta > Odonata > Libellulidae > Sympetrum > Sympetrum striolatum. The sequence goes on from OX388350.1 coordinate 17,578,315, forward strand.
GTGGCAGGGGGTGCAAGCACCTTGACTCTATTTTCCTAAACGGTTACGTATACTTCACGGAAAAAATTAGTTTTTGAAACGATTCGTTCTAGCATCTAATTCCCTAATCTTCCTCGCGGTATCAGAATGGCTCATATAACAGGGGGGTCGCATTATACCGGTTACATCATCTGAGAACGTAATTTCTCTGAACTTATTTAATAAATTTATCCTTTGAATTTTTCTTCTATCTTCTAATGATTCCCATCCCGCGTCATGTAACATCTGAGTAACACTCGCTGTTTTGTCGTAGCAATTCTTTACAAATCGTTATTGCCTTTCGTTATACTTTTTCTAAATCCCGAATATGACATTTCTCGGCGAGGTCCCATACACTACATGCATACTCAAGGTGAGGCCTAACTAACACTAAATTCAACACGCAGTCGGTGCCAGAAAAGAGTCAAGCTTACGCTCATTGCTTTAGACGTTGTGAAGTTTTTCGTCATCGTTCCAAAATTCGTTGGGACGCCATCGGAACGTAATGGGTATTCGCAGAAATCTTTGAAATGTAACATCTGGGATATGTATGATCTAACATGTTATTAATTTTTGGAATTGTTTACATACATTTCCAAGTATGACCAAGAAATCAAGAGATTTTACGTATTTGATGATATGATTCTTTACATAAATTACACATAGACTTTTCTATCTGATCACATTTGGCACGTGTTATAAGTAGATTTTTGGAATGGTTTTCATGCATTTCCTAGTATGACCGAGAAATCAGGAGAGCTTAGGTAATAGATGATATGATTCTTTACATAAATTACTCATTAACTCTCCCATCTACACTATTTTGCCACAGAAAATTGTAGATTAGAGGATGGTGGACAGTATCAATCAATGAACAGTTTAATTTGCTTCTAGTAGATATAACTAAGGCATAGTAGGACGACTGGGAAACCAAGTTTCCCTCTGGCTACACTTTTCTACCTGTATGCAAACTGACATTTTTTGTAACATATTTGATGCAATCCAATCCAAATGATGTTATGATTAAATATGTAAAGAATGAAAAAGTATAATAAGGGAATGTAAATTTATAAGCACAGAATCCATTAAGACGACCTTTCTTAAAATTTTTGTTATCGATTCTTTTTGTTTCCTGATTGTTTATTCACGTAAAATACACGAAGAGTTAGGTGAATTTTCAGTAAATATTTCGTATTTTTTCAATTGTTTTGGAATGTGAAAGGCCAAAGATAGCGCAGTTTACCCTAATAATGTAGACAAGAATATATCTAAAACTGTTGTATTCAATGCATCTGAGAGGAATCTCGGTTGAAATCTGTGATCAATTCCAGGCATTAAGCACGAGCTCTGACGTATGACTGAGAATTGAGATAGATAGAAATATGCTCCTCTGCATGTCAATAAGAAATTGAACTGTTTTTAAAAGCAACTGTACTTTCTCAACATAAAGCACAGACAAGGACGTAAAAAACCAAGCCTGATTTCCAGCGAATCAAACATCGCGCATTAAATTTTTCACGTCGAATACGAAAAATCGAAACTCGGGATCTCGTCCGCATTTCAATAGACCTCCTTAAAAAGGACGGAGTAATAAAGCTAGGCCGTATAAGAGCCGTGTGTGCATGCGCCGATGGCGATCTTTAAGGCTGCGTGGATCAGACAGGTGAGAGGGGAAGGGTTTGCGAGGGTCACACGCGATGCGGTCGACGCGTGATCGTTACCCTGCGCAGTGATGACGCACGCACCCCACCTCCTCCTTTGATATGTCTGCCGTCTTCACAGACGGATCAACTCTATTCATTAAGGATGGCAACGGCTCTTTTGATCAGCGGGACTGCGTTTCTTCCTTTCTCTACGAACGCTGAAAAGCGGGTCTTTCCACTACTTTTATCTCGCGATTTTTTTCCGGAGCGGAGCAGTTGCCGCTTTAAAGTTGCTTTTCCTCTTCTTTCCGTGGAAACGCAAGTCATCGAGCTGTGTACTCGGCTAATTCGAGTCGTGTAAGCATTTCGAAGCAGTAAAACGATTATCGTCCGGCGGGTATCGCTCCCTCGTTTCTTATAATGGTGTCATATAATTTCTTTGTACTCCGACTAGGGAGCTGGGTAAAGCAAAGAAATCTTGCCGCCCCTGCTAAATATGAATACCATTTTTACGACATTATTAGTCTTATAGTATCGCCTGAATAATAATACGCGTACTTGTTGATGGCTTTTTTTTAACCATGTGGTTGAACTGCTTGTTGAAGTGTCCTATTTGAAAAATATGTGAAAGAAAGTACCACATTTAGCGTAATACAGATAATTAGAATACATTCAAGTTAATTTATGATTCAAATTTTACCGTGATATTAAAATTTAGCAAAGTTGTTGATTTAAAAAATTTCAAGAATAATACGTAAATTAATTAGTTTTTTTATTAATTCGAAGGTGATTTATGTCCTTTAACATTATTCAATTGTATACATTTCGCAATATCATAAATTTATATATATATTATACTCAATATATAAATCTGTTTATATTATCCTCAACGACTCAAGGAATTGTTTAGCCTTACGGTTCATGATTCGACAGATAATGAGAAATTATTCTTGAGAACGATCAACTAAGCAATTATATTTCAGTTAAATTTCACGTTAATGATTAGGAAATATTAATCATAAATAACGCTGTTAAACCTTACTTTATTTAGAGCCTCATAAAAGAGAAGAAAGAAGGCGAATGTACTCTAAATAAGAAGAATATTCGATTTACAGCATTTCTGAGACGAGCTGCCATGATTCTTTGCATTACTTACAAATACGGTAGTGAGGGTATTCCAGAGAAATTACAAATGCCATTACCTACGGATTTACGTACCTTACTTAACATCTGAAGGTTAGCTCAAATAACGTCGGGTCCAGTGTTAATCGGTCGGGAAACCTGATCACAGGTTTCGACGTTGTTCAGTCGTCACGTGACCTAGAGGCACCGCACGCACGCCCTCTACAGCAGTCTTAAGCAGCGTTTCTACTCTTTCGCGGGTGTTTTGGGCACATTTCGTTTTCATGCTTCACTCGCATAAAGGATGGCAAGATTACGCTGCGGAAAAAACAGGGAAACAAATGGTATTAAGAAATTTCCTCTTGTATTTTCTCCATGAGAATTGATTCATTACTCAAAGGAATCTAACTCTTAATGTAAATTTTATATTTATTCAATAGGTGCGGTAGATAGTTTGGAAATAGATATGAAAGAAAATTATATTCTGTCTTGCAATTAATATTTAGGTACATCCTGTACTTTCCTGAAAAAAAATTCAAAGCTATTTCGTAGAAATTATTAGGAAAGCGCTGTACATTAGAATGTCAGAGTAACTTTTCACCCCCAAAATACTTAAAATCAATATTTCTTCGCCTTTCACTCACTTTTTCACTTCCATTTTTTATTCATAGATTTTCTAATCTGAATCTTAAGTTCAGTTAACCATTGAAATGTGGTTGTTTTCCTCTCTAGATGCATAGTAAAGGAATTCTCATAGTTATTTCAATAATCAGTTTAATGATTAGAGTATTTTAAAAGGTAAGAACGCACAGAATCGAAAACATTCATCATATCAGAGAACTAACCAAGAAGCTCGAAAATATTTTCTACACGATAATTCAAACTTTTTTTATCAGAATGTTACCCTTTTTCTGTTAATGTCCACAAAGAGTCTTTAACAATATTTGTCGACATCACTAAGTTATACACGTGAATGATTTGCCCTCCGAACTTAGATATTTGCTTTTCGTGTCATATACTACTTTCTCAATAAAATCGAAGATTTCTCTCAAGATTTTTGGTGGTAAATAAAAACTTTAGAGACTTTGCTGGATTACTCTCCGAGAAAACACGAGTCATTCGCTAGAAATAGATTTCTTCACTTTCCAAATCCTCTTCTTCTTTTTTGAAGAATTCGTCATGTCCTCGTTTCCTTTTCACGGGTAAAACAGATGAGCGGCAGAATTGGCATCCTTCGCTCTGCTAATTCCTAACTTGAAAACGGTCGTTTGTCCTGGATCACCTGATCTCTTCGCATTACTTCCCTACGCTCATTTCTATCATTAGATTGGTACTCTTTGTCAGCAGGTCAGCGCCCCTATCGGCGAATAGAAACATCATGTCTCGATAAGAAATAGCAAAGAGCCCAACCGCAACCTAACGCAGATTAAGGTTGGAATGGTACATTTTTTTCAGCGAATTAAAATCTTGTTCGTGGAATGTTTAGCATTTTATCCCTTATAGTAAACATTAATATCTAATGATACTGCGTATGCGGCGTTTGTTTATAAATGGAAGTTCTTCTAAACTCCACTCGGTGGAGTTACTGTATGAAGGATATTTTTATGCATAAGTTCCATTTTGTTTTATCGGAAATTGAAAATTGTTTTATCAAGAATTCGAAAGGTAACTTTAAGAATCAGGAGTGGAAGATGAATATTTTTCAGAACATTAAATATACCCTCTGATAGTGTATGTCAAAGATATATTCTTTACATTTTTATTCTTTTAGTAGCGTTTTAATGCATAAATACGTATTTTTATTCTATTTTGTTATATCTACCGCAGTTAAACTAATTTAAAATTTAAAGTAAAAATTCCAATGACAGATAAATGAAATTGCTAAATATACTGGCTGCATTCATGTGGGTTGGGTTGGATTGGATAAACCCGAAAAGTTATATGAATATAAAATGGCCAAAAGGTGCTAAGAATCATTCTGAATTCGATATTAAGGTATGCTCATCGATTGGAATACTGCATAAAAATCGTCGGTAAATGACAGTGGTGAAACGCATGAACCTTACGGCGAATAGTCGTAGGCCCGTGAAAGGTGACCTTGTGCTTAGACGTGAGTAAATATGTGTAATATTTGGAAAACTCTTATTTCTTGAGATATATTTTCGCGTCGGAAGGTTTTATGCACGTCGACCAAAAATTCCCTTTATGCTAACTGAATTTAGTGTTGAGCTTCTTACGTAAAGGATACCCTCAATTTACCGAATAATGGATACTCGTAAAGTGGATGGAAATCGATACGAAAGAAAAGCGGATTTCGCCATATTCCGGTCCATTGAAGTCCGCAAAATGTTCGCATTACGAAAAGCCTCAAAACTTACTCAACTGTACTTCCGAGAAGTCCTCAAAGGAGCGGTTCAAAAAGCATTGCATAATGCATTCCACAGCTCACTCAAACGTATATATTTGGCCAATAACGTTTTTCATCAAATCTGAACAAATATTTCAACAACTATCTGTACTGTGCAGTTATTTTCGACCGCATTCGCACAGCTTTTTCTAATCATTCACTTCTAGGAAGGCGCTCGAGTCGTTCAATGTGCTCTTCAAATTTTCATACAAACGAGATATGCCAATGCGGTATGAAGAAATGAGTGTCCATACAACCCTGCTGGTCGGATTATTTCTCATTTCATGATTCTATTGCCAGCAACTCATCTCACTCGAATGAGCATCTTATATCTAGGCAAGGAATTTCATTCCATAAGTATTCACAGCGCTTAGTTTAACATTTTCCCGTCCATTTCATTAATTTTCACAATGAATATGTCCATGTAACAAATGATTCATCTGGCGTGATTGTATTTGGAGAATCAATGAGATGATTTCAACTCAGTATTTAACAAAAATGACCCACAAGATTGTGTTGTTTAGGGTAAAAAATCTAAAAGGTGATTTAACAAGTTTGAAAATACGAAATTTAAAACAAAATGACTTTCTTATTTGAAAAATGAAACTGGTAGGAAGGAAAGTACCACAGCATACAAGCTATTTTGTAAATTAATTTATAATTTTGTATGCATTTTAAGCTTTACGTTGTGTCTTGAAATAGCTTTAAATTTAGGTAGTAAAATTATTCAGTTCAAATTTTTGATAATCCGTTCTTTCGTTTTTCAATCATTAGCCGAGCATCTCTAAAGGCTCTTAAACTTAAATCCGAAAAATTTTTCACTTCTAACTATTTTTAATTTTTTGAATACCGTAAGAGCACGTAAAAGTCGCTAATTGGTTACTATGGAGAAATAAAAAGCAAACAACAAACATTCCCTTGAATTGTATTTTTTTTAAATGAACACACATTCACATTATTGCGACTGTTGTTCACAAGTTAGTCATTTTCTATGGTATCTATATTTCTATGGTATATATACCATCCAAATTGTATTAAACATAGGCTCGTCGTATCAAGCTATAGCCTAGAAAACCGTGTTTATTGAAAAACTCAAATCGAAGAGAATGCATGAACCTAGATGTCCTATTCAAAGCACGGAGTCTTCGAAGTATCCCTTCTTAAATAGTCTGTTTAACGTATCGAGGAGCAAACGCCTTGATTGAAATATTCAGCGGCGTATCGACCAAACTCTCCTCGGAAGAGAATTATTTAACCAGACGCAGGAAAGGAAAACAGAACGCCGGCCTTATTACGTAAGATTAGTGCAATGTGTTGATTTATTTATTTTCCTTAAAGCGGGCCCGCAACCACTTGCGTCGCTAGCGGCGTTGAATGGGGGAGAGGGACTCTTTAAAATCAAAGACCTTTCGAAGCAGCTGGTGGATCGAGTCCAAAACATTTTCCGCCCTTGGGTGCCTGCAGCGAAAGAAATTCTCGCCTTTACACCTGACTCCCCTATAGAACACGCATTTTAGAGCTCGCCTTTATGCGAAGCCTCTTTCATTTTATTCTTTCTTACAACGTCGTCTATTCCATATGAGGACTATTGCATAACATTGCGAGTTAAGATGTGTACCTAGTACGATGTTTCTTGCTATTTCCTATCAGTGTTTTTATTTATAGTCTCAGTATTATATAAAAATAAGTAGTTTCATTCCAAAGAGAGAAATTTTCTTCGTAAATTCAGCCAAAATTATATAAAATTGCTTTAGTTGGACATTGTCCAATTTAAAAAAATGCTACTAATTAAAGTAACGGATGCAGAGAATATGAAAAAAGAAGCTGAAATATATTACGTAATCATTATGCTACGGTGTCATTTTGAGGTGAACTTTCCTCTTGACTGTGATGTTTTCAGTTTGCTAGAATTCGCTAATTAGGAAACTCATATGTTGGAAAACTTTTTAGGCTTCGTTATTTCGTTTTCTTGTTAATATATCTGCTCAATAGGTTAAATTTATTCTCATGTAAAACTGTTTCGTGTTTGCGAATGAAATATATTTGGTTTACAATGATGAACGTTTTCTCAGAGGTAGGAACTAGGAAATATATACTGCGCAATGCTTTTTATTGAGATAGTAAATGAGGACGCAACCCTATTGAAGACATCAACAGAAATAGAAGCAAAAGGAAAGTGATAGTTGAATTTGAATAGATGGAAAGACTAAAGAGGAAGGTTACAATAATTCTAGAAGTGTGAATAATGTTAGCTGAGGAGTACCAGCATAGACATGCCAAATATCCGTGAGTTGGTGATTTAAGATTTCTGACTATTGAAAAAATATTAAGAAAACTGTCCCCTGTAATGTTATCCTTTTCATTTGACCGAGACTCAAAACTTTTATGCAAATGTTTAAAACATCTTAAACTCTTATCAAACGAGGAAATTAGTTAACAACACTTGAGTTAGGCTCCATCTAAAAAATACACCAAGAAAACATGATTCAGTGTCATTACTAAATGTGCTTCGACAGCTTTGGTCATTTCGCACATTGGCGCCCACGGGGTATCGAACCCGGGACCGCTTTCGCCGAAGGCAAACGTGCTGTCCACATGACTATACGGAAGCCCGTAAACATGGTATTGCAGATTAAAGTTACATAAGACAAATGGAAAAGCCATTATGGAAACAGTAAGCGTTGGGAAAATACCACAGGACGCAGGCTGGGAATCGGTGGTAGTAACCAGTTTTAAATTGCTGAAAAATTTTAGAGGAAGTAACACGTTTGCCCAAACTATGCATTACACGACCTCTGTGATACTTCGCTCGATATATGCCAAATTGGAGGGATATACGCTATGACCAATCTTATTAAAACTCTTTTCTTTCCGCAAGCGAACCGCGATAGCTACAAAGAAGAAATACATTGACCGCTTGTCGTTTACAACCCCTGCCACACGCAGAAAGATAGCTTTTAGAGTGGCAATTTAGAAGTAATCCATTTGATGAAACTGCGTTGAGCGGACCGCACTGCAGCGATCATGGACTACCAGTTGCACTGGCGACTGCTTTTCCCCCCTCTGAAGCTGTTTTTCGAGAAAACTTATTAAGTATTAAAAAGCTACGGAACAGGTGGGACGCATCTGGAAAAGAAACGTGAGTCTCTTTGTTTATTTCATGCGAAGGTTTTCGTGAGAATTGGCCGAATCGATTCCCCATTTGACACTCTCTCTCCCACGCGTAGAGCGGTGTTAGCGGATAAGAATCGCCGACATAGAGAGCACGCTTATCTCGGTAATTAAATGCCGCTAACGCCGCACTTGATCCGTTCGCGACGAGGCGACGATTATTATTCCATTCTCTAACGCGCCGAACCCGCATCCGTATCTGTGCCTCGAGGTATAAGGTAACGGTCATTGAAGGCTACTGTCATCGGGTGGAGGTCATTGTTGAAGATTGAGTCATCTTCGAAAACATAGTATCTACTTCAATGTATTTAAAGCTATTAATTATTATTACTATTATTAGTTTTATTATCATTGCATTTATTCATTATTTGACAAGATGATTATATAGATATAACGTGTAGTATTGTGTAAAACTTATGATTGTTAATGACTGAGTATTCCTAAGGTTTTTAGAAGTAAGTTATATTTCTGAAATTCTTTAGTATTCTATATTGTGGTTGTCTGTTTATTTGTGCACGAGCCAATTATTGGTTCAGGAGGACCAGAAGGGAAACTAATACCTTCAAGTGCAATTTTTTCGTTCAATATTTTTGTCTGATGTACCTAATTGACTTTGTAACTGACTTTGTATATACATAGATAAATAAAAGTATTCATAAAAAAATTATTATTTCATAAACAACAAGTAGGCTGTAAGCCAGATGGCAGTTTTTCTACATCTAGGCAGTTATTCTACACAATCATATACCATATACTAAATAAATACATATGACATATAAATGGTTATTTCTGGATTTTTCGGGGTTCATGACAGGCCTTCTCGGCTACCGTCGCGGTCCCAGGGTAAAACCCCACCCTACAATACCCTGCCATGCAATCCCTTACTTCCTCCAGAAATTTGACATTACTAAATTCCCCTTACATTCTATAATGCCCTTATCAACTACAATACATTAAAACATTTCTTTTTAAAAGATTTTGTATTTTTAGGAAGGGGCTTAAGAGCGATCCAGGTAACTTATTCCATTCTGAAATACCTTATTATTAACTAACGTAACTTAACTAACGTAACTTAACTAACGTGACTTGACTAAAGAAACTTAACTAAAGAAACTTAACTAAAGAAACTTAACTAACGTAACTTAACTAACGTAACTTAACTAATGTGACTTAATTAACGTAACTTAACTAACGAAACTTAACTAACGTAACTTAACTAACGTAACTTATTCCATTACTAACTAACGTAACATATTCCATTCTGAAATGTTAGTTTTATTGCGATTTACTGCAAAAGAATCATGATTTGGCTTCTGGGTCAAACAATGAATTGTGTCGATTGGTGCTAACCGTCACTATGTGGAATTTTGTAATGAATGATGAATGATTGATCGACTTTACTAGGGCGAATTTTATTCATACAGATTACTCTCACAATTAATCCTTGACATGCGCACGCACGACAGAAATCAGTAGAAATTAAAAACACATTTTAAAAATTCCACAAATTTTATGCTAAGACTGGATCGGTTTTGACTAAACCATAGTACATAACAAGCATGTACTAGGTGATGACTGTGTATTAGTCGAAACCGGTATGGGTTTTGAACACATATTATGGAAGCTTTACGAGTTGTTTTTTATTTCTTCCGATTACATATGAAGAGTATGACGACTGTTTTAAGAAATTGATCTCTCCCCCTTTAAACGAAGAAATAAAATAAACCTTGTTTCTAATATTACTTCTCCAATAGCATGCTAGATCTCTTATCAATTCTATTTTTCAACTACCGACAAAACTTATATTAACCTAATTAAAATTTACGTTTAATGTTGATAAATCCGCGTTTTCAGGTTCGGAATATTTGCATATTTCGATATCAAAATCAATTATCACTGAAAAGTTAATCAATTATCAAAGTTTCGGACCATAAATTGTAAAGGAAAGCTGTTGTAGTATGCTATGGTAATGCTGAAAAAATCGTTTCGTCCTTTAACTAGCCTATATGCACAAGCTTCGATGCATTTATCGTCATCACTTACTTTGGACTATTTTTACTTTAATTCCGGAATCATTAATTGATATGTTATTACAGAAGATACTTCCTTTTCCATTAGGTTCCAAAGGTTACCTTTGACGTTGCTATTCTAGAGCGACAATCTTGCAGCTGCGAAAGAGCTTATTAAGTTTTTCTGAAGCGAGCGTATCCTTACGATACTATTTCCAATTAACTTCTGGATGGAAAAGGCTGAAGAGCTCTCTATTTTTAGATAAATTCAGTTCTAAATTAAAAATAAGTAGAAAATAGCACAAATACTAGATGCTGGATGGGCAAGAAATGCATTTAAATCATGTGACACTACCAAATATTTCTGAAAAAGTACTTTATGTTTCTATTTATAATATATTTCACAGTATCTTTTTCTTTTGACGTCTCTGCTATCAATTATGAGTTAATGATGATAATTGTTTATAAAATGGATACCATGATCAAAGGATAATTCATTTAATTTAACTCATTACAAGCCAACTATAAATGAGTAGATAAAATGCGGTTTCACAAAAACATTTTGTTATGAACTACCTCAAAGAGTTCCGAATTAGAAATCAGTTTCCGTTAAATAAATAGTGAGTGTATAATTAAATTTTAATATTTCTATTGGTTATTTCGTTTTCTCGTTAGTTATGAGAAAGATATGATTAGTTGATGTAGACATATTTTAAAATACATGGAATAAATAAAAAATATGCTAGGAGAAATTTGTTAAAAGAATTTTAATTTTTCGTACGTTCCTTTTAATGTTTTGAGAAATGTATTTAAATATTAGCATTTGTATAAGTTGTAGTAGTAGTAGTATTGTTAAAAGTGCTTCGACAGCTTAGGTCATTTCGCACATTGGCTTCCACCGTGAATCGAACGATGAATTTCTCCGTCATATTGAGTGGAATATATTTAGATTTCTCGCTACTGTCACAATCATATTGATCTTACTTTAATGATTAAATATGTAAGCCATTCTTGCAAAGAAAACTTTAATATTCGGAAGAATCACGGTATCAAAACAGCAGCCGCATTAATAATCGATCGTCTAATTCCTCATGGTGATTCGTATCTACCGTCATTTGTCTTTATTTATCGATCTTTTTCTTTTCTTTCCTCTCAATTTCTCATCCCCGCATGTGCGTGATCCGATGTCAGCCTCTCCTGCATTTTAATCTCATTAGCGGTATCGCGTTCCTAGTTTCTTTTAATCCGTATTAATAATTCATCACATCATCAACATCAGCAGGGCAGACTGAAACATGATTCTTTTAATAAAGAACTATTAATCCTACGAAGCGAGCTTCGGCGACATTCGCCTCAATAAGCTATTCAAGGTTTTGTTTTTCATCCCGAGAGTGGCCTCGGGTAAAAGGGTTTCCTTATCGTGACGAAGATCAGAAAGAATTCAAGAAATGTAAATGCAAGGAGGTACTGCGGTTGTTCAGGAGAAAGATTTCTATCCGAAATTTGAGTATAAATACTTCCCCAGTATTCGTTTTCATCGGTAAGAACAGGGCAGCGTTGCATATCGAAAGAGTATCTATTTTCTGTTGTTGAATACAAATCTACCGTTTATAATACTACATATCAATATAAATAAGCATTAATCATTATAATTCAAGGTTTAAATACTAATCCTTTTGATATCTATGAAGAAAATTTTCCTACGGAAAGTATGTTACAATGTCATATGTCCTGATTTATTTGGATTTTCATCAATCACATCACTTATCGTAATTGTGATATCAAGTGATAATCTTCGCACCATATTAGTTGTTTAAATATATTTTTTTCCAAATATTTTCTCCTTTATATACGGAGGTATATAATGCAATATTATGCACGAATTGTTACAATAAGAATAAAATACTTGGTACATTTTCACTGCATGTAGGCCGTATACGATACATGTTTACATTCAGTTTACTATTCTGGGTTTTATTCCCATCACGAGAATTAAAGTAGAATTAAAAGGCAAGGAAAGCACTTAGTTGATATTTTAAAAAATTTTAATTCTATCTGTTAATTAATCACTTAATCGACTCAAGATTCAATTATATCCAACTGACAATGTACATACCTTGTTTATTTATTTCCTCATTTGTTTCTAAAGCTTTCAATACCGTCTAATTTACAATACTTGTATATAAATAATGATAATGAACGGTAACATAATTCCTTTTTCTCATCGATGCTGGTCACCACAGTTCTACTAACGCTAAACGCATTTAAAGGATGGAATAAATTGATACTAAGTGAAGCGTATGCTTTGCACATTCAACGATCCCGTAGAAATATGTCCTCAGAGCCCGTGGAAAGACTGGCGAATAGTACTTAATATTTTCCGCAACTGAATGTATTGTATCGAACGAAAAGACGGGAAAATTCCTTTGATGGCTTTTCTGCGGTTTAATATAATTACAGGTTTGTTTTTCATGATCTAGTCTGCTTAGAAGTGGGCAGAGTAGTTGGGTTGAAAAGAATACTTAAGCTTGTGATAGACAATTTCATTTCAGTAGGAGTCGTGCGTTAATACATTATCTCAAGAGTTTTTATTTCAGCTCTTTGCTTTATTAGATCCAGTTTGCGTTTCGTTCTTCCGATGACAGCGAATCATTTCACTTTGCACAACTTTTCCTGTCGCATTTACCTCGGCTGTTATCCCTTTGCTGGAAATGTAAGTCCTTTAAGTTAAAAAGCGGTTCGGTGCCTAAATGAACCCTTTCCTAACACATTCTGCTTCTTTTCCTCCTCTCGTTTGTTTTTCTCATTTCGAGTGCCTCTCCATGGCTCTCACGTAATTAAATCCCAACAGTTCCGCCGCATCACAAAACCTTCTGCTCCATTCACTTCCACCATCTTCCCGCCTGCATCCGCATCCTGTAATCAAATCCATATCAATTTTTTCGCTAATATCCTTTAATGGCGGCGTTTAATTTTTTTCCGCGCCGTAAAAAACCGGCTCGTATTACAAATGTACTCTGTTATTTCCCCCTCCACAGCTCTTCATTAGTCCGCGAAGGAGAGAGTTCCCATCTGATACGGCCTTTTTCCCTTTTTGAAGGCGGATGAATTCCTGCTTTTGCGGAATGATGAAAATTGCTTGCAGCCAATTCCGAGCATAAAGACATTGTTTTTAATCACTCCGTTCTCCACTCAAATTAATGCCTTTCTTTTATTTTTTAAAGTTTTTCTTACGGCATAATAAGTTGATTACCAAGGAGAATACAGTATAAAAAAAGTTTCAACTCTGACTGACTCGTAGTTATTCCAGTATGGAATCGAGCTACGTTCTTAATTAATTAAATCGGGTGTTTTTCAAAATTGAAAAGTGGATCCAAATATTTGATCCAAATCGATATTTACGAATTATGATTAGCTTTAAGACTCACAGAAATCTATCAATCCCATCTGCTGGGAAGAGATTAGCTGTTAATTCGTACAAACAATGTTCTTCAGTGAAGAAACAAGAAAAAGTAGATGCTTTTAACTGTCCACAGTCTATAATCTGTGGGTACACTTCGGTATCGATTATCCAGCGAATATGCGATTCTAAATGAAAGTACCATTTTAATGGCATATCCTGGATGGCAGAGCATTCTGAATATCTGATGGGTATTGTTATACTCATAAGTGGTGGTAAAAGTTTTTCTGAAGAATCGACCATCACAAGATTTATCAAATGAAAGAATTGTTTTCTCAAGCTCTCCAAGCCTTCTCTCACTTAGCAACCGATTCTTCTCTCACAGTCATAGATTTAGCACTTACCGCAACCTGAAATTTGTCATTCAAAATGAGTCTTCCTTTAAAATCCTCTTCTCCCCCAGAAGAGGTTTTTAGAGAATAAAGGGCCTCAGTGTTTACCTGAATGATCCTCTCCCTCCTTTTTACAACGGTGCTCAACAGAATTTCCTTTTAATCCACTACCCGATTAACGTTTTCATTTATAATCCAGTTCATTCAATTTAAAAGCAGTTTGATTGCGATTTTATTTGAAATATCTTCCTTCAATTTAATCATTACTTCAATGAACGTTGTCGCTGATTGTATCGAATCCAATACTTCTAAACTTTTTGGGGTGATTATGTAGTTAATTCTATATTTCAATTAATAAAATTAAAAAAACATCAAGATTCTCGTAGAAATATTTGTTATTACATTACGTTTCCTTGATGGATATAGCAAAGTCTGCAAGCAATGGTTAATTTTCATGAGGTTCAAAATGTGGATTTTCCTCAGATTTATTAGTTTCTTATGAAATAAGAGCGAATATTAAAGTTGGCGGTTTATCAGATGAGCGACTCTTTATAGAAAGTGTTTAGATAGTTCCCTCTGACATACTTAATTACGAATTTATCAAATATTAAAGACGTAAAATGACTGCTAGTGGAATTCATCCACGATAAAATTTCCCTTGAATATGATAATACTAAACATTGGGTTAAAAATCACTTTCCGCTTAGTTAAATTTCCAATACCATCACTTTATTTTTACATTAATTCGTATCTACTCAACAAAAGCAATTTTTCATACCAAACCATTTTGAACTGAAGCACCAACCTGAAGAATGGCATTTTTATAATATACAGGTTATACTACCTACTGATAGATTTTACTTATATGCTCTTGGGCTTGCACACAACATCTGGCTAACTAGTACTCTAGGAGTTCTATCATGAAAAACACCATCAGGAGATGAAACACATTTATCTTTGACGTACGTAGAATATTCGTTTATTGCCCAAATTATGATGCACATCAGTTAGTTTCCACGATAATGATAGAAGCGATGATTTATCTGACGCAAAACTGTACTTGTCAATTAAGACACGTAACGTATGCATGCTTTGACATAACACTTATCGATGACATGCAACTTCATGTAACAAATGATCAATACGGAATCTTCGATACCTTTCTTTCTGAAACACCTAATGACTGCAGGAAAACATCTCCAGCGTCGCCCAAACGTTTTCCAAGAGGAGCTTCTGCGAATGCCATGCTTGATCGGAGTGGCCCTCCATCATTGCCAAATCGCCCATATTGTCATTCCTACTTTAGATAATGCAGAGCCCGAAACGAGTACCGAGACTCATTGATGCCACGAGGCAGAAGTGTGCTTCATCTTCGGGCTCGCAGCTCTTTCTGACCAAGTGCTAGGATATTGGAAGAGGATGAAGTGAGGGGAGATGTGGCAACGTCGCACACCCGTTCCCCTCCGAACGCTCCCGTTCATATTGACTCGCGGAGAGATGGAAAGAGAGAGACAGAGGGAGAGAGAGAGATCTCTCACGCAGAGGGTAACGGATAGACGGAGCGGGGGGGTAAAGATGTGGCTGAGGAAGTGGTAAATAGGTTTCATTGGAAGGCAGAGGGAATATCTATCCAAAAACTGTTTTGTCCTACGCCCCCGCACTTGGCCGATTATGGAAGTTCCAGACTCGAAATTAACTCGTGCAGACTGGAAATCGACTTTATGAGCGGTGAAACCGAAGCCAAGAAAGAATATCTGGCGTATGATCTGTTGCTGAAATGGGAATTTCGGTGAATGCGGGCAGCGGTGAATATTGGGACGGCCATATTTTACGGAGATTCAGGAGGAATATAAAATTTATACGGGCAGGAATGCTTCGCAACGTCAGCAGGACTTTCTTCCTCCTTGAGTAATGAAAACGTCAATATATATCTTGATAAAGGTTCAATTAATGTATCATAGGTAGAATCCAATTTCTTTTTAATTTAATTAATTAATTTAAGAATTTAAATTTCTATTAAACCCGAAGTCCCGCAAAACAGAAACATTTTTAAAAGACAATGATTTAAATTAAAATATAATGATGGTTGAAGATATCAATGTATGCGTAATTATATTTACGATATTGTATATAAACTGATCTGATGATTGTGTCTATGTATGACTACGATGTATTGTTTTATATTTATATTGAAGATAGTTATGTTATAGTTAAGTAGGAAATTGTGAAAAGTTACCACCTGGTTTTTACCTACTTGTAACTAATGTATATAATAATAGTAGTAGGATTTAAAATGGCATTTTCTATCATTCAATGTAAATGCCAAGCAGGAGACTGTATCTTTCGCATCTAACTAGCTATATCCCCCACTCTATATTGTAGGAACTGTTGTCACTGCAATATTTTATTAATATTTTACTTCTAAGATTTTTTATTTTTGTGTCTGTGGTATTTTGTGGCTGTCAGCTGGACATTATTATTATTTGAACATTTTTTTGACGAGGTTAGGCCCAATTTCATACAGCAAACCTCGTATCTAACTTTTGCATATCTGCTTAAATTAAAAAAATACATAAGCAGGACAGAGTGTGTGAAAAAAAAGGAAAGGGTTGGTCTGTAGAAATAAACCTCCACAACTTAAGCTTGATAGAGAAGAAACCCACATCGCGGAAATTACCCACGCAGAGAATAGGATAAAAAATCTAAAAAAACACATATAAATACAATTTAAAAAATATTAATTTATTAAATTCAAAATATCAAGAATGAATTGCATATAAAGCGGGAAATGTGGTTTTTCCTAAGAATTCGCTGACAAATTGTCTCATCTTATATGATCGTTTTCACTGTAGCATCAATCGTGGCTGACTAGTAAGTATTGCCAAAAATAAAGTGAGCGAGAAAGAGTAGATTTTATAGAATTCTACCAGAAAACCTCTTGCAATAGTAATGCGTATGAAACGGGTCCAAGAATACGAGTAAAATGTTGATTAGCTTTTTGTTTTAATCGGTATAAATCACCGTAATTAATTATTTGACGTTCTATAGCTCAGGAGTACAAGAGAACATGTTCAAATTGTGTGAATCATCAATTCAGAACGCCCGTGTTCGTAAGATGATTGCATTCATAATATGTGTAAGGAGGTCTTCTCGTTCAAGAGTTCTTCTTCCCATTAGGTCGAAGTCCACTCAAGTGCAGGAATCTTTTATAATGTAGGAGAATACTGAATTATTACAGAGCAAAACTAGGCGACTACATTGATGAAAATGATCGCACAATTTTGAAGTGGGGCTCTAAGATCCTGGTCATGTTGAGGGGGATGGGTTGTTGATGCGTTGAGCGTATCGATTTGATTCGTCTTTAGATGGATTTAGGTCCGTGTGTAGTTGAACGATAACAGTTTAATAACCCGTATAAATAAAAAGATATGGAATATAATTAAAATCATCCAAGATCAGATAAGAATACATTCTAATAGTTACACTGAAACAGTTCTGTCTCGACGGATACCAGTATAATTTTCATAAATAGTTAATTAACTGCATAAAAATATATTATACGTACATTATTAGTGCAAGCACCTTCATTGGTAATTTATTTTGCAAAAAGGTATGTTTTATTTATTTTATAATGGTAAAAATATCCAAATTAGTTTTTTATATATATTGAAGGAATTAATAACCGTAAGGAATTGTACCCGTTGAGAATTTTTTACTGAATAACTATAAAAATTGGCGAATGAAGATTCACTAAGTGTTAATAATACAACAACAGCTTTCCAAGCTTCTCCAAGAAGTATGGAGCTGTACACTCGGGTCTCCTGTCAGAATTGATCTCTTCAAGGGCTGTAACCTTATTCAGAACTCTTTCAGATTACTTTTTTCAGTATATACATCACTTAACCTAGAGAAGAAAACAAACTGAGAACGCTAATGAATGAACTAACTGAATAAATTAGAGCTCTGGGCATGAGCCTAAAAGATCTTTAAAATTTTACAATCTGATCTGACGGCAATAGATAAACAAAATATTTTGAAGTTTGATGCTTATGAAAATGAAATTTTTTATATATTTCCAAAAATATTATAACAGGTAAAATAAAGCATTAAAAATAAATTGATTGCGAAACGGATTTCCTTCGTATTGAATGTGCTAGAAAAGTCAGCGAGATTGTTTATAAAATAAGGGGGAGGAAAAGAAAGTTTACGCCTACTTTCAACTAAGAGGAATACATTATTTGCATACACGACCCTGCTCGATAAAAATAATCCATTCCGATTTAAGATCCAAAGAGGGTAGAACTGGAGAAGATATTACTGAACGTCGCCAGCGATATTTGCCGTTCGAAAATGGAATTCCAAGATGGATAATCCACCTTCTCGTAATTAAGAGAATGGCCTTTCTCATTCCCTTCCTGTTCGGAGGAAGTGCTCTCATATATTTTCCAAAAATCTCTGTCATTCTCCTCTCATCTACACTTCCCCCTTTCCGCTCTCCACTTGCTTCCTTCCCCCATTCACTCCCCTTCTTCCTTTTTCATGTTTTCCCCATTTTTCCTTTATTTAGTTCTATTCGTCCATAGCTACCACATCAATATATTCAGTTCTGCTATTCCTTTCTTCACATCTCAATCAAAACTGAAAAATTTTACTAAATTGGAATCGAAGGAACTAAAACAATTTTTATCTCTCTTTAAGCTTCATATTATCTGTGAGCAATATCCTAAGGTTTAATGATCGCGATAAATAACATAATTGAATAGTCTGGGAAGGCCTCGCCCCCTTAGGAAACTTGATCCCTCAATACCTCCACGTTATCTACTACTAAAGTAACTAGAAAAGGAAGGATTAAGAAAGATGAGCTGCGTGATAGCAAAATACATGATAAAAAATAATTTATTGCACTGAAAAAGAATACATAACTTAAAAGATATTGAAAGTTTAGCTAAAAGTATAATTTTGTCATTCTAGAAGGAATATTTATGTAGGGGTGACATCATTTAAATCAAACAGAGGCGTGTTTGAAGGTAAATGCAAATAGATACAACTGAAAATGAACTATGACGCTAAATATAGTTACTGGTAATATAGTGAAACGAGTAGCATATATATA
This sequence comes from Sympetrum striolatum, assembly GCA_947579665.1. Classification (NCBI taxonomy): domain Eukaryota; kingdom Metazoa; phylum Arthropoda; class Insecta; order Odonata; family Libellulidae; genus Sympetrum; species Sympetrum striolatum. Next base: position 17,597,590 of record OX388350.1, read on the forward strand.
AATAAAAGTGCCCTTAAGTGATCAACTTAAATGAAATTCATTCAACATCACATTCATATCTTAACAGCAATCATGTTATTAAAGCCACGATTAGGATTAAGGCGAAAGTGGATTTAAGAAGTACTGTATGTTATGCGAAAGCTTAAGAGCTTAGAAATGCAGTCTTCGAATTTTCTCGTTTATAATGATGTTTCCCATATTCAAAATCTTCTTATTGAGAATGTAATTATGAAAATTGACGCAATCAATGATTTTCGTGATTTTAGGAAGGATTATCATGTTGGCTTCCAGTTTCAGTATCGTCTAAATATCGGGTTATAATATTGTACCAACAAAATAAAAACTTATTTCTTCTAACGTTCGATTGTCACATTTTCGTTCTTGATTCTTCCTTGAAGCGTCGAGAACTGTACCATTTCTCGGGGTTCATAACTGGTCATATACCTATTTGCCCATATATTTGATCCATTGCGATGAGACATTTTTATATCGAGTTTTTATCTTTTCATGGCATTATTTTTCTTGTAACATTTGGCACTACTCCCGCCATTTCCTTTAAGTTTACTTCTTACATATACGGCCAACATCCTCTTTAATGAATTCCACCCTCACTTTATCCCTTTTCATCCAAAGTGTAATCTTTCACATCCCCCTTATTTTATCTTTCTTCTTCTGCCGTCCACAATCTTCCGTTCCGGGAATCTCATCGGGTTTACCAAAAGACACTAACAATGTTCCCTATATAAAGAATATCTTCCCACAAATAATGCGCTTTGTTGATTAACCAGTCAAAAAGCTTTACTTTTGATACTAATCGTCACAATTGATTAACCTTTCGGCGGAGGAATGAAGAATTTCGTGGTTATTCATCTTTTCCCTCTGCCTGATCGATCTGCAGGGGGTCGCCTTCGTTCCCTCGAAAGCTTTATCTTGATCCGGGAAGTACCAGGGTCTATTTGGAGTGTTGTGTTACCAACGTCCCTCGGAGCGACCTCTCTCGGAGAAGTTCCTGGATCCTGCAGTCCTTTAAGGATTTGGGCCGATCATTCATGCCTGCAGAGGGATGGTTCGCTGTAGTGGAAGGGGAGTTAACGAAACTTTGATACTTAAAGTCTCCCGTTTACTTCTGGAAGAAAAACTGCCAAAGCCGAGCTGTACCTATTTATGTTATCTCTTTAAGTCGCTGAATAGCATTCCAGTTAACGAATGTTCAGCTATGCTGCTTTCGAGAAGAATGGACCGAAACTAAAAGCTTATTATCCATGAAAGCTGCGTTTTGTTTTACCTTTCGAGTAATCAAGCAGGGAAAATTGGCTTTGAAAAAAAATTATTCTCATTGAAGGACTACAATTATTTAAGTATCGTTTGAATTTTTCTACTAAAGTAAATTAATTAACTACAAAAATCTACAACATTTTGACTAACAAAAGTACTGCAAAGTCATTACATTAAATAGCATTTGGTGTAAGCGGCCTCGGGTTCAATTCAATGCGATATGTCTAGACATGTCGAAGCACTTTTACCAACATTACTAATGAGCTGATCTTTGTCCTTCCATAAATGGAACTCCGCCTTGAACTTATATATAACAACACTTGCGTGCATTGCTGGTTGCAGAAGCACGGGAATGGCCATGGCTATCAATTCACTTACTGATGCTTTCCTCCGAACTTGTAATAGACTAATTCGAAATTGTATTTGACAGCTACGACGAGGCATTAGCGTAAATATTTTAAATTAATTTGTTATAACCGTAGCATTTTCCAATACTTAAGCATACATCTTTTGTGTGTTCATTCTCTTAGAGACGTAATAATTACAGTTGGTACTTTCCTATATTTTTTAATTCAAATTTGATTCTTAGATTTTATGTAATTATGATTTTAAAACCTTTGCCACCATTACTGATCTCAAATAACAGCTTATTCCATGTAATTAACTGTAAAGATAATTAAAATGCATCATGGTGGCTGAAACTGAATTGCTTTGTAAACTCTTTTACATCGGGAATATCTTTCTCATAATTGAAGAGTTAGATCTGGGATAAAGCAATCTAATTTCTTTCTTCTTCATGCTAATCGGGAAATGGGCATTTATGGAATGAAAACATTAGATTATCCAACATTCACAGAATCTGAGCTGTATTCTTTCGTAATCAGTGTATTGAATCATGGTTATCTTTGGGTAACATAATTTTCAATCTAAAACAAATACATGATCGTCTGTAAACAAAAATTATTTTCATTGAGTACGCATGGAAATCATTCACTCATTTACTAAACTTTAGGAAATAGGAGTCAAATTGAAATGGTATCTATTAATTTTATCCGGACTTCTATGAATTCCTAGATTTTGGAAAATTGTGAATTTAAAACGACGAATAAACTACAGCGCACATTCTTTAGCTTATCCTAAAAACAGACATTTCGGTGAACAAACACGAGGGAGATGAAAGTGTCTAATTTGAGTTCAAAGCGATTCGCTGTATGCGCGGCAAAGAGAAATAACATCGCATCAAAACAGAATGCCGTGAAACCAAAGAACGGGTGTCTGACTTTTTACAGGGAGTGATTAAAAGATTGACTCACGGAAAGCGCAACGTTGCTTCGTATTTTTGTGAGCCTGAAGATTAGATAGGCGAAAGAACATTTGTGCTCATTCGTTTGTTGGTTATTTTACGCGCGACTTTCAAAGAAATGCAGCGGAGATAAAATTTTGTTGATATTCCTAAGAAGCTTTGAATTGGAGCTGGCTTCTAAGTAAAAACTTGCCAACGAAAACATTTCTCAAGCTCTTCATGTTAAAATACCCAAAACTTTTTCTCCTTCTAAAGATTATCGATTGAAAATAAATGGCGTTCTTTTTGATGCTTTCCACTCTAGGTGGGCTGTACAAAATAAATATATCTTAATGTAGGTTCTTTATGTAACAAGATATAATCACATCATACTCTAGATACATAAGTAGTTGAGTTGAGGAATTTTAGTGTTTCCAGATGTCTTTTAACAAAAGAAACCAGTTTATTACTCTTATATTAGTTCTCTCATAATCATGAGTTTATAGTATTAGTTCTTCTATCTTAATTTTTGATTCATTCGGTATATTCGAAAAATTAGCGACCCTTTTTTTGATGGAATACATACTTTCATTAAAAAATCGGTTCTAGTACATAAACGTTTTATAAATATTTCAATATTTGTGCTCAAACTATTAAATAGAATTGATATAAAACTATTTTTAATTAAATTAAAAATAAAGAGTGTTTATAGGTTAACAGCTTGAACTTGATAACAAAGGCGTTGATACGCTATGAAGTAGAAACTATTATGTATAACATACATAAGATAAAAACAAACAATTTCTTTACTCCACGAAATGGAACAAGAAGTAGTTTTTTGTAATTATAATATATAATAAGATATAATTATGAATTAAACAAATATTCTTTATCTTGTATGTGTTTAAGATCAAGTTCCTCCGAGTAAAAGTCGGTATGATTGAATTTGACTAATTATATACTAGGATACTTATTTCTATAAACGGGAAATTAATTAAAAGGAATTTAAATTTTTAAAACTAGAATATCATAATTATTTAACAGTAGTTACGGCAGTCGTTAAAGTTTTTCCTGTATTTCGTTAACAGAAAAAGTTTATAATATTTCGGTGTTTGTAACATTTGTCTGTACTGCATATGGAGATTATCACTCGATATATTAAACCAAAAACGATTTTAAGTTATGACTTTGAGAGTCCGAATAAATTTGTGATATTCTTAGTACTTACTTATTGTAAAGCCCTGATTATTGAAGAGGTGAAAAATTTCACTAACCATGCATGCTGTTGTACTACCGATGAATGAAGTTGAATATAAATTCAGTAAAGCATTTACAAAAGAAATAAAGAAAATGAAACAGCGTTCGATGGAGTAATAATTTTCCCCGAAAGTCATTAATAAAAGCGTTTGCCAATCGAAAGATCGTAAATTGGGGGAATTTACGCAGATCCGTAGAAACTGAACGCGATTCCCAACCAATCCTCTTAGTGGAAAGAATCCAAGGGAGGGAACACACTTTCCTATCTTCTTTGGTTCGCTACAACGAATATGGATTTTTTCCTTCGATGCTGCGTCACAGTCACTGAATTCCTCACTCTTTTGCCAAAAACGATTTGACAGATTCTGGGAAATTTCGATTCGCAATTCGTGTTGAGTCGGCAAACGACAGCAGAGGATTATACACCGATAAGAGAGGGGAGGGAGAAATGAATGGGACAAAGCTATCTGGGATATCATAGGATGAATGAATAATTTGATTTCAGAATTGAATAAGCCGCTGCAGGTGGCACCGCAGAGAAATTTGACAATGCGAATATTAGCAATTACATTTGTCTATCATCTGTATTTAATTAGTGAGTTCTTCGAAATCGAGTGTTTATACGGCTTAAAATCCAAAAATTTTCTTAGCCGAAGTTATGGGAAGTTTAACTAACTATTAGAAATTAATGCTTATAGTCCCAACTATAGAGATTTATTGTATGTTTATTCACACATAAACATGTTCCATACGGGCTTCTATACTGGACTTAATGCGATGGATTCAATTAAATGGATGGTTGGGTTTTATATCGATCTTTAATTTAATGTAATGCTTTACTTTCAGTTCCGAATTTAAGCGAATAAATGAAAGGGGAAACATTAATTTTCATATTTACGTTTTATTCCATAACCTGTTTAATTAGCATATAAACATATTACACTTGTGAATATAATTCTAATAAAAATTAAAATTTTTGTGCATATCTTTAACGCATAAATAAATATTCTCAAATATGATTTATAAAATACCCAAATCTTTCCATTGCGACAAAGTAATGCTAAGGCTTAAAAGGGTACAGAATTAAGATATCGTACTTGGCAAGTTGTCCCTCAATTACGAAGCCTTCGAAAGTTCAGTTTACTGTGGATTTAGAGCTTTTTGTCAGCTGTGCTCGCTTTTTGTGACACACTTTTCTCGGAAGACGATTCGGGATAAATTACGGGATTAACAGAGCGCGGCAACGGGAGAATCGACTGTGCCATCCGAACGAAAGAGGCTTTGGCCTCATTACGAATACTTTTTTTGTTTTGGAGACGATGTAAACGTATCGACGGATTTCTTGCGAGCCAATCTTCACCACGCCCTTGTTCGCCCCCCCTTTCGCCCCGGGCCAACTTGCTACTCCCCCAAATGACCCGGAGGCGCTATGCCATGACTAGTGCCACCACCCACGCCATTTTACTCCCACGCCGTGTCGCCCACTCTCCCTGCGGAATCTCCAAAGTGGAAATTCTCACCAAAAAACTTCCGTCCCTCCTCGCCACTCGGAGAGCAGCTGCTTTATCCCAAGTAGGTGGTAATTTATGTATCTGACGACCATCAACATTGGAAATATAATTTGGTCCTACGTTATGCGAGACATTCTAAGTATTTTTTTTTTCAGCGACCAGCATACGAATGCGTTCAAACTTCGCGGCGCTGCAAGCGAAGCTATTGTTGGTCTTTTCGAGATGACAACAAGCGCCGACTTGGAACAGATGACTGGCAAAAAGTGAACGCTTGGAAAAGCGAGCACATTTTGAATGCAACCTTTTAAACATTACTGTCTTTCATGAAACTATGAAACAAACCACTCCTGGCTCACGTAAAGGAAAGCTCTGAGTTTTGGTTAAGTAAGATCATGCTTCTCATACATCGAGATTCTCTATCAGGCCTTTCAGAAGATGACGCTATATGCTGTAGCGATATATACCTGTGAGTCTTCCAATATATATCTGCGCCAGTTTTATTCATTCATTCATTACGGACAGAGCCCAGTTACAAGGATTGCACATCGTTAAAAGTATTAGTAATAATAATATGAGTAATTAAAATAAAATAACATACATTTATCATTCTTATGACAAAACATCTGGTATACCTATACATATTCTTTTTCATATAATACATGTCAAAATTACTATGTAATTTATAACTTTTGATTTTAGGATATGTTCCGGACGCATTTTTCTTTTAGTAAAGTAAATTTTTGTGTTGTTTCCCTTTTGCATCCATCTATCCATCACATATTAATTTGAGGAATAATTACTGCAACAGTAATGGTTGACTTGAATTTCAATCCATATTTATTGCAAATGAAGTTGACGCGATATCTAAATGAGAGAATAATTCATTAATATTTTGAAATCGTCCCACTTACACGGTATTTAATTTACAATGCTCTAACTGTGTCTAATATTCATGACATAAGTCTCAAAAACAATGAGAAGTTGACGGAAGATTTTAGGAAATATGAGCAGCGGAGACTTTAATTCTCCAGTGTAGAAATTGACAAATATACAATAAGAAGTCGGTATATTGCAGTCGGTGATTTACCTTATATAAAAACAAATTCAAAAAGCATATTCACGTTGAAACAAAAATGGGGCACTCCTGCCTCAGTCGAACGTGAGAGTGATCTTAGATATTGACATTAAGAAGAAAATAATAAAAAGATGAAAGTAAATTTTCATTTTTAAATTTAAATTAGTTCAGAATTTTATCAACATATTTTTGAATTACGATGCGATGCAAAGTACAGACATTTCGTCTAATGTAGACAGCAACGGTGAGCGAACCTCTCGCCGTGTGAAAAATTATGGAAGGCTTTTCTCAATATATATCGCTACCGATATACGGAAGGGTCATGCTAAAAAGAATGTTAACTTAGATCGCCAATGGAAACCGCACAAAAAAAGATGACTGTACTACTAAAATAAGTTTTTTCAAATATTTATACCTAATTTTTCTTAAGTCAGACTTTTATAAGGCTATATCTTCCATAAATCAAGCTCATTATTTAATGCTTAAAAAAATCTATTGGAATGTATTGTAATATAGATATCAACAGTTGTGAAAATATAATTAGCTTTAATGAAAGAAATGTTTGCTAAATTTAATATGCCCCTCCCACGAAAATCGGCTTGCAGGGTACATACATAGATGTAAATACGAAAAATTTAGAGTAAAAAATAATTTATTTGAATGGGGTAAAAATTATTTTATTGGCATAACCGAAGAAAGAAAATGCCATACTTGGAGACCCAAATGCTTTGTAATGAAAAGGAAGGTCGTAAACATGCTTGAATTACGTCAGCATATCGTTGGTCACGTAATTTTACGTCAAGAATGACTAAGCGATGGCACCTTCGAGGCGATTAAAATTTAATCAATTAAGAGAACCGTTGTCAGGTGAGACGACGTCACCGGCACGCGTGCAGTTTTCATGCAGATGTACATTCTCTCCTCAATCCACTCAAACGAACAGCGAAACACAATTGAATCCGGGATAAGCCGTTTTTGGAGGGGATTCTATCCTCGAGGCAATATCACCTGAATCCATATACAATACCGCATTATACGGCAGGGCTCTATCCTTATTCATAACTATTTCGTAAGGAAAATAATTGGATGCTGGGGAGTGCTGTCGACGAGTCTCATAAAGTTGAACTAATAATCTTACCTCGACACTCAATATTTGCGGCAGTGAACTTATACTCGGGAAAATTATTGGGAGATAATAGAGAGAGGGTTTGCGAAATTTACAGGTTCTCGGATATTCGGAGGCCAAAGTGCGGAGATAAAATATGTCACACGAAAGGTAGGAAACCACCGAAATATCGACTGAGAGCATTTTGCTCTAGTGAGTAAAACGAGAAGTAGCGGGAGTAGGGCAAGGGGAGGAAGGCCGTGGTTTGCGGGGGAAGGGGTGGACACAGTCTCAGTTACACGAGAGGAACGTGCTCCCCAATTATTTGATGTGACACCTTTGGCAGGAATAAAAACGCATTATGGAAATGAGGTGTGGGAAATCCAACTGGAAAGCTCTTTGCAACTACGAAAGAAATGCTCCGAGATAAAAAAAACTGCAAGTATCGCAGAAAATGCCGCGGTCGTGTTCGGAGGGGGCCGTAATTCTTTCTAATCAACAATTACATCTAATGGCGTATTTTTACAAAAGATTAACATTTAAGGACATAACCATACCTCGAATCAAAGACTCCATATTGTACTTATCTCTGCAGCGACCCATTCATTATCTGTTCTTCCAATTATCCTGTTTTATCTTTTATGAAATAATCCGTCAGATTTTCTACATCTTATACTAAACATCCTTTAAAAATAACTCTCATTTATGGTTTAATCTGTTTTTATTAATTAATAATCTAACGCATTAAGACAGTACTAGTAGAATATTATTATTTTTAGTGGGCAGAAGAAAAACTCTTTGAAAGACAATTAAGTTGTATTAATTTATCTGACCATAGACGAAGGCTACATATTTTATTTTTTTCATTAGAAAAAATTAATTAAAAAAACCAACGCATAACCAAAGACTGAAATAACAACTCGATTTCATCGTAAAATTAAATAATAAAATACTGAAGCCAATCAGAATCATCTGTTTACTTATCATGCACGAGTGTATGCCCTTTTTATAGAATAAAAGTAATCGATTTAAAAAGAATAGAATGTCTAAGTATTCGGATAATCGCTCGCTAAACCTTCCTTTCACCGCATTAACATTATCGATGTCATGTTTTTATTACTTAAAACAAACCTAATTCTAAATTTCATCTCGATTTCTTGAGAGAGATAATTAGCGTGCCTGCCTCTTCATTTATTAAAAGAAAAAATGAGAGAAGTCCAAAGGATTCGTAGAAAAAGAGAAAAAACAACAGCGCAGCAACAATATTGGTCCTCGAGTCTCAGCCAATCCCGAGAACCGTAAAAGAATGCGGTACGGGCGGATATTCACCCAGGTCGAAAAAAATGAAGACACGGACCCGAGAGGGGTCGGGACGAGGTGCAAACGAGTCCGCCCAAGGCGAATGGAATTGAAAGAAAGAAACTCACCTCAGCGCGACCGGAGGCCGCTCTTGCCCCCGGAGACACCGCCTGCCTCCACGATCGATCGGCGATTAGGCGAGAGCCAGCACGACCGAGGGAAGCATGGAAGCGGGCAAATCGAGGAGGGTTGTCGCGTCCGGGAATCGAACCAACGTCCCTCTGGGGGAACCACCAGTTCACGACTCGGAGGCACTGTGACCTATCACCTCCAACGGAACACTCGCAGGGAATCCGGGAGAGGTCGCTGGGGCATTCCGGGACACTACCGCTCCTCGAGCACCCAGTGGACGGACATCGTCCATCGCGGGCGTCCGTGAGCGGGGGAGGGACCGAGGCGGGAGAAGAAGGGGATTCGTCGAAGTGGGTGGTGACAAAAGGAGGCAGGCGAGCGCACGAAGAGGAAGAAGAAAGAAATGAGGAATGAGCGAAATACGTCCAATGCTACACCTCCTATGCTCCGAAGCAGACTGAAGAGTTGCCGCAGCCAGGCGCCCTCCCCTCGCCTTCCTCCCCTCCGGAGGGAAAGGGGGAGGGGATGCTGGCGAGATAGTTGAGGTAGGAAGTTGGTAGAGGGCGTCGGGAGTGGAATTGGGTTTTCCGATCGCACGGACTTAAAATATGGATCGCCGCTTTTTATATGTTTAAGCTCATCTCGGGGAGTTGAACTCGGAGATGAATGAGGGGCTGTTGTTATGGAATTCACTGGAGAAGAGCCATTAAGAGAAATTGCTTTCAAGGGGTTAGATTGGAAGCTTTATTAAACCACTCTTCGAGAACGACGCATTGTTTTGCGAGAATTAATTTATGCATAAAACTTGTGTCTTTTCTATCGAGGCAATAACTGTTTTGGAAAACTTACCGTATACACTCAAGTATAAGTTAAACCGAACATTAGCCGAGGCAGCTAATTTCACCGCAAAAACACAAACACTAATTCAACTTATTGACCCGGGTATAAACCTAGGATGAGAAATGCAGTAACCACTGGTAAATTCCAAAATATAAATAGATACCTATAAAATTACAGTAATGGAGGAATCAATAGGTAAGTAGAAGATAATTGACAAAGAATTGTTAATTGGGCAATTGAGGAATTTACTAGCCAATTTCCAGCTACGGCAGACTCTTTCCATCGGAGAACAGGTAACTGGGACCCTGACTCGAGTATAAATGGAAGAGGAGCTTTTTCAGCATACACTTGTGCTGATAAACTCGGCTTATGTTCGAATATATACGGTCATTTATATTTAAAGAGTGATACCCTGAACTTGAACCCATATCGGTCATCCTATTGGGAAATGTTGGACTCAGTCTACGATTAAAGATCTACAATTTCTCCTTCAACGAGTCTGTAGATTGTTGGTAACTCAGTGTCCTTCCTCATTTCTTTCTCTGCTATTATGCGCTCATAACATTTACATAAATCTGTAATGTCTGCTGGCTAATCCACAAGATATGCAATTTTTGTTGCGTATCGATCGGCATCAATGCTTTCGCTGCCGTTTTTACTTTTCCGTGCGATAAATCGACCACCTGAGTGCATCAATCAATTTAAAACGTTGTACATTAAAACTAAGCTGATAGATACATTATTCGATAAATATAGCTTTCTACACGAAAATTAAATCGACCCTGAGATATCTCTATATTTATTTTATTGCATTATTGTCAATCTTGAGGAACTTGAAATAAAATCAACCCGCTTTCCACTAAAATTACATACGATGAAGGAAGGTCATAAAATTAAATTTGGTAACCGATATTTAATCCAGTTGAGCTATCGTATTCAGTCTCAATACTGAATTTATATATTTATATTTTGTTTTTAAACATTGTCCTTGCAAAACTTGAACCATGGTGTATAATTAGTGGCCGAAATTTCGGTGAAAACTATGCCATAGACTTCTAGTCTTTGTTATCTATAATCTTACATCTTTAATTCATCGCTCACCTCACATCATTTATACAAATAATGTGATGCATGACAAATATAGATGTCCGACATTTAATATTCTTAATTTTTATGTCTTTCTGTGTTTTCAACTGGACATCGATTCGTTAGTACCTCTGTTTGCTATTCCCCTCTGCTTTTTCTGCGATATCTTTAGGGCGTAAACTTTCCCCTATTTTCAGTAGCCATTCAGTCTGCTTTTTTTCGCTCGCTTTTCAAACCATGTTTAACTTTCCAAATTGCTACAGGATGACACACTTCCACATGCCCGGGAAAAGAAAAGAGCTGGAGATGTGCTAACATTCCGTAATCATAAATCCAGTCCCTCGTAAATGACTTTTCTATCGTTTTAAAAGTGAAAAGTAAACTTCTCGCTCGGTTTGCTTTCGAGGGACTCGTCCATTGGCTTCGTTCCCTTATCAACTAAAGCGTCTGCGTGCGTAATCAATGATGAATTACATGCAGACGTTACTCTTTATCTCTTTTATATATTATGGACTGTTTCAGCTCCCCCATATCTTCCATCTGGGGGTGTCGTCCATTAGCTTATCTCTTCCATTTCCACAAACGTGCAAGAGGGACAAGGCGACCCTCGAATTCGGGTGTTCCGCCCAAATAAAACGTCTTCTTCCAGATCGATGCAAATAACAAACTCCCTTCCCCCGTGGGATCCTTTTTATCGCCGGCCCTTTGAAGACGCGGTGCATGAATCCTTTATCACTCTCCGCTGTTTTTCCGCCGCAAATTCACCTGAATCCGACGCCTTCCGCGTCGAGCGCTTTCTCTGGGGAGACTCTTTAACACTGCAGCGTCCCCTTCATCCATTGCGCCCTCTCTGTGCGACGTGCAACACTGTTTTCTTCCTAAAGGTCAATTTATGTGAACTCTTTTCCCGCGCAGGGCAGTATTTTTTCCAAATGCTTTTCCGCTAAAGACCGTGTTTTTTCTCGAACAAGTGACATGCATTTTCCGATGCAAGGTAGTCTCTTTTCACAGCAATCGGGTTTTTTAATTTTTTTTTCGAGTACACCTTTCCGGCGTTTTCCAAGTTCCTGAGAGTTAATGGTCTAATTATACACAATGAGATGAGTTTGAAAGAGATTAAAGGGAGTCTATTGTGACAGCATAATGTGCGCCAATTAAAGTGGATTATTATGTGATTCATCTATGTGCACCCAGCGCTAATCCAGGTCAATCGTACAACTACATACATTAACTGTGTCATCTATAGACTACGATTTATTTTATGAACATTGAATTTGTATTTATCTCTTAGTAAATGGTCTTATAATAAATATCGACCTTTCTAGATGATGAAAGATGTACATTTATCTCTTGATGCTAATCCGATTCGAAGCAGATTAAACTAAGAAGTTATACAACTTTCTAAAGTAACCAGAAGCTCGCACAATCTGCAATACCAGCGGGAAAGTTAAATCGATTCCAGGTGGATATATCAACTAGCTTCGCCCAGCGGCTAATGAAATGAATAGAGTAAAAGTTTTAATTTGGCCTCGTCTCATTTTCAGCGGACTTACATATGAGACGCAATTTTCGTGTGAATGAAATTAAGTTTGTAATATACTCGAAGAGCTTTCTTTATGGATAGTTTGGGTTGCGTGATAGTATCTTCAAGCTCTTTACAAGCTGCTAGCACGCCAGCGGTACTAGTCCTAATAAAACCATTTGTGTAAATTCACCAAGTGTTCATAATTTCCTCTCTGTGGGTTTCCAGGAAGTTCCGCCTTCTAACGTTGCCAAGTCTTTCATGTTTGAGTTTTTTTATCTCAAATTCACGCGAAATTAATTAAAAAATCATGAGATGAGAACCTTACAAAAATACTCTTCCGCAATTTAGTGACAAAATATGTGTATATAATTTGGCAGGACCTTAGTAGTATTATTTTATGAAATTCATGAAATAAAGCTGAATAATTGAAGAAAATATTCAAATTAATACAAAATAAATTAGATAAACGATAACCGAGTTTTGTGGTTAGAAATGTAAACTAAAATTACACTAGAAAATCAAACTAAATATAATCTTTAAAAATCAAATTTTAATGTAAGAACTTACGGTGAGGAGGCATCTGGCATTGCCCAGGAATAACCTAGCAAATGTAGATCTCATATCTTCTTTAAACACAGACATTATGAAGACAGAGTCTGAAAGAGAACCAGAATAAAGCGATGATAACATTTACATCGTCCCTCTTATGTAAAATTCATATTGCAATTCCTATAGTTTCTCATAAAATATTTTGTAGATTATATTAACTCGGAATTTTTTGGTAATTGAATCTTTTATCTCTTTGGATTGTAAATGTTACACCTATGTGACATAAATCTAAATTTGTCCTTTTCAAGGTATATCTTCCAATATAGAAATGCAGCTATGGAGAGCCTCAATTAGTTGCTTTTATATCACAGTGATAATTACGTTATAGACTTTCTGTGTCTGTGAAGTTTATCAGCATACATAAACCTCTCATGAATAGTCTCATAGATTGCGAGATTTCCCGCGGAAAAAATGACCTTTTCTCCAAGAAAACAGGGAGTTTAACAATGAAATGCTACTTGTTATCGTATCCAAAAGGCCAACGTCACAATTACATTTTATATTCCTTCCCTCGTGTTTGTTTGTTTCGTAAGGAGGATAAAACCCAAGAAAGTCGGTCCGAGGGCGTGGATGTTTTGCCAAGTTTCCGCTGGACGAAGCTTATGGATCCGTTAGCGAGGATTCACGGACAATGGGAATATTATGTAGTCTCCTTTCCAATGTGCGACTCGTTTCCCAGAATCTCGGCAGAAATCCTTTTATGGGCCAATAAATTATAACCTTTCTACCCTTGAAATCGCAAAAGAGTAAATGCACAATTAATCTCTTTTCTGTTTTATTCCTCGTGAAAGTGTCGACGGTGGACTCGGTTTTCTGATACAGACTTCCCGTTAATAGGCTTCCGGTGTTACGATGCTGTAAATTCGCGATCCCGTTCATCACATTTCCCCTTAATTTTCAGCGTGGATTTCCATTGTATTCTTGTCCTTTTACAATCTGAATTCCAGAGTTATTTTGCCCGTAATTAAATTACCATTGCGAATTTATTGGTTTAGCGGAATTCCATTTCTCCAAACGGCGCAGTTTCGTGAAACTTAAGCTGCTGGTACTTTTCGGTTGCAAATAATAAGAGAATCTCTAAGAAAATAATTAAAGGAATGACAGATTAGATTGCCTATAAGTATTCTTCTTTTGAAACTAGTCGTGGCAGCGTATGTTGATTATCCCGCATAACCCAACTCATGTTACTTGCAAATATAAGTTGATATTTTTACTGTTTTTATTGGTTATATTACTTGTTTTGTTCATCACCCCGATAAACGAATTGCAAAATAATAATAATAATGTTTTAATAATATTGCCTAGTATTTTATATCATGTCTCAATTATGAATTAGAGGTTTAAAATCTCCGATAGCCGTTTTTGTCGGCGTTCGTCTTCTCATTCACCAGTATTCCAACAGGACACCGCACTTTCTAAGAGAACGCTCGGAATACCGGTGAATGAGAAGAGGAACACCGACAAAAACGGCTATTGGATATTTATACCTCTAATTCCTCAATAAGAAAACATCACTAAATGCAATGTTAATAAATAAGAGTCAAACATATACCTTGAGCTGTCAAAAGTTAACTTTTGATCAATATATATTAATTTATTATTTGATTAATCAATATCTGAGCACACGGAAGGGAAGAATCTTTTCTAGAGTAGAAGAAGTGCATAAGAAATGAAAAATTAAGTCGCTTTCAGTTCGAGAAATTATTCAAACAGCGATCTTGCAGTTGCTTTCATTAGATCCACTGGAACGATATCTTGCTCGTCTTCAACTCTCGAAAGAGGAAGCAGGTGCACCAAGCACAAAACTTTCAGGAATGAATTGCATTCTGCAAACTCAGCATATGCTACTCTGTCCGTAACATCTTCATCTTTGATGTAGCTTACGCTTCGAGTGAGCGAAATACAATTAATAATCAAAGTGCAAAGGGATACAGCACGAGATGCGTGGCTTTTTAATTTTCTTGGGATTTCCAAGTAATTAATGCAACAAATATTCGCAAAGATGTCAGATTCTCCTGCATTTATTTCGTATCTTTATGAACTCTAAAATTCTTTGGTAGTTATTCGTACACTTGGTGATAAGTGTCGGTTTTTGCACAACGAAATAATTGAGAATACTTGAAGCACAAGAAGAGAAATGGTCTGTAAAATAAATATTTTTTATAATGATTCCGTGCATGGTATTTGTCAAATTATTTCAACAATACAACCTAGTATTATGCGTATTTAATCCTGAAACTTATTAGGAAGTAAATCTCAAGGCATAATGTAATTGATAATGAATAGATCTTATGCTAATATAAATTGAATTATATTTTATTAGTAAGAGCTTAATGATGAAATATGGAATAAAAATGAATTTTTAATTAAAAATTTCAAATGTTCCTCAATTAGATGATTTTTTCCAATTGAAAGCTTCAAGATACTTTAACTCTGCAGTTCAGTTTAAGTTGTAATTTTTAATGACAAATAATAAAATACAAATTTATCTATATCTTTATTCGCCTATTCCATGACAGTACTTGAAATGATTTCTGTGTTCGATTAATTGCAATGTGACAGCACTTGCTTCCTTTGGATGATTAATCTAACACCTGCAAGTATTTTATTCCTTGGTGTGAAAGCAATTTTCTGCAATCGATCAATAGAATTTATTTCTCTTAATTAACGACATGTTGAAAAGGGGGTTACTGTTTACTCTAAATCTCTATGTAGTTTGTGAAATCCTAGTCTGTGAACAAATTACTTATCATACAGTAAACATTATTTAATTTTTGAGAAATACAACGGCTCTAATTAGAAAAATACACAATTTAGCATAGCGCGTAGACATTTTAAATCTTCGATAAAAATTATGGTTAATTTAATAACTATGCTTTATTTTTTTCTTAGTAAATAATCTGCGTGCCTCATGACATTCTTTCTCGAAGACTTGGATATAAGGAAGTCAGGATTGTTGGAGTATGTTGATGACGTAATAATGCTTCCTTCGGTGAGCTTTGAAAATTGGCTTTGGTAAATGCATTATTCATGGTTGAAGTAAAGAAACCTAACTTAAATAATACAGTGAAAAGAAAACTAGCCACAATACAAGAACATCTGCAGCATTTGAAAATCCAAAGATTCCGTGTCACGAACTTAGAGCCACGTGTAGAGATTATTCTCTTAAAGTTTCTAGTTATTGAAAAAAATGTCTACTAGCAACGCGTGTCCACAGTTTTTTATTTGATCTTTATCTATACTGCTATCGAGACGACATACGGCACAGTTTAAACTTTTAAGCTCAAGATATTCAATCGTAATAAATATTATCAAAACTTTCTCCTTCCCCCCTTCCATTGCCGTAATACGGTGATGCTAAAGATTTTTTAATAATTTATTTATTGGCTTTTTTAAATATTTCTTAAATTATTTCTAAATTTTTTACATACCACACCGAATTGTGGAACAGTTTTTTAATCTGATTGTAGACGATAAGCTAGATGAATACATTTAGCAATGATGTCAATAATTCCAGGGTGGAGGTAAATTCATAAATATTAGCAAACATATTTAAATTTTCATCGCAGATACTTAACCCCAAAATGAGGAGCATATTACAGATGAGGAGGAGTATTATTTATATCTTATTTTTATTCTCTTTCGATATTAATGATCCATACATTTATTATTGAATCTATTTTATCCAACCGAATTATGAATCAACTGTGTAATGTATTGGTCCTTTCCTTTATAAGAAGCAGGTTATATTTTTAGCAATCAAGTTAATTTTTCTTCGTCAAATTCTTTGATTAGTTCTCCTTCTTCTATTTCCTTGTTTGGAGTTGTGGCAAGCCTCTCTCTAGATTACAAGTTGTTATTAAGAAAATTCCTCATGTTAATACTGAATGACCATTGACGTAAATAGGTCCAATTTGCATCTGTGAAAGTACTGATGCTGGTCCCTAACTAACGCTTCCCATGTTAATGAAGGCAGTCTAAAATCACCGGAATTTTTTCGTAAAATCTTAAAATAGATAGTGTTACTCAAGGCAAGCCACAGAAGACCCTGTTATCTCATCTCGCCCCCATTGCAGCGTGTATCGTCCTTGGTTTTCCTGTCGTCTTAAGGCTTCGCTTTAAGAGGAAAGGTACTCAGCGGCAAGAGTAACAAGTGACTTATTTTTATTTCTTTGTCATCCCTAGGTGCCCTGACTAGCAGTTGTTGAGTTTCCCCCTGTTTGCGTCTTTATTCCCGACTTCTTTAACATCTAGAGCTCAAAGGTATCAGATAAAGGCCTTAGATGAGTATCAAGCTCTTGATCTACCGATCATGGTTCTTTGATACTTTATGAGCAACCGTACCAATGGTATTATCAAATGTTTATCCCCAGAATAAATCTTTCATCGGACTTTTTACTTTCTCCCTATACGTAGTGTAGAGAAAGTATTGTATTCGCAAAAAAATTCGACCTCCAGATTTCAACGGAAATAGATGTTTTGGGAAATAGAGTTCGTTTTCGCTATTTTCCCGAACAAGTCTGTCTGTGTGTCTGTCAGTGGTAAAAATAAATTGCGGGCGCTCTATCTTAAAAAGCATTTATCCGATCATCTCCAAAATTCATATCTAGTATTATCCTAAAAATGCCAAGAGTTGATTAGTTTTTGATGAATATCGCTTAACCGGAACTTGCGGTTCATCCGGAACAAAATTTTGTTTCGTAAATATCTCTGTCAGAATGCAATGTAGGTATATACAATTACTCACAAAACTTATAGATAATGTACATTACTACAACTTTTGTTTGAAATATTTTTTCGTAACACTGATTGTTAAGGAGTTATTCTTGAATAATGGTTAACTGGAAGTTGTTGTTTATCCAGAAATAGAATTTTTTTATACATATCTCTGTCAGAATGCAATGTAGGTATATACAATTATATACAAAAGTTATAGATAATGTATTTTATTACAATTTTTGTATGAAACATTTTTCTGTAACACTCATTGTTTTGGAGTTATTTATATATTACCGGCATAGGCTTCTGTTTTCAATAAATATGGAGAAAGTCATGTGTTGGCCACATCAGAGTTTTTTATAATTGATTCAGTGTTACTATGTTCAATACGCCCGCCTGATCACTTCAAATGGTTGGGTTTTAATCGTGCAATGTTCACCAAGTTCCTACTATAAACAATTACCATATATTTCCCTGAATTAGCCGAGTTTTTCGCCCCTTTTTTCATGCTGAAAAGCCCCTTTCAGCTTATACTGTACTGAGGGTCCCACTTATCTGGTCTCGGATGGAAAAAGTCTAGAGAAGTCGGATATCGGCTTGTAAATTCCTCACTTGCTCAATTAACGATTCTTTGTCAATTTTCTCTGCAATCGCGTACATCTGTAACTACTGTATATAAGGGTGGTCCAAAAAAAGTATTTTTTTTTTAAACATCCGCTCCACATGTTTTTCCCTGTTCCAATTGGTGCTATAAAGCTATGAAAAAAATCAGGAAAATTGGTTAATAATTAGAGGTCCCTATGATTGAGCACTTTTTGGGTGAATGCGGATTTTTAACTGAAACAATAGTATTTTAATGGAAAAAAATCAATGGTGACATAACTGAATGCATTAATAATTCTAAATGATCATGATGCTTTACTATGACCATAAATAAGTCTCTGAAAAGGTAAAAGATATGTTAAATACAAGATTATGATATCTTTTCATCACTAAGTGCCATTACCATCATCCTCATCAGCCTTCTTACAAGTTGGATGCTTGGTTCGGCGTGATTGAACAATCCGAAGAAGATACTGAAACTGGTCTTCATTCTTGGCTATACACATATTGAATTTTTGTATCAGGGCAATGCCCCTTTCAGCACAACCATTAAATTCTTTCATCTTACGAACAGCCTGTTCGAGAACAGCCTGTTCGAGTTCTATGTAATCCGAATCCCACAGATTAGGTTCTTTGCAAAGAAATGAAGCAGCCTTTTCATTCTCATCTTCATGGAGAATGTCAAAGAGTTCTGTACTTTTCTGTGTCACATATATTTCCAGAGGAGTGTCATGTTTAAATGTTTTACTCTCAGCTCTCTTAAGAGCCTTAGCTTTTGATGGGCGCTGTAGGTCAGCAACCATTTCAACTTTGGTAGAGTCACACACACGGGAATCAAAGAGGGCAAGTCCAACCAAATGCTCTGAAAAGAACCACAGATGGCGGCGAAAAGCTACCAAAGCAGCCTCCTTAACATTGCAGTTGGGATGAGCTTCAATTTGTTTTAAAAGAATCGAGTAATTTATGACAGCTTTCTCAGCTTTGGGCGTCTCATTCCAATGTCGACCGTATATGAGAGCTGCAAAGAAGCTTACTTCAGTGATTCCTTTTTTTCCTCCAGCTGTAAGGTTGAACTGATCTCTAAATAAATTAATAATAAATCTAAATAATAAATTTTAAGGGAATGAATATCCTTTACCATCCAACGTGCGTTGTGCAAACCACCTGGTGCTCGGGATTTCGCTTTGGATCCATTAGGACTTTGACCACCAAAAAAAGGTAGGACCGCCGAACACCACCGATGCTACCGATTGGGTAACCCCGGATCGGC
The DNA here is from genome assembly GCA_947579665.1 of Sympetrum striolatum. Classification (NCBI taxonomy): domain Eukaryota; kingdom Metazoa; phylum Arthropoda; class Insecta; order Odonata; family Libellulidae; genus Sympetrum; species Sympetrum striolatum. The sequence continues at coordinate 17,617,178 of OX388350.1, forward strand.
CTTCGCGGCGATGGATGGAGATGTGGCGAAGGATGGAGAGAATAAGTTGGACAGACAAGATAAAAATGAAGAGGTACTGAGGAGGGTTGGAGAAGAACGAGTAATTTTGGGAAACATAAGGAAAAGGAAAGCAAGATGGATAGGCCATATACTAAGAGCAGAATGCCTATAGAGGAAGATTTTGAAGGAAAAATTAATAAAAAAACGAGGAAGAGGAAGAAGAAAATTCGAAATGCTGACCGATTTAAAAAAAGGAAAAGAATATCAAGTTCTAAAAAGGGAGGCACAGGATAGAGATGCCTGGAGGAGCAAGTTCCGTTGAGACCTGTCCGCGGACAGAATTGATGAAGAAGAAGATACAATCATACTTAAATATTGTGACATCTAGACCACCACTAACTCAAAATGCTGTGGCAAAAACAGAAGACAACACGATTTTAAGTGCATGGAATCCACACAAGACAAGTTCTTAAACACTCTTCGAGAATAGTACATGATCCACTCTTCAGGCCTGCATTGGCAGCTGTTGTGTCAGATACTAGAGCCTGCACATTTTTTCTGAGATTCCAATCATCCAGGGTATTAAGGCAAGCAGTAGCTTGTTCCTGGCCAGTTCCACGGACAATCTTAGGTACCCCCAGCAGCTTTTCTTTTCCCTCTCCAGGGACAAATATTGCCACTCTGTCAACCTTTCCCGTGCCCCCTAAAATATCAGTGAGCAACTTTCCATCCCATTGAAGGAATAGCGGATCTTCAGGTTGCAACGTCGTGACTGCCGCCATTTTGTGCCTGAGACTATGGACTTATCATAGAATAGAGCTTAACAAAGTATGACAATGATACTGATAGCTGGCACAAAATGGACACCTGTCATTTTGATGAGAATACCTAGGTAATACTATAGGTTCTCTACTGCTACTGCTCTCTAGTGGTGTTCAATGGAAATATTTTCCCAGTAAACACTGGAACGTGCTGCTATCTATTGAGAACTGATATAGCCAAGTAAAACATATTGTCTATTCACAGTACATTGTAATAGTCCAGTAATTTTCTAACAGGAACCTGTAAATGGCAAACTCTTAGAAGCGATTACTAAAAATGCTTATTTCTTCAAAACGTTCAAATCATAGGAACCCATAATCATCCTATTGATCCCAATTTCGGCATGGTATTTGAGTTATTCTACTGGAACAAGGGCAGCAATGTGGAAATAACATTTTTAACTTATATTTTTTCTTTCGATTTTGGACCACCCTGGTGTATATATTGTATTTTGACATTTACCAGTAGATGTTGCATTTCCCGCCCTAGGCTTATGCTCAAATAAATAATTTTTTGATTTTTTGTGATAAAAGTAGGTGCCTCGGCTTATATTCGTGTCGGCTTATACTCGAGTACATACCATATTTAAACTTTAATCACGGAGTGGATTATTCAAAATAATAGTATTTAATGGGCAATCTCTGTCCTTTTTAAAATATAATGTATATAGGTGGAATGAAAATATAATGAATTTTCGTGCTGAATATTCCTGCAACGGTTCACGAAAGGAAATAAATTTGGTACACGGCTGTTAATGAATTAGATTTGTGAAAACTTCCAGAAGCCTTCAGTGCTCCCTGCCACATTTTACCGATTCCGGAAGCAAGAGATTTCCGGAAGAGCCCGGATAACTTCCACAGATCATCCGGATCTTAGAAGGGCAATTATCCGGACCTTTCCATCATTTCCGGAATCAGTGAAAAGCGGTGGGAAAAACTGACAAAGAAGGCTTATGGAGAATTCTCAAGGCATTACTTCAAATGCAATGGCTCATAGTATCAGATTACAAATCAACATGTAGTATGATATCCATGCATATAAGATTCGAACAAACTTTTCCTCTACTGCAAAGTTATCGAATCGTACGAAATATTAAAAGAATATCGATGAAAATTACGGATGATTATAATTCTAGCGAATATCATACATTGACAACGAAATCTAGCCTACTCTCATTCTATAAGTTGCAATTTAAGGAAGAAATATCATTTAAAATCCAGCCAAATTCATTTTGATGTACCACATAATCAACAATACAGAAAACTACAATACAAACAAAAGGCTCAAAATTAAAGGTAAAACTCATGAATAAAAAACTAAGGGTCATTTTTTAGAGTAATTTATGTGAGCATCTTGAGAAAGTCCCTCCGACAAATTTTATGCCTTTCTTTGGATGTTAGTCGATTTCCTGCACCAAAGCACTCCCTCGCAAGCATCATTCCGTTTCCTTGAAGGCTCTGCCATCTCTACCCGACTCCAGAAACGACGACATTTCGCCGTATCGCACGATAGTTTTCGGCGCCTTGGGTTACGCTACCCGCGATGCAATCTGTTCTTTGAATTGCCCATATTCACGGGGCTGTTGATTTCGTCGATGTCTTCGTATTCATGGGCACCTAATCGAGATGCAAGGGTAACCTTATGGTAGCCTATTACGGAGCTAAGCTACGAAACGATAGAACATTTAGAGTAGTTTACATAAAGTAAAGTTGTTATACTATTAACATAAATAAAAAAGATGTAAAGCATAATTAATCAAAAATATTTTAGCTAGACTCAGAAGAGTTTAAATTTCGTAAGAAATTTTCGGATCTCGTCAATGCTTGAGAAAAAAGTACGTGTAGACAATGAAACGAGATATATATGAAGCTGTAACAATGAAGATATAGTATCAGCTCTAGGAATATATTTTATGTGTAGAACAGTGTCATCCAGTTTTCTCTCATTCATTTGAGCATTTCCAGTTAACAATATTTTTCTAGGTGGCTTACTTTTCTCATGTTAATCTCTTAATGTGAATGGGATAGGATGGAAACTTAGTTAATATTAAAAAATTAATCAATAAATCAATAAATCCCCGTTGAAGTGGAATGAAATAATGATGAAGAATAAAGTAGAGGATATTAAAAGGTTCTTCTTCTTAGTTCTTCTTTTCATTGGAATCATAAAAACATTTTACAGTAATTAAAAAATGAAAGAAGGAGATATTTCATAAAAAAGCGAATAGCTTGAAAGATATAAAGTTGTTAAACACCAGGCATACGAACTTTAAACCCGCAACACCATGTAAGTGTGAAGTAGTTATATCATTTAACAAGATCATTTCGAAATAAGTACATTAAGTATTTCATACAAATTTATAATTTAAAAACTTATATTCCCATCAATGAAGCAATAGTGTATACGAAAGGCGTAGAGAAATGAGATCGTTTTAAAATCGGAACTAAAGTTTCACTTTTAAGCGATATGTTATGATCTCAGATTTTTAACTGAGTCCTGTGAGATATCATATACCTTGGTTAATCTAGAAAAAAATCGCATTTTCCTTTGTACTCCTCGATATAGAAAATAGTTAGCCGAAATAAATGTAACTCACCATGTTTCCGAGGTCTTGAATGTAATGAGAAGGGGAAGGTCCTCTAGCATGGGGCAGCTAAGCCTTTTTGTAAATTGCAAAATTGTTAAGGGCTGAATAAAATTTAAATTTATATTAAAACTAATTTCAAAGTGCTATAAAAAGACCCTTTGAAAGAATTACGTCAAACCGGATCGATTCGATATTTTATTTTTATTTGAAAAACCCTTACATTTTGCTCATTTGAAAAGTTGGAGGGTTGTGAGGGACACCTTGTATATGTTACGGAATCACCCAGTCCTTCCCTTCTGCCTTACAAAATACAATAATACATTTTTTAAACCATTATTATAAGTATGATCATTTAAAAAAATAATTCAAAATTTTTAAACGTTTAAAGATTTTGTCTTTAAAAGAAATTTAAATGAAAACAATCTATCATCACAATTTTTCTATATTTTGCACACGTTGGTAAACAAGTAGAAAATGGTAATAAAACAGCAATTGTTTACAAAAATGCATTAATGTTTTACTCGCATTATTAAAAAAGAATGTCCTCAATATTATCACAATTTTCGTGGGACCATCCCAGGCACTCACTACACTGAGAAACTGATCTAAACAGCTTTGCCGGCATAAACTCAACTTGATTCCCTTTGAATCATTAAGGATTAATCCTTATTAGGAATTATTGTTAAATATAAATAAGATAACGTTTCAAGTAAGCGTTAGAATATTTTATACTTTGAATACTTCCTGGTTCTTATGGCTTGCATTACCGTTCAGTATGAGAAGAGCATGTTCTTTTTTGGGTTGGGTTTACTCTTTCCACTAACAGATTAAGATTAATCGCCTAATATGTGCATTCCAATTTCGTCCCATACAACCCTTAATGCACCTGTCCCATACAACCGGACTGTCATGCAACGCAACTTTCGCTCTCAATGGCAAACTACCAATCCGATTGGTAATAATAGCTCATAACTTACTTACAATAACCTTTAGTTGCTACCAAGACAATTAAAACATTTTTATTTAATTACAATGAAGGTGTAAAGAAGAAGGTCTAAAGTTATCTCCCAAGAATGTCTAAAGTTATCTCCCAAGAATGTCTAAAGTTATCTCCGTGTACGAAAATTTGGTGCAAAACCACTAAAACACTCGTTACAAGAGAACGCGTAGCAATACAAATCCAATATTGCTAGAACTGGTCTTTTGCATCAATTTAGTCATGACAATGCCATAGTAGGGACTGTCCCTATCGTTGATTGGCCAAAACACCTCCTGTCACATACAACATGCTGTCCCGTACTAGAAGACCTTCCCCTATTTATATATAAATGATATTTTATTGGATTATACAAACTTTTTGGCAAAGGAAAGCTGATTGAATTATATCCATTTGCATGAATTAGTGTAACTTTTCCATCCTTTAATCTTACTTTATTTGGATTTACTACTTATGAACTCCGCTCCGTACTCCGTCATGAAAAGAACCATGAAGAAAGGGGGACTGTGGTCCACAGTGCCTGCGATCCTTCTTGTGTCCTTTTAGGATCATAAATAAAATCGTAAAAATCGACAGATGGTATTTCTTTGGGAATTTCAATGTTTTAGTGCATTTAAATCTTCTTGGGCACTTACAGGAATTGGAAAAAGAAAATTAAAGCATGAAACCGTAAATCTTCTTCACACCCACTGCCCACACTTGATCTCAAGTCACTTGAACTCAAAAAATGCGTAAAATTAGTGCCGGGAAAAGTTCATTCTCGTGATTGAAGATATAATTTTAACAGAATGTATAATTATGTCATGTAAACAATCGATAAAAATCGGACAATACGTCCTATTGCGGATGATTATACGATTTTCGATTTAATTTTTTATTCGTGTAATATATTTTCGCAAACCTGCATCGATGATCATACAATGATGATTACGATTGAAGGATGTGAGGTATTATATCACCCAAATAATTCCCAAGGTCCACTTACGAAATATATCAGTATTCATTGATCATAGACTCAGCTCGAAAATTATCGCAAGAACTTCAAATGATATTCTATTAACTGCGTCTAAAATTAAAAATTAAAAAAGTAAGGTGTAAAATATTATCTGCCACTTATACAATATCATCGACTTATTTCAGTAATATGAATTTTTCGCTGGTAGTTATCTCTGATTATCAATTCAAAAAATAATCATGAAAAGATCTCACATTTTATACTTTATCTTTAATATTACTGCTAGAGTAAAAACATTTTCCTGTAAATTGTTTTTGGAACCAGCCACTAAAATATAATTATATCGATATAAAATTAGTAATTCCGCATGGATATTTGATTTAGCTATTCAGTTTTAATAAAAATACAGTTATTAATATTGAACGTAATTCTGCTCCAAACGTAAAGAGTCCCGTATTAAAGAGTTTAAGATTTGAGAATAGCGAAGCACACAATTTGTGGGAGCTATTCATGACTCATGATCACGGAATTTCCCAAAGGAAATGAGTAGGTTCTTCGAAATTCGTGTTTCACTCCGCTTATCTAAACTCAACAGGAGACTTAAAGTATAAAAAATATAAACCGAAAGATTATCGACCGCGTTGGAACGCCGCCGGGGTTTTTTGCTTCGAAATCATTAAGGCAAATCGCAAAGAATGAAGAATTCTAATGATAATTGTGAGGTACAGATGTGTACACAATCGGGGAAATATATCTTTTTCCATTTTATTATTATTAATTACCTCTGAAAGTTACAAACACTTCATTTTTCAACTTCTGACATTGAATTTATTTTTTACAATAATATTAAAAGATTATGGGATTTATATCGAAAATTTTCAATTATATATGTTGAGAAACTAATATTAAGCTCTAATCTTACTTTTTAATAATATAAATATTATATAATTACTGAGCTCCTTTATAAATAATCGTAGATAGAATAAACGAAGAGGAAAAGATAATAGTCATGCTTTTAAAGTGCTTCGACAGCTTTGGTCATTTCGCTCGAGGGCTCCATCCGAGAATCGAACCCGGGACCTCTTTCACTAAGGCCGAACGCGTTGCCCACATGTCCATCAGGGAGCCGAACGAAAATATTTAGAAGAAAAGAAAGGGTAAAAGGTGGAGTCAGATGTGACGTTAAGGTAAATTGTTTCAGAAAGAAAATATCGATTACCTATCTCTAATCTTAATGACTTCGTGTATTTTACTTTCTTATATTATCTGTGCCTTAGAAACTGCCTTAGGTACGTATTTTCAGCTGCTCTTAATTTATTTTGTTTTGAATTTTTCATGCATGTTATTTAATTTTACAAGAATAGGGGTTTTTATGGAAAGCGAAGGATTTAATGTGCTTTGAGCGTGACTTCATCCTTTGCGATGCCTTTGTGATTGTTTCTCACGCGGCTTACTGTTTGTTTATAAGATTGTAGAATTTACACGAGATATTGTAATCCAAGCAATTTAAGTATGTGACCTATTTTAGGTATTGCATCTTACTATTATCAGACGTCTCTTTGCACAAATATTTTTATTCTAGTCAGTATTATTCATCCGATAATGACCGTAAGTTAAGAGAAATAGATGCTAGGACGAATCGTTTTAGAGATTCATTCTTTCCGCGAACAATACGTGACAATAATCGAATAAGGAAGTAATTTAGATTCAACTGGTGTTTACACCCCCTGCCACACGCCGAAAGGCGGCTTGTAGGGTATTAATGTAGATGTAGATGTAGAGTAATTATATTACAGTCATTTTTGCATGTCTTATCAGTCATTTAACACTTCATATAGGAAGTACAGCTGTTTCTGCCGACCATCGTTGATCTAGGTGGCTAATACTCGATTATTATATTAACATATTATGGTTATAACTTTGGTAAACTTTTATTTTCCTACAATAAAATACAATCTGCTCCTGCTTTAGCACTCCTCATCTGTCTACTTACTGATCTTCTTTCTTTTTGGCTAAGATCTGTTTCTTTCCCACTGCTAGGTGTTGACTGGCCTTCATGCTTGTGCTGCAAAAGAACTACACATGTTATTTTTGTTCTCTATAGCCTCTTGTGCAACTCTTTTGTTGAAATTTCTAACTTCTTTAATTACCTCTAGGATAATCTTACATTGGTGTATTTGATCCCATCTCTCCGAAAGTCTGAATTCTTCAATTACTTTTGGTGTTCCATTGCTTGCTAAATTTTCTCTCTTAACTCTCTATCCTTCACTTTTCTTAGTCTGCTGCCGCTTCTTCAGCTACCCTCTACAAAGATACCATGATTTTGGTTTATGGTTCTTATTGAAGTGCTGAAAATCTATTCTCAGTTTCAGTTAGAACTCTGCCTATTTTCCTCTAGTTTTCTACTACTAAAATTTATTATTAGACCAACTTCTTATAAAAACTTATTATAAAATTATTAGACCAACTTTTTTCATTCAGAAGTTAATCTTCATTCTACATCTTACAAACTGTGTTCACTTCCAGTGCTAAAGTTGTTCAAAATTTCACAGTTATTGTGTATGTCTAGAGCTTTTTTACCAATATGAAGTCTACTATTTCATTTTTTATTCCAATGGGACTTCCGCGTTTCTGGCTTAATCTATATTTTTCTGCTGCAATGTCATCTACTTCTTGCTTATCTACATGCACGTCAAAATTGATAATGATGATTTTACAGCGGTGTGCATCCTTGTTCTGTTCTGTGCCAAAAGAGTCTTGCGGACATTTCTCATTTCCCCTTTGCTGCTTGTTGCTTTTGGTGCGTAAAATGGGATGATCTGAACAGAGTAATGCTCATTTATCTTGAGTATGAGATTATATTTTTTTAAGACACTATTTCTATATTCTCCTTATTGTCTTTCAACTTCCTGTTTGCCAAGGACCCCAAGGCTCTGAGTTTTCCATCCTAAGTACCCCTGTAATAGAATAAATGCAAGAAGAATAAATAAAGCTATCTGCTTTGAAAAACATGTCTTAAAACAACCATCTGAAGGCTAATAAAATAACTACTTCAATCCAAATTGAACTAAATAATGATAAACAATAATTTAGAAGTATGTATGTACATACTGGTTCTTGCCATAGATTCCATCAGATTTCCCTGCACCTGATCAAATATGTAATGCTACATGTAATCATACATAAATCAAGAGATAGAAAACGAATTACATGACATACAACCTGAATTTTTCAGAGCCAAGTTTCATTTTATGTGGCTTTATAAAGTCAAGATTAATAACATCAAATATGGTCAAAATATGTCCATAATTGTTGAATATCTTTAAGTCAAACATACTATTCTTAAGAAAATATTAAACCCTTCTCAATTTTATTACAGTATCTTATTTATTATTTTACATAATATCCATAATCGTGTCTTGATAACGATGTAAGTCTGCTATGTATCTCTTATAATTTCAAAGGATTTCAATCACTTTATAAAAATTCTAACTTTCTTTTGATCCAACCGTTATCCATGGATCTTGTCTAGGGAATTTATTTTAGTGCAAAAGTATTCTCTTGTTTGTGAGTTTCAACCAAAGTCCAATTCATGGAAATGCTTTTTTATTTCTGGTTTCTTTATTTGACTTACTTTTTTCATTACTGTTCAAGCCTATATATAAAAACTCAATTTTAAATATCCTTTTTCTTCTTTGACATACATGATAATGTTATGGCATTTAACAAGTCTATGAGAGCTTCAAAAATGGTTGACATTAGAAACTTGCAAAGACCATGGTTTAGGATAACACCTTATATATTTATCTTAACTTTAAAGCAATAATAGAAAATAGTATATGTATATTATATTTACAACCAAATTGCTTCCAAACAACTGTAAATAGTAATAAACTAATACAGTGAAAGTTGTCGCAGGCATAATTACTATTATTTTTTCTTTTGAATTCCATGTCAAGTCTTAAGTAAATTGCTTTTGTTGCAGAATCATGAAGGTGAGAAGCAATTTAGATCTGACAATGGCAATGTTTGTCTTACTGCATGACCCCAATGGAAATATGAACAAATATATATAAGTATATCCAGCAACAGTATATTTTATCAACCCTACCATCATCACTTTAATTAATACTGTAAAAGTTATTCTTTAGTATTTCAACTATTTAAAACTTCAACAACCATCTTAAAGTACATCTAACTGCAGAAATGTTTGCCCTGAAATATTTATACTTGTCCTTTTGAAGGATATTTAGGTTAGTATGTGGTAACAACCCTAACCATGCATAATTAAGTTGCAAATTCAGTATCTCACAAGGTGGAATCAAATGATAACAAAGTATTGCAACATCCGAGTGCAAAGATATGTTTCTGTTATTCAAATTATCATATTTAAATTTATTAAAACAGCTTTATATTTCATTGTAATGAAAAATAAAATATTTCAAAGGCATTGTCATGATATGACAAGTATTGTACCCTCTAATAATGATTTTTATAAAACACTTTCTACTGCAAAACCTGCTTATAAAGCATTTTAGGGTATCAGCTGAAAACAGCATTATAAGCCAGACTGTGTTTTATCCTGGATGCTATAACATTTTACTCCTTATATGTTGGGAAATAACATGAAAGTGTTTCCCAGCTTTTTATTTTTAACAAGAGCTTTACACCTCAAAGTGAGTGTAGCCCTCAAAAAGGGATAATTCTAAGTTGCCTTATTTTTCAACATATAAAATGTGACATCTAGAGAGTCTGCAAATTATTGTTACATTTTGTTAGAAAAAATTGTATTGTAAAAGGTTTATTTAAATCTTTTCTTTACTATGTTTGTTTGAATCTATATCTGAACTTAATTCTTTGAGGAGCTCTAAAAAAAATCTAGATATTCATTTTGCATTCAATTTATTTATTGGTGGAAAGATTGGCCTACCTATTTATTTTCATGCTACAGTTTTTGCTTGAAATTTATTTAAGATGTATCTTTGACTGCATTCTGAGCTTTAGTACACCTCATAATGGAGAAGGATTAGAATGGTATATATTTCCTTTATCCATCTTCCTATTGTAAACGCTTATTTTTAAAATGCCATGCAGTCCAATTAATACTCTCATGAATTACTAAATTAGTTTGTGAGGTATTAAATGAATATTTAAAAGGTTGTACGAGAAGAGTAGTGACTTGGCTGGGACTCGAACCCAGGTCTCCCACTTTCCGGGCGGTTGTTCTAACCACTAAACTACCAAGCCACGTCCTTTTCCCTTCTGTAACTGGGGGCTTTTTTTTATGATCATTTCATGATCATATGATCATCATTATTTCATTATGATTCTCTTCTCGTACAACCTTTGGGTAAGTCGCATGCTTTAAAGTGCTAAGTCTAACTCCATTTACATCATTTGGAATATTTAAAACTTTTAATCGAGAGAATTTGAATGTTTCAACAGTTATTATTTGAAATTTTATTTTATGTGAAAGAAAAACTGAACCTCACATCATTAAGTGAGAGGGTAGTAATCATTTACAACTTAGATTGATATCTATTTAAAACCATTATAGAAAAATCTATTCACATAAATCCTTATAGTTTATATGTATTCTTCTCCTTTAATGAGATCAGTAAAAAACAATTACTGGATCTGTGGAAATAGATTTCTAATGAGTCACAGTTTAAAATTTGAAATTTCTTTCACTGCAGCAAATCAAATAAGAATTATATTATTACAATAACAGTATTGATAGATCCTCCTTGGATACTTAAAAGATAAATATAGTCAAGCAGGGAGGTTTGATGAATTTCAGAAAATTTGTGCACATTAATTTTTTTATGAATAACAATATATTATGTTTTTAAAGTGTAGATGTATATTGCCATTTTAAAAAGATAAGAAACTTTAATTTACATTTTAAAAGTAACAACATTCATATGTCGGTCGTTTAAGTCCAAATTTTCCTGTCCAAGGCATTTTTGCAAATGTGCAAAAATGTTTTCTAACATTTTTTTGAAGCATTGCAAATGATATTACTCACATTTTTTGGGTGATAGCATTTGAAATGGCCTCAAGAGTAAAAAGAGATGAAATGGCACCTTTGTTAAGCACCATTGTCAAGCACCATTGATAAAAGTAACAAATTATTGCTAAGAAAATACCAACAAACTACTCATTTTGATATAGGTCTCAAAAACAAAGATGCGATGTTTAATTGTCCATGTTTCCATGTTTAATGAGATGGCATCTGTCAGCAAATAATTGACAACAATTCTGCATGCACTTGTTTGCATAACCTGGCCTTTATACCCATCCCAAATATGTCGTGCCTCCCAGCCAGACCCTATACATACTTTACTTTATGATCACAATTTCAACTAAAAATTTCTTTGAGCATCTTAATTTAAAATGGAATACTCATTCCCTCATTTTATTAGTAAGACATACCTATGTATAGCTTGCAAATCTGCAATGGCATGCTTATTATCCAGTCAATTAATTCCTTGTACTATAATAATTACTTTTAAGTTGATTTTTATGGGTCAAAAATAATCATTTTACTCAAAGGAGAACTTGAACAAAAACAAAATATTCAAAAGTATTACTTTCTAATTCAAATTTACAAATCTTAATTTCTTTGTACTTCAGGAAAACTAAATTCACAATTTTCTGAGGCAAACATTTATGTCTATAGGGTTTTTTCTACCTGTATAGACATGTTTGCTTAATTATTAGAATTAATCTACGTTCTGCTCTAACTGAAGTATTCCTTTCACCTTATGGCTTAATTTAGTTAACTAATTAAAATTTGACAAGGATATCTTTGTTCCCTGGTTTTTCTTGAACCTGGGCCTATTTGGAAGAAAACCATGACACTGTTTATTATCTCATTGTCTACTTTAAGGTAAAAAAAGGTCTCATTGTGATTTTAGATATCAATCTGATGACTTCTCCTTGTGAGACTTAAAAAGCAAATAATTTACTAAATTAAGTTTAGCTGTAGACTTTTTTATAAGAAGCAAAAGATTTTTCAGATAGATGTATATTCTCAAGTAATGTTACATTAGAAAAATAAAATGTTTGATAAATTATCTGCACATGATCCTGCAACTGAATTTAGACACAGACACATAGATTTAGACATTGTTTCTTCATATCAATTGATACTTGTATAATGCTGATAGAGAATAGGTTTATTTATTTATATTTATTTATTTATTCAAACAGATTCCCAAAATTGTATCTAATTTTAAGTTTCTCAGAGACAAAAATAGTGGGATATGATGACTTAAAGAAACTTTATCTATAAGATCTAACATCTTAAAATGTTAGATCTAATTATCTAAAAATTGTTAATTTTTATCGTCCCGATGTTGATGTTTATATTGAGGATGAAGTTCTAATGTTAGAATAATTTTTAGAAACTTATATACATAATAACTTTTCTAAGGGGCATAATTGAACTGATTTCAAATAATCACTTTGGTGAAATATTCTGTAATGTATTAACAGCTGTTTTTTTACATTACTAGTTCCTGTAGCTACTATGGAGAAATCAATAAATAAATTGAAAATAGTGAAATTTATCTGAGATCTAGTGTGTATGCAGGGTATTCAAATTCTTGTGCACTGTTAAGATAAGAGAAAAGAATGTGATTTATCAGATATTATTATAACATTTTCTTTAATAAAGACCAATGGTTTATATTAATATCCATACCCTAAACTAAATTGCGTTTTTATACATTTAATTATAGATAAACTTCTCAAAACAACTTTATAATCAAATTCCATTACAGGTGAAGAAATAGAGTATGGGGCTACAGGTAGACAGTAGCACCTAGGCCCCATTTGGTTTGAGGGCATATTTGTCATCACATTCTTTGTGCATAACATAAAAACCGCATTTTCTAAGAATATTTAGCATTATAAAAGTCATGAGATCAAGTTCAGTAGTTTTCTTTAGATAGGCTACTTATTATAAGTAGTAGGTATTTCCCACATTAAGTAAGTATAAAACAAATCATACCTGTTGGGATATCAATGGGACCTATCAGTCTGTGTGGTGGAACTATTTGGTTGATATCTTTTTACTTTAATTGTTTTGATTTTTTTTTTCAAATACTTTGTTTAACTGAAAAGAAATCTTTAAATAGTTTCACTGCTTTTCATTGACTAACGAAGTATTTGTACAATATTGGATAACATCAATCAGTAAGTAATGAACAATAAGTAGAACTCTTTGCACATTCGTGAAACTTGACAGTTTTGAGTTTGTTCCATGGAAAGTGGAACTTGAGACCATAAAAGGTTGGGAAGCATTGGTGTGAACAGGTGTGAAAGACTATGGAAACATTTCAAAACCGCGGCATATTCAAACTTTCGTAGATAGTTGAAGATCAGCATGCAATTCGTAGAGGGAGATATAGATTGATAGGCTATAGGTTATTTTTTTTATTAAAAAAAGTGACTTAAGGTTACATATTGGGAAAGCTATGTTGAGAGCACTTTCACAAGCTTCGAAGAAGCTGATGACCTCAAACCATAGCTTCGTTTCATTGAAAATGCTCAGAAATAATTCATCGTCGGCTCCGAAGCTCAAAGGAAAAGTTATTGTTGTTACTGCTTCAACTGATGGGTTCGTGGATAATTGAATTGTATAGGTGTTATCAATGATTATCATTCAAAAATACGTTATTCGCAAAATAATATTTATTTTCATGTTTACGGTATGCAACTTTGGTTTATGGTTAATGTGTTAAAGTGTTTCTATTCTCATTTTGGTATCCCACTTCCATTTCAGAATAGGTTTTGCGATTGCTAAACGAGTTGCAAACGATGGTGCAAATGTTGTTGTGAGTAGTAGAAAAGAGAAGAATGTTAAAGAAGCAGTCCAAAAACTCAAATCTGAAGGTCTTTCAGTTGAAGGTGTGGTGTGTCATGTAGCAAAAGCGGAGGATAGAGCTCGATTGATAAATAAGGTATCTGATAGTTATATTAATTAAGGTAAAACAGTCCTATTGTGAAATTTTACCGTTATAATTTTGTGGAGGCATCATCAGATTTTTTTCGTATCGGAAAACGAAACGGGCTACAAATTTGTGCTTCTTTTTCAGGCAGTCCAAACATTTGGGGGAATAGATGTTTTGGTTTCTAATGCAGCAACAAATCCAGCTGTTGGCTCAGTGTTGGAGGTAATTTTTTCCTTCATTTAGTGATTCTGGATGTAGAATTTAGCGAGAGATTTTCCAGATAACAGAATTTACTTTTCGTTTTAGTGTGAAGAATCGGTATGGGATAAAATTTTTGAGATAAATGTGAAATCAGCTTTCTTACTATCGAAAGAAGTTCTCCCGTACTTGAGGAAAAGAGGAGGTGGATCAATTATTTATGTTTCTTCCATCGCAGGATTTCAACCTTTTAATGTAAAAGAGAAATGTTTACTAAAGTGAAAATTATGTGATTTTGTACACCGGAAGATATTGATTCTCATCATAAATTTCAGTTGCTTGGTGCTTATTCTGTCAGTAAGACTGCTCTTTTGGGACTCACGAAGGCAGCTTCGCAAGATTTAGCATCAGAAAATATCCGTGTTAATTGCATTGCTCCTGGCATTGTGAAAACAAAATTTTCTAGTGCAGTAAGTACAGCAAATATACTTCAAAAATAATAAGCCCTACTCTGTGTGTCCTTGAATGTTCAATCGCTCAGAGGTAATCAATTCAGTCTATTTATCTGATCCATCTTTGTTAATGTTCATTTTCTACTGTAGGATAGTTCTGAAATAAAAACAAGAAATAAATGTAAAGTTCTACAAAAAATATGAATTATTAATTCATTGAATTCTTATGTTGATAGCTATCTCAGATATAGCTTAATTGTTTGTATGTTGTGATTCTTGAGACAGTATGGGTAATTATATATTTCCTTCTTTCTAACATCCTGGTTTGTAAGTCATTGTAATCTCTGTGAATTGACCCTGAAAATGCTGCTACCCTTTGCCTTATGTGTGCACTGTTACAAGTAATCATTACTTATGAAACAAAAAGAATGATTCATGCTTATATCATTATGGTGTTATACATTTATAAATGTAATCCAAACTAAGTTATGCTTGTTCTGTTAATCCATTGGATCTCTTTGCCTTTTTGTTTAGTTGGTAATCTTTACATTGTGATACCTTCATACTTTTTGATGTGTCTAATAATTTCCTTTAACATTTCAGCTGTATGAGAACGAGGCTGCTGAAGAGATGGCATTGCAAAAAATCCCAATGAATAGGTGAGAGGCATCATTCTCCCATTTCTGCTCTTTCTCTTTGCTATGATATTCATTAATTATGAATAATCTACCTCGCAACCTCTGCAGTGTATAGTCTCAAGGATACGATTTTTAAATTTTGGAATGCTCCTCCAAAATATTCTATTACCCTTGCTCCTATTATAATTTTTGGGGGCAATGGCTATTAATGTTATGAATATCAATATTGACAATAACACCATGATTATGATGTTTTTGGTAAGAATTCCACCATAAGATGAATGACCAAAATGCACGAAAAAGAATTCATATTCTGAAATATGTTCCTCTTTTATGTGGGTTACATTAATTTTTTAGCTTTATTTTAGGTTGATGATATAAAGAGAGCCTAAAGAGTTATGATTTATGGTAGAAAATTAACTTACCTGAAATTATTCTCAGAGTCATTGATTTCTCTGTATGATAACATCTTTGTAAAAGGTTCATTACAGCAAAATCTGATTGATTATTAACCTTATACATTTTCTAAATATTTTAAAATCTGCCAGTTAGATGGATCGGAAAAATAATATTAGATTATCAGTTTTATTGTTTTTGTTGATCTATTCTTTTCTTAATCACCCTGTTAAATTTTGTGTCATGCTCTTATAATTTACCTGAGGTTTGTGGTGTTACCTGTGAAATATATTTCAGGAGTAGGGAAAATTTAAAATGCCAAAATTTTATAAATACCAGTGAAGTTTAAGGATTGTAGAGGATTTTTATATTGTATTCTAAGCTTTTTGCTGACTGTAATTTAATTTACAAACCTTATTTATTTATTATTTATTTAAGTTTGCGTTACAAGTTGGCCTTCAGGCCAGGTGACAATGTACCCATGAATCCATTAATCTGAATACCATTTAACCGGCTGCAGTGGCAGAGTGGTTAGCACTCTAATGCCAAGGTCCCGGGTTTGAATCCCATCTATTCGGATTTTTCTGGTTAGGGAATGGTTGAGTGTCTCTGTAAATAGTAATAATTGATGTAATTGAGATCTTCCTGTTTCTGTTAGAGAAGTTATTATTATTATTGTAGATTCTTTCTTTGTTTCCATTAGAGAAATATAAAAATAATAATTTTATGTAAATTATGGAGTATAGTACGGCAATTTTTCTAAGATTTCATCCTCTCATTTATCTTTGTCAACCTTTTTGGTGAGGTTACTTGTGGTGCTATGTTGATAAGACTGACTTACTAATCTTAATCTTACTACTTTAAGATTTTTGATTTGATACATTGATCATGATGTTTTGATTAGTATAATAAATTACTTTTGGATTAATTCTTATTTAATTGGATCATTTTTTTGTAATTTCAGTTTTAGTCAAATTTTATTAATCATGTTTTTTTCTATTATGTAGCACTTGGTTTCTTTCTTAAGTATTTTTTCCCATTGCTATTTAGTTATTTGTGAATCAAACATGACTCGAAAAGTAGTTTTATACCACTGTTAATTCTAAATTCAACATATTATTGTGATTAAAAGGAAATAAGGAACACGGCTGTGTTATTAACATTGAGAATGAAAGGAACTCCAAGTAGTTGTTCAGCTCTCTTCTTCTCCCAAAGATGGAAGGATAGCTTCCAAAATACGTATTGAGATATTACACTTACAATACCTTAGTAACTGTTAATCTTAACCCGCATGGTTAGGGTATTTCTGCATGATGGGTTGTATGCAAACAACGGCTATTTGGAGCTCTTTTAAATCTTAATGTTAATATTATTGTGGTGTATATGCAATGCGATGAACATAACCTAACTATCCTGCTTATTATTACAAACATAAATGTATTTATTTTCAGGTTGGCTGCACCTGAAGAAATTGGAGGCATTGCTTCTTTTCTTTGCTCAGACGATGCTTCTTACATAACTGGGGAAACTATTGTTGTCAGTGGGGGAATGGCATCTAGGCTGTGATATTCGAACTGTTTAGGGCAGAGATGCGTAGTAAGGTTTGTCTCAGGTGTAGGTGAAGTTAATTATTTTAAGGTCAACCAGATACAGATTTGAAAATATTATTTTTATGGGAAAAGCTACTTAATAACTGTGCAATGATTTAAGGATCCTCATTGTTGGAAAGAGCCTTCAATTCACAGTTTATGAGTATTAAGATTTTGGCTTTGATGAGATGGCCAAGATCCTCATTCTTTCAGTGGAAAACCTATGGAAATGTAATAGTTAACATGTTTTCATCTTTCCAATCAGTTATTTTTGTTAATAATGGTGGCTATCGTTGTACTCGGGCCTTTCTTCTGCCTATAGCACAAATGACGAACGAGAAGTGAAGATGCTCATATCACGTGAGCATATCTCTTGGCAGTCTACTGAAAGAATGTTTAAGATGGGGAAGATTCTTTTAAGAGAAGGACCAACTGATTGGACCATGATATGTATATCTTACGAATTTTTTAACTTATATTTTCTTAAGAGATTACGTAGTATCAGATCGTTTTTGATTGCCTAAAATTGATTGCAGAAAACTTTTTAAGAGCTTTATATAGTTTTTCATTTGACAATATTACATATTATTATGTGCTTGAGATCTACAAGCTTCTGTACAGACTTCTGCATATCAAATTTTTGGTGCAACTTTCTTACAATGTCTGATATCTGTACATAGCAAGCAATATTTTATTATTATTGTTTTATACTACTGTTGGTACTAGAGAAAAAGGTTTAAAAAATCTTAGTCTTTATTGTTATCAGCTATGTTATTATATTATGAAATATTAACATTCATGCTCAGATAAAAATGTGTTCAAGTGATGAATTTGTGATAAATATGGTATATCAAATATAAATGTTGTTAGAATATGCTGCTATTTTTATTAGTTATGTATCAATGATATTGATGTAAATTGGTTCCTTATTTTTTTTCTATACCATGGGTACCACATCAGGGAGTTTGAGTCTTCAAGTCATATTTTAAAGGTTTTATAGGAACATTTTTTCAGTTTATTCCAAAACCATAAAAAATTTGAGTATAAAAGGGTTACAGAAGGAGAGTCAATGTTGACTTGAGTATGATGGATAAAAAGCGTAGCATTTCCTTCGTCATGCATTATTCACCTGTTGGTAGTATATTTTTAGTTTGATCCCAAAAAACAAAAAAAAATATTATGATTTATAATTTTGATGGAGAAAAGAAATGAATGGATTTGAAAAATAATCCTCACACTCTAAAACACCTGCAGTCAATGACATAAAGTCCTTAAAACTGGGTCATACCAATTCATGTAATTTTTGGCTGTCCTATTTAATTTTTATGACATTCATTCTCAACATAACTTTTCAAAATACTCTAATTATTCAAACGATGAAAAAGTAGCTGTAACAATTGTGTATTGATATAAGTTGAATAATTAATTTTTTACATACCTTCTCAAAATATTAGATTTAATGTGCTGAAGAAATAATTGTCAATACTTATGTTGAATTGCTTGAATGTTTATTTCCAGCTCCAGATCTAAATATACGTATTTGCTCAAAAATAACATAAAAATAAAATTTGAGCTTTGGAAATAGAAAAATAATTTGCCCACAAATCTAATGCATACCTTTAGACATGCAGTCACACCATTCACAGGGCACCGTATATGTGTTTACTAAACTTGGATGCAGTGCTATATATGTATTTTTATGCATATGCACTGTATACAAAATACCAGTAGTCATCTATGCCAAAAGTTCTATGTAATTGCACACATCTACCAGTTTAAAATTGATCATCAAAAGGTTTGATGAGCTGCTCAATTCCATTTCAATTGGAAACCATCTGCCATCAGTTTAGTCAGTAGTCTCTGTGGTGCTAACAGTCAAAACATCAATAGTGCAGGGGTGAAACGTTTGTCAAGTGATATGGAACCAGAGTGAACCAAGAGTCCAGTATGCCCTGTACTACATGTCATGTATACAAGTAGTACTGTGCCTGAATCTAGTGCATCTTGTGAATCTAATGCTCATCTTGAAAAATCAACACCTTAGTTTCGAAGGACAAGTTTATATTTTCTTCATTGCCTTCTTTTCTCCTTGTCCTTCTTATCTCTGTGAGCAAATCTTAAATAAAAGCTTTGCAATGAAAATCTTCAATCAAGACTGCAATTCATGATCCTTATTGTTAATAATTATCCCTGGACTCATATGAGATTACTTATGTTGAAACTCTATGACTCTAAGATACCCATTGCCTGGAACTACGAGGATCTTCACTCTGTCATGCAAAGCATTTCCTTTTGGCAATTTTCCATGCTTTATAAGCCATCGTTGCCATTTAAAGTCTGTACAAGTAGATCATCTGGTGGCCACTCTAGGATACCATGAAGTGCTGCGATTATTTTGGCCAGCACGTTACAAATACACTATTTCATAGAAATTTAGTTATATTTTGGTATAAGGTTGAATTGATAGTCATCTTATAATAAACTGAGAAAACATTTGTAACCATATTTATTATTTAATAATTTGATAGATAAGAACAATTATATAATCAAGGAAACTCGTAGTTGCAAATCATATGCAGGCTTTGAAATCAGTTAATGCAATTGGATGAAATGCTAGGATAGTGGTGGAATCAAGGCACCTTCAAGACGAGGGATTTTGATTGGTTGCAAGTCAGCGTCCACTGCAGCTCCAAGGTAGCCTCTGAAATAAGTGTATCAATATCATTATTTATATGAGTGCTAAATGTGTTCAGATAATATCAACTCAATGGAAGATATATTGAAATTTTAATATTTAGAAATCTACAACTCCCATTTTATTATTGTGTTAATATCTGTGATTCTTTTTGTGAGTTATTTTTAAATATAGAAATCTTACTTCAGTTTAAACCTTTAACATGATTCTTAATGAATGGCTAAAAATATTTGGCTTTCATACAATGAGAGACAATTTATTTTTAATTCTAATCTTTGAATATCAATTGATTTACTTCACAATGGGAGAGTATTCACTGTTTCGGGTCAAATTGTTAATGCTGCTAAGTTTCATCATATTCTCATCATAAATTGTGCTTTGAAAAATTAATGGCCCACTTAAAACTAAAAAAAATCTGAAGTGGGCAACAAATGACTCTCCATATTTATTTATAACAGAAGCCTATGCCAGTAATATATAAATAACTGCAAAACAGTGAGTGTTACAGAAAAATATTTCAAACAAAAGTTGTAGTAAAATACATTATCGATAACTTTTGTACAAATTGTGTATAAATACATCACATTCTGTCAGAGATATTTAAGGAAAACAACAATTTTAGGATAAAAAGCAACTTACGGTTAGCGAGTATTCACTAATAACTCATAAACAATCTGTGTTATGAAAAAATGTTTCAAAAAAAGTTGTAGTTAAGTACTTTATCTATAACTTTTGTATGTAATTGTATATACCTACATAGCATTCTAACAGAGATATGAGAATGAATCTAAGAAGAGACTTAAAGTGAAAGCATTTAAAGAAAGTTGAAACCTCAGTTTCCTTTTATTTTTCCATGTCTGCGCATTCTGTTTTGGTGTTTGTTGGATGACATCCGTCAAGTTATTCTTGTTGGCCTCAATACTTCTATTTTCTATAACTGAGTAATTTCTCAGAGGAGTGCTGTTATCTGGAGTAGGATTTATTTTGGAAATAGATAAATCTTTTGCTGTTTCATTCTGATCACTTTCGGTCAAGTTTCTCCATAACATCGATTTATTTGTGTTTTTCAATGAAGTTGATGGAACTAGATAGATCTCTAGTTTAGTATCCTTCACCTGAAATATTTAAATATACTGAATTTCAATTAATTCATGGTTTATATATTTTGAAATTAATAGAAATTGTGATTATTTTTCTTAAGAATGTTATCATTTCAGATCAATGACATAAGAAAGCATTCAGGGTTTGAAAGACTCATTTAAAAATATACAATAATAAATCCCATATCATTTTCATGACAATGTTATATTTACATTACATATTGTATTCCATTAGAAAACTTATTTTAAAAACTGAAGGTGGCAAAATTAAAGTTTAAGCTAAGGAGCAAATTTTAATAATGTTTTGAAATGGAACATACAAATTCTTTTATCATTATCATAATTTCAGAGATTCAACTTGATATCAGTAAATAGTTAATGAAACAATGCTTTTAACTATGTATTTCCTAAATAACTATGATTATAAAATTATATGATCATGGTATAAATGAAAACACAGCCATTAATAAAAAAATCTGATGTGGCCAACACATGACTTTCTCCGTATTTATTGAAAACATAAGCCTATGCCGGTAATATATAAATAACTCTAAGACAATGAGTGTTACAGGAAAATGTTTCATACAAGCTTTGTAGTAAAAAACATTATCTTCAACTTTGGTACTTAATTGTATATACCAAAATTGCATTCTGATAGATATATGTATGAAAATCTTCCTTTTCTGGGTAAACAACAACTTCCGGTTAACCATTATTGAAGAATAACTCCTAAACAATCAGTGTTACGAAAAAATGTTTCATACAAAAGTTGTACCAAAGTACATTATCTATAACTTTTGTAAATAATTTTATATACCTACATTGCATTTTGACAGAGATATGTATGAAAAACTTCCATTTCTGGATTAACAACAACTTCCGGTTAACCATTATTGAAGAATAACTCCTAAACAATCAGTGTTACGAAAAAAATTTTAATACAAAAGTTGTAGTAAAGTACATTATCTATAACTTTTGTGTGTAATTGTCTATACCTATATTGCATTCTTACAGAGATATTTAAGAAACAAAAATTTGTTCCGGATAAACCGTAACTTCCGGTTAAGCGGTATTCTCCAAAAACTAATCAACTCTTGGCATTGTTAGGGAAATCCTAAATATGAATTTTGAAAATGATCGGATAATTACTTTTTAAGATAGAGCGCACACAAACTTTTTAACCACAGACAGACAGACATGTTCGGGAAAATAGCTTAAACATGCTCTATGGGCCCCAAAACATCTATTTCCGTCGAAATCTGGAGATCGAATTTTTTTGCGAATACAATACTTTCTCTATACTACGTATAGGGAGAAAGTAAAAATTAATCTAATAAATAGAGCCGGTAAATAATTATTGTTTTTGAAGAAATTATGCAAGCAAGAGATTTATTTTCCCTGCCAAGGCTCATCAAATTTTCTCCTATTACATCTAAAATTGATAAAAAGGATTTTTGACTTTGGCTCTGTACAAAGAAATTACTCATTAGAATAGTATATTATATATGACTTAAATATTAAGGATTAACTACTAACATAGGCATTATGATCCAATTCAATGCAGTGTTATTGTTTATTTTATAGTAAAAATTCTTATGAATTAAACAATGCCATTTCACAGTTTCTCATAATTTCTAATTGACAGAGATAATTTTTACAGGGAATGAAAGAATGACAAACAAAGGGAGTGAAGTAAGATTTTATCCGCCAGGAAGAAAACCCTACAGAATAAAGCAGAAGAAACAAATTATGTTATCTCATAAATAAGTCCCACTTCATTTCACACTGAAAGTGTATTTATATACAATTGAAATTAGTATTTCAGAAAGATAATTGGCGTTTTACTTTCAATAACCATTTATTTTCAAACTATACAAGTCATAACCATATTATTCAGCTGTAAGACACACCATTTTTTATAAAACCAAGAAGTATTTAGCACATACTTTTATAACTGCCTATAATTGCCTTGACTTGAGCTGTTGAAGCATTTCTACAAATACTATTACCTATATTGACTGATATACCATCCAGCTATAAGAGAATCAAAGTAATATTAGACTAATAACTTATGTTTGTCTCTTGGTAAAACAATTTTGGCATTGCAATTCACATTACTGAAAATTATCACCATTTCAATTTCTAAAATCATGAAAAGTAATCAACAATCATTGAGGTTAAAGGCTGGAACACACGGACCACATTTTGCAGTTAGTCTTGACCATGTAAAAGAGGTTGAATTGCAGTTGGGACTGACCACAGGCAGACCACAAGTTGTGGTTCGCCTGTCTGGTTGTTATTGGAAGTCGAAGTGTGTTCAGGTGAAAGGCTGTGGTCGGTGGCCGGAACCGACCACAGCTGCTGGCTTGTGGTCGTAAATACGCTCGTGTGCATGGATCTCAGCATTTCCTATGCATTTCTTATGGTAACAGAATACTGGCCACAGTTCAGCGTCTTTACTTATCTAAACCGACTGCAAAATGTGGTCTGTGTGTTCCAGCCCTAACATGATTATCAAGGTTTTTACAAGTAAAGAGATTAAGGATCAAACAATGATAATGGAATAATTTTTTTCTCATTACTTTACCAACATTTCCTGCACCACCGATTTCTTTTCTGACATGTTCAAAGAAACAAGAATTTGATGACTCCTAAATAAGAAATTCATTGGGCATATTGTATCCTCAAAACATTACATTTTCAGGCTATTTAGTATGTTTAATAATGACAGCCATGCTATTGATATAAGTACAAGCATAGAGTAACTATCAATTTAGGAGTATTTTCTTAGACTACTTCAAGTAGGCTGGATCATTGTTCATCTTATTGTCAACAGAGCTTGATAGTCATTTTACAAAGCGCGTCAAGATGATTTAAATACAAAATAACTTTTCTAAGATTAATGATGTATACGTACCAAAGGTTCAAGGCCTGTCGAAGGATCTAAAGGCTCATATCCTAGAAGTTCACCAGTTAGTAATTTAATAACGGAATGGAAAGCAGAGAGGTCAAAGTTTGCTTTTGTGGAAGTAACTAAACCTGGTGTCATATGCTGAATTACACCATTCCATATTTTATCTGCACCAAAGCCATAAATTGGTCCAATGAAACCTTCGTGAATGATAAATTGGTCAATTATGTGATTGATGTTCTGCAAAAATGGGTTAGCACGACCAAGTGCAATGTATTGCTGGAGAATGTTGTCCAGATGGCCAAGGTGATTGAGTAGCAGTTTTATCTGCAAGAAAAAGATGACAAAATTGTTTCCTTGGTCATTTTTTTTACATGGACATTGAAAAGTGCCAGTATGAGTAAACTAGAAGCATCTGAGATGAGGTTTTATGAGAAATTGCTGGATAATAATAATAATAATAAATGGCCTTTATTCGGGCGAGATTGAGACTAGAAAGACTCTTCTTACACCTAACCCATCGTCATATGCAAAACAGAAAGAAAGAGATAGTTTGCAAAAGTACACGAAGAAAACTAGTATGTGGATTTAAAAAAACCTAAGCTGAGGGCTCAGGAAAAATTTCCACTACAGGAAAACACTCACTAGAAGGGGAGTGTGAAAAACCTGCGAAACCTACAGGTAGAAAACAGTATTTTGTGAAGAAGGAGAATAAAAGAATTATGAAAGACAATAGAGAATAGATACAAATTATGCAAAAGAGACCATACACATTCACTACTAGCAATCAAATCAAATTAAATATCTTCACAATTTACACTAAACCTAAATACAAGAATTGTAGCAATTAAAAAAATAAAACACATACGAATATTTCAAGAATAACAAAACGATTAATTACATTAAGGTTGAGAATGAATAAAAATCAAAACATAGGATACACTGTAGATGTTACTTACCAGCAACAACGCTGTCCTATAATACTTTAAAAGATATGGAAATATAACATAAATTACAAAAATTATGGAAATATATTATTTAGGCCGCATCTTAGGAAATAAAAATATGAGCTGGCTATTTAATAATTAAAGCTGGAATTCATTGCAAGTAAAGAGCAGCAGCTGAAATGCCAAGAAAATACATTGTGGAAGGAGGAATTATATAGGGGGATAATATGAATAAGGAGGAGATCTCTTACTTGCATCACCATAAAGCATTACCGATAAATATTAGAATATCCACCTTAAAAAATAAAATAGCTTACAGACTATTATCTTGGGCACTGTCGTTTTTTCCTGTTGAATATGAAACTACACATTTACCTCTTTATTTTTTGCTATGGCAGCATGGCAGCAATTGATGTGGCGAGGAATTGCATCCACATTTTTTTTTAGATCAGAGAAATGTGTGCTGATTGCTTGAATAAATTGCTCTAATGAAGTATCTGCAAAATATTGAATAAAATAAATGCTATGGATATAAAAAGATTCATCATTGATTACATCATAATACAATTCGAAGCTATTGAATAAACTGCTCATAATATATCCAAAATTTGGAGCCAAAATCCTCAAGATTCAAAGCATCATTTAAAAACGCAACTTACCTGGATAATGTTGGCTTACGAGTTGTGTACATCTAATCTTTTTTCTAATTTCCTCATCCCCACTCGTCCAGGTGGTAGTGATGATACTTACGAATTCTCTTGTTTTCAAAATTTTTTCTGACTCGAACTGAGCCGCTGCAGCCCAAAGAGCTTGCAGTTTGGAATCAACCAGCTGAGTTAGCTGCAAAAATTCTTTGAGATATTCTCTATATTGCTCTTCTAACGGTGTTAACTGATTCAATTCTCGCTGGAGCAAGCAGACCTTATGAAGCAAATTAGTGGCTGTATTTACTGCTACGAAATACAATTAGATATTCCAAAACAATTTCCCTAATAAAATATACTATCCCCTAAGATATGGCCGGCTCTAGGTGGTGAGCGAAGTAAGCAAAGTATCGGGATCATGATCGCCCAGATTATGATTTAATTTACTATTGGTGTATCCTAAAAATGAAAAGGGCGATTTCGAAGGACTTTGCATCTGGTCGCCGGTACTTATTAGGTACTTAAGGTTAGGTATTAGGAACTTAAGGTAAATTTAAATGACACAGCAAGTTATTTTTAAAAGCCCTAAACATGGAACAAAGCTTCTCATGCAATTTACCAAAGGAATGGAATACTTTCCAGCGGGGATTGCTAAAATATGTTATAAAATTATGTTCTTTATGTTATATCATCAAAATATTTTCCTCCTTTGATGAAACAAAGATGGAGCTGATATACTCTAAAGCACATCTGAGGACGCTCTGGACATAAACGTGTTACTAAAATCTAAGACGTGTGGTAGATAGACCATCTAAGAGGAGTATCACCAAAGATTTTCCATTTCTGAAATGTTTAAAAATTACTCACATCTGCCTGCATTTTTTTGACTAGGTTACAACATAAACTGTGCTGAGCAGCATTGATAAAGTTTCTCTCTTTCTGATTTTCCATTGAGAATCTTTAAATTATTGATGTGGTCAATATTCTCTCTCCTTATTGATAAGCTATGGAAAAGCACGCTACAATGTCAATAGCGACGCGGTTCAACAATGCGGAAGAGCTTGATAGGCGTAACAATTACTAATTGAGCTCAATTATACTGTGAGGCATTTATTACTAATTGAGTAATAACCATGTCCAAATAAAGAGTACTTGAACATCTTTGAAATTAATTCTCATTCAATGGAAGGACGAGTCGAACTTCTACTTTCTATTTTACACCATATTTCTATACTACGTAAACGATGTCAGCACTTCGTGCCGTGAAAATATCCAGAGAGGGTAAAATTTGCTATAATGATCTCATCGATCGTTTTAGTTGCAAAACGACTCTATCGCATAAAGTTTATTAGAGCTGCGTAATCCTGTACAGTACGATGAGACAGGTGGCGGTGGGTGGACCGTGGGATCCACCCTCTGTTTTCTCCCGTTGATTAAATTTTTCGTGATTCCTTTTCAGTATAATTAAGTTAGCTCGATGGTGTTCCTTTTTCGGATAAGGGAGAAATTTTTAAACCGCTTAATGCAAATCTCATGTGCATAGATCGATGACAGCGGCCATACACATCTTAAATTCTAAGATTGACTTCAAAATTGCATTGAACATTTACAGAAATTTAGCCGTTCCAATTCCTTGAAAGATCCCTCTTTTCTGCCTCAAGAGATTGAATATTCATGTAGGTTCCGTCCACTCTGCCAATCACATTTGGGAAACACGAAATTTCGTAAAAACATTCTTCTTGCATGAGGTATTACTACGTGTGTGCGGATCACCAAAGCAATTAAATGTGCAACTTTCTTTATAATCCAGCAAACCGTGGTTTCGTGAATTTGCATATCTCCGATGACAATCTGAAAGTCACCGAAGGCAAAAAATCTCTGAGCCGTCAATTACTGGTGTATTGGGGTTTATGGCGATGACCGTTTGGTGTTTCGGTTGTCTTCCCCTTGATTTTTTTTTAGTTATCCGGAGTCTTTCGGGAAAGATAGTGCAGTTTAAAATATTGGTCTTCCGAGTAAATTTCAAACAAATGTTGCCTGAAATAAAACTAAATTAATATTCGTAGACTTACTTGCCATAGCAACGTAAATAAACTAATGGATCGATCTTTTATTTCCCTGTTTTTTATAATTTTTTATTTCGCCTTCCTCGAAGGGGTAAATGAGCAAAGGAAATCTTATCATAATAAGACTCCTGAGTCTATTTCCTATGGGACAGGCGGGAATTGATCCCACGTCGCCATCAATTGCGAGCGGTGGGAGAAAGGAATGCTGGTTTATTCGGGAACAATGAAGATTGTTGGGAATTTAGAACTCGTTCTTGCCAGCATATTATTGTCTAACTATGTATTCTTAACTGACATCTGTCAGCTAATTCTAACTCCCTTTTCTTTCTTTCTCTCCCGTGTTTTCCTGCATCTACACCTACATAGAAACCCTGCAAGCCGCCTTTCGGCGTCCTCCTCGCTTAGCTCTTTACAGCAGCTTCTTAGACATTCACCCGATCCCAATGTCCAGGTCATCAACGAATACCTTTCCACTCACCCATCCCCTCCTTCAAAACCGATCATCACTCCCCCTCCTAACCCTACCCTCCCATCATTTATATATTACTTTGCTTGCATGATTTCATTTCCTGAGATTGACTCCATGAGTGAAACCCATGATTGTTTTCAAATAAAACATTTACTATGGTTATTCCGTTGAATTTTAAGACCGTTGTATTCCGAATAACACATAGTTCTTCGGCTCCTTTTTCTACTTCGGTGATCAACCATTAACCTAAGATACGGGTCTATTCCTCCATAACACTCTCCGTTAACTTTAAATGCGTTCATTATATTTTAGACCGCGAGTAAATCGAAGGCGTGACGAGGGTTTTATCGCAGAGGTAAGTTTTTGTAAACTAGTCTGAATTTTGTTGTATATGACGTATGCATAGAGTTATTCTGTAATTTCGTTTTGTTCTCGGGTGTTATTTGAAAAGAAATGGAGCCAACGTTGATTATATCCGAATACTTACGGAGTTGATAAAAATATTATATTATTATTTCTTGCAATGTTTTCTTCTTCAGTTGGATTCGTAATATACGGATTAGTAAACTCAAAAAGGTGATCAGTTTCTAAAAGATTGTATTCAAACTTGGCAAATTGTTGATTGTCGTCATGAGGCAGAATGTAGTTGACCTCATATCATCTGGATAATCTCGGGTTCGACTTTTGCAGAGTTATATATTTCCATAAGAACATTCGTGAAATTTGTTATCTTTGGCAGCTTTATTTTATTAAGGAAAATGTAGTTACGATTTCTATATCTACGAACTTTGGATATAAACCACAATAAAATATCTTAATTCATTATGCTTAATCTCGAAATTGCGAGAAATTTAACGAAATGTGGAATTTTGCAGCTTTGATAAGAGTCGCCGTCTCTCCTAACCGTTGGCGACTGCTGTATTTACCATTCCTTGTCACCTTTCTCGGTCAATGGCAGTATGCAATAGTTGTTTCGCTTTTAATTTTTTTTCAATGAAAATTACCATTTAACCGCTTATCATAAACAACGTAGCCATTAAACATGTAGATATTGTTTTATATGTAATAACAGAATGTTTTGTGTAATTTTGTTAAGCAATTAATAAATCATCTCACCATGGAAGGAATAGTCTTTTCCTAAATAAAAAATAGAAACGCATTTTTCAAGGGCGTGCCTTATTTTCAGATTCAAGGTGTTGATGACTATTAAAAAAGGTCAGGAACCACTGCTCTAGAGGTTCGATTTACTCTCGAGGCTCTCTGAAAGCACTGATTCTTTTGCGGCTCAGCATTATCGCTGATCTAATATGAATATACTAGAAAGGTTCCTAACATGATTACGTAAGAGAGACTCTGGTGTCATGAATATATTTTGAGCTTGTTAAATTATTATATGATATAAACGAATTTTCATTTCTAGATCAAAGAAGTCATCGATACACTGGAATAAGTGCGTATTCATTTATTTTCATCTTGTTTAAGAATGTCATATAAGTTTTATCGTTTTCCACTATACGCATCTTTTGATCATTCGGAAGAATAATTAAAAAATAAATTCCAAAAACCATCAAGAAAGTTTCTCGATGGTTTTTGGAATTTATTCTTTAATTATAACATAACCATCAGCAGCCGCTTTGCCTTTTCTATTCGGAAGAATGTTCTCGGTCGTAAGCCGAGGGTTCCTCCTCAAATCGAGGGAGGGAGGAAGGGCTACACCATGACCTGCGTCGTACCTCATTTCTAAAGAACCCCCAAAGGAAAAACATTTTCGTGCAATGCAAGGCACCTTCGGCGGAGTCAGCTTACTCTCCTCCAATAGGCCTTCGCCTGCAAGCCGTCTTGCGGTTCTGTGACGTAACTTCAGTCAGTCAATGACCAGCTGTCGCCAATTGCCTTCCATTGGAAAGCCCAAGAGATCTGACCGCCCAAATGTGACAATTATAATCGTCTTTATTTGGGCGAGATTGAGACTAAAGGTCTCTTCTTCCATCTCCAACTGTGAGTCTCAAACCTTAATAATTTAATTCCCAAATGAACGGTTTACAAAAACGGTGCAACGTACGTGAAAACTTTTACCCGTGGCATTTTTACCTGTGACATTTTTACCTGGATTCGTAGTACATACATACATCAAAGACTCATACTAAACTATAACACGATTACGAAATATAGAATAATATCTATATGTTAAGGCATTTGAATTCGCGGAAACAAAAAAAACTAAGTATGATATAAATGGAATGTATGCAAGATACGTGAAGGAGTCTATAATTAATTAGAAAAGCTATCAACTTCGCCATTTGTTTTAAGGAGACTTGCTATGGAACGGAAAAGATTGAGTGAAGATGATGGGTCAAGAAAGTATATTCCTTTTATGATTCTTACCAATCCTTCTAAAATATGACCGCATCTTCTGGAAATAACGGCTCATTGCCAAATTGACCGTGTGGTGACTCATTGCGCTTCATCAGTTGCCTACGCATGCTCACAATGGAAGAATCCGTGATGTCATTGAATTTTGATGAAAATATTTGTGGTGATGATGGAAAGTATATTTGCGTTCTTGTAAATGGGCATCTACTGAGTGATACCTCTACCCCACTCACTCCTTTCCCACCCAATCACTCCCTCAAAACCCACCCTTTCCCTCCCTCAACCCTACCCACCCTCTACCCTACCCACTCCCTTCCCACCATCTACCCAACCCACCCTTTCCCTCCCTCAACCCTACCCACCCTCTATCCAACCCAACATATCCCTCCCTCTACCCTACCCAATCCTTTCCCACCCTCTACCCAACCCACCCTTTCCCTCCCTCAACCTAGCCACTCCCTTCCCACCCTTTACCCAACCCAACCTATCCCTCCCTCTACCCAACCCACTCCCTTACCACCCTCTACCGAACCCACCCTTTCCCTCCCTCAAACCTACCAACCACCTACCCAACCCAACCTATCCCTCCCTCTACCCTACCCACTCCCTTCCCACCCTCTACCCAACCCACCCTTTCCCATCCCTCAACCTACCCAGTCCCTTCCCACCCTCTACCCAACCCAACCCTCCCTCTGCCCTACCCACTCCCTTCCCACCCTCTACCCAACCCACCCTTTCCCACCCTCTACCCTACCAATTCCTTTCCCACCCTTGACCCCACCCACCCTTTCCCTCCCTCTACCCTACCCATTCCTTTCCCACCTTTCCTTACCATACCCACTCCTACCCTACCTCCTATCCCTCCCTTCTACCTTACCCACTCCCTTCCCGCCATATACCAACCCACCCTATCCCTCCCTTTACCCTACCGAATCCCATCCCTCTTTAGACCTTACTCACTCCCATATCTTCCTCTACCTCATCAACTTCCATCCCACCCTATCCCTCCCACTATCTCAACCACTCCCACACATCCCGCCCGCTGATCCACCTTGACCCTTACCACCCATTCCCAACCCTATGGCCTATCAACTACGAACCCTCTATCTTACCTTCCCATATAACACCCAACACTCACTCCATTCCACCCCTCTCCCAATCAATCGTTAAATTCTCTTCCTCTCCCATAACTATCCCCCCTCTATCACCTTCACTCTTTATTTCCAATTGGATATTAGGAAAACTTCAGGTACTCGAATGAAAAGGTACAGAATATTTAAATTATACATAGCCCGGCCTTACACATCATAAATCTATACATTCTGCAATAGTTTGGCTGAGGGTGAAGGTTTTTTTATATTTTTATTATATACATTTATATGTACTATACAATTTCCGGCCTTACAATATTTTATACTATACATAACTTAAAATATATATTGGCTCGGAATTAAAACAATGTATTTAATTTCTGATTCATCTTCCTGGGTAGAGTGATGATTTAGGGGTTTGCTCTCGGGTTCTCTATCCGCTTCGCAACCTGGGGTCGTTGTCTAGTAGTGCAGTACCCTGGTGATGTGCTCAATGTTCCCGCACCCGGAGGCGCAGTGCAACTTCTTCTCTCTTCTTTCGCTTGGTCGTCGAAGGCGTTCTTCATGTTTTCGAAAGGCACCATGAAGTCCTCGATATGGAAGAAAGATTGAGGGAATGAATCTTAAAATGTTAGATCCTAACTATTTAATTATGTATGAATAGAAAATTAAATATAAGCATACATCTAAGGAAAATAATATTATTAATACCAACGTAGACTGTATCATTAAATAAACAGTCTACGCAGCCGCTCAAACTGATTATTTTCAACAAATCTTAATTTCAATTAAGCATGTAAAGTTCTCCTCGAATATCTCAAACGTCTTCCTTAATTAGAAATATAAAATTTGTGATATTTCAAAATAGTAGAAGACGATGAAATTTTAAAAATTAATCTGCAATATATGAAAGTATTGTCTGTTTACTTATCTTGGAGATCCAGCCTACCGTTGTCCCCCGAGCGTCTTCCCTTGACGGTGGTCACTCGCACTTGTGAAGAGTGAATCATACGGCACAGCCTTGTCGAAATTCAAGCAAGTTCACTTTCTTAAAACTGGAAAGAATAGGAACGCCAAAATAATTCATCATTTATTAATGAATATGGAAGAGAATAATTTAAAACATAATAATCCCGGTGGCAAAGAAAAATATCGCAGGTAGCATTAATGCACATCTATAAAGCTATATAACGGTGATTCACTTCGATGTTAAAACACAAACCGTACTCATGAACACTTCTAAACACAATATTAGAGTAGGAAAATTTTAATCGAGTGCACAAGCAATAGAAATAAGGATGTTCTGACATAAGAGGAAAACTAGGTGCAGATCGTATAGAGACGAGAATACGATTCTACGCAACGATGGCAATTTAAACATCTAAATAATTGATAGAAAATAATATTAGAAATACGTAACGAAAAAGGTTCAGATTTACTAGCATAGACCTGAGGAGTCCAAGTAATGTTACTGGCGATATTTCAATTAATTTGAAACGAGATATTCCAAAATAGCTCTCCCCAGATATCCCTCATAATTTTCACAGTATAATTAGCAAGATAATGACTGGTGATTGATTTTAGATTGTTGATGAATTCATGGAAATAAATTTCAGCTTACGCAGCCGGGACTCGAACCCCGAACTTTCAGATTCAACGGACGCTACGCCGGTCAGATAGACCAATTAAGAGATATTTCTCCTCCGTTTCTTTATAGGATATTCCGAATACAGGACCCGCTTTCTCTTTGACCATTTAAGAAGCCTCAGTTGAATTGTTTTGGATTCTTGTATTGCAGCCACTTAAAACACAGAAACAGCAGGGACTAGCAATGTAACCATCTGCGTAAGCTTTGAACAAATATGCTGCAATGTGATTGGTCGAATTCGCCCTCGCCCTCCTAAAAATTTGAACATTTTGATTAATTATCAAAATAATTAAATAGTCATTCAATTGTTTGAAGTGTTAACTCAATAGTAATTTTGATTACCTAGATCATTAATTTTCATGAAATATTTATTTCTATCTCGGGTTAATTTGGCTTTATCATAGAAGGGATTTCTCGAAATGTCTGCGGATATAGATTTAAAGTTAATCAATTGTGACGGGCATCCGTTTGCATTGGAGACCTTCAAAGATCGAAAAATAATCGAAAAAAAAATGGGAATTCCTTCACAAAATTTCCGCACTATCCACCATACATAAATATGAATTATAATAACATTAGATTCCATTTTCTATTAAATAAAGTAAATAATTTATTAATTAAATTTCAAAATTGGATTCTTATATAATAAAAATAAGTGACTCGTCTTTAAGACAATCATTTGTTTCAAAAACCATAAAAAGATATTAGAGACGTTGAATTCCGATTGTGGTCAGCCTCTTCGCGAGAGGACAGGGGCCATAAATTAAAACTTTACGGATCACAACGTCACTCAACACGTTAAGTAATCAAATTTATATAAATCATAATATTTAGAATAGTTATATGCTATATGCAGTATTAAATCGCGACTCGATAATGTGACGTGTTATTTTTTACGCATATGCAATACTAATCTCTCAGCAGCTAGACGATTTTAAATGTAGAAGCAAGATTAGGTTGAACTGTCATACGTTATAAATTGCATAATAAAATGAAATAATTAAAACGCGATTGCATACCAATATTACTGTAAATCGTCACCACCTTATCAATTGGTTTAAGTAATATATAGGAGCTGCAGGGCCGTGCGCAGGGTTTGCTCGTGGGAGGGGTTTTTCATTGCCATTGAAAGCGCGCGTACGGAGAAGTCAGGTCCGGGCTGGTAGCTTGGGCTTTTAGGCCCCTTTATTCGAAAAACTCGATTTCTGATTAGCGCGAAAGTGTGACTCACCGAGACGAAAGAAGGAGGACAGAGGTTAACATAAAATTTGAAAGAGGCACTAAATTCTGGAAGAAAAAGTTTACTAAATGAAACATTAAATAAAATAATTCATTTTATCCCATCTTCAATTCATCATTCGTGGAACCTTTTGTATGAAGGATCCTCATGGGGAGGGTTCGAACCACCAAACCCCCCCCCCCCCCCGTGCGCACGGGCCTGAGGAGCTGAAGTATATTTATGGAGAAGTACCAATATCATACACACGGAAACATCGCTCTACTATTACGACTAAGTCATTCAAGAAATTATTTGGTAAAGTGATTCAAACTTATGAATTGAGAAGAAAAAATGAATTACCTTAAAAGGTTTATTCTGTGAATAAACTCGTATACTTCTATTTAATAAAATGCATATTCTCAGTTTGCAAAAGAGCACGGAAAGAATCCCTTATTTTCAATCTGCACGATTTGGAATCCTTTGCCCACATTTGAGTTGCTGGTGGCATTAAGTTAAGATTTAGGTCACATTTCGCATTAGGAGATATTTACCGATAGCAAATTAAAGTATAACGTTATCCTCTACGTGCTACAATGAAATGTGCATTGAATTCCTTGGCTCATCCGAGGCAAGTAATACACCATATTGTATTACAATAAAAGGTTCAAGGTCATTGAAACGAAACATCGAGATAAACGGAGCACTTTACGAAATGTTGCTCGTTAATTTTGAAAAGAATTTTATCGATAAAGGAATGGAAAGGGAAAACAAAATCAACCTTGTGGGTGTACGTATGCAAGTAACTCTCACTTCTCTTTCCAGAGATTAAGAATGAGGCGGGAAAGCCAAACTGCAGGTTAATGACTCAGGATGAAAGGCACCAAGGCTAATCGGAAAAACATGGCTCTTGAAATGAAGTGCTTAACTGTTACTAGTAAACTGGCAATAAATTAAGGAAAGAAACTTAGCCTGGTTAGATTATTTGAAAAAATACAGTGGTAGCAAAGGAATTGGAAAGCACAGTATCAGAGAATATTGATGAATCTCACCGTAAAATACTGTCAAAACTTCGACTTAATAATTTGCATCGATAACTCTCATCGTGGAATGGTATGAATTAGAAATGCTTTTAAAACCTGACACCTTATCCTCATTCGGATGTTTAGAGTAAACGCGGAAAGGCATGTGTTTATTAATAGATAGGAGAAAGTGCACCATAGCTAAATTTAACAGGTAGGAAATGAAAAGAAAATAAAGTCAAACGGATGTTAAGAATTGTGAAGACTTACAACTTAGGTTCATAATGTACAAGAACGATATCCTATGAATGAATTTAAGAATTTAATTAATGAGAATGTATAGATGGAAATAATGTTCTATTACAGATAAATCCCGAATAAATATGCATATCTTTCTTTCCTTCTCTATGTGAAGGGCTCTTCATACCCTTACGCATGACGGAGCGCAATACATTTCTTACTTATGTCGGCGTTCATTGGCATTTCCCCTCCTTGTCCACATATTAAGAAACAGGGAAGAGAGAAAGGGCACAATACCGGATTAAACTGTGAAAGGCGTACACGAATTTTAATGAAAAATTGTGTGGCAGAGAATTGACTTAACGACCAAAAAAGGTTCTGAAAAGGAGAAGAAACAATTTAGGCTCTGGTATAATTCTATTACATTTCAACCGTTGCTAAGACAGCGAATTGATATTAATACGGAAGACCCTCAGTTAGCTCTTGAGTTACGAATACTAAAACGAGACCATCGTCGACTGAATATTATTAAAAGGCGTGCAATCGCAATATAAATGTTTGACATTTCCATAATCTACAGAAGGTGATATCTAATCAACGCTTATGTAAAAACGGCCTAATTATAAATGAGTGGGATTTATGCAAGCTAATATATCAACAGGGGAAGTAATAATTGATAAAAAAGTCTATTTATAGTTTTATCTCATTACATTATAACGATGACGAGTTACACATACACTGTAAAGTAGTGTCGGCTGATAGCTAGTCGAGATGAAGGAGAAAAGAGGGAACCGTAATGCTACAAGACATAATTGTACATCAATACGTACTTCGATACTAAAAAATCAAATACTGAAACTACCAGGAATGAAGACCCATTCGAAGGTTATGTCCAGCTCACGTTTGAAAAATTGCTATTAGTATCAATAAATAACTACAATTATACTTAAAGTTGAAAAATTGAATAGCAGCAAGTATATTACAGTGTTAGCAATATAATTAACACGCGACACAATAAACTACTTCTTTATTCTGATGCCAAAAAACAAATGCTTAAGCAGTTGACTTGATAATCTCGCTGTAAAATATGCGGAAAGTTATTCTAGTTATTTCCTATTTTATAAAATCGAATAACTAACGTATCTGTACATTGAAGGTTAGAGATAATTGTGGATGAAGACTAGTTAGAGTAATTGCTTATAATAACTCAAGCTCAACTCTCAAATTAAATATATTTCGCAGAACGGAAAAGCATTCGATTAAGAAATCACTAATCACTTCATCATAAATTGGAATTCTTCTTAGCATTGTCTTACGTAAAAAAGAAGAGTAACTTGATTAATACGCGTTCCTTTACTTTCACATCCCCAACATCCCTATCTAGCAAAACATTCAATAAATTACACGCAGTTCTTTTCAAAGGTTCCAAAAGATTTTAACCAAGCATTCGATCTCTTGAACTTCAAATTGCAAAATATTTAGAAGAGTCAATTTATGACGAAAAACACTCAATAAAATATAATGGAAGATAACAGTATTAAT
Source organism: Sympetrum striolatum (assembly GCA_947579665.1). Taxonomy (NCBI): domain Eukaryota; kingdom Metazoa; phylum Arthropoda; class Insecta; order Odonata; family Libellulidae; genus Sympetrum; species Sympetrum striolatum. The sequence continues at coordinate 17,654,736 of OX388350.1, forward strand.
TGCGCTTACCAAATTGATCACATGTAATTACTCGCGTTTCTTCCGCGAAGGTCATTCCGTGGACATTGCCTTTCAAAACGAAGTACAGTAGAGACCCATCGATGAGAGAATTGAAAGTTCAGCTCTTAAAACCTGGAAAAAAATAATACCAAATTACTAAAACATCAATATATTTCATTCAGACAAGTACTTTGCTCACCGCCCATGAACAGGTATAATTTATAGGGGATAAGTTTCAAATTTGAATGTCCGTTATCAGGAACCACTATTTCCGCGCCCTCTATGGTGTTATATATCAGGTAAATGACAGGCGGAATGCTAACAAACGGATAAATAAAGCAACAAATTTCCAAGGACAGTGATGAATACTGAAAAAATCATAAATTCGATTTCCTCAAATTAAAAAGTGGCAATCCATCGTGGGATTGAAACACGAAACGTATTCATAAATACAAAATTAAAGAAGGATAAATTTTATTTAGAGCCTCAAGGAGTAGAAAAAAGCATGGGTCTTATTTAACAGAATATTTAACCGAATATATATCGCATGGAGATAAAAGCACCGTTAAATCTCAACGATGGCATTACAAGCTTTCGATATATAAGAAATCAAAATAATAAAAACATAATGCAATATATTTCAGCATGAATATATGCAGTTTGAATCGGAATGGAGCGCTAACTGAAATTTTCAAATGCTGATTACCGATAATTTTTACGGACGGATAGTGCAAACAGGGAGTGTATAGCAGATACCCGGATTCGAGTCCCACATGTCAGACTTTTCCTCTAGCGTTATTGCTCTTAAATTAAGCATTCAGGGGGGTATTACCATTGATGATAATTTAAGCTTCAACTTTATATTTTTGGATTTGCTTTCGTCAGCCACTCAAGAACTTTAGACAGAACGTAGTTATCAAATCAAATTCAAACAAGATTACTAAATGGTTTTTAATCGGAAATAACGTGGAGGCTAAATCTTATGCGAGTGCATTAAGCATATAAGTTAGTATTTAAGCGATGCCCGAACTTTATATTATACAAATAAGCAAACTACACACGAAATTTCGCGACGACAACTTCTAAAATACCGAAACTTTTAGCTCACAGAAACAATTATTTCTTTAAAGTAAGAACGCAAGCAATATTTGATTAAGGTTATTTCGTTTAACTTACCATCGAAACGAAATCCTTGATGACGACCGCTGGCATCTTCATGTCTTCATACGTCTTTCTTTCTTTTTTTAAGGAATATTAGTTCGAGGAATAGTAATTATTGCAATAAGAAAACAAAAAGGTTAAAAATGTCACTTACGTTTACCAGTTTCTACATCCAACTGAAGTCACATAATTATATTGTAACGGAAATTTTAAAACAATTGACATAACTTCCATACCAGAAGGGATCTAAGCAGCAAATGAGGAAATTTCCATCAGGACAACGGTTGATCAAGAAAGCTTGAATTTGATTGGTCGAAGATTGATGCTCCGTCGATGCTCCCACCCCCACAACTCAAATAAAACATTTTCATTTATAATAATTATCATTAAATTGAAATTATAATTTATGAAATACCTTCTGAATTTAAATATTAAATAGTTTGGGATATTAGTTTTCGTCAATATAATTATTTATTTATAGTTCGAGTTAATTAAACCGTTTCCTCCAATGGGAATGCTCGAAACATCGTATCTGTTTCCTATTTAATCATAAGTTTTGTAATTGTGATATTTCTTTTTTTTACCATGATTACTAAAAAATCTTTGAAGCATTTTTAATTTTTCAATATAATTAATTACCTCCCGTCGGCCATTACGAAAGAATGGTGTTAGCGCATCAATTCACTTCATGAATTCACAAAAGAAAGTATTTCTAAGATTTCTACTCGATGCCTTTTAAATTGATCGAAAAAAACGTTTTTATTCGGAAAGCTCTTCTCATCAAGGAAAAACGAGTGCATTACATGATTCTGGAGAATGAAAATTACTTCGGTTTGAGAATATCTATATTACTTTATCCTCCTTCTAAAATTAAGCGCAGAGGGAATGATAAAGAATTCAATATGAATGGTATGTTAGGGAAATTTGGTAATACAACAGAATGTTAGAAGAATATATTTTTATATCCTTTAACTTACGCGTTTTTTATAGTACCTTAAGTCCTACAAATACCTTGTATATGTCTGTGAAGAAGAACAGAATTCTAAAAACATTTCAACCACATTCCATTTTGAGCACAAGGTCGAAGGTCTCATCATCTAGGTACCTCTCTGTTTGATGCCTTCAATATGCATCGTAAATCCACAAGCATACCTAGCAATCAATTTTTACTTATACTCTTTTCACACGCATTGAAGGAAACCATATTATAAATTGCTGATTAGAACTGTTGACAAGCATAGAATCCTCGGAGGAAGGCCTTCACAACTCACAAGACAGGAAATCACAATCACATGTCACTTATTTACGAAGAAATCAAAAGATTATTATTCGCTAAATCTAGTAGTGGATAATAAAACAGTGAACAAGGCACTAGTCTCTCTCTTCTCTCGTTGTTGACAGTAAACTTTCACTTGAGTATTCCATGAGTTCACTCCCACTATGAACGGATAGCACACGAATTGTGAAGATTAATCCAAAGGGTAACACCGTCTTAAAGGTTTTTCAGTAATCTGATATTAAAAATTAAAAGTAACTAAAAAAATATCGCCATTCCAGTCACCAACTCCAAGTAATCACGTGGTAATTACGTTGCGTTTAACCGCGCTTTTGCGCTTTTCCGATCGTCAAGAAAAGTCTGAATTACGCAATGTACGAGCGAGGAACTGTGAGAAATGTGAAGTAACTAGCGATGCTCACTGAGTTTTTCAAAATGGTGGTATTTCTGCCCTTCGATATCTACCTGGAATACATTCTTGTGGATGTGCTATGTATGTTAAAGTATTAAACGAATAGGCTTTCTTCTAAAAGTGCGAAGTTTAAGTTATATTTGTGTAACAACTGAGACCACAATCTTTTGATTTCTTCGTAAGTTATTGACATGTGATTGTGATTTCTTCTGTGTAGTGATTTGTGAAGTTTCTAACGTGAATGGCTTTGCAATTATGTACTCTCGGTTACGGAATCAAAGTCAGCGAAGGAAGTGGAGTGAGTAATGTATATAAGCAAGGTATGTACGTTCGGTATGAAAAATGTAAGCTTAAGATACATTCATAATTGTTTTACATTTGATTCGGTTTATGTGACTTAAAACTATAATTCTACGCCATCTTGTTCGTATCCTGGAAACGTAGCAATCATCTCCTAATAACATCTAACCACTCTTGACCATCACGTAGGTCCTTCGACCCTATCCTTCTAACATTCTTAAGAATTTAAACTCAACTTTAATCATAACAAAGTATTAGATGTGAGTATTAAACATTAAAGAATATATTTCAGAATTTCAGAACGGTGAGATTTTATTGTGTTTTTGCGGCGAAAATTTGTTTCATTAACATTGTTTCCTTTAACTAGGGTGAAAAGAGTATAAATATTAAGTGATTGCTACGGATTGTTGTGGATTTACGAAGCATATTTGAGGGATCAAACAGAGAGGTTCCTAAGGGATGAGACCTTCGACCTTGTGGTCGAAATGGAATGTGGTTGAAATTCTTTTAGAATTCTGCTCTTCTACACAGACGCATACAAGGTCTGTGTAGAACTTGAGGCTCTATATAACACGTGTAAGTTAAAGTATATAAAAATGTATTCTTCTAACACTCTGTGGTTTACCAAATTTCCCTAATAGACTATTCTCTATTGCATTCTTTCGCAGTCCGTCCCAGTTTAATTTGAGAAGGAAACTAAAGTAACGTAGATATTCTCAAGCTGAAGATTTATTTACTCCAAATCATGTAATGCACTCGTTTTTCTCGATGAATAGAGCTTTCTGAATTAATGCAGTGTTTTCGATCGATAGAAAAGTCTTCAAGTGGAAATCTTAGAAATACTTTCTGTTGTAAATTCATGAAGTAAATTAATGCGCTAGCTCTATTCTTTCGTAATGGCAGAAAAAAAGTAAATAATTATATTGAAAAATTAAAAAAAACGCTTCAAAGGTTTTTTAGTAATCATAGTAAAAATAGAAATATCGCAATTACAAAACTTATGATTAAATAGTAAAAAGTTACGATGTTTCGAGCATTTCCATTGGAGGAAAAGATAAAATTAACTCGAACTATAAATAAATAATTGTATTGACGAAAACTGATCTTACAAACTATTTTAAAATTAAATTCAGAAGGTATTTCATAAATTAGAATTTCAATTTAATGATAATTATTATAACTGTTAATGTTTTATTTGAGTTGTGAGGGGGGGGGGCATCATCGACGGAACATCCAAATTCGACCAATCAAATTCAAGCTTCCTTGATCAACCGTTGTCCTGATGGAAATTTCCTCAGTTGTAGCTTAGATCCCTTCTGGTATGGAAGTTATGTCAATTGTTTTAAAATTTCCGTTACAATTTAAATTTTGTGACTTCAGTTGGATTTGGAACCTGATAAACGTAAGTGATATTTTTAAGCCTTTTGTTTACTTATTGCAATGATTATTATTCCTCAAACGAATTTTCCTTAAAAAAGGAATGAAAGACGTTTGAAGACATGAAGATGCCAGCGGTCGTCACCAAGGATTTCGTTTTAATGGTAAGTTAAACGAAAAACCTTAATCAAATATTGCTTGCGTTCTTGCTTTAAAGAAATAATTGTTTCTGTGAGCTAATAGTTTCGATATTTTAGAAGTTGTCGTCGCTGAATTTCGTGTGTAGTTTGCTTATTTGTATAATATATTAAGTTCGGGCATCGCTTAAATACTAACTTATATACTTAACGCACTCGCATAAGATTTAGCCTCGACGTATTTTCCGATTAAAATTCGATTCAGTAATCATATTTGAATTTGATTTGATAACTACGTTCTGTCTAAAGTTCTTGAGAGGCTGACGTAAGCAAATCCACGAAAATTCAGTTGAAGCATAAATTATCATCAATGGTAATACCCCCCTGAATGCTTAATTTAAGAGAAATAGCGCTAGAGGATATGTCTGACATGTGGGACTCGAATCCGGGAATCACCTATACACTCGCTGTTTGCACAATCCGTCAGTAAAAATTATCGGTAATCAGTATTTGAAAATTTCGGTTAGCGCTCCATGCTAATTCAAACTGCATATATTCATGCTGAGATATATTGCATTATGTTTTTATTCTTTTGATTTCTTATATTTCGAAAGCTTGCAATTCCATCGTTGAAATTTTAAGGTGCTTTTATCTCCATGCGATCAACATTCGGTTAAATCTTCTGTTAAATAAGAGCCATGTTCTTATCTACTCCTTGAGCATCTGATTAAAATTTATCCTTCTTTATTATTGTATTGATAAATACGTTTCGTGTTTCAATCCCAAGATGGATCGCCGCTCTCTAATTTGAGGAAATCGAATTTATGATTTTTTCAGTATTCATCACTGTCCCTGGAAATTTGTTACTTTATTTATTCGTTTGTTAGCATTCCGCCTGTCATTTACCTGACATATAACACCATAGAGGGCGCGGAAATAGTGTTTTCTGATAACGGACATTCAAATTTAAAACTTATCCCTTATAAAATATACCTGTTCATGGGCGTTGAGCAAAGTACTCGTCTGAATGAAATTAATTGATGTTTTACTAATTTGGTATTATTTTTTTCCAGGTTTTAAGAGCTGAACTTTCAATTCTCTCATCGATGGGTCTCTACTGTACTTCGTTTCGAAAGGCAATGTCCACGGAATGACCTTCGCGGAAGAAACGCGAGTAACTACATGTGATCAATTTGGTAAGCGCACTCAATACTGTTACCTTTCCGTATATTTTATTGAGTGTTTTTCGTCATAAAATGACTCTTCTAAATATTTTGCAATTCAACGTTCAAGAGAACAAATGCTTGGTTAAAATATTTTGGAACCTTTGAAAAGAACTGCGTGTAATTTATTGAATGTTTTGTGTTTTGCTAGATAGGGATGTTGGGGATGTGAAAGTAAAGGAAACGTGTTTTAATCAAGTTACTCTTCTTTTTTACGTAAGACAATGCTAAGAAGCATTCCAATTTATGATGAAGTGATTGGTGATTTCTTACTCGAATGCTCTTCCGCTCTGCGAAATATATTTAATTTGAGAGTTGAGCTTGAGTTATTATAAGCAATTACTCTAGTCTTCATCCACAATTATCTCTAACTTTTCAATGTACAGATACGTTAGTTATTCGATTTTATAAAATAGGAAATAACTAGAATAACTTGCCGCATATTTTACAGCGAGATTATCAAGTCAACTGCTTAAGTATTTGTTTTTTAGCATCAGAATAAAGGAGTGTACTAATTGTGTCGCGTGTTAATTGTATTACTAACACTGTAATATACTTGCTGCTATTCTATTTTTTAACTTTAAGTATAATTGTTGTTATTCATTGATGCTGGTAGCAATTTTTCATACGAGAGCTGGACATAACCTTCGGATGGCTCTTCATTTCTGGTAGTCTCAGTATTTGATTTTTTAGTATCGAAGTACGTATGGAAGAACAATTATGTGTTGTAGCATTACGGTTCCCTCTCTTCCCCTTCATCTCGACTGGCTATCAGCCGACACTACTTTACAGTGTATGTGTAATCATCATCGTTTTATTTTAATCAGGTAAAACCATTATTAGACTTTTTTATCAACTATCACAACCCCTGTTGAAATATTTGCTGGCATATACCCCCTCTTTTAGAATTAGGCCGTTTTTACATAAGCGTAGATTTGATATCACCTTCTGTAGATTATGGAAATGTCGAACATTTATTTTGCGATTGCACGCCTTTTCATAATATTCAGTCGACGATGGTCTCGTTGTAGTATTCGTAACTCAAGAGCTAACCGAGGGTAAAGCATGCTCTTCGGTATTAATATCTATTCGCTCTCTTAGCAACGATTGAAATGTAATAGAATAATGCCAGAGCCTAGATTATTTCTTTTTCTTTTTGATAGCCATTTCTGGTCGTTAAGTCAATTCTCTGCCACAAAATCGTTCATTAGCTTTTCATAGTTTAATCCGGTACTGTGCCATTTCTCTCTTCCCTGTTTCTTAATATGTGGACAAGGAGGGGAAATGCCAATGAACGCCGACATAAGTAAGAAATGTATTGCGCTCCGTCATGCGTAAGGGTATGAAGAGCCCTTCACATAGAGAAGGAAAGAAAGATATGCATATTTATTCGGGATTTATCTGAATTAGAGTATTATCTTATAGCTATACTTTCTCATAAACTAAATTCTTAAATTCATTCATAGGATATCGTTCTTGTACATTATGAACCTAAGTTGTAAGTCTTCACAATTCTTAACATCTGTTTGACTTTATTTTTTTTCATGTCCTACCTGTTAGATTTAGCTATGGTACATTTCCCCCAACCTACTAATAAACACATGCCTTTCCGCGTTTACTCTAAACATCTGAATGAGGATAAGGTGTCAGGTTTTAAAAGCATTTCTAATTCATACCATTCCACGATGAGAGTTATCGATGCAAATTATTAAGTCGAAGTTTTGACAGTATTTTACGGTGAGATTCATCAACAGTCTCTGATACTGTGCTTTCCAATTCTTTTGCTACCATTGTATTTTTTCAAATAATCTAACCAGGCTACGTTTTTTCCCTTAATTTATTGCCAGTTTACTAGTAACAGTTAAGCACTTCATTTCAAGAGCCATGTTTTTTTCGATTAGCCTTGTTGCTTTGCTTCCTGAGTCATTAACCTGCAGTTTCGCTTTCCCGCCTCATTCTTAATCTCTGGAAAGAGAAGTGAGAGTTACTTGCATACGTACACCCACAAGGTTGATTTTGTTTTCCCTTTCCATTCCTTTATCGATAAAATTCTTTTCAAAATTAACGAGCAACCTTTCGTAAAGTTCTCCGTTTATCTCGATGTTTCGTTTCAATGACCTTGAACCTTTTATTGTAATACAATATGGTGATATTGTATTACAATATACAATATTACCTACCTCGGATGAGCCAAGGAATTCAATATACAATTAATTGTATCACGTAGAAGATAACATTACACTTTAATTTGCTATCGGTAAATATCTCATAATGCGAAATGTGACCTAAATCTTAACTTAATGCCACTAGCAACTCAAATTTATGCAAAAGATTCATTTTATCCTCTCAATTCATAAGTTTGAATCACTTTAGCAAAAAATTTTCTTCAATGACATAGTTGTAATAGTACATCGATGTTTCTGTAGTGCAAGATATTTATTAGTACTTCTCCATAAATATACTTCAGATCCTATACATTACTTAAACCAATTGATAAGGTGATGACGATTTACAGTAATACTGGTATGCAATCGCGTTTTAATGATTTCATTTTATCATGCAACTTATAACGTATGACATTTCAACCTAATCTTGCTTCTACATGCTGCTGAGAGAATAGTATTGCATATTCGTAAAATATAACACGTCACATTATCAAGTCGCGATTTAATACTGCATATAGCATATAACTATTCTAAATATAATGATTTATATAAATTGATTACTTAACGTGTTGAGTGACGTTATGATCCGTAAAGTTTTAATTTATGGCCCCGGTCCTCTCGCGAAGAGGCTGAACACAATCGGAATTCAACGTCTCTAATATCTTTTTATGGTTTTTGAAACAAATAATTGTCTTAAAGACGAGTCACTTATTTTTTTTATATAAGAATCCAATTTTGAAATTTAATTAATAAATTATTTACTTTATTTAAAAGAAAATGGAATCTAATGTTATTATAATTCATATTTATGGATGGTGGATAGTGCGGAAATTTTGTGAAGGAATTCCCATTTTTTTCGATTATTTTTCATTCGTTGAAGGTCTCCAATGCAAGCGGATGCCCGTCACAATTGATTAACTTTAAATCTATATCCGCAGACATTTCGAGAAATCCCTTCTATGACAAAGCCAAATTAACCCGAGATAGAAATAAATATTTCAGGAAAATTAATGACCTAGGTAATCAAAATTACTATTGAGTTTACACTTCAAACAATTGAATGACTATTTAATTATTTTGATAATTAATCAAAATGTTCAAATTGGGAGGAGGGCGTTTGCTAGTTCGACCAACCAGATTGCAGCATATTTGTTCAAAGCTTATGCATATGGCAACATTGCCAGTTCCTGCTGTGTCTGTGTGTGGCTGCAATACAGGGATCCAAAACAATTCAATTGAGGCTTCTCAAATGGTCAAGGAGAAAGCGGGTCCTGTATTCGGAATATCTTATAAAGAAACGGAGGAGAAAATGTCTGAATTAGACTGGGCTCAAACCAATATCTCCTAATTCGTAGGTGGTCGGTCTATCTGACCGGCGTGAGCACCCTTTGAATCTGAGAGTTCGGGGTTCGAGGGCTGGGTAGCTGAAATTTATTTCCATGAATTCATCAGCAACCTTAAATGAATCACCAGTCATTATCTTGCTAATTATACTATGAAAATTATGTGGGATATCTGGGGAGAGCTATTTTGGAATATCTCGTTTCAAATTAATTGAAATATGTAGCTAAATGTCGCCAGTAACATTACTTGGACTCCTCAGGTCTATGCTAGTAAAGCTGAACCTTTTTACTTACGTATTTCTAATATTATTTTCTATCAATTATTTAGATGTTTAAATTGCCATTGTTGCGTAGAATCGTACTCTCGTCTCCATACGATCTGCACTAAGTTCCTTTTTCTCTTATATCAGAACCATCCTTATTTCTATTGCTTGTGTACTCGATTAAAATGTTCCTACTCAAATATTGTGTTTAGAAGTGATGATGAGTACGGTTTGTGTTTTAACATCGAAGTGAATCACCGTTATAGAACTTCAAAGATGTGCATTAATATTACCTCCGATATTTTTCTTTTTCGCCGGGATATTATGTTTTAAATTATTCTCTTCTATATTCATTAATTAATGATGAATTATTTTGGCGTTCCTATTCTTTCCAGTTTTAAGAAAGTGAACTTGCTCGTATTTCGACAAGGCCCTGCCGTATGATTCACTCTTTACAAATGCGAGTGACCACCGTCAACGGAAGAGGCTCGGGGGACAACGGTAGGCTGGATCTCAATGTTAAGCAAACAGACAATACCTTCATATATTGCAGATTAATGATTAAAATTTCATCGTCTTCTGCTATTTTGAAGTATTACAAATTTTTCATTTCTAATTAAGGAAGACATTTGAGATATTCTAGGAGAACTTTGCATGCTTAATTGAAATTAAGATTTGTTGAAAATAATCAGTTTGAGCGGCTGCGTAGGCTTCCTGTAAACCTCCTATATGATGTAAAGGAAATAGAAGAAAAGGATCAAGGTTTTTGGGTTACCTAAATTCTAATGCATGAGGATGTTATTAATGTATTGCATTTTAATACAAAAGAATAATGACGCACCTGGTCTAATGATCCCTCGATTTATACTATTGTGTCGACTTAAAGATTCCGAAGTCATAGTTGAATCAGTTTTTTTCGTTCCTCCTAAATTAGCTATTTTGCTTGATTTGTGATCCACTAACATATGCACAAGCATTGCTATCTTATCTTAAAAAAGTGGAAAATATATTCATGCATATCGTCAGATATATGCAATGCTAACTGCTAATTTGCTTTCCTTTCTCTGTAATACTATTCTCAAGATAGAGAAAGTATTTTCCCAAATAATTCCGTACGAGCCGTAATAGGGTTCCAGCGACCTTGAATATTTTGCTCATGTTTTTAACAGTTCAAGCAGGTCTTTTACTTTCCTTGTCAAACAAAGAGCTTTGAATTAATCTTCCTGTTCCTTCACTGCCTTATGTAGGCAATAACATGCAGTTAAGATCATAGTACATTTATATCCGTTCTTATATTACAGTTGTAATTTCGTGCTTTATATCTCAAAGCTCCTGCACGAAAAAACAGGGCGCTCCAGAGTAGGATGATTTAGGACTTTTACATTGAGAACATCACCCGGGTACTGCACTACCAAACAACGACCCCAGGTTGCTTAGCAGAAGGAGAACCCGAGGGCAAATCCCTAAAGCATCACTCTACCCAGGAAGATGAATCAGAAATTAAATACATTGTTTTAATTTCGAGCCAAAATATATTTTCAGTTATGTATAGTATAAAATATTGTAAGGCCGGAAATTATATAGTACATATAAATGTATATAATAAAAATATAATAATACCTCTGCGCCCTTAGCCAAACTAAATATTGCAGAATGTATAGATTTATTATGATGTTTAAGGCGGGGCTATGTATAATTTAAATATTCTGTACCTTTTCATTGGAATACCCGAAGTTTTCCTTATATCCAATTGGGAATAAAGAGTGAAGGTAATAGATGGGAGATAGGTATGGGAGGGGAAGAGAAGTTAACAATTGATTGGGAGAGGGGTGGAATGGAATGAGTGTTGGGCATTATAGAGGAAGGTAAGATAGAGGGTTCGTAGTTGATAGGCCATAGGGTTGGGAATGAGTGGTAAGGATCTAGGTGGATCAGTGGGCGGGATGTGTTAAAGTGGTTGAGGTAGATGGAGGTATGGAATTGGTTGAGGTCGAAGGAGGGAGTCGGTAGAGTAGAGGGAAAGATAGGGTGGGAAGGGAGTGGGTGGGGTAGAGGGTAGGAAGGGAGTGGGTAGGGTAGAGGGATGGAAATGGTGGGTGGGGTAGAGGGTGTGAAGGGAGTGGTTAGGGTAGAGGGAGGGAAAGGGCGGTTGGGGTGAAGGGAGGGATGGGTGGGACGGGAGTGGGTAGGGTAGAGGGAGGGAAAGGGCGGTTGGGGTAGATGGAGGGATGGGTGGGAAGGGAGTGGGTAGGGTAGAGGGAGGGAAAGGGCGGTTGGGGTAGATGGAGGGATGGGTGGGAAGGGAGTGGGTAGGGTAGAGGGAGGGATGGGTGGGAAGGGAATGGGTAGGTGGAGGGAGGGAAAGGGCGGTTGGGGTAGATGGAGGGATGGGTGGGAAGGGAGTGGGTAGGGTAGAGGGAGGGAAAGGGCGGTTGGGGTAGATGGAGGGATGGGTGGGAAGGGAGTGGGTAGGGTAGAGGGAGGGAAAGGGCGGTTGTGGTAGAGGGAGGGATGGGTGGGAAGGGAGTGGGTAGGTAGAGGGAGGGAAAGGGCGGTTGGGGTATATGGAGGGATGGGTGGGTAGGGAGTGGGTAGGGTAGAGGGAGGGAAAGGGCGGTTGTGGTAGAGGGAGGGATGGGTGGGACGGGAGTGGGTAGGGTAGAGGGAGGGAAAGGGCGGTTGGGGTAGATGGAGGGATGGGTGGGAAGGGAGTGGGTAAGGTAGAGGGAGGGAAAGGGCGGTTGTGGTAGAGGGAGGGATGGGTGGGAAGGGAGTGGGTAGGTAGAGGGAGGGAAAGGGCGGTTGGGGTATATGGAGGGATGGGTGGGTAGGGAGTGGGTAGGGTAGAGGGAGGGAAAGGGCGATTGGGGTAGATGGAGGGATGGGTGGGAAGGGAGTGGGTAGGGTAGAGGGAGGGAAAGGGCGGTTTGGGTAGAGGGAGGGATGGGAGGGAAGGGAGTGGGTAGGATAGAGGGAGGGAAAGGGCAGTTGGGGTAGAGGGAGGGATGGGTGGTAAGGTAGTGGGTAGGGTAGAGGGAGGGAAAGGGCGGTTCGGGTAGAGGGAGGGATGCGTGGGAAGGGAGTGATGGGTGGGAAGGGAGTGGGTAGGTAGAGGGAGGGAATGGGCGGTTGGGGTATATGGAGGGATGGGTGGGAAGGGAGTGGGTAGGGTATAGGGAGGGAAAGGGTGGTTGGGGTAGAGGGAGGGATGGGTGGGAAGGGAGTGATGGGTGGGAAGGGAGTGGGTAGGTAGAGGGAGGGAATGGGCGGTTGGGGTATATGGAGGGATGGGTGGGAAGGGAGTGGGTAGGGTAGAGGGAGGGTAATGGTGGGTTGGGTTGAGGGTGTGAAGGATGTGGTAAGGGTAGAGGGAGGGATTTGGCTGGTGGAGTAGAGGGCGAGATGAGTTGGAACGGAGTGGATAGGGTAGAGGGAGATAAAGGGTCGGTGGGTTAGAGGGTGGGAAGGGAGTGGGTAGAGTAGAGGGAGGGAAAGAGTGGGAAGGGAGTGGTTAGGGTAGAGGGAGAGAAAGGGTGTGAAGGGTTTGGTTTGGGTCAAAGGAGGGATAGGGTAGGTGGGGTATAGGGCGGGAAGGGAGTGGATGGAGTAGAGGTTGGTAAGGGAGTGGGTAAGGTAGACGGAGGGAAAGGGTAGGTAGTTTAGAGGTAGGGAAAGGGTTGGTGTGGTAGAGGATGGGATGGGTGTTAATGGAGTGGGTGGGGTAGATGTAGGGATGGTAGTTGGTAGGGTAGAGGGAGGGATAGTGTTTGGGGTTATAGCTAATGCTATATAATGTTTAAATAATTTTTATTTGCGTAAAAACTACTGTAGTTACTCGAAAATAGCGAGTAACCCTTAAGGTCTTTTTTTATTCTTAAAAATGAGGGTGATCATTAGAATCGACGGCACACTAGATTCGGGGACAATAATACTCGTTGGCATGTCCCATAGCGCGGGGCTGGCTGCATCCTCGGCTAACCCTGGTGCCATATAACTCGTCAAACGATTCACCAATCCGCCATCGATGTATTTTGTACCGATGTTTGCACTACATACGAAATGTAGGCCGATTGTTTTTAATTGAAAGGGTCAATGGATAGCCCATCAAACATTTTAAATGAACGATTTTGTATTGGCATTTACGTATACTTTCGTAGGACTTTCGGCATAGACGACATCCGGCGATTTGTATAAAGTGTATGCGCGTGTAGGCATACGCATTTACTAGCTTATGCTTGTTCAATATTAGACGGATAAGGTGCAGCGAATAGCTTGACCGCATATCTTAAAGTGCGCATTACATTCGCGGGCTAATGATATTTCAATGTCCAACCCTCGAATTTTCGGATGCCCATTACTTTTGATTCCGCGTTATTTTCGAGTAAATTCGATATTTATTTATTGATTGATGCATTATAACGAAATTGCGTCCTCTAATGTAAAATGTGGAAAATTATTTCGCAATAACCTTCGAAAAATAATGTTATGTCATTCGATAATCATAATTCATATCAAATTGCTTTCTCGACATATTTTTCATTCACACGCTTCATTAGCAATGACTGAGTCGCGAGGGAGGGGAATAAGTTACCAAGGGAATTCGGATCAGCACTGCTTTTATCTCTTATTTTCCCACATATCCTGGATCAGATGATTTGATGCCAAGTTTCGAATGAAAACAAATCCTACGGGTGGATGCCAATATAATGGGAACTCAATTAAATCCACTTTTCCTTTTCATCAGAAGAAAAATGCCTTATATATAACTTCTATCAACAATCACTACAATAGCATCCGTGACATTTCGCTGTTTTCATTCTTAGCTTATCCTTATTCATTAAAATTTCGCTCAATTTTTTTACATTTAATCTTTTTGCGATTACATTTTTTCCTATCAACCTCTCTTTCTTTATACCTTGAGATAGTTCCGTTCTAATGGTTAGCAGACCTAATTTACGAAGTTGGTAACATTGAAATTAGTTATGAATACAAGGAAAGGGTTGAGGTGACTTTGCACATAAGGGCGTGCACCCAGGAAAATTGGTTAAGAATTGTTAAAGAATGGCTGGCTGTATATTTGAGACATCAGATCATGATTTATCTGAAAAAAATCATGAAGATATAGACGTATGAACATTATCATCCCTGTTAGTATTTCCTACATGGTTCTTTACAATTTTCTCGTACTTACACATAACATATAGTATTAAACATTCATACTATTTGCATGCTATCCGGTTGTTATTTCTTGGTAATTTTAAAAATATAGTTGTTAAGTGATTTCCGCCCAGGTTAAGTGCACCTCACCCAGCGGGCAGGGAGCAGTGTGCAGTGGCCGCTACCTGGGCGACGCTCACTGTACAGTGAACGCCGCTTTAGGCGAGACCTACTGTACAGTGGACCCCGCCCGTTAAGGGCTTCTCGACTCCTACACCGGACCCTCGCTACGGGACATGCCAACGGGTAGTATTGTATTCGAATCTAGGGTGCCGTCGTTCCCGGCACCACGATTTTTGAGGCGTGAAAAAGACTTGTAAGGGTGCGCATTATTTTCGAGTCAATACGGTATTTTTGATGCGAACGTACTTTTATTACGCAGTCTGAAACATTACCGTAAGGATTAAAAACCCTACAGTGCCATTCTGCCACACTCGCTGCTCTTTGATTCAAGAGGACGGAAATTTAGTGTTAGAAATCGGCTACGAGTACGCATTATAACGAGCACTTATCCGATTTTTGTCAGCTCTCGTGATAACGGACTTCTACTGTATATCGACTAGGGCATAATTCAACAGATTAAAACAGCTGAAAGATTCATTTTATCACCATAAAATTATGCAAGCAATATTCATTACCCTGCCACATATTTATGACGTATTATAGCATATTCTCTCTATTCTTTGAGTCATAATGGTCAACCTATGCCATTGACTTAAACAATGCCTATGATTGATTATAATGCCAGAATACTTAGTGGCATAGGTGATGGTTGCACCACAGCAGAATTTGATAGCGTTTGATTTAAAACAAGGTCACTAAATTAAATACAGTAGAACCCCGGTAATCCGGACACTCGCTAATCCGGAACCCTCGGTAATCCGGACGGTCCATTGGGAGTTATGCAAACCCGCAACTTCTTCTTGTGAACATATAAACACGCATATTAGTAACAAGAAACGAGAGGTGGACAGACTATTTGAAAAATTTCTACATTGGCTGCAATGATGTGATGGAGAGCGAAGTAATGTGACGAAATTATCAGAACAGTAACGGCAGAAGATGATGATGATGACGACGACGACCACCCTGTGGACTCCGTCAAAATTTCTCATTCTGAGGCTTTAGCGGCACTCAATACATCATTAAAGTGGGCCGTGGAGCAAAATTTTGAAGCATATTAAATTATGCTGTTTAGACGTTTTAGAGACCGTGCACTTGATTTAAAAATAAGAACGGTCGCGCAAAAGAAAAGAACCGACTTTATTGCTCGCTGGTAATATTCATTCACTTTATATGTTGTAATACCTTCTGTAATATATACATGCTTCATCTATACAATATAATTTTCGAGAAAAAATGTTTTTTACGTTATTTTTTGAAAACCTCGCTAATCCGGAAACCCCGCTAATCCGGACGCCTATGTGCCTGAATTCGTCCGGATTACCGAGGCTCTACTGTATCATTTAGGCATGTTCTATATGTATTTTTTAAATATCGATATTTAATTTAGAAATAATGATGAATCACTAATAAAAGCTTTCTCAATAAGAGGAGATTTAAATAACAAAGAAACAATTTAAGTTTCATTGATAAAAAATTTGTCACCAGACATCTTTGTCAGCATTACCATAATATAAGAATATGATTCATGGTCTATATTTCAATTATAGCTGGGAAAGTGAATAAAATTGATTCATATGAGTATCATAATTTATGTTTCTTTTAATTTCAAGCATAATGATTTATCAAAAATATCACTCAATTATAAGCCAGTGACAGTACAAGAATCCAGTGAAATTACAGTTTAAATTCTTCTAAGATAATATATAAAAATTATAGCAGCTTTCATCTGCATTGAAACATCATCATAAATATTATATATCTTTTTTGAAAGTTTATAGTGAGGACTTTGATTTTTTTATATTCCTTCATGATTTCTTCCTTCAATAACTTTTCCCAGATGAATGAATATGAAATAGAAAACAAGATGAAACTGTTTGTGCAAGTACAGTATAAATAAAAGTAATAGTGAAACATTCTTCATGGTATTACAATTTAGGTGTTGAAAATTTTAGAAAATAAAATGTTAATAGATAATATATAATGCACATTAATGTTTGAGCTTTTCAAGTCTTCACACAACAAGATATCCTACAGCTTCAGGCTGAATCATATTTTAAAATTAAATACATACAAAGAATTATGCTATGCTCGATTGAGATATCATTATGATTCCATGTCTTCTTCTTTCATTTGAGGTATCTGAAATTGTGGAAAGAAGTATTAGTACCTCTGCAATTCACGTAACATATTATATGCATGAAAAAGGGATTGAAAAACTTACTTTGCTGCCCAATCCACTCTTCCTGCAACTCCTCTTGCTGCAGGGAAATTGTAGCTACCAGGAGCAATACTTAGCCTTCTAACAGGAATACTACCAGCAATATGATTTTGATTATTTGCTTTCAGAGGAATTGATGCTTTAGCTTCATCTGGTTCATGATTACCAGGAAATTTATGGCTAATGTTCGCTGGTTGTTTCAGAGGCCCAAGGTACTTTTTGGAATGAGCTAATAATGATCTGCCTTCTGGGTCAGACCTTCCTCCCTCCGCATTCACCTTCCACTGAGGACTAACATATGACGCTCTGCTTTCCATGTAATCTGAATCCCTAAATAAATACATTTATAAAAATTAGTAGCTTTAGTTGAATGATATCCTTGTATTGGTTGTATCCTCCCATGGGAAAATATGATAGTCTCTTAGAAATGAATATGAGGGGTAGTCATAAGTTTGACGTAAAGCATTTCAATTATTAAACTAGAAATACATAAAATGGAAACTTATCATCTCTTTACAACATAGTCCACTTCAATGTGTGTGCACCTCACTTAACTGGGACTTGAGTTGTCCAAAAACAAGTTAATCTTACAGCTCTACATCAGGCAAACAAGGGAAAACAAAAGACAGTGAAAATTAAGACCTGTGAATATTTTGACAGTCGTATATTATGTATTTGGTCATGTGTTAACTTGCTGCAACAACATTACACTAGAACCTTATTAGTATCATATAGTTCTCAACAATATCAAAATTCAATATTTCGCTTGATGTTGCTCCTCTGGACAAATGTTTCAGAATGGAACCCTAACAATTCCAGAAAAGCATTATCATCATTTTGCTGGCTGGAAGAATTGCACAAAATCATTCAAATTTTTTGTGCCATCACACACTTGCTACGCTGGCAAGAAAAATTTCACAACACTGCTTCAACAATGTTTTGTGTATATTGATTGGTTTTACAATTTCCATACTTCCCAGCTTGCCAAGTGAACGGCAAATTCAGCTTTGGTGTAAAGAGTGCTGAATTTAATTCCTGTGGGAGCCCATGAGCAAAATAACAAAATCTGTCAAAGGACTTTCAAATCAACTACAAGCTTCTTTGGAACATGTCTCTATGGTGAATACTATATTTGTTTTGGCCTGCAGGCATCAAATTGTAGATACTGACGATTAAAACTGCCAAACAAAATTCTTCATAAACGAGCACTCAATACCACTGATAAATTAAAATCTAATAAAACATTTACTAATATGGTAAGGTTACTTTTCGACTAGCCCTCAAAGCAGTTAGAAAATATATTATGAAAATAAAGAAAAAATCACCTCTATTTATTAACTACCTGAAAAAATAGATGTTCTTTGTCATATAGAGGAATCCAGAAATTCATAGAACATCCTGTAAGGGCATAATGATATGCCAATGTCACATTTATGGGGACATTTCACAGTTATTACAAGGACTCTATCTTGTTTATATGGAACTCATACAAACATAAAAAATTCAGCTCAAACACTTAGAATAAACATTGATGAATATCAGGATATCAATCAAAGCTAAGAAATTAGATCACAAAAAAGAAATTTGAAATCATAACGCACTATGTTATGAAATAAATGTAGGTCAATGAAGAAATGGTAAATAAAAAATTCATATCGTGTCCATATCAGAGACCGGATGTAAGAATATGGAAGTAAGGACTTGAAACACTTTTACATTGGAGTTTAAGAGTCACAGATTGTGTTTGTATATGCACAAGAATAAGGTAAATAATAAAAACGTAAATTAATATTACGGTTACCAACAAACAAATATTGAACATCATTTACTGTAAAAGGATAGGCCTCGCTATAGCCATACTATGAATGGAAGAGTATGGGCAGCAAATATCAATATCAAGTTAGAAAAAAGCAAGAAGTAGAATAAAAATAGTCAATGAAAGACTTAAGTGAAAATGCTGAATAGAACATCCATAAAATCCAGATAACCCACTTAAATGGCATATCATTTTAAGTGGGTGCTTATATTTTTTAAACATTTTTGCAGCATTGAATCAGTATTGCTGCATGCTTTTATTAAAACACAAAAAGGTATTTGTCAGGTATTTGTTGACAGTGACTCACTCAATTATTCAATCCATGCCAATGGTGAGGTATTATTTAATAATGTGCATAAAATGTTATATTTGAGATTCAAACTAAGGATTCCATTAACCTTTTGCTCAATCGCATAATTAAAACTACTTTTCGAGTTTCCATTGTTTCAAGAGGTATATGAACAGAAGGAAGATAAAAGATAGAAAAACTTAACAATTAGTCTTCCATATCTGTACCATCATAATTACAATTGGTGAAAAAAGAATATCTCTAGTTGCATCATAGGGGTTTTTAGATACAAATTTAAGCTTCATAATTATAATGAAATTATTTTTTTAATAAATCTGCTAATGGATTGTTATTACCTGGTATTCTATGCTGCAATTGATTTATGTTATACAATTGCTGTTGATCTAGTTATCACATCTAAAATGTCTATGCACTGACCAACTCCATATGACTATGGTCAAAGAATAAATTTTGAAAAAAAGATATATATGTATTTATCGTTAACAACATATCATCATCATAAAACTATACAAAAGTTAAAAATGCCTTTTTTTTTGTATGTTTACTCTAATACAGTTTTGGATGGCATGGGCAGCTTATATTTATAAAAGTTTCTTTCTCCATTCCTATGCAAATTCATATAAGCCACAAATAATTGAAAACCATTTCTCACACGGACATCCATATATTTGAATGAGATGAAAGTACACAACCTGCATTCATATAAAATCATTAAAGTAAATGAATAATGAAAACGTAGTAAAGATGAAGAATACATATTAAGAACAGTATTAAATAGCAGGGGATATTGTGTACAGAAAAGGAAAGATAAACCATATTGGTGGAGCAACGACATTGGATAAAAGATTCAATGACAAAAAGAACCATTCTATCTATCTATTATATATAGATGCTTCTCCGGATTCATTCATATATATAGATAGGTATATAGATAGGGATATAGATAGGGATATAGATAGGGATATAGATAGATAGGATACAAATTCACGGCCTAAACCACAAGCTTCATCAACTTGAAATTTTTAGGACGTATTGGCCATAAGGTTTAACTGCCAAAAAAATTGCGAAATTAACCCTCAGAGTCATGGGTTCCATTCCAGAGGGCCCCAAAGCCCCGATTTTTCCTGTTTAAATGCATTGCGTTGATTTTCAGGATTTTTAAAAAAATACTTCCCGGATAGGCAGAGAATTAAAACTCAAGGAGCCTATATATATGGTCATGATCTATTGAAAACGTAAATGACCTTTACGGAAAGTATCCTGGGTTCGATGCTAGGATGATGCAAAAATCTGTCATTTAAAATACATTGAGGTAGTTTTTCATTATTTTTTTTTATGCACTTATCGAAATGATAGGAAGATCTTGCTTTCATGGAAGATGTATATTAAGCCTAGGGTTTTAAAAAATATTTAGGTAAGACCGTACTGCTCCTGGGTTCAATGCCGGGGCACATTAAAATTTCTCTCATAAGGAATACATCGGAAAAGTAGGATGTCATTTGAAGCAGTTGCAACCAATATTTCTGCTTGAATTTTCTCACATAGTTAGAGATGGTGATCTTCTGTTGTGCTGCATAGTAAGTATCATCTGTAATACCCAGGTTCGATGCCAGACAATTAAATTGCAGCAAATTTTAAGAATATTTTCAATCGTTTTTTTTTTTTTTCTTTTGAGTACCGTCCCGATATGATACCGACATGAAATTAGTGTTGTGGATCTGCTTGCAGTATGCAAGCTACATTTTACTCGTATTAACAATAATTAATGTATAGATGTTACTTTTTGCCAATAATACCATTAGAGTGATAATATGAGAAAAACTGTCAGAGGAAATTAAAACTGCAAAAGGTTAGAGACAGATGTAGTTGATCTAGTGGAAGAAAATTTTCTACACTAATACAAAGCAGATGACTATAAGCAGAATGTAATAATGACATAAGTTACTTAGTTTGGAAATAACAAGAGCCATATGGATCGACTTAGAGTAAACAAAATTAAGAAATTACTAGTTGGAAATAGTAAAACTCAATATCTACTGCTTGGAAATCATCACATGAGAGGAGTAATAACAACATAGTGTACGGAAAAGTTATTTGATGAGAGAGGCATAATTCACCAAGACTTAAAATGGCAGACATGTAAAAAGGAAATTAAACCACAAAACTTCTGAATTAAAAATTATAGGATGGACAGTAGCCATATATTTAATTATCTACTAATACTATAACCAATGCAGTGAGCATAATCCTTAAATCAAAGATATCCTTATAGTGTTCGATGACTTATAAAATATACCCCAAGCATATATTGCATCTAAAGGTGGAAATTAAAGTATCTCCGTGCAAGTCAACACTGAAGGTGGGATAAATAGAAAATACGAAACCTGTTGCTATTAGTGCTTTGTCCAGCAACATATCTAGCCATATTCATGTAATGCTGCTTGGCATTCAGTTTTGGCTGCGTATGATAACTTGATGGCATCACTAGTGGCTCCCAATGTAGTCTTTCTTTAGGGGGCAATTTGTTCTTCCTGATTTCAGACTGCTGATAGGTAATACTGAAAATAAAATGTACTTTTTAATCGGATGAAAGTAAAACTAATTGACGTATAATTTCAAAAACTAATTTTCAAGGACTGGCATATTAAATTTTCATTAACTGCCTTACTTCAAGGTAAAATTTTATTTTTTATAGCAAGACTTAAAGGTAGAAGTTGATGTTTTCAAGCAAGAATTAATAAATATTAAGTTTCTCAAAATGAGTATCTTTTCATAAATATACTCATCGTGTTTAGCCAGAAATGGTGGAATGTCAAAGAGAAAGAAATAGAAATATTTTGTGGTTTCAGCACTTTGTTTTTATCAGTCTGATGTACCTGATAATTATTTGCTAGAGTCCAACTGGTCAGTAGCAAAAACTTGAAAAAAGGTTTGGAAACTACAAAGTGTTTTCATTTCTTTCTCATTTTTGCATGAGTTAATATTTACTATAGCTTTGGTAGAATGAACTTTGATATTGAAGGAAAAGGGATATTATAAACAATTCAATGTTACAGCTTGTGAGAAAATAAATTGAACCAAGAAGGTATCCACCGAAGAAGTTCTAGGAAGATCAAGTGAAGAAAATATTACAAGAGTATGGAAAACTTTGTCGGAAGGAAAAGAGGATTAATTATATTCATACAAATCCAAAATAATTTCCAAAAATCACACTAGAAGGAATGAAGGAATTATAGAATAACATTGAGGTTGAATTAAAGGCAAATGGTAAGTCTTAATGTAAAAATTGTTGTATACAGAATCTGGCTGAAGATCATACAGATACCTGCCAGAAACCAAGCCTTGAATAGCTGAATCATTTTTACTTTCTCCTTTTACTTCTTTGTCGTTAGAGTTTATTAGTTTTTGGAGTATATCGGTTAATCGGAAGTCGAGCTTGATTATTCGAAGCTCGTTTCCATTTTTGCAAAATTCCTCCATTAATCTGATATTTAGGTATATACAGTTATCCACAAATATTATAAAAAAAGGAATTTTTATATATCTTCCAAGTTTAGATTTAATCTAGATTTTGAAAATACTGTCGTAGATAAATATTTACATCTTATATATGGAGGAAGTCATGTGCTGGCCACATCAGATTTTTTTCCTGTTATGCTGCTGTTACCACTATCTGGTGAAGTCCTCCCAAGCTCTACAGAACTTATCAGGAGGTGCTTCACCAAGGCAACAGCAGCAATAGACAAACATACACAACTATTTCCTGATCAGCCGAGATTTGAACCTGGAACCTTAGGATCTGAGCAATAGCATATCTAGAATGCTAACCACTCAGCCACCAAGGCTTGTTAATGAATATTCACATGACATTTTTTGACAATTCTGTTACTGAAGAGTTTTATAAAAAATTAGAACCTACTCACTATCGATTCTTTCATTTTTCTGAAAATATTATTTTCCAAAGAAATATTTTATTTTCATTTTTCTCACCACCCATTTTTATTACTTGCAAATTAAGAGAAACTATAAGTTAGTTTTCGTCCAAAAGTATGTGTAAAAATACAGCAGTGGGTGTTGAAGACACAAAAGAGATGTTGTAAGTAAAGTTAATAATCAGATTAAAATACAGTCAATCCCAATCTAATGTTCTCATTTATAAAGTTAACCCGGCTCTTAGGTTCATATCTTGAGGTCCCATCTACAGCAACTACATCTTTTGTTTTTTGCATCTCAAGTTTTCCCACATTTAGAGTCAACTTCCCCTGGTACGGTAAAAATGAAATGTTAGATTGAGATTTCACCATAATAAAGGAAAAACTAAGCTTCAAGGCAATACTGCAATTACTTTGCAGGGATATAATGACAATTTGCATCTGAATTAACCATTTTTATGTAATCCACCAACATTGTGTCTAAACAAAAATAACTCACCCATTGCATTCCACATTTTCAGGTTCAACAGTTTTTTTTATTTAAAACCTAATTTTCATTAATTCATAGTAATCTGATTGAATAGAGACTCACCACTGACTGCACATGTTATAATAAAGAGTCACAAATACACCTTAAGCTGTCGAATATTAAAATATTAAATTATTTTTAATATTCGACAGCTTAAGGTGAACTTGTGACTCTTTATTATTATAATCTAATTGAAATTTGTCATGTATTTTACTACTTCATAAATCAGATGCCTTGTAGCAAGAAGTTTGAAACTTTTTATAAGCTTTTACATGAAAACACCAAGGCCTCCTTTGACTTCCCAACTTCATTCATTGAAGTTGATGTACTGGGAAACATGGCCAATTATATATCACATTCCTTGAAGGAAATAAGCAAAGGTTCATCCTTACTCAAATGCATAATCTCCATCGTCTTGAACTCTTTTTCTGTTGCTGTTACTTGGAACTGTGTGCAATGTTAATGGTTGATGTGGCAAGTTTTTTGGAAGCACAGCATTAACTTTAGATCCACTATCCACTCTTGTTAAACTCTTGGATTCAAGTGGATGAAGACCAAATTTCTGTCCCACAAGAAAATAAGGGTACCTGAGGAAAACATTTATTCAATAAGAAACTATATAGAAGACATACGAATGCTTGCAATTACATCAATTTCATTCATAACTCTGATTAAATAGCTGAATTTTACACTTTTGTTGATATTCTATGATAAATATTAGCCATTAGTTGCAACCAGGTATGTGATGAGTTAGAGGTCTTTCTAGTATATTAATTGAATTTTTAATATGAATAAAAGGAAGATTTAACCCAAAATCATAGAAAAACTAAGTCTATACTACAGCTTATTCTTCTATAACTTTTATTACATCTTATTTTTCAACTAAAAAGGAAGTTGAAGTGATTAAGAAGAAAAAGAATCAATCAGCTTTGTATGAATCATTTTGATTATCAGGTACCTACATTTAACTTCTATTACCTGATGCTTGTATCGATAAATATGCATGCATTCTATAATTCTTTGGGATTAAGAAATAGTAAAGTAGAATTGACTAAAAACTGAAAAAACAAGCGAATATTTTGGAAAGTAGGACAACTTACCTGAGAGATTGCTGGGCCAAAGGCCTCCTACTTGGATTCCAACTTAGCATATCATTCATTAATGTTATGGCTTCAGTACTAGCATTTTTTATAATGGTATAAAGTGGTAAACGCGGAAAATGAGGAAATTTAAACTTCATAGCCGAGGCCAAAAGCTGCCCATCAGGCCAATCTCTCTAGAAAGAAATTAAGAAAAATACAAAAGCGTTGTATACACTTATATTCACAATCTAATCACTTTAATTGCAAAATATTATGCATTTTTCCAACACTACCAGTCAGGGACGGATCTAGAAAAAATTTTTGGGGGGGTCCGATCGAAGAATTTAAAAATAAAAGATATTTTGGCTTTCACAAAACGTGACGTTAGAATTGTGTTAGACAAACTCGAATTTTTTCGCTAGTGATTGCTTATTAAATTGTGTGTTTATTTGCGTTATTTGAGTTTCATTTTCGAAAAATAGGGACAAGAATAACAAGTTTAATAAAAGTAACTGTCGGTTGTGATCATAATATATCAGAATATATTTTATTAGATGTTAATAACACACAATATAATATAATAAAATATCGAAATAACTTATTGACTGTAAATATTGATAGTATATACAGTATCTACAAATAGTCTACGGACATCCGGAGCAATCCGGAGACCGTCTCCTACGGTTGAAGGACCGTGTACAGGTATTGAGATTTGAGGGAGTCTGATATTTCGGGGGGGTCCAGACCCCCAGGACCATCCCCCTGGATCCGTCCCTGCTACCAGTAGAATTTTCTCTTGATTTAGTATCTTGTCATGTTACGTTACATACACATTATCCTCTAAATTTAACAACCAAATAGTAAGGAAGCTGGAAAGCTAAAGTAAATCCAATAAGAAAACTCTGAAAATAAGATACTTTTATATCTAGAACTTAGGTATTTATTCATAAGCGCATCTGTTCTAAGTGTTAAAGAAATATAAATGAGTATATATAGAATTATGAATATAATATATATAAATTCAGTTGCTTAGCCATTTCAACAAGTTATAAACAGAAGTTGATTGGTTAAACATCATTAAATTCAAAGCTTAACATTTTCAGTCATGTCATCATTTTTAATTATTACCGTATTTGACGCACCTTTTTTCCTAAATTATGTCTCGAAGAATTTCCCTGCGTCTTATATGTGAAGGTTCAACCTCCACAGGTTAACTTTCAATACTGAATGCTATTTTTAGCCCAGATGGTCTATACATCCTATTTCATAATTGCATTCAATGATTGTGTTGATATCTGGTTTTTACGAAACGTGACAACTAAAAGAAACTACATTTTAAGTTATTGCGGTACCACGCTTTCGCACGGACTATTAAAACTATTTTTCCTTGTGAGTGGCCAATTTAATGAGGGTGCGTCTTATATGCCGTCAAATACGGTATTTAGCTTTGGGTTTCAAAGTGCAGACTTCCTTGGGCCACATATAACTTTATTTCCATGATCCTCAAATTCAGATCTTATGTAAGTAGTTTCCTATATTATTCTATAGTATCCATAGGGAATAAAAACCTTTTGAATGCATACGAATTTTGATTCAAATTTCCCCTTATATCGAAGGTGATCCATACCTTATCTGGAGTTCCAAGTATAGAGGTTATTTTAAACAATTGGTCAATTTCACTACTACCAGGAAACAGAGCCCTGAAGGTGTATAATTCAGCTAATATACAGCCAACAGCCCAAAGGTCAATTGGACTACCATAATTGGTGGAATGCAGCAATACTTCTGGTGCCCTATACCTGTTGAATTGTAAACAAATTGGAGGAAAATCACGAAAAAAAAGTATTTTACACAATCACAAGGGTTGAGAGGAATTTACCATCTTGTTGACACATAATCAGTGTAAGGTGGGCTAGAACGGATCTCCCTGGCAAGACCAAAGTCAGCTATCTTCACTAATTCTGGGCCACAGCACAATAAATTTTCAGGTTTCAAGTCTCGATGGAAAAAACCATGGCGATGCATAAAAGTCAATCCCTGTAATACTTGGTAAATAATATTCCTAACTGATGATTCAGGAAAGGCCTTTTTTCTGAAAAAAAAAAATTTTTCTAATGTTACTTGAAAATGTTCTTGGGTATAAAAATAAATCATTAAAAATCTTTCATTCACTGATAATATTAGAAGCAGTAATTAACATTTCTTATTATTGATTATTGAAATACCAATAAAATCTTTAAACTTACATTCCTGAAGTTAAAAAATGGCCATGGTTGTCTTCATTTATTTTATAAAAAGCAAATAAAATATTACATACACATAACTTTTAATTTGAGATATCATACCTGTCCTTCATTAGCTGATACAGGTTTTCCTTCATATACTCAAACACAAAATATAAAGTGTCATTCTCCCTGATAACTTCTTTCAGCTTAACAACATTAGTATGACTAAGCTTTTTTAAGGACTGTAAATAAGAAAAACAATGGTAACTGATAATCCATCTTTATATAAAAGAGAAATACGCTATTTCATCAGCCATACCTTAACCTCACGTAAATTCATAGCCTCTTCCCAGGAGTAGTATTTTCTTTTCATTCTACATTTTAGAAAAAACATATAGTTTATACACAATTGACATTTGTGTTATTCTAGAATAAAATCAAAATATTTAATCATCCTCCTACCTCTTTATAGCAACCATTTCTCCTGTGTCCACCTTTCTACATAACACTACTGAACCATAAGTACCATCCCCTAACTGACTTAAGGTAACATAACGATTCATAATCTTATAATGATAAAACAAACAGCTACTGAAAAGGGACTCTGAAAATCATCATACAGTGAAAGGAGCATAATCACTTTTTACATGGCTGGGAATTACCTTACAGCTAAGAGTAGTTGCACAATATATTGCCATAAACATTTCAAGCCATAAACAAGTGGAACAATGGCTCAAATTAAATAATGAATTGATCACCATCAGCGACTTGAAAATATCGATCTTGAGTAATATAGTCCCCAAGGACAGCCCCTAGCAAGAGAAACGATTTGAAGTTGTTGATTGAGGTTACCGCATACCTGAGTTGCCATGGAAACCAAATCGCTCGATGCGCCCCGGCGTTGTAAGGCCGACGTTGGAACTACTCCGTTCTAGCGGTAATTTCAACCAGTTTTATACCTTACGGAATATTTTTGTGACTATTAGACCTCGGTTGCTTAATCAAATACACTCTATAGTTTTATGAGAGACTTTTAAATACAAAATCGAGTGACTGGATGAGATTAGTTAATTGGTTATTGGGCTGTACCTGCTTGAGTTGCTAGTAGCCCAATTTCCAATCCATCCCGTAGTATGAATATCTGCATGAATTCGTTTTATTATAATTAATATAAAGTAATAATAATCGAATGTAATACCCAAAGGAAGAATATACTTAAAAAAAGTCCGACGGGATCGGGAATTCACCAATTTTCCTTATAATATAATAATTATAGAAAGTATGGTCTCATATGCGAGTCACTGTAGAAGCCCAAGAGTGGAAACGATATCATTAGAAGGAAACAGTGCCACTCGACGCTAAATATAAAGAAAGCCTTTACGTTCAGAGTAAAATCATCAGTACAGTAAAGAGGTACGCACTCGTGATGCAAACCGGGTGAATATGAAATTACTCTGAATACTTAAATAGATGATTAATCGATATGAAATTACTCTGAATACTTAAATAGATGATACATCGAATCAATGATTTACATTCGAGAAGCTATTATAATTGACTGCTCAACAATAACTTCTAACGCTTTAAGTAACTAGAAGTTTGAAAATGTTAAGATGTGCGCATGAAAGTTAATAAAAAATTATGGAAGAAAATCTCAATCTATGTGAACATGTCCGGGAAAAGCTAGATTCTCATTCTACTTAGCAGTATGTGGGACGTTTAAGGTGTTTATTATTCGCGTCTGAGATGAGGTACATTAGAAAAAGTTTTCTACACAGCACATAGTGTTGTATACCACTGACCAGATCTCGCTCTTCCTATGAATTCCCTGGTCATAAATTGAAATCGTAATCTTAATATCTCCGATCGTTCAGACACCGTCAAAGTTACTTGCAAAGAAAAATCACCTTAAGAAACGAACCTTATACGTTGACATTGTATAGGAGATTTGGTATTGCATCGTCATTTACCTATTTGTTTTCCTTACTTTAACCCATTTCCGGCCAAAGTTGCGAAAACGCAACATTATTGTTTCATGTTTAAATAATTGTTTCGACCATTTCCGTTGTTAATATTGTATATAAAGTCCTATTGTAATTTCTAATGAAAATATATAATCGCTGATCATTATTGTTTAAATAAAGATATAAAATTGTGCTAGATTTTACTGCATCGTCAAGTTTTCCAACTGTTTCTTTCCAAAGCATCTAAATTGCAACGAACTTGAATGTTTCTCCGAAAAATCCAAGTCTGTCCTTTTCTTGAATTTCTTTAGTTTGACTCCCTGTTTCTGTTTGAGACGTAGAGATATCGAAAATTGACGCACGGAAACATAAAATAATATAATTTTTTTAAATGATTATGAAAATAATCAAGTCCCGAGCTAAAAGAAAACATTTTTGGCCTCTTGGCCGGCTTTTTTTCGATTCTAAGCCACTGTGCGACAAAGTGAATTAACAGAAAAAGGACGAAATCAGCAAGAATTATCTATAATCAAAAATTGTCATACGCGCATTATTATGCTAAATAATTATTGATAAGCGTAGCAGTTGAAATTGAAAGATATATTATTGCAACAATAATAAGACTATGATGTCTTCCCTTCTGTCGGTTTAACTGTTTCAAGGTTAAGCTAAATTGAATATTCATTGTAGTTTGTGATATTGTATTTTTTATTTCTTTACATATATGTATGATATGTTGTAATATTTTTATATTGTATACATTATATTACTGCTGAATATGGTATTTTGTTCCTGCTATCATACTCTAATGAATGGACTGTTTTCATTTGTCATGTGGTACAGGATAGAAAAAAATGTATCTTTCATTTTCTTTTGTCCCAGTCTTGATCATGGCTGTGATGAAATGAATGCTACTGAGGTATGAGTGAATAATTGCACTAATCAACGTCTCTCCTCACGGAATGCCCAGAAAAGTGTTACAATCATTGTGCTCTTCTTGCGTGGACTTGTTCCGCTTATAGCATTCTGGCTCAGTGAGGAAAGCAATGGCAAACTACCTCACTCCTCATCCTGCCTAGTAAACCTCGTTCCTCTCTGCAAGCTCTCAGTAGCTTATGCCAGAGGGGATGAGGTACCAACCGGTCTTTGAGCCTTACAGACATATGATATTTATTTATTGTATAATTGTTGAATATGGTCAAGTTAACGTCGCCACCTGTCCGTGTGACTAACTGCGGCGGTTTTGTGTAATAAGTAAATAAACAAATATATCACGTTCCAGTTACAAAATACAGATTTCAGAACAGGCGTAAGATTGACACAGCCTTCCTTTTAGTATTTTAGTCATCAGCCCGAGAGCTACTTGAATTCTCATCCCATCCACCATTAGCCAATAAAATGATTGTGGGAATGAGGCGCACTACAGAGGATGAGAATTGAGGTACTTGTCCCTAGATTTTCTCACAGAATGTCATCAGGGGAACAAGTTTACACAAGCGTAGCTTTTTGATTCTATGAATAACACATTACATAGATTTCAATTAGGAATTCAACGCCAACATTGATTATCCACATATTTCATATGATCACAGTCGTAAACAATAATAAACTAAAGCCAATTTAAGACTATTAATCCTCTATCCTGTGATAAATGATGTACGGCCAGCAAATTAAATTATTTGATTCATCCTTTAAATTGAACGAAATCCGTTTACATAATAATTAATTCGTAATATTTGTGTATTATGCTATTAGTTTTGCAGGGAATTTTGACGAAAGAACTTAGAGCAGCACGCTATTGAAGATTGCAATCTAGCTGTCGAATGCTTAAAACATTCAAATATTTTAATAAAATGTATTACATATTTCAAAAGGATATTTCCAATCATTTTCATGTTTAAATGTCTAAAAACCAACTGTGCGACATTTTCAACGCGGAGATTGATTGTTTAAGTTAGTCATCCAACAAACATATCAATTAGATGATTCTCTTCAGTACTAACAAGGATTCCAATTCGTAACAGTGTCGCAACCTGTCGAACATTAATTTACTCGATAAAAATGTTCCACATACCAAAGAGAGACAGAAAATTGGTGATTAACGTTAAATAATAAGACTGCATTTCTTGCGCCTCGGATTTCATGAGCTTCTATGATTGTCAGGCGATATTTAATAAAATGTAATTGGAATAACGGAATGTCCTCCTTTCCTTCTAAAGATCCAATATTCTGTTAAAACATCGGTTTATCTATCTAACTCTCGCCTTTCAGGAGCACTCATCTCTCTCCTGAACTGTTTGCATCGAACCGAGATATTTTTGGTTCCTGCTTTCGTTTCGGTTCACTCAAAAAAAATAAACTTACAGTCCGGGTTCCGGTTTCACTCCGACAATCATCAGTGAACCGGTTCAAAACTTTTTTTTATCCCTAACGCCTTAAAAATTTAGGAAACTAAATTGACAACGATTGTTTAAGCTGGAATGAAAAATATACTACCTAGAAAAAAATATGATTTTTAGGAATTAATAAATTAAAATGAATAATTTGAATTCAATCGGTATTTTCGTTCCGGGTTTTCGGTTCGGTCGGGCTCGATGCCCTGATTTGCATTCGAAGGATGTCGAAGGTAATACCTTTGCTTTAAAGCTCCTATATACCCTATTGTTGATACTGGGGCTTAAAATAGCACCCGCTAAGCATTATAAATCTGAAATTGCTCTCATACTTTCGGTAAAGTTTTTACGTTCTTAAGTCTCACAACGAAAAAAATAATGCCTCATAAAATCAGGCGAAAGTTCGGCAGATCTTGGACGTGAGCGGAGTCACGTAGGGAATATATTTCGAAATCTGACAAACGTTCCTTCGACGATGTCTGTTTTGCTCAAGGCTGAAACACGCGGATAGCCGTTCGGCGGAAAGCAAATGAACTTCAGGCGACTGACTAATTTCAAGATCATGCCTGATAAAAAGAGCAAATATTAATCGTAACAAGTGATTAAGATAAAATAAAGTTGAAATGGAGTTTCATCAAAAGGGATAAGCGCTCGGGACATGTTAATGTGAAAATCAACAGAATATAAATATTGATCTTTGACGAAATATTTTTAAAGTGCTTTTGCTTACTTCAGCTCTTTAAGTATCAAATGATCGGTAAATAACAAATTCATATATATATGCGATTCGGGTTTAAGCTATATTTTGGAGCTGTCGCGAGGAATGGCTACACTATTTTGTTTTACATTTCCTCACACCTTAATTAATGAAAACGGAAGAATTTTTACTTCCGTAGTTGTAACGTAACAGATATCACAAATCGTAAACACATGCTTGCATCCCAGTTGCACTATGAATGGATCAACAAATAGACGGACACTAATAAACAGATTCTACGGACGTTCAAATATTTATCACGCAGAAATACTATGTCACCAAGAGACTTTGAAGCGTTAAACAGCTATCCACGAAAACATCTGGCATTACAATACAACTAAAATACTATGCAGGGAAAGGTATATTATTGTATTGGCACGTAATGGAATATTTATCCGTAAAAGGCTCTACGCCCGCGAAGATGACTACTCTTGATTCAACTCAGGGGATTCCCTTCACTTTCTCACATCTAATACTCAGAGTTAACCGAATTTATTAAACCTTACCATGAATTCATATCTATGTCATGTTTCGCTAGTCATGCTGCGACTACTTTATTATTTTCCATCTTACGAATCACTGTACGGAGAAGTATGCAATTTCTGAGAAACAAACTCGTTTAAACTGCTCTCAAGAACTTCCAATACTTGGGACATAAATAAGTTTCGATACTCTCCTTGTCGATCAAGGAGAATACATTAATTTAACAATGATTGATTAAGAAAGGCCAATAACGGCTCTAAGCGAATACCGTGAAAAGTGTGATCTGTAAATAGTAGGAAGAACATTTGTCATTTAAACGATGGATGTACAATTATTTTTGTTAAGAGATGAGGTATACATTAAAAAGGCAGATAAAAGTTAAAAATGTAAGACAAAAGTGATTTAAAAAGAATAAATTACTACGCAGTCAGATAGAAAATCGGTACCAAATGATTTCTGCATTACATTGTCATATGTTTGCTCACAAAAATTACCTTAAACCATGGTAATCAGTACTTTATACTAACTTACCAGGTGCAAAAGTATGAAACCGGAATTTTTTTGTAAAAATTACACTTCTGTTATTTGAAAATTATCGTAAGTATCGTAAATAATCGTAAAATATCGTAAAGTATCGTAAATTATAGTAAAGTATGGTAAATTATCGTAAAGTATCGTAAATTATCGTAAAGTATCGTAAATTATCGTCTTCATCCAATAAGGCTTGCCTGGTCTTCAAACGTTTTCAGTGGTTTCCCACGGTCTCACGTCAAAATTACCACTTTTAAATTTTTTTAACCACTCAAAGCACTGAGTTTTGCCAAGAGCATGTTCACCGTATGCTTCGACAAGCATTCTTTTTTGCAGCAGTTTTCTTCAAATGATAGCAGAAAACCAATGCTGTCGGCAAATCATAGTTCGTAGGCACAAAACTCGACATGTTTGAGGTTATCGAAAAATATACCAATGTATGAAACTTATGTTATTGCGTGTTGACAAACTTCGTCAGCTGTTAGAGGGAGAAGATGGCGCTGCAGAAGCGGTCTTACGGTCTTTAATCTGATAGCGAACATCAGTACTACTAAGCTCCGATGCGGTTTTTGTGAAGTTTAGATATCTTAAAAGGAACCAAAACAACAAAATCACCGTATTATTTAAATATATATCTGATCTTTTTAGTCTACTGTTCGATACTTTCAAAAAGCCCTCCACCATCGTTGGGAAAACAAGCAATAATTCGTAAAGCAGACATTCAACACTGTTGAATCCTATTGATGAATAAGATTTTTCATTTTGTCGATCCCCAACAAGTATGTATCATGAGGACAATTAGTTTGCAATCGGATTAATTTTATGGCTAAATGATTCTACTTCGGAAGACCATTTCAACAGTCCTGCATTCCCAACTTCCTATATTTTTATTGCAGTGATCCTTGACGTCACTGTTATCGTACTTCCGATGAAAATAAAACGTCTATTTGTCTTAGCTATCTTTTGTAGAACTCGTGAGAAAAGTTACCTTTCCAGCGAGACACACCAAGGAGATCAACAGTAAACTACTTCCAAAACTAGGTCAATATTTATTTCGCAGTCAAATCCGATTCTTTCTGTGTATGTGAGATGCCTACGGAAATTTTGATTTTTAATCGGAAGATATCGCTTCACCTCCATTGAAAAGAGTTAGGTTAGGAATAAATTTACTTTAGGTGTCAATATTATGCTGAGATTTATGTAACAGCTTTCGAATCTCTATTATTTAATGGAATTACGATAATTTTCTACTCATCTGCGATATCCTGAGCAGACCAGAAGCCTTATAATAACCATGCTCTTATTGGCTCGATGGTTATAGTTCTCGAACCGGTCTATTTATCTTCGTTTAATGATAATTAACTTCCCTAAAAGAGTTAAGTATCCTCCCTGTATTGTCTTATATTTTTTCCTTAAATCCATTCAAAAGTTTTGTTGCACGTATTATTTTCATTGATCCTACTATCATACTCTGATGAATTGACTGTTTTCATTTGTCATGTGGTACAGGATAGAGAAAATTGTATCTTTAATTTTCTTTTGTCCCAGTCTTGATTATGGCTGTGATGAAATGAAAGCTACCGAAGTATGAGTGAATAATTGCACTAATAAAGTTATCTTCTTTTGGAATGCCAAGAAAGGTGTTACTCATAGAGTCACTGTGCTTCACTTGCGTAGACATGTTCCGCTTATAGCATTCTGGCTCAGTGAGGAAAGCCATGACAAACTACCTCACTCCTCATCCTGCCTAGTGAACCTCATTCCCATCTGTAAGCTCTTAGTAGCTTATGACAGAGGGGATGAGGTACCAACCGACCTTTGAGCTGAATATCTCACAGACGTTATTTTCATTACATTATTTCTCGTTTATTTCCATATACTACTCTGAAATACTTGATTAGCCTATTTCATGGGGACATCGCCGAATTTGCGTTAGTTACGTGTTGTCCGAACGCTCAGAATAAAGAAGAAAGCCTTTCCGAAAAATATTTCAAATAATTCGTTTCGTTCCTAACATTCATTTCTCAGGCAAATCATCATACCTCGACTGTCCCATGTTTATTCGGTCTTCGCTGACGTTGGAAGTTTTTGCTTGTCTATTAAATTTGTGAGGCATCCACACTCTGCATTAATCAATATTTCCTCCATTTCGACTCCAATTCCAATAATATAATATCCCTTCCCCGTTCATTCCATCTCAGTCGGTTCTTCCTATTCAACTTGGGCATTTGACTGTCAGTTAAGGAACAAAGCTTTTCTGCTGCTCATCTTTGAGATCTCACTCACCATCTCTTAATTTCTTCGAGAAAATACATTCTTACCTCTTCGGGGAATGATGCCCGGGTTCGCCTTCCTTTCATCATGGCTATTAGGCAGACCTCAATTCACACGATCGAATATCTAATTGGACAGCTCATTGCGGTAGCGAAGGTGATTCCCTCGCCTTCTTCAACTCCGTTTTCAGCTCCATGCTTTATTCCCTTTCGGTAACCAAATGAAAACTTTCAGTCGTGTAAGTAGGACTTGGGCTAGAAAGACTTTACTAATGGATATATTGTGCTCGCGATTATAATTCACCATGCAGTTCTAACCGCTAGGATTCCCCTCTAAATTCCTAAGCTAACAAGAAATTTATGAGGAAAGTAGCATTGCTTTAATTAACATATTGTTTAAAAATTAATGCATATGGATGCAATTAATATTGTGTAGGTAATGTGGATAAGTTATACGGTTCAAATTAAGTTGTCATTTTACATAGCCGTACTCTGCTTGTCTCAAGTAAATTCATAGCATATATAAATAAATTGTAATGATTTCATTGGCAGATTAATGATGAAATAAATGTGCTGCTTCATCGTATCTAAAATTATCTAAAATATGCATATAGTATCATTTATCAGATTTCTCAAGCGAGAACATTTATTTGTTAAAACAGAGCAAACAAAAATTAAGTTTGTGTAGACCTCGATAATTCCAAACCAGTGCAATCCGGCATCTTCTCTGAAGCCTATAAATATCACGAAAGAAGGTTCATCTTGAATAGATTTTCTAGATAAATTAAATCAAAAATTCTACTAATTTATTTAATTATTTACCATTTCATCATTAGAAAAAATACAGCTCTTAATGCCTTCATCAAACTTTCAAAAAGTAGATACTATTTTTCTTTTCAAATTCTTTGGATTCTGGAAATAAATTATCGCACTAAATAAATTTGGCCAGAAAAACTTTTAAATAAAATATTCCCTCTTTAATGCCAATGCACCGATTGATTTTCTGGGAGGATTCGAAGCCGTAAGGATCGTCTCTTTCTCTTATAAATGCTTCCTATACTTTCATTTCCTTGATAAGAATTATCCTTACTAGCTAACCACTATGCCCCCAAGGCCGGAAATGAGTAAAGAAAAAGAATGGTTAATGAGTAAAGTTTTTAACTCTAAAACACACTCAAAAATTGAAAAAAATCTCGAAAACCCATTTTTTTCTCTCTGACATGGACCCCCTGTAAATCCATACACATCGGGACCCCTTGAGGTCTATATGGACTACTTTGAGATACTATATTATAAACCACTGCCTTACTAAGATTTTTGGCTCATGTGACAGAGTTCCTATTTGCATAGTGATGACCATTTCTTCACTTCAAAGAAAATTTCTTAACCCTTTCTACTCATGACGCAAAGGGATGACGTATGTGTATCTAATTGCGAGGAAGCTGATTTTCTCTCTTCTAGCCTTAATATTAATTCAGGAGAGTCATTGAAAAAGTCTTTTCCTGCTTCGGAGATGAGGGCGCTGCCCGCAATTCGGTCCGATGATGCTACCACTACGAAGTCTCTTATACCATCACAGGCGTTGTCAAAATGTCATATTTTCCTCGTTTCGTTGACGAATGTTTCGAATATTTGGAATGCTGTGTGACGTTGGAGGTATTTCATTTTAGACAATTAACGCATTTAATAAATGGAAAGATAAGTGGAGAGAAGGAAAACGGAATCAACGGGAAGATGTGTAGGTGAGAGAAGAGGAAGAATTTCTCTTCCTCAAGATCGAGATGAAATCATCAGATTCTCCCTTCCCAAGTACTGCAAAGTTTCGAGGAAGAATAGAAGGAGGCTCAGATACAAATAATACTTTAGCAAAGTATTTATTTAATCTTTGCTGTTTCTTGTATCTTATGCTTTGTTTCGTAAACATGTGTCATGTATGTTCCGAGGTTCATATAGATATATTTCACCTGGATTGACCTTGACTGAATTGTAATTTTAGCATGTGTGGCTATTGAAGGGGTAAAGATTGAATAAGTGATGTATTATTGATGATGTTTTAGTTTTTGATGATGTATTTATCTTATAACTTGCCTTTTTCTGTAGTATCATGTCTACCCATTATCTGCATTTATGAACGTCATTGTATGATACCAAACACTGCGACCTGTAGTATACCCATCTGCAGAATTAACTTAATAGTAATAATAAAGTAGAGCCTCGTTAAGTTATGATTTTCGAAGGTATGTATTTGCTGCTGGATCAAATTTTAAAGATATTTGATGTTTTTTCAATACATAAATATGAAAGCCATAATTCAAGGAGATGACAGTAACTTAGTTGAAAGTGCAAGCCTTGGTTTGTTGGTAAGGTCACATGTATGGTTATAACAAAGAAGAATTTCAACAAAAGGTGTAATTTTAACTTGAAAATTTTTATTGTTTCACGGCAGAGAATACTATAGTTGTGTACTGTGCTGTACTTCAAAGTTATTAAATGTAAATCATTCGAATGAGCTGTTACTTTAAAAAGAATCGAAAGAGCTGTTGCTGTTGAATATTTAAACTCACAAAGTGCCTGAATCTGCCGAATTGGAGAATACTCACGAAATGTAATTGAAAATTAACCTTTTACCAGCAAAGCAATCCATTCTAAATGAAAGCGCTGTAAATACTGACTTTTTGAACGATAACGCCATTGAAATTGGATTTTGCTGTAAAAAATTTGAACCTCTTGCTAAACCTCCAAGAACAGTTGCTTAATATTTGGAGTAATTTGGCAGCGCGATATGCACGGAAAGTGAACCCAAATTGTAGGACGAAAACAACAACCCAAGGCATTATTTTATAAATATTAGTTCAGTGAAAGTTACACCGGGTTCTTTAAGTATCCTTACAACTCCCTGGAGATAGTAAAATGTGAGTAACGT
This sequence comes from Sympetrum striolatum, assembly GCA_947579665.1. NCBI lineage: Eukaryota > Metazoa > Arthropoda > Insecta > Odonata > Libellulidae > Sympetrum > Sympetrum striolatum. The sequence continues at coordinate 17,693,172 of OX388350.1, forward strand.
TAAGTCCCTGGGAACCGTTAATGAGTATAGCCACCTGTAACGTTAAAAACTGCCACAGAGTAGCTAAATAAATCTGTATGTGCTATAAATAAATCTGCTATACTAGAACCAATCATATCGTAAATGATGGTTTGAAGAATATCTGATATTCTGATAATTCTTTCCATAAATTAGTGAGTACGTTATTCGCGTTATTCTAAAAGTAGTTATCACTACCTTTATAAGAATTTAAGTAGACAACTGTAGTAAAGCATATAGCTCTATAAGGACTCAAATTAACTTTAAGAATGAACATATAAATATTTTATTATTACGTCATTCTTTATTTGGCGGGGTTAGTCCCATGTGGTCCTTTCTTGCACCAAAGATTTCAGACATGGTTTACGAATGTAAAGAATTCCAAGTGTTATTTCGTAGAGATTCATAAATAAACTAATAACGTTATGAAATAGTAATTTAAACAGGTTCTAATGAAGAAAAGTTACATTTTCGAGTTCCAGGATTACCGCTTTTACTTAAAATGAACGAGAGTCATCGAGAGACCTGTAGGATAATGAACTGTTCCTTTTCTTCTCCGTTTGATTGTCCGAAAATGATAGCAAAACGGAGTTACTTACGTCAAAAAATTATCATAAGAAAGATGATGCACCTCAGGAGGTTTTATCACACCCATTCCTTGCGGAGATTTTCTCATTTAACTACCATTAAAACTTCAACGCAGTCCAGCTTGTGGGACTCGAGTTTAACGCTACCAAACTCACTCATGCAAATCATATTAGTTTTAAACACTTCTCTAAAATTTATTTTTGAGATTATAGAATATTGTATTCAATTATTTTTTCATTTTGGTCTAGTCATTTTCAGAGAAATTAAAATAATGTAAAATTTATATTAGGAGATTGAAATTATCAGATTTTGAACAGCATAAGATTTAGGAATTACAGAGATATTTATCTCTAGTGAGTTTATATGTAAATGGGAATCCCGTCAAAGAAATTTCCTTCCAAAATTTCAAATAAAGTTGAAGGAAAAGAAATACCAAATGTGGAAGAACTGTAATCCATGCCGGTCTTAAAATAGCTAGTCAATTAAAAGAGTTATAAATTCTCCTTGGAGAGTAGCAAATATAGTCGCTACCATCAGCATATAAAGGAATCTTGTAGTTGTTAACGAAGATTTGAAATATATCAGGTGATATAGTTAACACTGCTATCTATTTCTCTATTGCCTACTAAATATCCAATATCTTGTATTCTTAAATGAAGCTTAACCTTGGAGAATAGTTATAAATTATGTAGCCTCCAGCATTGAATTTCATTCTGAAGCATATGAAACTTGACATTGCAAACCATTAAGAAAGGACGAAAAAGAATTTCAAAGAAAAATTTCTTGCATTCTCTTCTTTTCCTTCGAAATTTCCTGTGAACAAAAATATGATTTCCCAGAACGTGTTATTTGCCGACAGATGTTGCCACTCTGCTGCGAATATGGGATTGAGCTTCGGTGGAAAATGACATCGTGCCATAAGGAGTGACAATGATGCAACTTACGTCAGAGAGAGGGAATCTATGGATCACTGCAGGTCGTTGATCAGCCTCTCATGAGGCAAGGAAGTATCGACAGCATTGAGAAAATAATCTTCCAACTGGTAAGATGGAAATGACAACGAATTATATCACGAATATTTTATTGGCAAAATCTTTTCGGATACAACTCTTTTGTACGATATTATTGGTTTTCCTTCTTATTTTTTACATCAATTTATAAATTAATTTAGTTTCCTATCTAAAGTTCTCGAAGGTTTTTCACACCGCCCTTCTTGAGGGTGTTTTCCTGCAGCTGAAATCAGGAAAACCCTATTTTTGTCCCCCCTGAACGGTGACTATATAAACTTTGTCTTTGTCGAAATTGTTTGCCTGATGATAATGCTATGCATCAAAACTATGGTCGTGTTTATTTTGTGGTTTTTATATATTAAAATATATCTATTATTCTTTTATTATTATAATTATCTTCAACCAACTGAAGACCGAAACTATCAACTTTTATTATTATTATTACTAGCTTGAAATGTATATTTTTAATCAACAAAAAATGTAAAATAACAAAACGCTCTGTTTTATTTTCGGTTGATTCGCAACCATAAGCTTAGTTGTTTAATAGTAGATTTGAGCGGAAGAGTTTTAAATTTAAAAACTAACAATCGAAGAAACAAATGAAAATTTAATAGAGTAGTTGAATAGTATTGGGTATAAAAAACGACTCATCCGCATAACAACAGTAAAAGCTGTAGTCAATATTCGGTGCGCCTATTCATTACACCACAGTGAGTTTAAGTACAAGACTTTAGTTTTGGAGGTTGCTTCTCTTATTGTTTGAAAATATCATTGTGTAAATGGTGAATTTGAAGGAAATTTTTCTACATGATATATTTCCAGTGTGTAAATTTGGTATTGGACCTCTTTATGAAAATAGGTAGGTTATTTTATGGATTTATTTCTTGGATTTCTCAGGTTGGGGTCACGATAATACTTCAATACTAAGGGAGCCGAAATTTGGCAATGTGTGACCTGAAATGCTAATTATCACAAAAGGGAGTAATCAATTATCTGTAATACACTCCTACGAGTTGATAAATAATGGAGGTTAGTTTAATGGTGAATACCATCCACTTAAATTATCATTCCATAAAATAACGATATTTTCCGTGTAATTTGAATTCAGCTAACATTCTTTTAAGCAGTAGTCAATGAATAATCATAATTAAAATTGAAACTCGTTTTTTACATAAGACATGCCAACTGCGAATACGATCATCGAAGAAAAATGTGATAATAATCCCCAGAGAATGGAGGAAATGTGAAAATAAGATAAGTTAATGAGGAAGATAACTCGGATTCGAAATTTATATCCCATATTGCAAATGTCGATCTAAAATATTTTTGAATTGAGTAAAATTGTTCATACGAAGTTTTTCTGCTCATAAATTTATAAAACGGAGTAAATGAGACTGAATTCGTTCTATAAATGATTTACACTGTCACTATTAAAAGTGCGATTATTTATGGAAAGTGAAGCATACCTCAAAGGATCTTAATTTTCTTTCGATGCTTTAATTCATTCTCGACTTAAATCCACCAGGAAATTCCTTTAGGATTCCACATTAATAATAAACAAAACTTTACCTCCAAAAATCGCGTAAATATTAAAAGATTATTTCTTAGAATATACAATCAAATCTATTTGAAAATAATTAAAATGTTATAAGTTATTAAAGAATGTAATTTAAGATTCATTTTATATGCACCTCTGATGTCATCATTTCAAGAGAATTAGAATAGAATAGAATATTAGAATATATAATATCACCTTTCTAATGTTGCATAGGCTAAATATCATCACTTAACATTTCATAATTGATTTACTAAAGTACAGTTGTAATGAAATGTATTTGCCATTAAGCATAGGGACTATTTTCCGCATTTTTTCTTCCGAATTTTAACCAGCCCCCATTCACTGTCTTCCTTACTTCATGTTGCTCAGCATTATCGTTTCCACAACTGATTGGTGTTAGCAATATGAATGAGGAAAGCAAGGAATTATTCATTAAATATCAATTCATAATTTGTTCGTTAAGAGCCGAAATCAACATATGAATATATTTTCATCAGATTCAGAATTATATTGCACTAATTACCGCATATACTTGTATAATCCGAGTTATTCTGCACGTTTTTTTTTCGAAAGAACCTCCTTCGACTTATACTCAAGTAAGGGTACCACTTTGATGGAAAAAGTCTGCCGTAGCCGGGAATCGGCTTCTAACTACCTCACTTACTCAATTAACAATTTTTTGTCAATTTTCTTCGCAATTGCGTGCCGTAAGTAATAACTGTAATTTTATTGGTAACTATTTTTATATTGAAATTTACCAGTAGCTGCTGCATTTTCCACTTTCGGCTTATATTCGAGTACGGTTAGAATGGAATGTATATAACTACAGTAAGTCGAAAACCAAAAAGAAATGAATCATAATGTTTCTTACTCAAATCATTCATCATAAGGTATTTCAACCACTTGTATACTCACTGTGTCGGAACCTGCGTATAGCATTCATAAACATTTCGTATTTTTATTTACTTCATAGTAATAAAGTATTTTCTGGGCATTACAATAATCTTCTGATCTTATTAATTGAATCCTTTTGTTAATATAATAAATTTGTTCAGGAAATCGAAATTCGTAGTTCAATCATTTTTCATTACGTACATTATTTACTATTTTCTGACGATTTTATCGGGAATCTGCCGAGCTGGAGATATATTTATCTGAACCGGATTAACGTTGATTAGTCAATGCCCACTGAGTGCGATAGCCTTAATCAACAGAAATGCAAATATTCAGTGGCGGACATATTTAATTCCAAGAACCACACGAAATAAAATCATCTAGGTCGATTACCTTCGAAAACGCATATTTGGCTGTAATTCCTGAGATTAAATTCACTCGCAAAATTAACCGCTTCCATCGAAAGGAATACTCGTGATACTCGATTGTCTTTCGGCTATTCTAGATAAGCTCCCCTCCCACAGTGCCCCTAAACCACCTGTATCCGGCAATACTTTGGACTGTTGACTCTTCATTGGATTATCCATGGATCCTTCCGGTCCTATAAAACCTCGCGATTGGTTTCGTCATCGGCTGGAAACAAATGAAATGAGCGCATTACGTCTGCGTGTAAACACGATCCTTATCGAGAGTTTTAAGCACGCTTGGAGACCAGCATATCGGAGGCTATTTCGGTTAGTGTGTCCAACAGCTGATGGCGCAGGAAGAGGAGAGGAAGGACTTCGAGAAATCCTCTCTTAACATCTCTCTTACGCCGACCCCTCCCTCTTTTCGAGTAGTACGCACGCCCTAAAGGGTTTTCCCTCGCACGGGGAAGACCTCGCGAGCATGGACCGGGGGCGGGGGAGGAGGCGTCCCGGAGTGGGGGAAGAGGAAGATCTCACCAGTGAAAAAATAAGCCGGAGGATATCGCTTCGCGGGAAGTTTCAAATCCGTCAGGTATATATAAGAGGTGGCCGATGGTCGCCCCCACAACAAACACTTCCTCCGAGTCTCCCACAGTGAAAGAGGAGCGCGGAGACATGAAGATGTGGTTGTTGTTGGTCCTCGTTGCTCACATCCTTCTGGTGCCTGCGACCTCCTTCGAGCACCCCGGTCGCATACACCACCGAAGGCCTCCTCCCACCCTGGAGCCTTCTCCGGAGAAGACAGAGTTCAGCTACCATTCTGAAGAGTCCATCCCGTGGAAGATGCAGGTGACAAAGAGGAAAGGAGAGCCGCGCAAAGGCAGCTGTGTCAGTTCCCAAGTGTTTACCATCGGAAACCACCACCGATTCACCCCAAAGTGCAAGTATAAAGTGGACACCGACATCGACGCCAAAAGGTTTCCGAATATCATCCACACGATGACGTGCTTGGAAACGGGGTGCAGATGCTCCTACCTGGGTGATTACAGGTGCACGCAGGTCGTCACCCCTATGGAGGTGGTGACGTTCTCTGATCCCAACAGGGTCAACGTCAGCGAGAACAAAATAATTATCAAAGTCAACTCGGCATGTATATGTGCGGTAGCCGAAGCCAACAGGATTCATGAAGTAAAGCCAACGATCACCAGACGGTAGTCAACGGCGGTTGAGTGGGAAGAATCTTCTTCACCGACGTTGGCAAATGTCAGCACCACCACTGACGTGAAGACAGTGCATTTACAGAAACGAGAAATATTGGTTGTGCTAAATAAGGATCTCTCATGTGTCAAGACGAATTTAACTGTTTGGCTGTGTCGAAAAAACTAATCTGAGGCCATTTTACGAGTATGTTAACCTTCAGGGCCGAGAGTGTACCACATTGGGTCCTCCTATCCTATAATCTCCTTGTATCACGGGGTTACGGTTTGCGTCTGAAATGGATTTTGCAGTTCATTTAAAAATCTCGAATACATTATTTTTAATTTATTATTTTGCTGCGGCAATTTTTCACTTAAGCGCGGGAAGTTGTTTCCGGAAATATGCGCCTATGTTTTGGAAAAATTATTTATTATCGAAACTATTTATTGCTTTTATAACTTATCTTTGTATTTAAACTATTTTTATAATATTTATGTTGCTTTAAAATTTTATGAATTAGTAAATTAATAATTTTTATATTTATGTAATGAAACTTTCTAGTCATTGTATGTGCATTGGAATAAGGGCACTGGCCTCTTTAATTTCGAATCACTGAATAAATTTTTATTATTGCATAAGTCGCCTGTGTATTTTGTTAAGAAGCGTGAATCCTGGAAGAAGAGCCGATCATATGACAGATTCACTCCCACGTGACACCTCATGAGCGGAAGCACACTTGCTGTTAATTATTGTGTCACGGATACACTTATAGACCTCTCGCCAATGCGGTGATCTTCAAATACCACTGTTTGTTATACAGTAGGGACCGAAAAGAGGGTATAAAAAGCAACATGATGAAAATTCTGTATTATTTCAGGTTTTTCGTTCAAAATCCATGACTGACTGATGACATGATAGGAGGTTCTGAATTGAGTTTGTGATCCATTCATTGCCATCTTTCTGTAATTTGTTCATCCTTCAAATCAATATTGAATATTAAATATTTAAATCCATCCGAAGAAACATGCAACTCAAATGTTGATAGCCATCATATCTCTATTAGAAACTATAGGAAATTGAAACGTAAAACTGATTAACGCTACAATTTCGCCTAAAGTTTATTCCGTTAAAATATGCCCATTCTATACATGGCAATGATTTTGAATAAAATACCATGATCATTACAAATTCATATACAGATTTTAAACAACCTTTTTTGAAGATTCTGTAACTGAAATATATCTAGGGATAATACGGAAGTGATTATATGAAAAAGAGTTAAAACATTACAAAACAGACATCTGATAAGGAAGGATAACGGATGGAGAAGGAAAATTGGCATTGTATACGGAAATTAATTTTATACTTTCAACCATTTCATTGAGCCAAAGATTGTGTAGGTAACTCAAAAATTGACATCCAAGTATTGAAAATGAAACGAAGACCATTTTATGATCTTTGGCGATGAATGCATCTATTTCAGGATCAGCTAAGGACCCCATGGGGGAAAAAAGATCCTCGTGCATTGAAATCTCTCCGCCCAATTCACAATTTACGTGCAGGTGAAGTAATTAGGTCGATAGGAACGTGATACGATCTTGTCTGGATATGATTTAAACCTAAATGGAACATCCTCAATCTATACTCATAAGGACTAAATTAATGTAAGCGTGAAATGGGCAGCATATTATTTTGTATGCTCTTTCATTCATATTCTCAGAACGGTATTTCAAAACACTGTTTCTAAGAATCTCACACTTCTATTCTCTGAGATGGATCTCCACTCATGACCGAAGGTGAAACTTTTTCTCGTCTACAACGACGGTCAAATATAGTATATCGCAGCAATATTTGCGTTCATTTATCAAGACAAACGTATGTACATAACTATCACATCTCTTGCTTTGATAGGTACAAATCTGTGAGATTTATTAGATTCTAAAACTACTAACTATTTGCATTTTTACATTCTCCATATACGTAGTATAGAGAAAGTATTGTTTTCATGAAAAAAATCGACTTCGAGATTTCAACGGAAATACACGTTTTGACCATTTCCGGAATGATGTCTGTGTGTATGTGTGTGTGTGCTTGTGGGCGCTCTAACGTAACTACCGGTTATCAAAATATCTCCATAAATATGATATTTAGGTATATTGTATTGCTTATAAAAGTTTCAGAAAATGTAATTTACTATTACTTTTGTATTAAACACATTTTTGATCACCGGTTGATTAGGAGTTATTCGTGAAATACCGATAAACCGGAAGTAGCTTTTATGTACACTCCTGGCCAAAATTAACGCAGCACCTCCCTAGCGATCCTTACGGCTAGTGCTGCGTTAATTTTGGCCAGGACTGTACTTTGTGGGCGCTCTAACATGAAAACCATTCATTGTATCAACACCAAATTGCATTTATAGCACTTTGGTTGGTTTCGTTAGAGTTGATTAGTTTTTGGAGTAAATCAGTTAACCGGAAGTCGAGCTTCAATTTTCAAAGCTCATTTCCGGTTTTCAAAATATCTCCATAAATATGATATTTAGGTATATACTATTATTTATAAACGTTTTAGAAAATGTAACTTACCATAACTTTTGTTTGAAACATATTTTTGTATCACTGATTGTTTTGGAGTTATTCATGAAATACTGATAAACCGAAAGTTACTGATTATGTACTTTGTGGGCGCTCTGGGCTCTATGGGCGAAAGGCCACTTCATCATTTTTCATCGAACATGTCCCGAAAAATATTCTTTATAATGTTTGTGACGTAAAAGATAATATGAAAGAAATTAATCACTTATCTTCCAAGTTTAGATTGAATATAGAGTTCGAAAATACTGTCGTAGATAAATATTTACATCTTATAGATGGAGAAAGTCATGTGCTGGCCACATCAGATTTTTTAAACTGAAATGGTTAAGAAACAATACTTATTATGTTCCACAAGAGAATTTTCATTTATTTTCATCTTCGTGCTGCTATTTAAAGGCGGGAATGGATTTTGGACGGAAATGGGCAAGGAGAAGGAGGGAATTAGCTTAATATGTCTCTAACCAAGGTAAAATATAGAGCAGCTGTCCTGAGTACAAACGTACGTTAGAACCAATATGTTGAACAGTTAGTAATTAGTAATAAATAGTAATCATAATCAGGGTGTTTAAAATTTCTAAATATCACTAACGAAATGACAATCAGTGGTGTGGTATCATAATTAGATCTATGTTTTAACTTTATTGAGGTGTTTAAGCCAATTATTTACCAAGAGAGATTCCTAACTAATGTGTAATTTCAAGGTGTGTAATTTTGGATTGGTTATTATCTACCATAGGTTATCACGGGAGGTTCCTAACTAATGCATAATTTCAAGGAGCTCCATTTTGGGTCGATTATCATGTTGTCTTTTCTATAGAAACTATTAATTCTGTAAGAGCAACTCGTCGTTTTACATAATAGAAAGATATGGAAACTTTTCCCTGTTATCTCTGAATGACTGCGTTACTCCAGTGAAATGGTATGTCTTGTTTTTGTAACTCTTTTCTCCACAACGATATTCAATTCTTTCTAATATTACGCATATAGACTATTTTCATAAGGTGTTTGGTACGATGGTTTACTTAACTAGAGCCCTCAATTGCAACGGATATGACGTTTACTTTTCTAAACCATCGGCGTTGAAACCGCCAACAGCTGTATGAATACATTATTCCGGAAAATTATTAATAAAATATTATTCTTGGGAAATCAATAAATATTTCCTCACTTTCTCTTTCTCTACATTCTTCTCTATTCGCCATTTTCTCACTTAATTCCCAATTTTGAATATTCGAAACTCCTAAATTATAATTTAGAATCCCTTCTGGCGTCGGAGGCATTCAAGATTGCATTCTCATTTGCAACCGTTACGATATCCTGTATCCGAGACAGCATCCTCATTTCCCTGGTGACTCCTCCATGCTCTCCAACTCTCGAACTCTTTCACTTCCGTTTACATCCTCTTTCCTTCTTTTCTCCGTGCATTTATTGCTCTTTTATCCTATTCCTTAGTACTTCCTCTTCATTATCCTATCAACCACACTTGACACAATTTTCTCTTTCTTTATTTCCAGATCACTAGCATTCATTAATTCCATCTTAGTGGTTCTAAGGAAAAGGGTTAAAGTAATTTTGCAATTATGCGCGTCCATCCAGAAAAAATCCCAAGACGAGGCCGGGAATCGAACCCGGGATCTTCCTCTATCAGGGAGACTGCTATAACCAACTAAGTTACCCGACTAGAAAATTCTAATAGCTGTTTAAATTAGCCTCCCAGATAGAGGAAGGTCCCTGGTTCGACTTCCAGCCTCGTCAGTCTACTGTGTCTGCCTATATGGAAAGGTACTCATTCCAAGAGGACAATTACATTGATATGTGGTTAGAGGAAGGGCTATACCACCTTCTGATGCATTGCTGTGGGCCTACGGTCGTCGCTTTAGGCTTAAACCTAAATTGGGCTAAAATAAAAGTTATTGCTTATTTAGAAAATATAAATTTCCTCTTGGTATGAGCTTGTTTCCCGATATTTGCCCAAATACATGACCAAAACGAAAATTCATAACTTTTTGGAAAAAATTGCCAATTTTCGAAGAGAGAAGAGAGAAATTACGTAAACATCAGAATTCTGGGGATTGCTATACAAGCCTTATTGGCTTTTATTCGAGTATTACCTAAATGCAGGTAACATCTGAGTTTAACGCTAGGGTAACCCTAAAAATTTCTTCTCAACAACTTTCATACCACTACTATCGTATTACACATGTAATATCCGAATTACTCATCCTCGGAACGACTTCATCGCGCATTTCGTGTTAACCGATGTATCGTGTTATCCGATTTCGCTGCGAGGGAATACCGTTACTAGGTGATGAATGAATATTGCTGTGCCCTTGAAATTTCATCTAGTCATCATGTTATCTTCCTTTCACGGAATCGCTGTAGGCAATGTTAAATACTGTTACGTTATATCGAATGTTTAACATGTCTGTTTGCATATCATTATACCGAAGTGATACTAACCTATGATGAGCAGTAAACTACACCGTGACGGCCTTTTTCTCATCGCTGCAAGCTAAAGATCGGCCGAAGCAAAACCTCTTTGGTCAAACCTACAAAATGTGAGAGCGGTGTTTCCATGGTTAGCATATAAACCATGGGAATTAACCATGAAAATAAATCAAAAATATTTTAACCAGCTGGGTAATGAACTACCATCTAGTAGTATTGTAGAAGTTGTCTACTGTCCCATGAGGTTAAAATCCAAAAACTAACGATCGCACCAAATAACTACTCAGGAAATAAGTAGTCTGAATATACATAAAGTCACCTTACTATACCTTATTTCCAGATGTGTGATCAGCTACATAGTCACAACAATATTATTGAAACTTTTACGGGATTTATGAATTTCGACAAAAATATATTTTATCTATGTTATAAAATCAAATATTTACCTTGCCCTCCTTCAACAGGAAAATGTTTTCTAAGACTTTGACGTAAAAAATTTTAATAAGATATTTCCTTACTTTTTATAGTCTTCACGGCGCATACTTATTCGTTAGCGTAGAAAAAATCTTCTTGAGAGAGTTGGGCGCCAAAAGCTAAAATCTACTTCATAGTCTACATTGCGTAATTTTTTGATAGATATATTTTTATTCCCTAAAAACGGGCAGTTTTGTTTAAATATAACAAATATAGTCTTAATTGAGTTTGATACTGAATTCTCCACGGGAATTAGCTAACTTGAATTCATCAGTATTTTTGTGCAAAAACAGGATTACAAAAGTCTCGTATATAAGCCAGCTATTAATAGACAGTCTTACACGTTTCCAAAATACCAAAATGTTTTGTACCCAAGTATGCCAGTTACAAATTACCAAGCAATCTCGATTATACTCAACGTATTGTAATAAAAATATGATTAACATTGAATTCTAGATGATCATGCGTTACTTTGTGGAAAGCCATTTAGATAACGAAGAAAAACAATGTAAATCTTCAACACTTTTATTTTACTGACGACCGATTTCGCTACCTGAGTAGCATCTTCTGGTGCCAGAAGATGCTACTCATTCAGCGAAACCGGTCGTCGGTAAAATAAAAGTGTGGAAAATTTACATTGTTTTTCTTCGTTATCTATGGTTAACATTATTGAATGGCAAATGTTTCTTCATTACTCTTAATCACTGTTTATAATTTTGCAAATATTTTTAAGAAATATGTAATTGTTTTCTACTGTGCTACTACGAACAATTTCAAACAACATTTTAGAACTAAATGATTATTTTCATTCCTTGAAAAGCCTTTCTGTTTTCTCAAATTTTGTGTACAAAAAAGAAACATAAATGATTTTACAGTGATAAAATATTTGTTAATTATTAATCTTTACTTTCGGCTTCACTTCATAACGATGTAATCAATAAAAGAGGGGATCAAATAGCTTGGAGGATAATAGTGCGAACCCCCAGGAGCCGAAAAATCGAGTTACTTGACAGCTCTAAATGGTAACTACAATCATAGTAAAGCAGTATAGAATCAGAGAGAAATATACAGCTTTTAGATGTATTAATATTTACTATAAGTCACGGAAAATATACTCTGAGTAAGATATAATTCAACATCTCTATGTGTGCTTTACTATGTGGTAAATTAGGAACAATCTCGATGCCGCAACAACATTGTGCTGAGTTCAAAAAATGGAGGAAGAACGACTTTGAAACAAATTAATGTTGATTAAGTAGTTAATATTTTGTTGAAGGAGCAAAACTCATGTTTGGGAAATTCGATTAAATACACTTTTCAGGACATTTCTGAATGATCTGACAAAATTAAGCCGAAAAGCTCAATATCATAAATCAAACATGATTTTCATTTTATATGATTGTGAATCAGAGATGCGATACGAAAGTCTAAGCCAGTAAATTTCAAAGGGGTCTCAAAATCTGCTAGATTTTCCGCCCACTTTCCGCCTGCTCTTCGCCCCCCTAACTTGACTTCGTTCACTTTACAAACAGCAGAGCAAATAATTAATAGCAATTAACAAGCTAAAATTAACAGCCAATTAACAGGCAATAATAAAATAGTAATCTCTGAAGTTGTTTCAAAGGCAGACTGGAGTATTTTAGTATTATTTAAAAAGAGCACTAGTACTACTACTAAGTACTATTAATACCCACACTATAATTTAACTAATTTTAAAATATTAACAAATGCTGGTAATATGGCTACAATGTACGAATTCTACTTAATATTGTAGTATTTACGAATATTTTGTTGGTTTTTCATAATTATGAAAAACAAAAACTATTCAATGTAAGTATTAGACGTTGAATTTGAATGGAATGAAGCTTAAATGCGAATGAGAAGTTAAAATTCTTAATGTCAATTCTATAATGTCCTTTTTAATAGAATCAATAACTTCGCCCTTCGTCCTTTTTAATGTTTCCTTTAAATCATCAAACAGACGAAAAATATTTCAAATGAGTTCCAATAATTTCAAGGGGCTCATTAATTGAAATCTTCTGGAGATCATCTAAAGCTAAAATTTGATTTAAATTTCACTAAAAGAGAGCAATTGAAATGTATGCAGCGTGCTAGTTGAGAACCAATAAGGTCCCCAAACAAACGATTTGGCCAAGGAGTATAAATACATCGGTTATCAAAACAGTTCAGGTTCCATTTCTTGCTATTATAATTATTGATATGACATATCCTTCTGCAGATAAGCCACAAACCGGGTGACAAGGTCAATCCAGGTGAAATACATACATAGAAATATCATAGGAAGTTTGTTTCATACATGGAAATATCGATAGAAAGCGGAATACATAAATAGAAAACACAGAACATACATGGATCATACATAGGGAACACAGTATAACATACAAGACACAAAAGGTTAAATAAATACGTTGCTATAGTATCATTTGTGTCTGACCCGACCTTCTATTCATTTTAGCGAAACGTTACAGCACTTGGGAAGGAGTAAAAAACATCTTCACATAATTCATTCCATTCCTTTACAGTTCAACTTAACATAGGAAATTTACCATTATCTTTTCCATGTGGTTTTGTGTTTGTAATACAGGAATGGTCATTTTTACCAATAAATCATTTCAGAAAGTATCTCAGTTACGCTGTCGTATCTATCAAAATACCCTAAGACAAATCTGGCAGCCTTTCGCTGAACTCTTTCTAAATTAGCATCATGTGAATTGTTGTATGGATCCCAAAACTTTTGAGGCATATCTATGATCGAGACATATCTCTGACCAAAGTTTAATACATACATACATACATACATACAAAGGTCTTTATTAGGAGAAATTGGGACTTTTTTGTCCCATCTTCCATTTAACCAAAAACATTTACAATACATATGACATAGTATAATACAAAATTCAAATCATATAGCAAAATAAAATACAAGTCTATAAAAATATTTTTTTAAATGCAACTATATAAATCTATATAATAAAATGAAAAAGAATACTAATGTAATACATCATTATACAAAGTACAACTCTATTAAATATGATACCAAAAAAATATAAATGAATACTAATATAATACAGACTTATACAAAATTGAAATGCTATCACATAAAAGTGTCGAAATACAAACATAAACATATAAAAGAAAAAGAGTAAATCCAATACACACAACTACAAATTATAATATGATAATACGTCCGTTCCCTTGATAAGGCTCTCTTTAAAGTTTCTCATAACGAAATGCAGATTTTTGAACCCTTCCGCAACGATTTGATCGATCTGCGTAACTCAATCCAAGTTCCTGGTTATTTATGCACCTGAATTAGTTAAATGGTCGACGTAGGTCAGGGGCGACCCATCGACTTGGTAAAAGTATGATTTAGGCAATCTCTTATTTGTGAAGCAAATATATTTACTCTTCCTCGCATTAACTAACATTTTGTTTCCCTTCAGCCAGTTTACGAACGCGACTACGTCGTATTGTGGCAAGTTGCAATCTTTTTTCATCTTTTATTACTCTGTAAATGAGGCGATCAATGGCAAAAAATCTTATTAGGGATTTAATTACGTTTGGAAGATCATCAAAATATATATGGATTAAAATAGCAGGGACCCACCAATTGTTATTTATCTTTGCCATTTTTCAGTGGCCCGTTAACCTTTAAGCTTCTTTTTATAAAAATTATATCATTATTTTTCCAGACGATGATTTCCAGAATATCCCAAAAATTCCGAAAAACTTCTTCGAGCCTTGACTTCTTTCGTCGTGTTAATTGGCTTCCGATTCTGCTTTACATTCGCTCTAGATAATTTTCTAATCCCTCGTTCAATTCCAACTCGATCGATGAGACCAATTTTAGATATCTAAGTCGATTATCGCATTGGCCCGGATCTTCGACAAACCAGAGACCTGCGTGACTCTAAATTTGGTCATTCCTCTATATTGTAATGAAAATATTGGAAACTTCTTGTGTTTCATTCCTAAATTTAGCTGATATTGTGTATTAATATAGCTTCCGATCTGAATGTTCGATTCTCGTAATTTTATTTGGTTTGCATCCGTTGACTTCCTCGATTCCGGACTTCAAGGCCTTTGAACTCCTTGAAAACGGAATAAGTGCCTTGCTCATAACCTTACGTTCTTTTATTTTAAGGATAACAAAGATAGCATTTGGTTTTATAAATCTAAATCATGGGTTTGTCAAATCTGAAAATAAGAGTACGAAACATTTTTCTCCAAAAAATGTCGTTACAATAATAGAAATCCAATATTTCTTGGAACAAAAAAATCGTAAATTATATTAAATAAAATTATTCATTTTAGGCAGCATGATTATCATGCTTTCATTCTAGCAAAGCTAAAGCTGAAAATCAAAATGGTATGAATTGCAATTTATCAAATCCTTCATACAAAAATGTTTGTGTAGAAACTAGAGATGTGTAGTTCATCGGTGAATCGCTCAAATTTGGCGATTCTCTCTAGTGAACTAGGTGAACTAGCTCCTGCTTTAGTAAGTGAATCACTCAGAACTAAATCAACTTCTGGTTCACCAGAAATTATTCTGAACTAAATAGTTTACCGGATATTATTCTAAAGTAGCTGCCTAGTTTGATTTCAAATTCCTAATTCAATTTTATAGTTCAAAGTAAACTATAGTTCACTGAACGATTCCCACTGGGGAATCGTTACTCCCTTCGCTACTAGAAACAGCAATCGTTTTAGAGTGCTTGGGACTTCCTTTATCATTACAAAAGTATACTTTTGAGTTATAACTTTAATCGATATAATTATCTGATCAAATATATAAAAATCAACATAATCAATCTTCATTATAAAGATGCTAAATTTTATTTTCTACTTTCAACGTCATATTCGAGGATTTACTGTATGTGCCCGAATATAATTTTAAAATGCTGTTAAATTAGATCAGAGCTAGGTTTTTGACAATCATTCGGGATCCTTTAAAGGTTTTTATTCCTTTTTTATTTCTGCCGTAAATTTTATGGTCAAGTCACGGCGAGTGAACTTCGCAGAAATGACAAAGATAATATAATTACTCAGAAAAATTGCTCGTACTACCATACTTATTCACATAAGCAATTCATGACACTGGTCAAAATTTGGCCGAATAGTGATGATATTAATTTAAATACGTTGAACTGAAGTAAATTTGGGTACAGGAAGGAGATTTTTCATCGTAATGAAAATGAGAAACCACGTGACCGAGATTACCTAATGAAACCGGTTATCTCCAAATAAATTTACTGTGGAAAAGTATAATACTCTCTTCTTGCATTATATAATGAAAATTATTCTGAAAGTATTTCAAAAGGCTGCATATTCAATGATAACTTCAAGGATACTAGTATCATGTACATCGTTTTCCTTTTCATTTCGAAGTATTCCCAGCAAGTAACAGGCGGTACCATGGATCGCGGCGTGAAAAACAAATAGCCATGGAAATGAGTCATTCAAATACTGTGGTGACTTTGGAGTTTTCCTCGGATATGCCGGGGACTTTTCTGTTCTTTTCCTTGTAAATTATTTAAGATTCTTTCCGTAATGGAATTTAGCTTCCATAACTTTATTTTCACGGCAAAGAGGGACGGTTATTGCGTAAAAGCGTTGATCAAGTCCAGTTCTCGCTTCAGAAAGAGAATCTTTGAATAGGGCTCTGTTTAGACCGAAGGTGCACTTCTCTCCATAATTACTCCTTCGTGGAGTGTATTTTACGATAAAAGAAGAAATTATTATCATAAAAAAGTAAAGCTATAAGAACATTAAAGAAGGAAAGCGGACCAAAGAAGAACAGAAGCGTTCGAAACTTGGTTAGGTTAGGTTAGGTGTTGAGTTTATGGTGCATCGACGGCTAAGGTCATTTAGCACCTTCGGTAAAATTAATTTTTTTCCTGATTAGATATTTTCAAACAAAATGGCAGTAGGTACGAAGGTTAATAAACATTTAAACGCTGTCATGTTAATCATATTTAGATCTTCCTTATGGGTTTTCAGATTAGAGGAAATAACTTGGTTTCCCTAAGGAAATTCAATATTCCGTCCACCACAATGGCGTCATTAATACCCACTATTTCCTTCATTTCTCCTCTGACATTGTGTTTATCGCGTCTCCCCAGGTAATGAGGGCATTCGGTGAGAATGTGTTTTATAGTTGGGATTCACAATGCTCGCATTTTGGTGGTTCTTTCTCTCTTGTGAAGAGATATGTCGAAACTTGGTGCTGAAGGAGAATGTTGAAGATCAAATGGACAGGTAGGGTGAGAAAAGAGGAAGTATACAGAACAATAGAAGAGATTCAACCAATATGGAGTATCATTCGGGAGAGAAGCACTAGATGGATTGGACATATCTTGAGACGCAATGGATTTGTTAGGAACGTATTTGAAAGCAGAATTGAAGGCAAATCACCAAGAGGAAGACCAAGGGATGGATATACAAAGCAAATAAAGGAAAGAAGAGATATCAGGATCAGGAAAGACAAAATATAGGAAAGAAGAGCTATCAGGATGGAATAGAGTTAGCACTAGAAAGAAAGGAATGGTAGACTGCAGTCAACCAATCTACGGATTGAATGACCGATGATGACAATGAGAACATTAAGCAGTTAAATCGAAGATGTCTTCTCAGTTTGAAGTTAACGCATTTGTGTTCTCAAAACTTATTTCACGTGAGAATAAAACTTCCGATATACTTCCTCAAGCAACAGTTACATGAAAAAGTGTCAATGGCCTCTGTAGATTTTTTAAATAGGGAAAAGATTTTCAGGATATTCGTGCTTTACCGAAGTTCATTAACTCAGTTTTCCTCGTGTGCAATATCAGATTTCACCGCACTTCTCCAATCAGCGTCACTCTTTGGCAGCTCACTTCCTGCATTTGGATATTTTTTGAAGGAAACATGAATATGTAATTATGTCAATTAGTTATCACCTAGTGATGATGTGACTGAAAAAGCATTCAGTCGGAATCAGGTGTGCTTCATCGTTGTGCGGTTTTTCACGGAAGATGAAGGGAATTCCAGGACAGCATTTTTCCGCAATGCGCACGACAAAGAGTAAAGGGAATTCCTGATTGAACATTTTGAACACCTTATTATTGATGTCATTTATTACGACATATTTCATGTAACATGTAGTACCTGTTGACCAGTCAAACTATTTGGCTCTCCAAGGCATTACAGAAAGACTGCCTGACTTAAATATACATTGATGCAAAGTAGAGATTATATCCATGAATGAAACCATAATGATGTTTTTTATGTTTATCTCTGTCAATTAATTAAAAATACGTTTATCTTAGATTTTTCACTCAGAAAAGGTATATTCGGCAGAATATAACCATCGTACGACATAGATTTTATAGTAAAAATAGCAACTTTACCTTTGTAGGTCAGAAGAAAGTTAGCTTTACTGTGTTATTGCTTTTTTAAAATAAATGTTTTAGATAAAATTTTGTTCAATTGGTCATAATTTTTACACACAAATTAAATCTATGATCATATTGTAAATTTTAAATATTGACTCAAGATTATCAATTCTTAAATCGGAATTCATTCGTCCGAAAATAAATCCAAGCGAAAAATTTTGCTGACAAAACAATGTTAAAGTTGACAGCTATGACCACTGAAAATGTTAGCTCCTCCTAGGCGTGAAAGTATATTTGGAAGGATTGGATAGTTGCATTTCATTTGTTAAGAAAAACTCATTTTATCCCTAAGCCACCCAAAAGTTTTCAGCTTGTCCAATAAACTGAGGAACGTTAACTGGATATTAATTATATGTTGTGCCAAATTTCAGTCAAACACCTAAAAGTTGCAGAAGTATTCGGAATAGTTCACCATGCGATATCATACCAATTTTTACAGAGTATTAAAGATTGAATTTGAATTTGCTAATAACCATCATTAACACGAAAATAGTTTATTTCAAAACCAAAATGTAAAAAATTTAAATGTGTGCCAACGAAATAATGAATTTTAGTCAAAAATCACGGAGGTGGTCGGTGGAATTACGACATTACGCGGAACAGCTGAGTGGAACACAAGGTCTTACTCAAAAAGGATTTCTATATTTTTTACTAGTCCATTGAAATAAAAGTTTAGTTGGAGTCTAGTTTCGTCTGGTAATGGCCATTAAACCGAAGGAAATTTGCAACGGACGAGGGTATACCTCTCGCTAAATTGATTCATTATGCAAGAATGGAATCGGGAGTTTCGCGGAAAAAAGCGAAAATCGAGAAATACGTGTTTGCAAGTTTTATTATGCGCTTCTCCGAAGGAAAACTTCGGATTGTAAGCCTCAGCTTCTAAAACGCGGATGGTGACGCTAAAGAGGAGGAAATGCTCCATTGAAGTTGGGCAAACAAAAGTTTACGACTTCCACAAAAGGAATAACTTTCTCTTCCGTAAAACTTCTTCATCCTCTGCTGCTTTAACTAATTCCTCCTAATCCGATTGTGACGTTGGATAGCGGTGATTTCACTACAGCAACCAGCGTGATTGACGTCAGCAAAGGGAATTAGCACTTCGGACGTCTAGGTTTAGTATTCAACGTAGAATAGAGTGGAAAGGATGGTAAGAAGGAAATGAATGGACGAATAAAAGTGGACGAGAAGTGGAAAAGGAAAAAAATGAGATTCAGGATATTTCGTCGGTAAACATTACAATGTGTTTGACTGAAAACCTTTTAACTAGTAGTGGGCCTATTTCTAGAATGTTTGCAGTGGTGGAAAACATGACTTGCTAGAAAATTTATATGAAATAAACGTATTAAAATCGAACTGCTTAACTAAGCTGACGATGGCGTAATACCCCGAAACCAGTTGTTTGTTCGTAAATACTGTGGAATTGTACAAGTGTCTGCATATTTCTGTAGCAAATGTTTTTGTTTCTATAAATTATTTTTTAAACGTATTAATTTTGAGATTTACTAGCTATATTTATTAATTAAGTGAAAAGTGTATTATTAATTGATTTTTAATGCCTTCTTTCAGCTAAAACTCTACGTGTGAAATTTACGTCAATAATTTAAATAAATTTTGATTTTGTTTCTTGCATAAGGAGAAGGAAATATTCAAAGATCAATATTCCAATCAGTGAGTTCCTCCTAAATGAAGAACTTACTTTGAATTTGAACATATTTGTATATTTGTTATCATATTCTGATGAATGGAACATTATTGCATTCTGTCTCAGTGAGGAAAACAAGGACAAACTAACTCACTCCTCATCCTGCCAAGAAAACCTCATTCATTTCGACAAGCTCTTCGTAGCTTATGCCAGAGGGGGTGAGGTACTTTACAGATAGTAGATTTTAAGATAATTTCAAAGTCAGAACAATTATAATAAATGTGAAAAGATATAGATAAAATAATCGGATAGTTGAATCATGTTTATTTACATAATAATACGATTTTATTTTTGATGAGCCAAATAGGACCACGCACAGACCCTTGAGGGACACCAATGTAGATGAAAACAACGCCAGCATGATGGTTTTTAAATAATCTATTGAATTTATCACCACTGCTTCAAATACAGGCTACATCTAAGGAGACAGAATAACACGTTCCTTTTTATCTTATTTGCATTATAACTTTACTAGGGTACGGAAATGTTGAATTTGATAAAACATCCACGCTTTCTCGCCTGTCATCGTATAACTTAGCAGTCATCGGTCAAATTAACAATATAATTCGCATCTCGGAGATAATAGTACTTTCACGAGAAAATCTCGGAGACTCCTTAGAGCTTCGAATGGAGAGAGTTTCGCGCTAGATTCAAAGACTACAAAGTAAAACAGGGGAACCACCGAAATCAAAGGCGTCTAATTGAAGAAGGCACGTAGGCACATTCTGCTACACTGCTTCTTCAGTGGCTAATCGAGAAAACAACACGGCACGCGACGAGTCCCATGAGATATGCTAATTAGATAAATTGAACGTGATTTAATTACAAGCAAATACCTTTAAGCGACCATTTTAATGAAGTCATAATGAGGCATGATGAAGAAAATTAAGGCAAATGAGATTTAATCAAAAATGTGCATTAGGCCTGCAGGAAAAAAGTGATCACGGAAAAATACATAGTTTACTCAAAAGCATACAAACTTATCCTCAAATTACAAAATTCCATGGCGGTAAATCGGATTATTAAACTCTACAACAAAAACTGATGTTCAAGTTTAAAATATACAACATATAAATGAGAGTTATGAATTACATCGATTCTACAAACATGTAATGTGGTGAAAAGTAAAATACTGAAATTTTTCACAGGGGATCGAATTATTATTTAAATGAATAATTAATTAGCAAATACATGATGCAAAATTTCAGTGATGGTAAAATTCTCTCGCAATGTGAAGATTAATTAAAAAATACTCACATTAACCAAATTTGAACGATTCCATTCATTGGAAGTTAAACCCTTTTTTTATCCGATTCGAAACAATTTTGTACCAAATAATAGCTATTCGAGTAATTGGTAGTTTCAGTATTATAACACAGTTACAGTGCTTTAGGAAAATTAATCGATAATTCATTTCGATTGCTATTATTTTTGGTTATTTTCATAGGTTATTTCTAATGATTTTTACGTCTAATTCAAGTAATAATTGCAGCAAAGCAAAGATGAGAAGTCCATTTCGGCTACGTAATCATCAAAAAATTATCAATTTCATTTTTTACAATAATTCAACACAGGCTACCGTGTTTCATCATCATTTTGGATATATTGATTAGTTGTTATTAGAATGAATTAATGTCCGCCTCACAAAATATCCGCCAAGAAATGTTTTGATTATTGCTAACTATTATAATGTATTACGAGGAGGAAGTTTAATGCAACTGTTAATGGTTGAGTATTAAATTATATATAGAGACATAAATGTTCAATCAAACCACCATTTTTAATTTTGCGAGTAAAAAATGCATCATGGAGGCTTTCCAGTAAATGTGTCCTCTTCATTGATGATCTAACTCCATAAAAGTTGTGAGTATGGGTTTATATTATTCTTTGGCATCATCTCCGAAGAATCATTATGTTTTGCTTTAGCAGATTTCAAAACAGAAAACAGTATGATGTCAACGGAACTGAAATACGGCGAAATATTTAACAAGTAAATATAAAGAATTCGCAGAATCTTGTCATTAATTTTCAAAATATATTTTTAGGAAAATTAATCACATAACTCTCTCAGTTTTATACTTTCTTCAAGTTTCCAAGGATTACGTATTTTTAAATATATTTACAAAACATTCAACCTTTATTCTCGTTTCGCGGAATGATATTTTTGAAAATTATTCATAGGATAACCACAGATGGTGCTGAATATATTAAATGGCCATTGAGAAATATCATTCAGGCTGCTTTTCGTTCTGTTTAAAAGGAAGATGCTTTTATTCGAGAGGAAACTATTCAAGTTGGCAATAACAAAGAAGTGTAAAGAATATTTAACGAGATTTATTGAAAGATTTGGAGCGAATTCATCGGTTATAACACGCTATAAGTACAAGAGGAGTGAAAGTATGAACAAACACGGATGTATTTAAAGAGTACAGATATGTCTTGGTCAAAGATGACGTCACATTTCGCCGAAATTTGTCTTCGCGCTACCTTGGCTAACAAGCTTATGCAGAGGTAAGGTCAGCGGACTATAAAGTAAGAATTTCTTTCGTCTCGGACTTAATGATAAAACCTTTTAGCACCTCCATTCACCATTCCTTCCCAAATGGATGGACTTACGAAATGAAGCTCCGATATGGGATCCGAGACCTGGGTGCAAAATCATAGGTTTGTGATGTATATTCTACGCAAAATGTCTAATATCAAAGGAGCTTATTTGACGATCATGAGAACAAACTAAAAGAAAGGAATAAAAACACGGTATTCCTAAACCTAACCAGTTGATTTATTTGCCGTTTACACGCATTCTGAATATTTTTACCAAGAAAAAACCTGTTGCTTCTTACTTAAACATATAATCTAAAGATTGTAATCTGATCTAAGGATTTCGCTAGCTATGACGATATGATTTATGAAATTCCTTTAAACATGAGAAACTAATTTTTTTATTGAAGCTGTAAATTTTGTAAATACGAACTCCGTTGGATGTTATGCTTAGAATCGCATTGCAATTGCGTTGATTAATAAAAGATTGTCGTTGAAAATTCCGAGAGGACTACATTAGTAGTATTCAAATATAGGAAGGCCCATAGTAAAGAGAGAAACTGATGAAGTTGTGTGTGGTTTATCCTTCAGTAAAATGAATTCCAAATATAGAATATCTGTAAAAGTGACTAACTTCTGAATCAGTACTTAGCATAGCGTAACTGGCACGGGAGTTTCGTCAAAAGAAGTACAAGGATCGTTAAAAGAATAGTCGGTAGGAGCGAAGAAAAAGTTAGCGAGCGATGTTACTTAGCGTTAGTTAGGCCTCACCTTGAGTATGCATGTGGTGTATGGGACCCCGCCGAGAAATGTCATATTCGGGATTTAGAAAAAGTACAACGAAAGGCGATACGATTTGTAAAGAATTGCTACGATAAAACAGCGAGTGTCACTCAGATGCTACAGGACGCGGGATGGGAATCATTAGAAGATAGAAGAAAAATTCAAAGGATAAATTTATTAAATAAGTTCAGAGAAACTACGATCTCAAATGATGTAACCGATATAATGCGACCTCCCTGTTATATGGGCCGTGCTGATACTGCCCGAAAGATTAGGGAAATAGATGCTAGAACGAATCGTTTCAAAAATTCATTTTTTCAGCGAAGTATACGCGAAAATAGGATAGGAAAATAGAGTCAAGGTGCTTGCACCCCCTGCCACACGCCGAAAGGCGGCTTGCAGGGTTCTTACATAGACATAGACATAGACAAGAGCATTTTTATGTTTGGTAAATTACGAAATTAGATTTCTTAAGGAATATAAAAAACAAGGGGACGACCATAGAGGAGAAAATTGTGCACTGGAAAATGGTGGGAAAAAATACACGTTTAAATGGAAGGAATGTGTAGCATTAGTTAATGAATAATTGCATCTTGGTTTGGCTGAACGTGGGAAGGAAATAAGTGATGGATGGGATGATATTCACATTCATGGTTGAATTTATGAAGGACCTGCTACAATATTCTGATGAATTGAATATTTTTGTACTTTGCTACAGGCTAGAGAAAAATGCATTTTACATTTACTTTACTCATAGTCTTGATCTTGGCTGTGATGAAATAAAAGCCACTGAGGTATGAGTGACTAATTGCACCGATCAATGTATCTCCTTTTGGACTGACGAGAAAAGTGATACTCATAGGGTCATTGTGTTTCACTTGCGTGGACATGTTTCGCTTACAGCATTCTGGCTCAGTGAGGAAAGCAAGGGCTAACTACCTCACTCCTCATCATGCCTAGCAAACCTCATTCCTCTCTACTAGCTCTTGGTAGCTTATGCCGGAGGGGGTGAGGCAGCAACCAGCCTTCGGGCTGAATACTTTACAGACAGAATTTATGAAACAGTGATTCGTCATTTAAATATAAATTTTGCAGGTAGGCGAAAGACTCGACGATAGTGAAAAGAGATTACCTAACTTATCTTCAGCGATACCAGCGAATATTGATTTAAATACCAATACATCGACTGTTATAAATCCATTTGCTTAGTAATATCTTAGTACCACGTAACCGAGCGTTGGTCTATTTCTATTTTCTGTACTAAGAACTACAGTTTTTTAATTATATTAGGAATTCACACAATGCAATTAAGATATTTCAATAAAAGAAGCTTTTTTAACATAACAGATATTTATTTTTAAAACATAATAGTGATGGATGCAATTAGGTCATATAAAACAAGCGCAAAAATACCACAAACACTCTGACACAATCTAATTCTCTTTATTAGATGATAAGTAAATGCCTCAGGCAAGACTTTCTATTCCATGCGTATGCTGCGGTTTCCAAGTAAATAAAATATTCAATTGTTGAAGAAGTGCTAAAAAATATGATGTTTCCGAGCTAAAAACTGAATTTCTAGGAAAAAGCTAAAAGTATACGCGAATTTAATGCACAATTAAAGACTTGGTTCTTTCGCTTATCTAAATATAAACATTTCAAATATATAGCATGAGTACAAGAAATTAAATAAAGTAAACAAAGAAATCTCTGCACAAAAACCAAGGGTTTTTTGGTGGGAGTAAACGTTGGTAGTCCTTTATTGGGTCCCAATTAATGTTGCGCGCGATTGATTCCTGGCATCAAAGAACCCTTAGGTTTCTAAAAAATCGTACGGCAAACATGCATACAAAGATTACTCGCTTAATATAATTTAATTTAATTGGAGGAAAATAATGATAGCATGAAGAGCCATAGCATGAAGCCGATGTTTGTCTCGGTTAAACTAAAGTTTAGATACCTGTTTTTTTGTTTTCGAAATTCGCCGCTAGGTGGCAGCACTTTTTTCAACAACCAAGAAAGTATTTCTACCGTTTCGACAGAACTCGCGCACTCAATCTCCGCTACTAATCGCGAAATTTGCGCGGTGCCGATGGGTTGAGTAGGGCATGTAGGGTTCTTTCGTTCATTTCAAATCTCCTCTACTAATCGCGAAATATGCGCGGTGCCGATGGGTTGAGTAGGGTAGGTAGGATTCCTTTTGAAAAATATAAGTGATACTTATACTACGGTGCTGCCACCTAGAGGCAAATTTCGAAAACAAAAAAAAACAGGTATCTAAACTTTAGTTTTACCGTTTGTCTTTACGCTGTCAACTTATCGAGCTATGTATGTATATTTGAGGATACATATTTATCCTAATATTTTACCGATTCCCGGTCCAGTCGGACTTCTTTTAAGCCTATTCTTCCTTGGCAAATTTATTTAATTAAACTTCTCTTCAGTTAAAAATATGTGAAGAATTATTAACAATTTTAGTATCTTTTAGGTATATCGCCCACTGGAGAAATGGATTTCATGAAACCAATTTCATGAAACGTGAAACATTGGTTTCAAGAAACCATTTAATTCAAATACTGAGAAGTTCGCCCACTGCGTTTCTAAACCGTTTGTTTGCGCAACCGGCATTTCTAGAAACACATCGGAATGGTTTCATGTAGCTCATTTCATGAAACGTGTCTATCACAACGTGTGTTCGAGCCCCCGCAGACCGCAGACTGGCAGAAACTCAACTTTTCCACCTCTTCAATTAACGTTTCAACTGAATTTTCTGATATAAAAGACATTCTATAGAATATCTGAAATTTTTCAGAATATACAGATACTTCTTGGGCTATATTGCCTGTCACGGATTAGAGGATGTACTTTCGATTCTATTTTCTGTTTTTGAACCACCGCCAAAGCATTAAATCACCCTATTCATCGCTTGATTGCATTATTGAAACTGAAGTAATTGGTTTCATCAGTGGGCTCATACATAAGAAATTGGTTTCACGAAACGCGTTTCATGAAACACATTTCATGAAACTAGTTTCTTCAGTGGGCGACCTGCCTAGATGCAACACATTAATTTTGACTTAATTTAAACCTTTAAACAAATTTCCCACCTGGTGTGAGCGAATTATCAGCATTAAACAGGTAAATTTGACTTTATTGAATATTTAAATAACTATTCTTTATCGAAAAATAAAATATTCGGTCAATTTTCAATTTTAGAGACAATAATTAATTTCCGGCAGCATCAAATTGCATCGGTGGCGCGTAGTAGTTTCCAATCACCCTGAAAGTTCCATTATCGTGGACACAAAGCTTGTGCTCTACCGGAAGTGATTCATTTGCTGCCAGGGAATTCGCATAGCCCTCGTGTCAGGTTATGAAATGATCAATACTCCGCAATCTAAGAGGGCAAAGAGGTAACAGTGCTTTCATTATTAGACTTATTTCCAGGAAATGTATCTTCTTTAATTAGCTCCGCGTACAGCACAGGAAGTTTTTACTGTAGGATTTCAAATTACCGCTTCTACATCAAAAATCCATTTCTATTTTTATTTGTCTGTCACATTTGGAGATCATAAATATTCTGCCGTCACTATGAAATACTTCGCTAATTATTTTAATATATCAAATGATTAGTATGTTCAAATTATATTAAATGAATTATTCCTAATAATCTGGACGCATTTCATTAACTTCTATAATTTAAAAAAATCATATATTCGAGTTTTACTATTGAATTTTAGGGACTTATGGTAACTATCAAGAAACTGAAAACTTTTATGACTCTAGACAATTATTATTATCCATAAGCAATAGTCATTTAAATAAATTAACAATCAATTAATAATTATTTATTAACTATTGGAGTCGAATTAACAATTAATTAACTATTGATTAACAATTATCATTAACTATCAGCAATAGTAATTTCAATAAATTATTAATTAATTAACAATTCAACTCGAATCAATATTTATAAAAATAATTCAATGGAATTCCGGTTCAATACCCTTGGTCATGCGAACCGTACTCCGTTGGTGGGATTTTCGCCTTCTGCATAAAATTCATCTCTATAAAATGAATGTGTGCAGCTGATGGAGGTTAACGAATTGCAAATTAAATTCATTAACTCATTTGTCGTGATGATAGTCTGTTAACGCGTACGTATATTTGTTCTAACAAGGGTTGACATATATTTCGTTTTAACGGATTCGCTCTACACTTTCATGGTATGATCCGTGCTCTATAATAATAAACAGGCGTCCCACCGTTCAATTCGATAGGCATTTGAGCAAAATTGGCATTTGAAAATCTGAGTTAGGTAACGATGCCATACAGTCCATTACTTCGTATCTCGTGAAATTTTCCATGCAAAACAAAATTTCCTCCCGTTTTTTAGCTTTGCGTTTTCCTGAAATGGAAACATTTTTTTCTGTGATCAAAATTATCGCAGTAGGTATATTTGCTCCACAAAACCATTATTTCTTCCCTCTTTTCCTTTCTATTCCTATTTTATTCATTAAAATTTCTACACATATTATAGTCTATGTTCTTGTTTAAAAGCTCTATCCATTCACGTATTCAGTAATTACAAGGGCTAAATGGACGATGGGATACTTTTGCAACGAGCCGTGTTCAACATTCATATACGAGGGGAAATTACGAGAGTGTTATTGCTCGACACCGATATTTAAACCGATTTGCATTTTCTCCGGGGAGAATTTCGTATCCTCCAATTTGGGTGGAATCTCCCATAGAAACTACGTTGTTTTAATAATAGTTTTTAATTATTTACCTTTCTCCTCTGATCCCACTTGAAAAATATGTGAATAAAGAATGCATTAATGTCTTAACAATTGTTGGAGAGAAAAATTGCGCATTCTTCGTATAAAAATCGTAGATTTTAAAAATAAAGAAAAATACGGAGACCTGTAACCTTGCAGTAGATACTGGCGTTTATGTAATCGTTGCTTGGAAAACTAAAAATGTATATGAGAATGCTAAAAGAGAAATTAGAGAAACGATTTAAGACGGTAAATAATAGGTAATCGGGATCATATTAAATAAACTTTTGTGGAATTTGAAAGTTTATTTTGTTTTGTGGAATTTTTAAAGTTTATTTAATATGATCCTGGTAACGGAGTTTCACCTAGTTAAGGCTTCTTCGATTGAATAATAGGTAAAGAAACGTGAGTTGTGATCTTACCTTTAAAATGTATTAAAAATAAATTATTAACCAGATTGCGTTATAAAAATTTTATCAGCAAATTTTTTATTGGACATCTGATCATCTGATGATGTTGTATGTTGAATGAATTGATTTGAACTTTTCTAATCAGTTTTATCAAAATGAAAGGCATTTTCTAAAATTTAACGAAAGTATGTCTAAATTAAGTCTAAGCTAAGGTTTTCAAGAAATATTTCATTTGATATATTAGCATTACGCAAGCAAGTAATTACTTTTCATTACGTATCAAAACGAGGGAATGTACTTCCCGCTAAATTTTTGTAATCCCTTCATGCACAAACACTCCGAAATTTTAAAATTACATCTGTGGAGCCCTAATTTGAGAGAAAATAACTATTTCGTTGAACCGAATAAGTTGCTACCCGGTGATTCAATTGCGTCGAATGAAATAACTGTTTAAATTAGCAATCCCATCGCCACAACCAGTGAGGAAACGTAATTAGTACGAGAGACATGTTAAATTAAATCTCTCGAAATTAGAAAGCAGTGCGTTCAATCAAAGAGCATGTGGATATTCGCCAGTGAAGCATTGCAGATTGAGGGGAATTGAGTTTGAAATAACGATTGCGACATGCAACGACTCTGTCCACTTTCCTATTCAGAGCTATATTTATCGGAAATCCGTAAATTCCTAAACATCCACGCTTGACTATGTTCTGGCTCTAAAACCACAAGAGTGGACTCTCTTCTGAAGAGAATATTTTCCCTAACTCACCTCTGACCTAATTTGTAGAACGTGTAACATTTTTATACAATAAACTCATGTCCCATTTGAAATTAATTTCTTGAATACTCAATTTAATATCAGAGTATTCGAAAATTGTATTTTGCAAAATGGTTAACTAATTAATATAAAATAGAAACCGAATATATAATAAAAAAACTTTTTTAAGCATACTAACGTCTGATAAAAATGTATATATAATAATTTTAAATATATGAGTATAGTTATATCTTATAGTAATTTTGAGTGTAGGAAAATAAAGCTTAAATTATGTATGAAAATGTACTTCATATTTTGCTTGATTGGCAGAAGCCGGCCAGGAATATTTGATTAGGAGGACCTTGATGGGCATTAATATGTTATCAATATGGAGCATTAAATGTTTGCCTGTTGGTATTTTAATGAAGCATCTTCCTAATAAATGAGCGGGGCCATAATATGCATTTTTCCTAAGAACTTCTCCCCATAAAATACCGAAGATCTACAACGGGTTAAGATCTACTAAAATCCGCGTATGTCTGTTGGTATTTTTATGAAGTGTCGCCTTAATAAATTAGTGCAGCCAATTAAGTATAATCTCTGGAACTCTATCCTGGTAATTGGGAAGGAAACAACTAAGAAAAAGTTCCACTGTTAGGATTTATTTGAACAGACGACCGGTTGCAGACTACAAGTCCATTTTCCTGGAACTGGGCTCTGTGGTGGTGCCTGAAAATGGACTTAATCCGGTCGCCTGTTTAAATAAATCCTAACATTGGAACTTCTGCTTAGACATTTCCTTCCCAAACACCAATTAAGTAAAATTTATCAATAATCATCTTTTGAGTTATCAAGCATAATTTAATAAAATCAGTGAATGGGATATGTACGTATGTTACCGAAGATATTTTACGCAACAATTTAAGCAATTAATATGAAAGAGAAAGCAATTGCACACATAATCTAATGGCGTTACGTTTGCGGGTTTGTGCTCATTATTAAACGTACGCTATATTCTGAAGCAGATCCCGGCCAAAACTCGTTACCAGGCCGGAATCCGATTTACCGGGTAGACGCTCCTTCGGGAGCTGAGGGACGGGTCCAGCAGCTCAGAGATGAGTGCGTGGGTGGTCTGAATGGAGGCGACTGTGGCGCCGGCACCCGAAACGCACCAGCGAAGCAAGAATCAGTGATCGATCGCCGTGCGCACGCAATCGCGCCCCCCGCTTACGCCCCCGCCCCATTCATGGCAAGCCACCAGTCTGACACACCAACACTCGACCACCGGACGTTAATTATCGGCGGAGAAGATTTAACAAGATCCGCAAACAATACGAATATCTGCGATTTTGTTTGTCAATAAGAGCTGACGTCGTCACGAGGTAAGTACGCAATACACGGCGTGATTACGCGATTTTCTCCAATTTCCGCGGATTGTTCTCCTGGAGACGGCAATCAGACCGCTCTTGAGCAATCTGTGAAAAAAAATATATATTTGGGGATATTCGAAGAAATATACCAATTAAGCGATGGATGAAGATCACAGTTCAGCGTGCATCTTTCCCTTCATCCCCCCCTTAATCTCTATCCTAATTTACGTCGCCGACGCTAATCAGTCGTGATATTTTTTTTCGGGCCTGTCTGTGATTCGTGATTTGCCATCAGATTTCGACGGAAGCGTGTTGTGATGAGAATCCGTGCACGTGCGTTGTCACAGGCGCCGGTGAGTCTCCGAGGGTTTGCGGGTTGCGGAACCACAACAGGTG
The DNA here is from genome assembly GCA_947579665.1 of Sympetrum striolatum. Taxonomy (NCBI): domain Eukaryota; kingdom Metazoa; phylum Arthropoda; class Insecta; order Odonata; family Libellulidae; genus Sympetrum; species Sympetrum striolatum. The sequence goes on from OX388350.1 coordinate 17,724,557, forward strand.
GTCCTCCGCCGTTTAGATTTGCAATTCGCGTGTTTTCAGCCGTTTTCGCTCGTGTGCATGGACGTGCAAACCACATTCCGCATGCCGAATGTGGAATCCCGTTCGTTAAACAATGACAACCAAGGGTGCTAAATTTTTACGCACTAATGGTTCTAGGTCAGGATTCATAGACCCATTTAGAGATACAATAATATTAAAGGTGCGAATTTTTTAATTAAATTTACGGTTAACTTGGTAGTTGCGAAAGTAGCAGGAAAATGTATATTAGTTAAGTGGATTGCTTCAATTTCACAGCCTTAATATTGCATCCCCGAACAAAGTGGGAGCTACTCAATTAAAGACAGCAAAAATCATTAAAAGTCTATATTAAATTAGATTGTTTTAATAGTAATAGTATCCAAACGTTCTCGTCCAACGCCGTACTTTCTTATGGTTTAAAAAATTTTTATAATTAATCGGTTTATATTTTCAGAGATCAGAAAGTAATAATAATAAAAGTCACGTAGATGCGCTTAAGTGTTCCAAAACAACTTATGAGATTCCAAAGGGTTAAAGGGGGCCAGTGATTCCCCAGGATTATCCTCCCTAGGGTCGATGAACTAATCTATGGGGACGCTAGACGCAAGGGTATTTAATCCTGCATCTTTCTCTTTTAATCCAATGAAACTGGGTTGTAGGCGAATAGAAAATGTCGGGATACAGCTATTTAAAGATTTATGTTATGCTTTTTTGTGTCCTAGATTTGGTCGAGCTTATAATCTTTATATATTTTATAGATGGGGATGCTTTACCAACGGCGATAGTATAAAAATGTTGTGGGAACACCCCCACATGGCGAACCACATTTATGATACCTTATAACAGAGTTTCCCAAACTATGTTCCGCTGAACGCCAGTGTTCCGCTGAACCTGAATAGGTGTTCTGCAACTATTTGTAGTCTTAATGGAGAATTGGAGAATAAAAGTCATTATTTAATGATTTATGCTTTATTTATTCATATTTTCATGTTTATGTTATAGGATTATAGTTTAATCTTTTAAGAAAATTACTAAATAAATAACTAGTTGTAATTAAATGATTTTTAAAATTTTACGAATAGAATTACCTAACCTAATAATAAGCTAAGTGTTTCGTTAAACTTCCCAGCTTTGCGAAGTGTTCCATTACAGAAAAAAAATTTGGAAACCCTGCCTTATAATAACCGTCCTGATGCAACTATTATCTAAATTCAGTGACTATGAAACACTATTTTGCTATTAAAATAGTTTGTTTATAACTGTAAAACCTTAAGTTCTATTTCTATAACTCTTCCCCTTATTTATATTATGAATTCATGTTATTGAAGAAGCCCTTTCGTAAAGTCCTGACGGGAATACGAAAATATCTCACTCTATTGTTTCAACAGAACATGCAATTTTATTTTTTTACATTGAAAAAATTAAAGTTTAAGTATTGCTCTAAAAGTGAATTTACTGATGAATCAAATTCAATAGCTACTAATCACATAATACATATTTCATTTCGATGTACAACAAGAAATTTTTTTCCTGGTGAATATTTTATTCATACGTGCAAGATTTGTTTAAGGGCACTAAAAAAAACTTCGCATCATCCTAATTTAATCTGCACGCTGAACATGATTGTCCAATCACAGTGGAACACAATAATATTTAGCAACGATGTCAGCCTCTTCATACCCCTATATTTTATAAGTCTTTTCATTTCTTTAAGGCGCGTCCATAGCCCTGTACTTCTGGGCCACCACCAAGGGCTGAACCCAGAATCCCCGAATTTTTGTTGACGAAAATTTCCGTATCTTTCTGTAAGTATTTCTCACAATAATTTAATTTTTAGCCAGTAATCTACTGCCCTTGAAAGACAAATAGGTATTTATATTGACAAATTCCTTTCAAATGCCTGTAAATCTGAGAGAAAACAATGGGTAACAGTAATGCTGAATTAAATTGACACCGAGGAAACAGGCGTGGTTCATCACTTAATTGGATATGTTTAAAAACTGTAATGAAGGTGATGTCAATTTTAAAATGATTTCAAATCATTCCATGACAATCTAGGCTGATTGTCTTCTAATTTGTGAAGAGTTATATAAAATACGAAGAGTAAAAATTTAGTTTATAACATACCATTATTCTTTCCATTCGATTTGACATTTCTAATTAATCAGTTTAATATGTTTCAAAAAAATAAGTTCAAACATTTTCGAATCTACTTCATTTTATTTCGTTACGAAAAATTATTGCTCTTATAAATTGCTGTCACGAAAATAGTCTTATATTTTAATATGGATTACTAGTACACGAAAAACAATATGTTGAAATCTGCATCTTGAATTAATCTGATGCGTAAAACAAACCTCTGACCATATCAAACTTCACTACATGCTCTTCATAAATACCTCAAATTATTTACGTAAATTCTTTTTCGGTAAGTAAATCACGTAAATTATTAACAATGGAAAAACACTAATTTGCGAGGATTCACCCAACATTTGTAAGTGCAGTATTGGGTTGAATTCTCGGAGGAAGCAAAATGACTTAAGTTGTCGAAGCAATCTTAGAAAACAAAAGCAGTGGAATTCGGACTTAGAATTGCAAACTAGCAATAATTAGTACCGGAGCATGCAGAGGGCGCATAAATCGATTCCGAGCAGGTGGATTAGTCCATCTGAAGCATCCCTTGAGTGGGACCAACAGGTGGGAGAATCTCCTCTTAATCCCTCCGCTGATAATTTACCTTTCCATTTCATTAATATATTTACCTAGACGGAAAAGAAATCAGTAAAACCTATCGCTTTAATCAAACTTGCGTAAAAAAGAACATGAATTTCACCATAACTTCATCCACATTTTTTTTATTCTTTATTATAACCCACAAAATATCTCAGTTAAAATTTGGCAAAAATAAATGTACTTATCTCCCCATTGGACACAATATTTGAAATGTTACTTTACTGCTGTATTCGCAAAAAGGAAAAGAAGCTTTTAATATACCATTTTCATTGAAGCGAAAATCCTTCGAAACAGCTTTCATGCATTCCATGATTCAAATGATTCGCTAAATTCTATCAATCAATGATAATACATTTACTATTGAAAATTGAATAAGATAATCGATTACGCAACCACTAAAATCTTCTTTATTCTTCTTTGTAACTTAAAAAATGAATTTCATTCAGAAAATAAAAGTGAAGGAAATTAAACTGATCTGAAGAGGATGAGAAGAAGAATGGATTTTAATGCCATGAATTAGTTTCTTACGCGTTTCAAACATACCTTTTATTTTGAGTAGGGGAGAGCGGGACAGGTTTACACAGTTTAAAAAATATTTTTATCCTTTTAATTTGTGCACTTATTTACCCGTAAATACCTGCAAAAGAGGAATCTAGTAGAATAAAGCATAATGATTCATGATGATCCTATGGTATAGGCAGGGCCGGCTTTATGGGCAGGCGAATAAGGCGGTCGCCTGGGGCCGCCAAATTATTACTTTACAAGATTATTATTATTAATTGACTCTCAAATAACTCACAAAAACATTAGATAGAAAGAACCATAATAATATAAGATATTAATAAAAATAACAATAATAATAATGTAAGAATATAAAGTATTACATTAGTCTATTTATGACCGGAAACCGTTTAATTTATTTAATTATACAAATGAAATTTAGGCAACGTCTCATATCCCTCCATAACGATTTTTTCTTACCACTACTGTGACAGTGGCCAGAGGAGAACGAAGCTTCTCAAAGCTGAAACTGATTAAGTCATATTTGTCCATATCCACGATGGCGCAAGATAGATTTGTTAAGAAATTAATAAATTGTTACTAAATCATAGTTTCTTTAAATATATACTGAATACTGTGACAATTTTATTATTTTATAAATTTTTATAATTATTATTTATTGATATTTCATTGTAAAACATTTCATAGTTTAATTATTTAGTTTATTATTTAATGTAAAAAAGCCTGTTGTGATATTTTGTTAGGTTTACACCATTATTGAATTTGCAATATTACAAATGGGAGGGCCGCCAAATGCGTTTTGCCTGGGGCCGCCAATTGTCTAAAGCCGGCCCTAGGTATAGGTAATATTAACGCCAATATACTGGTGTATAGAATTACTTATCGGAAGAAAAATTGTAAACAGTTGTCTCCTATATCACGTGCAATTGACTCCAAATTGTCCTGAGAGATGGTGGGTACGAAGCCTCTGTTGGCATAACAGCTGACCCGTTCTGATCAACAATATATGAGCTACGAGCAGTGTGTAAACGTGTCCACGTACCAAATTTGCCCGTTATCCCAGCACTCAAAATCACAGCATTGTCCCAACGGCAGACCTGTCAATAACTTTTCCTTGCGTTTTGTAGAAATTATTAAAATTAACGCACAAAGACCGGCCTGAGAGTTGTAGACCAAGATATCAGGAGTTTAAGCACCAACGTTCCAAGGACAACTCTTTCACTAACTCTAAGTTATTTTTTTGCTTTCAAACCGCGAAACATTTCCGATTTTCTCCATCTTATGGATATAAGACTGGCATTCAATGGAAAACTTCCATTTACTTTTTTTCTGAATTGTTTTCGCTGAATATTGGAATTTACCAATATATAATAATAGTATATACCAATATATATAAAATAATCGCTCTCTCTTAATTGAATTTTATGAGATCTGTTATTCGCATTACCATGGGGCTACACTTCCGAGGATTTGGTGGTAATGGTAGACAGTTTGGGGATCAGACCAGGCTTTTTGGCTGATGGCTTTACGGACAAATACTCGCATTTATATATTAACATAACGATCCGAAAATGGATCTCAGTATTAACACAAAAATTATTCAAACAACACATTTTACTAAAGTAATATAAAACATATTCAATTTTGAATCTTTTCTTCATATTTGAACGCCGCATGACCGTGGGATTTAACGACAACTAATACCTTAAGATTTTTTTCTTTCTTTCATTTTTTAAAAAAGGTCACAATCCCCAAAAAGCTTACTAAAATAAGCAAAATCAGTGATTGCAACCATAAACTAAATAATTTTACTGAATACTTTCCTCAAGGCAAGAGTTACGTATTTCATTCAACCGTCAAGGTAGTTGAAATGTGATTTTCATGATGGGATATTGACATTTCCAAGATGTCCTCAATCACTTAAGCTTCAGCCATCTGGATAGAAAGGCAACATTTCAGAGAATTCGAGGCAAATGAGGAACCTCTTGAATCCATCTCTCTGAGGGATGCAAAATGCACGGTTTGTGCGGAGGTAATATCGACGGAAATTCAGTAACTCTCTTGCCTCCTCACAAGATGATTACTCTAAAAGCGAATCCCTGGGCGAATAGTCATCGTAACTCACTGGGGAACGATCATTAAAACATCGGCGTTCAATGCTCCTCGAGAAATAAAAAATACTAAACCTGGACTTTGAAACGGTTTGGCATTGCAGTTAAGTTAGCCTTGTATTAAAGACGAATATTCTAAATCCCAATTAGCTTAGCAATTATGAGCTGAAATTCATTTTCAGAAGAAATGGATGTCATGTAATACTATTCACAACAAGGTTGATTCCCTATTAAAAATCTCTCTTTACAATTTTCGGATTCCATCAAGAACCACTCGCCTCTCTTCACATATTACACGTTTATCAACAATAAATCGGTCACTCTTCTTCAGAATACCTTCAATTTTCAACTCTTTTTCTTCCAAGAACAACTTTGATTATCTCCCACTTAAGTCAACACTAAATATGGCAGCGAGAGATATATCCCTGTAATTCGCCTGACTGACCCATGTAAATGTTTCTGCGTTGTTATTTTATCATTTTATACTTTATGCCATTGTTTAATTAGTTAATCTAATTTAATTACCATTGTCTATCGTCAGCTCTAATTGTCTTCGTGCTTTGTGTTGCAAGTCAATACCTGTTATATCAATTGAGGGAGACTGTGAATGGATTTATGATCCATGACTTTACTGAGATATAAAACATTTCTGATATTGCCATAAATAACATCGAAAATCCATGCAATCGTAGCAATGCATTTTGACGCCTAAAATTCAGCTCTAAATAGCGCCAAATATTCCAGAAACCATCAGGAAAAATTCCAAATATTTGACATTTTTCGTACAAATTTGACTGAAAGTGCAGCCTCAACATACGTTCCGACCGAATTGGAATTTTTTATGGGTTATAACGACCACCAGTCACAAACTTGAAGCACCATCTGCATACCGATTGCCATAAAAACGTTTTTTTTTCGATCTACCCTAATGTACGAGAATCTGGGTCCATTCAATTAAGAGAAGGCGCACACCCGTCCGTCCGTTTTGGGGCCGTAATCTGATTAAAATCGGGGACCAGCGGTAAACACAGCCTCTCTCCCAGAGCAGCGAATTATGTCGAATTGAAAGAGCGCGAAGTGGCGACATTTCGGCGAAGCAATTTGCTTTGACAAGAGCGCATCGTCTCCGCTATGGTGGGAATCGATCGTACCGTTACAGGCATTCTAATCTATGTCCACAAAGCAATTAATTATACGCATTACAGTTCGCTAACTCCCTCATGTACTGTCCCTATTCACGTCTATCGACAAACTGAACTCCATTCACCGGTTTGCTGTGAGGAAGATTCTCCGCTTCAGGAGATGCGAATTTAATATGGGCCATATTGAAAGGTTATAATGAGAGTAAGTGGAAAAAAATGTATCTGACTCTATTGAACGAAGGAAGGGAAATTACGTTGGATGAGAAAGGAAATTGATTGCAGTTCCAAGTGGATATTTTTCTGAAAAACTGACAATTACTTTTATGGCAAGGTGTTTTAAGCGAAATTAATTTCTACGATTTTTGCTAAAAATAAGGCAATTCAGACGAAATATGTTCCTCTTCAGGAACGAAAATCTGAAGAATTTAACCTAAAAGTCGTTATTTTTAGCGAAGTGTCTTATCTTTTGGAGAATAAATTTGAACGATCAAGAACAATCATACTAAAAATTTAAATAATAATAGCATAGCAATTTCGGCGAAATAGGTTCCTTTTTCGAGCGAAAATTTAATGATTTTGGCATAAAATATTCTATTTTCAGCGAACTTTTTTCAACATTGTAGCGAAAATCCCTTGATTTAGAAAAAAATATAGATTATTTTAAGCAGAAGGCTAAGGAATATATACAATACTATTACTGGAAAGCCTTCGTTATATTAATTAAGCAATAGACTCAGGGAACCGGTTTGCCTCGGGATAAACGACCACAATCATAAAGTCGCTAGGTACTCTTTAACAGTGAACAGGCATTTGTAATTATTCCTTTCTTGGTCGGAGAGTAGCAGAATAGAAAAATTTACCTGGAGAAGTTTTAGGACCTTTTTACTTTCTCCATATACGTAGTTTAGAGAAAGTATAGTTTTCATGAAAAAATTGACTTCGAAATTTCAACGGAAATACATGTTTTGGGGTCCCTAGAACACGTTTTGACCATTTTCGGAATGATGTGTGTGTGTATGTGTGTATGTGTATGTGTGATTGTGGGCACTCCAACGTAAAAACTATGAGTTGTATCAATACCAAACTTCATATATAGCACTGTGGTGGGTGCTGTCAGAGTTGATTAGTTTTTGGAGTAAATCAGTTTACCGGAAGTGTAGCTTTATTCTTCGAAGCAAATTTCCTTTTTTGCAAAATATCTCCATTAATCTGATATTTAGGTATATACTATTATTTTTAAAAGTTTTAGAAAATATAATTTACTATAAATTTTGTTTGAAACATATTTTTGAGTAACTGATTGTTTTGGAGTTATTCATGAAATACTGATAAACCCGTAGTTGCTGATTATGTACTTTGTGGGCGCTGTGGCCAATTTGATCGTTTTTCATCGAACATGTCCCGAAAAAAATTATTTATTATGTTTGTGACGTAAAAAATAATATGATTTAAATTAATCACTTATTTTCCAAGTTTAGATTGAATATAGAGTTCGAAAATACTGCCGTACATAAATATTTACATCTTATATATGGAGAAAGTCATGTGCTGGCCACATCAGATTTTTAAATATTTCAATATTGTAGTAAATTTTGAAATATTGAATTGTTTACGCGATGGAAATGAAGGAGAAAAAGTCTGCCGAAGCCGGGGATCGAAACCGGGTCTCCCAATTGCCGGTCGGTTGCTCTAACCACTAAGCTACCACGGCTTAATAGATGAAATTTTGTACTTATTTGAGATCAAATGTAATTCGTACAGCCTTCGGGAGGTTTTGTTAGGTTTTTCTCCCGACTAGGGTGAATACCAGGCAGATTATTTTATTTTTCCCTCCCCGACAAGAATGACTACCGCTAGGCTTGGTGCCTAATTGTAGTCATAAGAATAAATTATTCAAAATTAATTGCAATCAATACGATAATTTTCCTTCCATTTGTCTCTCCCGTATGAGAAACATACAAGTAAAGGTTTTAAATTGATACTTTTAAATAATCATCAAAGTCCGAAAAAAACTCGCGTTCGGGATAAATGTTCATAAATTATCTATTTAAATTACCAGCATTGTTGTTAATGCCCGTCAAAGAAGACGGCAATCGGTAAATGTGAGTAATTTTGGAAAAACCATTTCCAATACTTCTAAAATGTTCACAGGAATATTCTATCAAAGAATTTAGGAGGAAACGGAAGAGAAAAAAGGGAAAGTAAAGACTAACTTTTAACCAGAAGAAGTCAAGGCACAGAAGAAGCCATGCTTGCCTTAAAATTAATGATAGGGGAGATAATGAGGAAAGACGAACCTGCATTCATTGTCTTTTTGTAGAACTTTCGACAGTCTCAGAAAGAACAGAATGGTATGTGTCTTGAGAGACACGCAATCAACGCAACGAAAGACTGATCAATACTGTTTATAAACAGTGAACAGTTACTATCAAATGAGAAAAAATAAGAGTTAAAAGATATTTAAGACATATAATAAGACGGATGAGAAGCAGTGCCAAGTATCTTCAGCATATGTATTACGAATGTAGTTAGAATGTATCAAAGAAGTTCACAAAAGGCGGTATGATCAAAAGGGGTGACATTAAACATAAACATATAACATTGCGGTTAGCATATGATGTAGTATCACATGCCGGGAAGGAAGAGGGCTTGGGAAAACTCTTTTCTTCAACTTTCTATTAATATGTTATTTACTTAGCAACGAAAGTAGCATGAGAGGAATACGGCATACAATACTCCATGAAAAAAGAGTATTCTACGAGAAAAGTATACTCTTGGCAGACACGAATACAAACCCATGTTGGAGGAAACTGTTCACTAAGTGCAATATATGGAACGTCTTTTTAATACGAGTATGAAAAGTGCACTTTGACAAGAGCAGAAACAAGGAGGATTAGAAGTAATAGAGATGTGGAGCTAGGGATGTATGATGAAGATAAAAGGGACAGGTCAGGTAATTAATGAAGAAAACTTTCAACGGGGAAAGGTAGAGTCTGTAGAAAACTTGGGCTGAAAGGCGTGATAAATTAATCAGACACACTTAGAGGCAAGATAGATCGATGAAGACTATATTCATGGAAAGAGAGAATTACAAGGAAAGGCCTAGTAAAGATTTTAAGACGTAGCTATGTCGGTGGCGTACATACGCATAGGTAATGGTTAGTGTTAACGTTGGGAACTATGAGAGTACTAAGCGATATGATAGAGACGGTATGGCCAGAAAAAAACATGCTCGGATTGCAAAGTCAGGATCACCGATATTAAGAAAGGAGTAAAGTTAATTTTATTACTTAATATTTATTTTTATTAATTTATTTTATTGTAATTTCTATGGATAAATAACTAACCTGATAAAAGTTCTCCCTCAATAGATAAGGCATAGGGTTCCGGACCATTCCATTGAATAATTCAAATTATATGCGCATAAATTGACTAACAATACATGTACGACCGAGTATGACGTTACTGGGTCACCATCAGACCAAGTTTTGTTTAAATGATTTGTTTCATTTCACTGAAATGCTAAAACAAAATACGTCAGTGCGTAAAAACTTGAAAATCATTTAAGAGATGTAGTTGTCAATTTTTCTGCTGTATAACAATCGGATTAATATATAAAAAATGCACAGTATTTACTTATTGTATCCATACCGATAAAAGTAATTGATAATCCGTAAACATTGTCGGAGTACCTCGGGACGTTTCCATTCAACTTTGAAGACACACATTTCCTCTCCGAAGAAGATGTGTGATATTTGTGCAGACCCGAAATGTGCATATCTCTCTTTTACGAACCAAATGACACCCAATCATCGCCTCGATCAGAAATCGAATCGAAAAATCCCCAAGGCTATGCGCCTCCAAGTCAAACAGTGGAAATGCCTTCTATTTAATTCCTGAAGATATTGGAGAATTCCCTTTGACATCCACGTCACGGATTCTTTCAAAAACCGTTCGCAGTAGAATGATTTCGGCTTCAAATAGAATTCCCCAGGACTGGACAGATGAGTTCGTCGCAGTATTTAGAGCTTCATAGAGATAAAAAAATTCTTTATTCATATACTAACATTACCGTAAGTGTGACCTGGATTCCACTAAATTCTGCGCAAGTAGTTATTTAACGAAACATTAATTAATTTAAAAAACATTAACGGCATAGCATGACGTAATATGGATTTAAGATATCATCAATTATAACAATCATACTCGTACGTTTTTTCTAATGTGTACAGGCAGATCAATTCAATAAAATTAATATAGTATTATTTAAATAAAATTATCAAAGTCACTGAAATAACATTGATTGAAATATGAAATTGATTAAAATCGCTCGAATTAGAAACTTCGTTTCCTATTTTTTTTTTTTCAGAAGTATATCCCCATTCTGGTCCCTCAAAATTAATTTGGATGGACATTTTTTAGTAAATTTAGTTTATAATTGAGTTTCAGTCTTTAGACCAGAGGCACACAATAATTTATCCGGTGGGGAGATATCGTAGCATTTGAGGGTCGATGGGACTTTGATAGTTATACATTTGCTTTTCAAAATCAATATATTTGTAAACATATCTTTCTATTTATGAGTAGAAAATGGTCTCTAAAAATGGTATAACTCATATAATTCCTAATTGTTTGATGAACCTATTTTTCATTCACTCACTTCTTATAAAGTTACACAATACCATATAATTTAAGTTCCTAATATCTTTGCAGGTCTTAGCGAAGTTTGCAAAAAGTCGAATCTGTGTACTATTTGCTGTAGAATGTTAAAGTTGGTACCCTATATTCATTGAAGAGTATTTATTTTACTTTTGTGCTGATATGTTTGTAGTAGGAATTCTCAAACCATAGTTTGTAGGGTGTAGTTCATATAATAGTAAGGGAGTCAATCGGGAGTTCATGGACCATTGAAATGGTTAAGGAGAAGCTTCTGGCCGTCACTAGAGAAATTCGAGAATTATTTACAATTTTCGAGTATAATTTACCCTTTCTTTACATTTTTTATTTTGATCGTGTCACCAACGTGTAGTAGGCATTTATGCAACATATGCACACAAAAATCATCGTTATCACGGGTAATCTGCTCGCGCAGGTCCTAGGAAGTGAACATCACTAAATAAAGGGAGGTCATTAAAACATTTAATAACCTAACTTCAACTTTAAAAGAACTTCTTTAATATTCAAACACAACTTACACATACAACAGATTGCCAAGCACTGACGCCAAGTAAAGCGCGAAAAAGTAAAAATAGAAAAACAAAACAATAACACTATGAGAAATTAGGTAGGAGAAGTTGCCCAGGTGTCACTCACTTCTTAGGTGTTGTTTCTCTAATTTTCCCTATCCTCCACTCACAAAAATCATTATTTTATACATGTTTGTGCCTTACGAGAAAATTGTATTATGTGACCAAGAGATCTAAAATTGTGACTTAATCGCTCTGCGAGATCTGAATCGTTGGCGAACGCTTTCTGATACTACTACGTTCAAAAGTTTCCGAACTTATTTTTTCCCGCGAAAACGCCGAGCAGGAGAAATGTAAAATTCTGGTGGTAGATAGATAGGTAGGTAAGTGGTGGGTAATGTACCCACAATATGCGGCGCTATCCACCACTAGAATTTTCCATTTATCCTGCTCGGCGTTTTCGCGGGAAAAAATAAGTTCGGGAACTTTTGTTACGTAGTGGTAGAATGAAAGTCGAGGAATCTGAAAATATTTGGGACGCACAATAAGGGATTCGGAGACGAAAAAGTAAACGGGTGAGGGAATATAATGCTTGGGGAAAATCCCTTCCCTCCTGACCTACATTTCAGGTCACTCGCAAAGGTTATCAGAGACAACACGTCACTTTTATACGCGAAGGGGAAAGGAATTGAATGCACGCAACGGAGGTTTCCCTTTTCCAATCAATGAAAGCGTTTCGAAAACAAATGCCGTCTCTCGTTGGAACGGTAAACCTTAATTTGTTCCTTTAACATCGCGAAGGTCGCACCGACAGATTTCTTTTAATGCGCCGATGGATGCGTCCTCAATTTTTGCCGAGAGAGATTTAAAAAAAATCAAATTTATTTTAGTAAAGTCTCTTTCCGTTTCTTCGCTTCATGACCTTCTTCCATTCGCTTCCCTGCGCACTCCAAACAAACTTTTTGTATGGAACACAAAACACAAAGTTGTAGTTAAAATTTGAATTATAATTGGTTGAATTCCATAAAACAAAACAATTCATCGTACCACACGCACCTCGTATAATAATGGTACAAGTTATTTAATATAATTTTGCAAGATTTGTACACGATATCTTAAAGTCTGCCGAGAGTAAAAAGAGAGGGGACGCTATTTTCCTCGATTTCAAAAAAGCATTCGATAGAGTCCCCCACTACAAACTAATTTACAAACTCAAACTAGCGGGCATTAACAAGGAAGTAGTCGACTGGGTTAAGGATTTTCTCTACGAGAGGGAACAACAAGTTGTGCTGGATGGTGTTAGCTCAAATAGAGTCAAAGTTACCTCTGGCGTACCTCAAGGCAGTGTAATTGGACCTCTTCTTTTCCTTATTTATATCAATGACTTGAGTGACGAGATAGTTAGTAATGTGAGGATATTTGCGGATGACTCGGTTATATATAGGGAAATAACAAACGAGGAAGACCGGACATCTCTCTCAAACGATTTAGTCCTCATCCAAAGGTGGTGCGAAAAATGGGAATTAGATATTAACGTAAGTAAATGCTCCGTAGTTAATTTCTTCGAAAAGAAAAAAATGCGTCCAAATCACCCATACAAAATTAATGGAATTAGTATCAAAGTAGTAGATTCAGTTAAATATCTCGGGATCAACATTACTAATAACTTAAATTGGAGCACGCATATTCGAAAAATCTGCGGCAAAGCAAGTAAAAGGCTTGGCTTTGTAAAGCGTATTGTCGGTAAATGCGACGAAAAGGTGAGAGAGCGATGTTATTTTACCTTGGTCAGACCCCTTCTGGAATATGCGGCAAGTATATGGGATCCGGCGGATGAAACGTGTACCCGCGAACTCGAGAAAGTGTAGCGTAAAGCGGTTCGTTTTGTTAAGAAATGCTACGATAAAAAAGCAAGCGTTACAAAAATGCTCTCAGTCGTAGGTTGGGAATCCTTGAAAGAAAGGAGATTGGAAGCTAGGCTGCGATTGCTTAATAAATTCAGGGAAACTACATTTTCCAAAGATACAATCGGTATCATGCAACCCCCCTGCTACGTCGGTCGATCCGATAATGACCGTAAGTTAAGAGAAATAGATGCTAGGACGAATCGTTTTAGAGATTCATTCTTTCCGCGAACAATACGTGGCAATAATCGAATAAGGAAGTAATTTAGATTCAACTGGTGTTTACACCCCCTGCCACACCCCGAAAGGCGGCTTGTAGGGTATTAATGTAGATGTAGATGTGAAGATTTTTGTTGCAGTAAATTATTTTGGAAGCTCTAGTTTTCACGCGGGGACAACGTTAGACAGTTTCCTTATGCACTCATCTCAAATTTGCAATAATCTTAATGGATTTAAGTTATTCGTAGTACTTAGCTTCTTTGTTTGCTTTTAAGTTTAACTCCTCATCATATCCTGGACAAATTCGTGGTCAAAAATTGGGGGTCGATCGCGCAAAGCAATCCCCATCTTGACCTGCCAAAGATACGGACCAATATTTCAGGACTGTACCAAGAACAAGCAATAAACACAAACGATAATTAAAATTTCGAAACTTGAAAATAAAATGTTAAAATGGAATACTTTTAACTATCGAATATTATGCATTACAACAATGATTTACTAAACGAACATTATAATGTAGCGTTGCATCGGAGGGGAAATTCGTCAATACTCTTAGAAGTTTCAGAATAGCCACTATTTAAATTTTTAATACACGCCCTTTCGTGCCATTGAATATTTCGAGCGTGTTATTTTGAGGACCACATTCTTCTAATATACAAATAAAATAAAAACACATAAGAGAGAACGTAGAGGTGGAATCATGATTGACCTCATAATCAGTTTATTCCTGTTTTCTGTGTTTAAATTTTTGCTTTTTTTTCTTTCAATTATGTTTTGCATTAAAATGATTTTAATATTTGTTTGCAATATTCTGATTCCCTCATGTTTTGTATAAAATCTATTAATTTCTTTATATATAGATATGATGTAATGTTCATATTTTAATTTATATGTCTTGTATTAGACAAAATATGTGTATTTTGATGTATAATCATGTTTAAATGAAAAAGGGCAATTTTATGCCCGTTAATAAAATCAATTCAATTCAAATCATCAATGTGTTCGAATCTGTGCGCCTGATGACTTCAACAATTGTAAATTACACAATGATATTTATTTATTTATTTATTTAACGGGATATACCCTTGTTTACAATCAGTGATCAATCGCTAAAATCACTTCAACAGAAATGAAAAGATATGATACAGTAAACTACACGATGTTACAAGCACATAATATCACTAGCATTGAATATATATTAAGGTCTCTATTAAAGGCGAGATTGAGACTGAAAATTCTCTTCTTCCATTTAACCTTTCATCAATGGTATTATATACATAAAAGCTTGTGTATATGTGAATACAAATAGAAAGGAAAACTTTAGAAGGAGTGGAAGTAAACAACAAAAAAAAAACCTAAGGTGATATCTCAGGAAAAAAATCCACATCAGGAAATATATATTACAAATTACTTGAGTTGAAAGCCAAAAATAACTCATAAATATTAAAGTTTACATGTACAATTTTACAAAGAATAAAGCAGGTGAATACATAAATACAACATTAGCAAATAGAATAGTTACAGAAAAGTTGAAATTTATATAAAAAATAATTAATTCCAAGGATTAAAATGAATTGTTACTCATAAGGTATGTGTAACAATTCATTCAATATCAGTTTTAGATCGAATTCAAGTATCAGCAGTACCTCGTGCTTACGCTTCGAAAAGTTAAGTCATTTCAAGCTTCAGGGACTTCACTTCGAGTGAGAGATTTCTCACATCACCCGCGAATTAGCCAGCTAATCGGTGAACCGGAAGCCCAATTGGGACCCAAAATTAGGGAACTGTGAAGAATCGAGATTCGATTCGATTTCGAATTATCGATTGGGAATCGATCCAAGATTCATTCTTCTTCACGGATTTCGAGCCATCCGATAGGCCGTGCTTAAGCTTTAAGGAGGCAAAACATTTGTTAGGTTGCAGAGTTTTGATCTTCGGCACACTGTCGCCGTCTAATGAAGAAGTTAATTACCTGAGTTGTCGAGGACATGATACAAAAAGTATTTGTGTTGATGATTGCATAGCAGTACTCATAATTAATGAATGAATCTCTGAACTCGAATTGAGATTGTCGACTCAATTCGAGTGCTTATGTGAAGGAAATTTCCCTGTTACCTTATGTTGATGATTAGTAAATTTTTTATTCGTCTTTTTGTAGAAGAATATGTATCTTTGGTAAACTCTTTCCTCAATCTTGTTCGTGGCTGTGGTAAACTCTTCTTAGGCAACAAGAGACGCTGAAGAATGGAATTCATCTAGGTCACCCGTTCTGAAGGTCAAAACTAACTCATCCCTAATCTCATTCATCATCAAATAAACTATATTTGCTCTCGAAAAACATGCAATAGAGGGCTTGAGGAAATAACCAGCTTTAGCGGGGAATATTTTGCAGAAAAATTTGAAATAAAATTGGCGACTCACAGAACTATATTCCTACTAAATTATTGGAAATAATTTTTTCTAACTACAATTAAATTTTGTTACTTATGTTTAAAACGTAATAGCTCAACTTGCACTCCATTACTCTCCCTTCTCTTCCCAATACCTAGGAAACAAAGGAAGAAGTCACAACAGAATAGAAAGCCTTAATTTTAATTCATCTCTTACTTTTAATAATTTTGTGTTATTTTTCTTACCTAGCGTTAGATTTTTCAGAGTTAGGAATTCCAAAGATTACTTATGTTAATCTTAAGGTTAGTTTATGTATGATATTTTTAAGAACCTACTCGTAATACTGAAGTTCCTTTGCAATATTGAGGTTGAACCATCCATCAAGAGTCATATCGCTCATATCAACAATGCTAATTTTATCGCGCTTTAATACCACAGATTCAGACCGAATTCGAACCTTATAAGCGAATTTCATAGTTCCATTCATGAATCGAGAGCGTTGCTCCATTTTTGCGCATAAAACCTTCGTATATTTTCAGTCTTAAATATTTCTATCCTGTTTTTACACAGCTGCAAACGTCAAGCGACGTAATCCCGCTTAATCTTCCACCTCGTCGAAATTAATCCATCCAGCAAATCCGCGGATGGTTGCATTAGCTGTCCGAATCGCATCCGTAATCTCCATTCGCGAGAAAAAAGGCGCGCGGAACAAAAATACTCTCTTATCGAGACAATTCACCGGAAACAGAAAGGAATATGAGTGTTCTCAATCACAGCAAACGCTTTGCCGATGTAATAACATCCTCTCGCTAGAGGTTTATTGGTATTAGACGAATCAGCGGGGGGCGAGTGGTAATAACATTTGCGGGGCGGGGGCAGAAACGTGGGCGGTGGTTGCCAAGGAGATAGAGAGTATCGACCGGTGCTCGATATGGAAGTCGATTGTGAAAATAAAAGGGGACGCTCTTATGCCGCGCTGGGACGCACCGCCAAAGGGGAGATTGACCGGAGGTCCCCATCCTCCGTCGAAGAAAGGGACCGAAAATACAAGCAGAAATAAGATCTATATGGTGAAAGGGTTTCTATGTTTCACGTAAAGCGATGGCGTTTTGGTTTTTTCGACGTATCAATATTAAGTCTATTTTTTGGTAAAGTCGTCAATGAGCTAGAACAGGGATGGGGAACCTTTTATCGCGTGAAATCTCAAGTACGCCCTTGAGTTGAAAGTTAAGTCCAGAATCGAAATTTTACGTAAGGGAAAAATTTAATTATATCTGAAATATGAATAATACACATTGAATATGCCTAACCCTCGATTTGTATGACACTCAATTTGTTTGATTTCTGTTAAGTAAGGCCAACGAATTTTTTTGTATGATGATAGTTTCGATCTTTACGACTCAGTTAAATAATTATGGATGAAAAATAAACAATGGATAGATTGTGAAATCGATGGTTGAAGGCGTCACTTGGTGGAAAGTACTAAGTATTTCATTTTAACAGATAGATTATTTTTGATTGCTTATATTTGGCGAACCGGCCTTTAATTTATTCGTAGCACATACAGAAAATGAACTTGAAAAAATCCCTCATGTAGAAGAACACATCAGCGACAGCAATGATAATAATCGGATTAGAAGTGAAATAAATACTGTCTTTAATGGCAGGTAATAAAGATACCGCTTCACCCACCCGATAATTCATGTAATATTGTTTATGAATTATTATTAATTATTTAAATAGTAATTTACCATCTTGCAAATTCTTTTTGGGTACCTAAGGTTATATTGTATGGATAAATATTTGTCTCCGATATTTGTTTTTAGTAGTTGAAATACTTTTATTTGTATACCACTTACCCGGAAATTATCCACCGAAAAAAATTGCGGGTTAGATATATATTATTTACGAATAAAACTCCTTCTAGTAATTGCCATTAAGTATTGAATGGATAAAAAGAAAATTCTGAACTTACTCATTCGTATCAGGCCCTCAAAAGATTTTTATGGAAATTTATGGTCATTCTTACGTAAATTTGAAGACAGACAAGCAATCAAAATCTACATTTAATTCTTGCAGGTTTGGATCAGCTGGGTTTCTAGAGTCCAAACTACCAACACCGAAGAATAAGATGAAACAAACGAGTTGCGACCTTACAAGTAATTTGAAGTTTTTGATTCCTATAGCTATTTATTGCATCTGCAACCCCTCCATATGCCTAAAAGGTATTGAAAGACATAGATATACATATAATATACATATGTGTAAATTTGCACTGCATTGCCTATAGCTATACTTCTTGCACAAGAAATGTCATACAGAACGTGAGTATGTTTCTTAAAAAGATCGAATAAGAGATGGAATCGCCCGGAAAGCAAATTTATAAATCTAAAACAACTTCACTCAACAAAATATGTACGGAGGCATGACTCCTATGACTTATTCCACCACCTTCAAGACGCTGTGTCGCTCCAGCGGCAATTGACCTCCGGCATGAAAAGAGATTATCAGCAGATGCAACTGTTCTGCTTCAAGGCCACTTAATTCACAATAATACGAAACAATTATTCAATTACAATTTATGTCGTGTAAATTACTACAGGGTGAAAATTTAGATTTTTTTGTGAAATAAATTAAATGCATCAAATTATGTTATTAAATAACATTAAATACAATACGAATGTTGTATGATATTCAGGAAAACATATTAGAGTGAATTAAGAATCCGTCTATCTTTCATAATTATATTGCGAGTAATGTAACGTAACTAATTTATTCGCGGCGTTTAAAATATGATTTCTATTTTCTCTACATTAGAGGCAAAGAAGTTGGAACCTGAGTTTCATCTAAAGCAATAGCTAAAGGTACCTTACCGACGACCACCGACCATGTTTCGGTTCTTGAAATATTTCTCTTTTCCTAAAAAACTGCTCAGTATTCAACTATCCTTTTAGCGCCCAGGTGCGAAAATTGAAGGCTTATGTCGCCGGTATTATACGAAGGAAACTGCTGCCTAAATATACCCAACTTCAGATATCGTATCGCAAAGATACGCAGTACAATTCAACACAGCTGAATGTTTTTTTCCGAGGTGAAAGGTATTTTTTCATGCAAAATATACTGAAATGTCTTAAAGTGTTTAAATTATTTTGGTAACTTAGGAGGAAGCGTACGTTTAACGAGATGTCGAATATATATTGTCAGATTTGTTGAGGTAAAAAATTAATTAAAGAAATCAGAAAAATCTAGTACTGTAATTCATTTACGGGGGTGAATCCTCGAAAATCATTTTTGGAGAACCGACTAAAATTAAGGACCGAAATAATTATCTTCCAGCAGGTATTTTATTATGTTTGTAGTACCTTACTGCTCCTTTGTATGTAAATTCTCAACTTTGATCGACCAGAAAATACTTTTTAGATTTTATAGGGATTGAAAATATACCATGCAATTTATTTGCGCGATTTATAACAAATTAGCAGTATTTACAAGCATTTAAAATTTCTGTTGGTCGTAATTTAAAGCATGCTTGAAGAAAAGTAGAAAGAAGGGCTAAGATAAATAATGCGGGACTCAGTCAAGTTTTGAATGCTGTCAATTAGCGGAAAGAGTTTACTTTACTAAGAGTATTTCGGTTGTAATGAGAAAAATTAAATTCGTGGCGTGGAAACCTATGATGGCGAAAATCTAAAGAAGACGGCATTATCATTGGAGACATTGGGTTGTTAGCGCGTCGTCCCAACGCCGTAACTGATGGTCTTTGGAGACCGGATCCGTTATCACTTAATTCATATAGCTGTAAATCTATCGAGGTTTAGGGTGAAACAAAAAACTAACTCCTGGGCACCCCAATGTTTTGCTTCGCCGCCAGGCTATCCGGGAGCTCTTGTTCGACACTAGGGTTAAGGACCTCGGATCTCCAGAGATTCAAGAAGTACATTTGCCAAAGTAAAATCTTTAAAATCATTTGTACAAAGTTGTTGGCTTATGTACTTCTAGGGAATCATATTTAGAAATGAAAATCAACAGTAAAATTACACCTTTGTTTAAGTTACGCGTGTGCGTGGCATTTGAGGGTTTTCAGGAGCCTGACCCCTGAAACTGGCTGTGCTATACGAACTGCTCAATTAAAGAAACTAGAATATTACGTATTAATTGCAGTAACAACTCAGATGAATCAAATTAAATGAACAGTAACTTAAACTAATTGAATTTTATTTTTAAAATAAACTTTTCAAATACTATCTGTTCAAATATTATCTTGTTGGAAAGGAAATTATTTTAATGTAAGCGTCTAATTATATATTGATTTTCATATATAAACCATTTTATACATCTTTTTCTTAAAATCACTATCATGACAATTTTCATTCATTTCTCGCTTGGATTGTTAATATTTTCACGTAGGAATTAGATCTTTTAGAAAGATTTCTAATCACACATCGTTGTATTTCCTTAAGTGGCTGTCATAAACAGGTTCAATCCAGCAGAACGACACATCAAATCTGACAGATTTTTTTGGTCCAGAGGTCTCCACTGCCCACTAACGAGATGAGTTTAAGTGAAAAGACACTGCGGCCTTCAACAAAATAGCTATTACCGAACATTGTCACCTTTTTTTTACTTTTTCCAATAACTAGAAAAGACTCATCTACGTAAATACAGTCTCAATGTCTTTGGCTACCACAGGCAATAGCTTCTCGTCACCTACGGTTACCACCTCTCCCGGAATTTGACCGATTTGGACACGTCTCTACCGGATTGTAAATGTTCTATTCTGTGGCTGTTTTTTAATATTGTCAGCCCGGTACATGTTATCCAATGTATAAGAAATATTCCAAGGTAAAATTATTTAGGTGTGCCCATGTATTTAAATTCCTTCTCTGACTCTAATTCAACAAGAATGTAGACTAAACACAGCACCACAAAAATACGACTTTTATTACCATTCCATAACCTTAATAATTGCAATTATTAAATATCTTTTATACATCCGTAGCTTCAATGACGTCACTTAAATTCTCTGAGAAAAAGGTATGAAAGATAACTTTTCCTCAATCCCTTACCGAGAAATAAATGTAAATTATAGCCACGGTCGAAATAATTGAAATATCGATCGAAGAAATATGTCTATGGAATATTAATTCCAGTTAACAGTTTTAAAATATGGTAAAATGGTAATTATAATCTTGAAGGGTTCTTGCTATAAATATTTAAATGTTAAAACTCTGTTGTCAAACTTCCAATATCTCATTACAAATGCATTTCTCCATGGACGAATAGTGAGAAGAATAGAGCGAGATAAAAATGGCTGAGAACTCGGACGAAAAAGCCGAAAAAATTCCTCTTAAGGACGAGGAAGAAGATAAAGAAGAAAAAAAGGAAGAGGTTGAGAAGAAGAGGAAAGAAGAAGTCCTGGATATACTGGTGGAAGAGTACGAGAAGAGAAATCGCAATTCTCAATTTGGAGTGAGATGCTACATGCATCAATTCTACGTCCCAGGGCCTGTGCAAAACCCTGGGATATATGAATTCCCATCGGTGAGTGCGCTATTACGTCAATCCTTCTAAATCCGGGTTGTCACGGGGTCGATTACACGAATGATGTTCCATTTTATTTTATTAATAGTATTTTAAGTATACATTGATTTTCAATTGCGTCGGACTGATGAAATAATAATAATTTATTCACGGGCTGAGCCCTTTTGCTTATAGCTATACAAGAGTTAAGTTGTCCTTTGTATAAGTACAGAAATACATAGACACAATTTCAAAGAGAATATAATGTTTAACAGCATGAAGATCATACAGAATAATTCGAAATTTCCAGAATTAAAAAAAACAAAAAGACATAGTATGATATACAATAAAAGGCATTAGCGATTTCAACTACAAAAATTACATCAAATTATCTAGTGATAAGTTACTACAATCACATCTCATCATACATGAAATTCCAAATTAAGATAAAATCTACGATAGATATATAAAAAATAAATTATGGATATATATGATAAATCAATGATAGATTTATAATAAATCTATGAAATGAATATCGTATTCATATTCTCAAAGTATCGTCCAAAAAATCGATAATGGTAATGTAGGTAAGGTAGACCTGGGCAATCGCGCCTCCCTTTATTATTCCGCCATCCCAGCTAAACAGTAAATAGTTGGTTGAAATATCGCTCGACCACTGTTATAACCTAACAGCCAATGTTAGCATTGAATTTCCAGTCTCCAGAAGCTGTGCGAGAACGCGATTTTCTTGTGTAGTTAAAATTGTTGTTTCTAACAGTTTTCATATAAATTATGACTTCATGTTTCATGGAAGTAATTGCGTTCTTATACCGTCTTATGTTCGAAAAGACACGACAACCTATTGTCTAATTCAGTGGTTCCCAACCTTTTTTCAGCTCCCACCCACATGGTGACCAACCTTTCCTTATCGGAATACCTCCACGGTCCATGATGTAGTAAAAAACCTTATTCGTATTGTATCCCTTCCTTATGTAAATATTATTTATCATCAAATATTGCTAATCTGATGGTTTATTCGATGGTTTCTGATAGTTTTAGGATCGAGTCGTGACCCACCTGTAACACTCCCACGACCTACCGGTTGGGAACCGCTGGTCTAATACTTAAGCTACATTTTCATGCTGGTAAATAAATTGTTTCACATGGCTAAAGGACAATGTAAGCCACGATTTTGTTAATTTGGGGTTATGGCGCCATAGCACCCAGGGTTATTCCACCGCAGTGGCGGCATACCCTATAGCTAAATATTGGCATAACTTATTTTGTTTCATGCTGAGATAATGTAATGATTTACATTTACAGAAGCAATTTATGTTTACTGTTGCTTTACTTACAACCATTTGATTTCTCAAATTTTATACTGCATTATTCCATAAACTATGAAATGTTTTTCGTTGAAATCCTCGCAATTCATTTATGTTAACTGGTTTTCATAAAAAATAATTAATTTATATAAAAGAATTAATACATAATTAGTTATTTGCTACCTAAAATGACGGCGTCATAAACCAGAAACCACGGCCGAATTGTTCCGCCACAGACAGATAGTGTAGTGTTTCATTAAAACTTTTGTCTTAAGTGTTTTCTCAATAGGTACGATATAAGTGAAATTAATTTTGATTCCAGACAAGTAAATTAAGATTTTCAGCATTTCCATTTGACATAAAACGTATTTGGCAGGCTGTGGAAAATTTAATTCCCTAAAGGTGGCACCATTACCCCGGTCTCCTCTGTGATACAATACAATGGAGCAGGATTTGTCGATCCACATCCTGCGAGTCACCCCTCCCCAGAATGTTTTCGTGAGGACAGCAAACACATGCTTGTATATAATCCATCCATTCAAAGGCATTTTTGTGTCCCTGAGGTTTCTCTTTCAAAAATAGTGGACAACTCAGTCCTCAAGAATCAGAATCCAGTAAAGTGATTCCAAAGAAAGGATCCATATTTGAGATCTAGATTTTTATAAAGATTTTATTTGAGCTTTCAGCAAAACTTCTATAGAATCTGTTTTATAGACAAAAATCAAATATAAAACAAAAACAAAATTGCGTTCATAAATGGGGGAATTTTTAACTTTCCATACAATTTTAATCTTAATAGCATTTCAAATAATAACATGTTATTATAAGAAATGCTATTAAATTGATTGAGAAAATTTGTCCTTAGATTTTATTTTTCAATTAAAAATATAGCCTGATTTTCAGCCCTTAGTAAGATTTATCATCCCATTTCCATCAAGTAGTTGATATTCTTTTGTTATAAGCTGCAATGTTATCCTGTACGATGGAAACTTGCAAGAAACTTTCAAGGTGGAAGAAACCAAAATTCAGCTGTATTGACTAACAAGCAATCAGGATAAAAACTTTTTCAGTATAAAAAATTATTATTCTTCTCTTATTCACTTACCTACTACTCATCCAGAATTTCTATGGATTCAATAACTGATTTTTATCCTTAATACTTCTTTATAATTTCACAATATACTTTGTATTTAATTAATGTATGATTTATTCACACAGGTAAATAGCACAGGAAGCGATGACTTGGACCATAAACACAAAGGAGGAGTGAGTGTTTTATTTGTAGTGGTGTTCTTTTTGGGTGTGAGCATTGCAGTGGTTTTTGGAGTGCTCCAAAGCGTAGAAACATTTGATCCAGAAAAATTTGCAGAATTCAACGAAAGATTTCCAGGAATCCAAGGATGGACCACTATTGGATTTTTGGCAGGAATTATGTTGATAATTATATCAGTTCTTTTACAACTACTGTACAACAAAGTTCTAGCTATTGAGAGGTACCAAGCTGAACTGCAATCAAGAGATGATCACCATGCTCCAAAATATCATGAAAGAATTCCTCTAAAAGAAGAAATCCAAGCTGTACAACCTCCTCAGGGTACTATAATGACTAGCATGCATTAAATTATCCCCAAATAATGAATAGAATCTCAAATCACTACAACTTCAGATATAGGTTTTTAAAATCTCCAGAAATTATCAACTGAGGGAATAAAATGGCCGAGCTGCAAGTAAAACTTTGCCCTAAAACAACCCAAATCTCATCTACATAATCCAGACAAAATCTCTTCAAAACAGACTGTACATTAAATTGAGTAAAACGCAAAAGATTAATTTAAATAGTCAAGAGTTTTA
Source organism: Sympetrum striolatum (assembly GCA_947579665.1). Taxonomy (NCBI): domain Eukaryota; kingdom Metazoa; phylum Arthropoda; class Insecta; order Odonata; family Libellulidae; genus Sympetrum; species Sympetrum striolatum. Next base: position 17,749,482 of record OX388350.1, read on the forward strand.
ATTTATAAAGGTTATAAATGTAAGTGCATAAAAGAAATTAAGAATCGATTTCAACAGATTTCTTTGAATTAGAAAATTTCATCGGAGCCATCCGTCCATAGATCAAACCTTTTCTTGAGAATTATAAAAGGAAAGAAATTGGGGATATTAATTTTTAAACATACTCTAAAGTTTTGTTCTTTCTCTGATATATTTCTTAAGATTCTGAGATTTTAAAATATGTACTTACAAGGGGAACACCAGGTTTGTGGGAAACAGATTAAAATGAAACTTTCAGAGCACATTCTCTGCTTAAAAATAATGGACACGAGTCCGACCTTTCAACTCAATGGGCCTTTATTTATGAAAGTTAGCAACTGAAAATCGGAGTTAGGCAACTACGCCATACACATGCATTACCATGCTGATCTCGAGATTTTCCACTTAGGAAATTATGTTCTTCTATTGTTTGATGATAAATTACCCTTTTGCAATTTAATTTCATCTTCATTACCTTCCTAGCATTCTTCTTTCAGTTAGCATTTATTCTAATACAAATAACAACACTAGAATCAGAAAAGGCTGGACGAAAATAGAAAAGGGGATTTTTTGAGTGCGGACTTTGAAAACATTGAAACTTTGCTTTTAAATTCCCTAAAATGCACTTTTATAGGATTATTATCATGTTTAAAATGACAGCTAATAGAATTAGTACCATAGCAGTGCATAAATCTATGTTATGAATCATCATTCATCATCCTTTTCGTGAGGCTCTCCATCATCGAAGTTCATTTGGTTGAAATAAGTTTATTTGATCAGATGTTGGGTGCAAGAATGGAAAAATTTACCAGTAAGTCTACAAGTGAGTAAAAAGGAAAATTACAGCAAAAGAAAATCAAAATAAAATTAGAGAATAACTCACAAACAGCAAGTTATTTCCTACAGATTTGAGTTAGAGAGGGTGTGTAATGCGGAGTTGCATACAAGCCGATTATCAATATTCAATTAATTATTGTAACAAAACTATGGTCCATTTACATGAACGACATTACACTTTTTCATTACTTCATTTCCTGCATCACCACAAACATTTTCATCAAAATCCCTTGACAAGAGTGAGATCAGCATGGTAATGCATGTGTATGGCAGGGTTGCCTAATTCCGATTTTCTGTTGCAAATTTTTCATAAACAAAGGCCCATTGAGTTGAAAGGTCGGACTTGTGTCCATTATTTTTAAGCAGAGAATGTGCCCTGAAAGTTTCGTTTGAATCTATTTCCCACAAACCTGGTGTTTCCCTTGTTAGATGTGGATACCTTTTTATATATACAAATGTGACATAAAATAATGTGCTATGAAAATATTACTTGAAAATATTACATTCCAAATGGCAAAATCAATGTTGTTAATAAGTGTGAAAATGCCAGTTGTAATCCATGACAATTTAAGAGCTTTGCAAGCCTTCATTGCATTGTATTGCTGTAATGGTAAACTGGCATTGACTGAAATATACTTCCTGCATGGCTGTGTTTAATGTATATATGTTGTTAATAAAATGTGAGTATTAATTTACATTTTTTGTACATTATCAAAGACCTAAATTAATTTTTTTTGAGAGGATTTTGTTTCTAGAAAAGTTTTAGATGAGCTCTGCTTTGTCATTCAGATGAAATTATGCTTTCTTAATGGTATTAATTTTGACCAATAAAAGGGCTATGCAAATAAGTTTGTCTTTAAAAAGAACTGACTTCTCAAAGATACTTTCACTGCCAAATTATCAACATTTAATAGAAGCTGTAATTCTGAATAGTCAACAGAAATCACATGTATAAGATAATGAATAACATTCTGTACTACTTGTCGGAAATTCATTTTCAGCAAAGATTTTGCATTGTGAAATTCGTAAATTCAAACGTTTCCACGGTGATTGGTTGTTCCCATGATGTCTTTCGGATTCCATCGCAATGACTGAAGCTTTGAAGCAACGTCGTTTCACCTACGTTGAAGTAGGCTTCTTCAGGTCAAAGATGAGGTGCCTGGCCTTTGACCATCGTTATATAGTGCCCTTCCTCCTCTGTGATTGGTCGGATTGCTGCTGTTCTGTGATTCGTCAGTTGGTGGGTGGGTGGTTGTCGCCCCTGTATTGTTCATATGATGCCTTTCCAGGAGTTTTGGAGAAAATATCACTCATTTCTCCTCAACAGTCAAAATCATAATGAACAGGGGATGAAAATTTAATAGACTAATATGAGAAAATTGCCTCAAAGATGGAAGGATAAATGTATGGCATTTAATACTCCAAATCTAAAAATTCTTGTTCAACAAATTTTTTACTCAAACATTGACCATTGGGTCTGATATGGTATGATTTAGCCTTCATTGCCATTTCTCTTGTTTTTTTACCATAATGAAGACATATTGAAAGACTGAAAACCTTGATCAATTGGATTATACAATCATTACAAAGCATAATATGGAAACAACCTTAAAAATAAATAGAATTATAATTTATGTTTTAACAGTGGCATTATAACTTATTTCTAGTTTTATTACTGAATAGGAGGTATGCCATATGTCAGTCAATAAAACACAGTACTTCTCTAATAATCTTAGGTATTTTAAAAGGGAATCTGGTCACATTAAATTATTATTGTGGAAAAGGGATTATAAATAAATGGAATGAATGGAGAGATTAAATGTAATGATAAGAAACTGGTCAAACTGCCTAAACATAAATGTATACATTTTTTAATTCATATTTTCAATTTAAGGAAGATGAAATACCCTGCAACTATTTTTGTACATGAAAACGCTCTGGCCAAAAATCCGCAGTAGAATCTAAATTTCTGCATATCCGTTGCAATTATAGAATTTCAAGAATTGCAGAAATGGATCTCAGGTAAAGTCTTTGCAGCAGAATACTTTCAAAGTGGATATTATGGTCCTAAATTTTAGTCAGTTCACCAAACATTATTTTTAAGCATTCAGCCATATAAATGAATTACATTTATGTGATATATTAATTACTTTTTTTATCTATTCCTAATATAGGTGATTTCTTGCTAAATTTATGCTTCCTCATTCATTACCAAAGAATCATAAACACTTCAAGACTTTTAAATTTTTTATTGCATAATTTACAAGTTTAATTTAACACCTGTATACATAAAACAAAATTTGATTGCATTCCAATTAATACATTCATTCAATTACTACATTCATTGCATTATGCTTACATTTATTGTTTTCCATTTATTAAAACAGCAAAATAGATAATGCACTTAATGTTAACTACCTAAGCAGAAAGCCAGAGAAATTACTCAGTCCCTAGGGCTTCATCCTGATGGGTTTTACCATATAATAATTGATTTAGCTTCAGGTAAATATACTGTTTTAATACACTCATGAAGACTTAAGAAATAGATTTGCATCTTACTCATAAGTATAATTAAGTTATGGTTATAAAGTAATTCTTAGACAATGTGTTCTTAAGAAGCAGCAACAAACAAGATTCCAACTTGGAAACAGTTTCCTCTATTGTCATAAATGTCATGTTTTATGCATCAATAAATATAAATCTATTCTATTTAAAATTCTCCAATAAAATAAATTTCAAGAAAATGGCAAACATTGAATAATTTTTATTTGAAAATAAAGCTTTCAATATTGGCAAAAAACTTCAACTTTCACCTGAAGGCTAACATTCTTTACCAATTAATACAGTTCTAACCTATAAGATTATATTCACTATTTCATAAACTTTGGAAGCCTTAATCTTGTTTAACAGATCATAAGTATTAAAGCAGTAAGTAACTCATGGCAGCAACGGAACTTGGATAATCCATTCAATAACCAGTACAAACAGAATTTTTACTTTCTCCATATACGAAGTATAGAGAAAGTATTGTTTTCATGAAAAAATTCGACTTCGAGATTTCAACGGAAATACACGTTTTGGGGTCCCTACCCAGACAACACAGGATATGTAATACATCTGTATTAAATAAAGAATACGCAGGAAATACGTCACGAGATACATATGTATAAGTTGGAATACGCGCGAAATTCGTACGTATATTTGACGGAAAAGTGGCTCAAAAGTTCCATCAGATGTATGTATACACGCGTATTACGAATTGTAAAATTGAGTAGCCTTACGCGAATAATACATTTGTATGTATACGTCAAATTTACAAATTGATATTCAGGCCTACATACACAAACTTTAAATGACAATATATTTGTGCAACAATTTCCCAGTTAACTGGGAAATTGTTGCATAATTAAATTAATAAATTAAATTTTCCATTTTCCATTTTCATACACTACTAAAATAGGCATATTAACAATTTTATTATTTTCCCATAGACAACATTAATATTAAAATATTAAAATTAATACATGAAAAACCAGTCAATATGAAAAAATGAGGGTCATGGGGTATGTAAGAAATTGAAACCAGCACATTTGGATAACATAAAATTTATTCATACCAAGATAATAAAAAATTAAATACAAACAAAATACAACTGTACATTGTAGGTAGGCATCCCAGGGCCAGTTACACTCAGTTTAAGCCACAAGATCAAGATTCAAACAAAGATAATAAAAAAATATAATACAAACAAACTACAACTGTGCATTGTAGGTAGACATCCCAGGGCCAGATTACAGGACAAATCTCTCATAGAACAATGGCTGCACTATCCCGACACAGCTGCTGGCTAATATCCAGCATTGGAAATAAGTCACACTTCAATCCAGGAAACAGATTATGAGTCTGCATCATCCAAAATATCCTTGAAAAGGAGAAGCACAAGTTAAAAAAACATCTACACAAAAATATTAGGCCCTTTTTAAGATTTGCTCTCTTAATGAGATATAAGTTTGTGATCAATATATCACTAAGTGAATTAAATGCTTATATTGAGTATATGGAAATGTATTCAAAGCAGTAAGGTCATGTGAACTATGATGAAGTCTTCACACAGTCAATATGACAATTTGAATTAATGTAATACCTCTAATGAACTTAAAGGTATATAATGGAAACTTCTCCAAATGAGTCAGGCCTATAATAAGCCTTAAGGTAATAAAATAATTTTTCACTTTTGGGAGTTCATTACTGATCAAAGCTATCTATAAAAATAGAGTGATATTTAGTCGTAAATCTCTATATGCAGAGCGTACAGACACATAACTTTAACTATTAGAAGCAGAGCTGCTATGCAACCTGGCAATCCACCATGATTATAACTACACAAATGTTTAAATTAGGTACTTACATTGGGACCAGCTGAAGATTCGAGAAAGCAGAAGGAGCATGAAAAAAATAAATCATCATTAATGACTTCGATGTACACACGTTATCGTTCATAAAATGCACTACTTCAATAAGTACGTAAAGACTTAATTGAACTAAGGTTTAAGATACTTATAAAAGGTACATTTTTCTGAGAACAGAGGTAATTAGAACAAATACATTGGTCATTTAGCTAGTAGGAAAACAAACATTTATGTAAGATTGTTGAGAATAAAATAATTAAATTTTGAAGGTAACTAGCAAGGCTTGATAATTAAGGTTTTAATAACAAGGCTACTCCGATTTGATTACAGTCAACTCAACAAATGGCGATAGATAAACTCTGGATGCACGTACAGTTCATTTTCGTCGCAGCAGGCTTTATTTCGTTTTAAAATTTAAATTAGAAATAATAATTGCACAAAGTCGAATCAAGCACCAAAAGAATGGGAATAGAATAAATATTCTGGTAAAGTTTTGGAAGAGGACCGTCAGGGAGAAATTCTATATCTCCCTTATACATTGATATTACGATAAAAAATTTAACGCACATTAAAGATAAAGAATAGCGGTATAATTATATGTTTATAAACAATTTCTAGTACGTATGGTTTAGGAGATATTTTCATCCAAATATGACCGTTTTTGGTCGTTTTTCGTCTGCTAGGACGCCATCTTTGATGTTTCCTCGGGTCTCCGCTAGGGCGATTGTGACTTATTTCAACTCTAATGAACTCCTAGGGAAAAAATTCCTTTTTCGGCAAAATTCGCTTTGTGTTATAAAAAAGATAGTCACCCTCTCGTTCGGTTTGCAAGCTATAGTTGGTTTGCAAGCTCATTGGGTTTCCAAGGTCTTTCAAGGTACTTATTAATTCTTATTAACATCACTTAATTTACTTATTTATCAATTCAGAATTATGATGAAAAAGTGTTTCATCGCGGATGGGTTGAGTTGGGTGTTCTAGGCTCCCTTTATTATATGATCTTCATTAAAACAAAGTCATAATTTTTCTTAAAATACCTTGGAAACCTAATGAGCTTGCAAACCAACTATAGCTTGCAAACCGAACGAGAGGGTGACTATCTTTTTTATAACACAAAGCGAATAGGGCCAAAAAAAAACAATTTTTTCCATTTAAATTCGTTCGTCGTAAAATACATCCGGAATCATCGAGAAATGTGTGAGTTTGACGTTCGTGCGATGTTTATGCGATTTGAAATGCGTCACGTATTCGCTGTTTCGGAGATGTGAAACTGGGCGTGTGCTGCGACATCTAGCGTCAGAACGCCATAACTAACGGTTTAAGAATGGTCTCCGGAGGCCATTTCTGCACCTCCGTCACTGAAAGTTACTTATCGCGGTAAATAAGGCACGTAGCCGTATGTTAGATATATGTACATAAAGCGCAATATTGAACACATGTGCCAGTGAAGTTTTATCGATAAAGGGTCAATTTTAGTACAAAAAAAATAATAAAACGCTGTCGGTCCTCTTCCAAAACTTTACCATCTTCCAAAACTTTACCAATATTCTTATTTTGGTCGTGAAATATCGTTTACGAATCGAAATTTTGAGAATTTTGATAAAATGCGTGAATATTTTATCAAAATTTCGAAGTTGTAAACAACCCATATCCCCCTTGACAACGAAGGCGATTGTTTTAATTTTAGGTGGTACGAAGTTCACCGGTTCATCTAGTATAATCAAATATAATAAAATGAACGGAAATATCGTTTGAAGGAAAGCACAAAAGCAATAATAGTAAGGACGTATGAACGCGATGATGCAAAGCGAGCATATGCAATGGTCAATAAAGTTCACACTAAAGTGCAAATTGCAAAGAAATTTAAAAAAACAATATCAATATATATATGATACATCAATGATTTTATATATAGTCTAACTAACTATAGTCACATTTTATTTAGCCGTTAAAACATTTAAGGAAACTTATGAAAACGATCAACAGGTGATCGATCATATCTGAGAAAATCATCTCATATCACATTGAATAAAAGAAATCACACATTACCTTGATAAATCAGGAACAGGAAACCACTGGATCACGATTTATGAAAACGCCCGAACACAGGAGAAGGGAAGCCAAACTCCAGATTGCATGAGGCTGACGACGAAGTCAACGAAATTCGTTGATCTTGATGAATTCAAAATTCATGAGTTCCGAGATTGTGCCGACAGATAGCGTTACCGCGTTACAATATGTGCGCTCACTTCCACTTAAAATTAAATTTGTGTGCCACTTCCGAGAATATATAATACATGGTGAACAGATCATTTAAATTAGGAAAACTTGCAAATTTGTTCTAGGTATTAATTTCCGGTAAAACTTAAACAAACATTTCTTAATGCGAAAATACAAGAAATATACGTATATGTATTTTTTGTGTATTTCTGAATCATTTTTACAAATGTATCCATGCATGAAAAATACATAATGTATTTTTCATATATGGATACATATGTATAAATGCTCAATAAATACAAATGTATTGCAAATGTAATACAATTCATAAATACATATGTATGCATCCAGTTAAAATACATCACAAATACATATGTATATCCAAATGTGTGTTGTAGGGGTAGAACACGTTTTGACCATTTTCGGAATGATGTCTGTGTGTATGTGTGTGTGTGTGTGTGTGTGATAGTGGGCGCTCTAACGTGAAAACTAAAAGTCGTATCAATACCAAACTTCATATATAGTACTGTGGTGTTTGCTGTCAGAGTTGATTAGTTTTTGGAGTAAATCCGTTTACCGGAAGTTGAGCTTTATTCATTAAAGCTCATTTCCGGTTTTCAAAATATCTCCATAAATATGATATATACGTCTATTATATCACTTATAAAAGTTTTAGATAATATAATTTACTATAACTTTTGTATTTAACATATTTTTGTATCACCGGTTGATTAGGAGTTATTCGTGAAATACTGATAAACCGGAAGAAGATGATTATGTACTTTGTGGGCGCTCTAACATAAAAACTATTTGTTGCATCAACACCAAATTTCATATATAGTATTTTGGCTAGTGTCGTTAGAGTTGATTAGTTTTTGGAGTAAATCGGCTGACCGGAAGTCGAGCTTCATACTTCAAAGCTCATTTCCGGTTTTCAAAATATCTCCATTAATATGATATTTAGGTATATACTATTAATTATAAATGTTTTATAAAATTTAATTTACTATAACTTTTGTATGAAACATATTTTTGTATCACTGATTGTTTAGGAGTTATCCATGAAATACTGATAAACCGGAAGTTGCTGATTATATACGTTGTGTAAAGCTTATTTCTGGTTTTCAAAATATCTCCATAAATATGATATATTGGTATATTGTATTCCTAATAAAAGTTTTAGATAATATAATATACTATAACTTTTGTATTTAACATATTTTTGTATCACCGGTTGATTAAGAGTTATTCGTGAAATACCGATAACCCGGAAGTAGCTGTTATGTACTTTGTGGGCGCTCTAACATGAAAACTATTTGTCGGATCAACACCGAATTTCATATATAGTGTTTTTATCTTAGTCGTTAGAGTTGATTAGTTTTTGGAGTAAATCGGTTAACCGGAAGTCGAGCTTCATTCTTCAAAGCTCATTTCCGGTTTTCAAAATATCTCCATAAATATGATATTTAGGTACATACTATTATTTATAAATGTTTTAGAAAATACAATTTACTATAACTTTTGAATGAAACATATTTTTGTATCACTGATTGTTTAAGAGTTATCCATGAAATACTGATAAACCGGAAGTTGCTGGTTATGTACTTTGTGGGCGCTCTGGGCTCAATGGGTGAAAGGCCAAATTCATCTTTTTTCATCGAGCATGTCCCGAAAAACATTATTTATAATGTTTGTGACGTAAAAGATAATAATATATAGATTAATCACTCATCTTCCAAGTTTAGATTGAATATAGAGTTCGAAATTACTGTCGTAGATAAATATTTACATCTTATATATGGAGAAAGTCATGTGCTGGCCACATCAGATTTTTAGATAACAATTTAAAGGTAATAAGCTACATTTCTCGAATTTTGCTAGTCCGCTTATCAAGAAATTTACCATTTATAGAATGTACTCTAGAGAAAGGGCAAGATATTTTCCTGTTTTATATTGAATCAAAGAATCTTTCATTCTTTAACAGGATAGTCAGTGAAATTAATAATAAGAAATGCAAACTTGGTGCGCACGAAAAGAAGAAAGTTAGTAGAAGTGTAGCATCTAAGTAACCTGTGTTGACAGATATTAAACATAGCACATCTATATTATAATGCTGAACCTATTTAAAGCTGAGTCAATTCCATCCACAACAATCTAAACGCTTAAAATATTACAAGGTAAATGAAATAGAAATATTGAAACCGTAGCATCTACTACCATACATATCGATAATTTTCCGCGAGCATTTGATCTACAATCCTATTATAGCTGATCAATTTTATGAGACGACGACTAAATTTAGTAATTCGTAAAATAGTACCACAAGTAACAAAATGAATTGTCGGAAGAAAACCTCTTTAAACAAAAAAATTCATGATGTTACATAAAGGCAATTCTTATCAGAGAATTATCAAAGAGTGAGAAATATAAAATAAACGAGTAATGTAGTAATCACGCCCAACCATTGGCCCGGTTTATCCCCCTTGTTTTGTAGATCGAATTTCGTTACTCATTTACAAAAACATTCAGTCAAGCGCCTAAATCACATGGGCGTACGAAGATAGGCCAATACTAAGATATCTAATCATGGATAATATTGAAGGATTTGAAAAAGTAAGGCAAGGAGCAGAAGCTAGAATTTACGTCGGAAAATACCTAGGAAGGTTAACGTTGGTGAAGGAAAGATTTGAAAAGAAATACCGTCATCCAGATTTGGATGCAAGCCTAACCAAGGATCGAATTAAGGCTGAAATTCGTGCAATTATGAGATGCAAAAGTGCAGGTTATTGCTGACTTAATATTCTTAATGTGACTTATCAGATACAATTATATTCCTCGTTAGGTCATGGAAATGTGAAGGAAATATTTCAGTGTTTCATTTCGTTCTCTGTTGCAGGTATACCCACACCGGCAATTTATTTAGTGGACCTTGAGAGGAGGAGTATTTTTATGGAGTATATTAAAGGTTTTACAGTGAAGGAATATGTTGAAAAATCAGAGGCTCATTTTAGCGAAATCCAAGTCCACGAAGAAACGGATTTAATTAATATGTTACATCAGTTGGGCTTAAGAATTGGACACATCGTTGCCCGTATGCATTGCTCGAATATTATTCACGGTGACCTTACATCTTCAAACCTACTAATTTGTCCAGGAAACGTTAACTGTGGAAGTGAACTAGAAGAATCCGGAGTTGAGGAGTTGGTGGTTTTTATCCGCGATTCATTGTGTCGTAGTTCGAATAATCAACATTTTAAGTTAGTGGTTATCGACTTTGGACTTGGAAAAACAGATTCAAGTGCTGAAGACAAAGGAGTGGATCTTTATGTGCTTGAAAGAGCTCTACTGAGCACTCATCCAAAAGTTGCCCCAAAGACTCTCTTCCCTGCTATAATGAAGGGATACACTGATAAATGTGGTAAATCCGCCCCTGAAGTAATTGCCAAGTTGGATGAAATTCGTATGAGAGGCCGTAAAAGAACTATGGTAGGCTAGTAGCCTAACTTTCAACTCAATTTTAACTGTTATTTTTACGTATAATTTTTTGTTAATAGAAAATTGTGACATTTCTTTTTAAGTAGATGTTACGGTTTTTCTTTTAAAGAATTTACCTTTCCAAATATAAGTATTAAGTTAACCAGATATGAATATTAATTGCGTTCATTCTCCAACCAATCACCATAGGACAACCGTCTGAAAATTAATCTGTTGCAGCTCACTTCACCATTGTCCTCCTGCCATACCCGAAAACTTACCTTGATCTGCTTTCGTAATTTCTTTAGCAGATAATTATCTTCCATAGCACATCTCCAATGCTTAACATCTAACCTTTGCTATTGTCATATTATTTATTTACTTACTTGTTGGATCCATTTGAGTGTGTCGATTCATATTTTTAACTGGAAATACTATTTTGTTTTGGCTACAGAACTTCTTGATTTCATTTGTATTTATATTGACCTTTTATTTCCTTCAGATGTTTTTCCTTCGAAGACAAAATCCTTGCCGGGTCTTTTCTTTTCAGGAAGTATGCTATATTATTTGCAAACGATAGTATGTTTGATTCAATTGTATCCTACGCTTTGCATACTCCTTTCCTTCATATATAGCCACCCGAAAATATACATTGAATATCAGTAGATTTAAACAGCATCCTTCTCTTAGTCTTATCTTTGAGCTTCTTCATCCATTACATCTTGTTCAATCACGCAAAGTTCTATTGAATGTTTTCCCACTGATATTCCATATCCTTCACCTAGTCTTTTGAATCAGTTGGTCAGTTAATTTAAATCATTGAAAATTTATTTTAAACGATGCAGTTGCATGCAAAACTTTTATTCTTTTGATGGGGTTATTATTTTATATTAATTCAATTTCTCCTGCGGACTGTGAGCAATGAGATAAATAGTTTATCAAAAGAGTCAGACAACGAAAGAGAAAACAGTCTGTTATCCTGAACATCTATCAATTGCCAGTCATTTTAGATTCTTAATCTATTCAGAGTTAACACAAGGAGAGTACAAAGTTGTATGGAAATGAAATTGAATGAAAAAATTCAAAGGGAACTTTAAATAATCAGGCCATTAGATAATCTAACAATATTATTCTCTGATTTAGATAAGGATTAAAAAAATAATGGAATGCTCCAAAAACCCACCACCAAATCAATTAATGCCAAAAGAAATTCTTCACTAAAAGTCAAGGACAGTTAATTCCAACCTAACAAATCCAGCCAAAAATGTTTGGAAAGTCTTCCATAATGTCTTTCTAAGAAAGAAATTACTCAAAATGGCAATATGGATTTCTCTATTCAAACAAATAATAAATTCATCAGAAATAATTGGATTCTCTGTTAGAAAATGTTTTACTTCTATTTCTTACATGGATAAGGTGAGCCATTGGGTATTGGAATAAATCTGTTAACTCATTTCCCCTTAAATGGGAGGAGATGATCACAAATCTCTATTAATTCAAATAACCAGTAAGTAATGAATGTATAAAAATATTTTGTAACTACATCTTAATTCCCATAAGATTAGAATTGAAGCTGTAAGATCTAAAACACCTTCAAACCCTAACAGATGGATCTTTGTTTAAATATCACAGTCTGGATGTCATACCTCCACTAACGACAATTGTTTCCCCCGTTATGTAAGAGGCATCATCTGAACAAAGAAAAGATGCTACTCCTCCCATTTCCTGGGGTAATGCCATCCTGAAAATTAAGGCATTATCAAAAATGAAACTTGATTATTTTTGCTTTTGTTAATAGATGGAGATTAAAACATTTCATGAAGAATCAAAAAATTCAAAAAGAATATACATTTTGATGATCACAATTTCTGACTGTTTGGGATACATCTTATCTTTGAAGGCAAGTTATGTTTAAGAAAGTTTCCTGTTATTTTATTCTCAAAAAAGTAGAATATATGCTGCCATATATTATAGATCTGAATATCAGTATTGATGAAACTGAACCAAATAATCCAGACAGGGAGAAACTTTCATGGCTAATAAATGGTCAATTACTAAATAAAATATACCTTCTAGTATTAATATGGTAATGCACAACCAATTGTATGCTAGTATGAGTATGTACTATGCAATTGCATATAAGTAATTTCAGGGAATTGGGGAGGATATGAAAATCATATGTGTATTATATTATTATAACTATTTCAAGCGAACAATTACCCCTAGGTCTATATAATAATTTTTCTTTACTGATTCTGATCCCAGACTAGGTCAATAAGTTAATATTCTTATTTTTTTATGGATCTGCAACTAACCTGTTCATTGGAATGTTTTGCAAAGCAATGTCCTCAGCATTTTTGTTTTCATAAAACTGAAATTAGATTAAACTCAATTTAAATTCATGCATGCAAGGCAATTTAATGTACCATAAACTTGCAGGATTAAAACAAAATTTAAAAAAGGAAAAAACATTCATTAGACTTATTTTAGCTGAAATTCTAGATCTATCCTACATCTAGAATTTAATTGGAGACAGGAAGTTTATTAAACATTAAATTTCTTTATTCTTACTAATTCAAGAATGCACCACAGAAGCCATAAATGGTTTCTCTATCATTTGCAATATAGAATAACACATTCAAAAGTAACTTCTCAAATTATGAAAAATTGAGAGTACTCAAAATGAGAAAATCTTTGATGTCTTATTGATGGCCTTATTGATGTCAATATATTCAACTTTCGATACATCCCCCCTCAGAATTTGCACCCTGGGAATGTGACAATGTTGCACCAAAGCCCAAAGTATGTTTGTGCATGTCTGTGTGTGAATGTAAAGATTTCGAAAATTTTCTTACTTGTAGATAATTTTAGGAAAAAATATGAAGCATGAAATCAGGGTGATTTCCATTAGTACTCAAGTCTTAAGATAAAGTAACCAATATTTTCATGTTTATTATATTTTTTTAATGGGGAGTATGGAGAGAGGGAGGAATTTAACATCCTCCGTCTACTTTTCAGTCTGAAGAAATCTATGTAACAAATAGTTAGGGTGACCAGTGCCAACATCTATATATATTCATGTATAGCTTATATATGATCTTTATGCAGATCTTCAATTTATAGCCTCAGACTTAACTTAGAGCTATGATGTATGATTTCACAGGAAACTGAATTCTTCTAAACTACAACAGGACAATTTTGAGGAAAGTATTAGAGGAGGGATCATAGATTCTGTTTATCCTTGCCTTGCATCAATTGTTAGTGGTAAGCCTTGGTCACAAAGAATTCCTTTAACAGAAATGGTAATTGACATAGCATGATAATTCTCACCACATGCCTTTTTGTTCTAAGTTAAATATCTATCCTTCATTGCTATGAATTGAAAGTTCCTATTCATGAATTTTACATATCATTAAAAAATTTCAGAGTAATTGTTAGCAGAGCTTCTTTCTTTTCAATTTCACAAATCATCTACTTCATTTACGAATCATATCTTTCTTTGGTTTCTAACAGTCTAAACCTCCATGAACTTTAACATAAGAGCATGACAGAGATAACCCAACACTAAAACACGGTGATTATAAGGGCGAATTTGCAATTCATATAAATTTGGAATTCACAAAGCTGTTTAATAAAAATCATGTAGACCTCTAATTTCTTTAATGCGTGAAGTGAACAATAAGATAGCATTATTTAAATTAAGATATGAATACATTTCTAACTATAATTGAACCAGCTCAAAAATAATAATTAGAGTATGACAAACATATATTACTTTCACAGGAAAACTATAGAATACTTACTGGGCTGGAAAATTTTGTCTTCACTATACCAGGGGCAATACAATTTACACGAATGTTTTCAGAGGCCAAATCTTGAGAAGCAGCTTTGGTGAGTCCTAAAAGTGCTGTCTTACTGACTGAATATGCACCTAGTAACTGAAATCCAGAATTATATCTGAAACATTATATTAAATTCACACCTTAGTCATCACAATAATACTTCAGGTGATACATAAGAAAAAAACAATTTACAGATTATAATAATGAATGCGAGTTACTTTATTTGGTTGAAATCCTACAATTGAAGAGACGTATATAATTGATCCACCTCCTCTTTTCCTCAAAAATGGAAGAACTTCTTTAGACAATAGGTAGGCTGCTTTCAAATTAATCTCAAATATCTTGTCCCACACAGATTCTTCGCACTAAACAAAAACAATGATTTTCACCGCTGTCCAGTTGGTATATTTTTTAAGCTACATTAAATTTAAGTATTAGTAGCTACATAAGTAACACTAAGATATAAATATCACCTCTAAAACTGGACCAGCTGTGGGATTGGCTGCTGCATTTGAAATCAAAATATCTATTCCTCCAAATTTTTCAACTGCCTAAACAATTAAATTAAACAAAAATCTTAATGATTCAAACTTTTTACTGGTTTCATTTACATTTACTTAAACATAAAAAAAGATCTTTCACATGTTAAATTTTAAATATATTAACATTCAACATTACAAACAAAACAATACCAAAGCTTAAAAGAAGTAACTTCACAAGAAATGATAAAAAACACTTTGTAATTTCTACAATAAAACTTTAATGGACGAAATGATAGCTTGTAGCTGAAACTGGTCATCCATTAAAGTTTTATTGTGGAAATTACTAAGTGTTTTTTATCATTTCTAAATGTCGTTCCAGGAAGTACGGCTAGAGAACTTAGATTTTTTGAGTAACTTCACTAATAATAAGAGGGAACTCTTGAATGACATTGCTTCCTTGGTAAAGTTATGGGCGGTTTTTTCAGTAAATAAAATGGAGATTACATTCTACATCGTGTGTTCCCAAAGCACTCCTTGAGGACCACCAGAGGTCCATGGAAAAATAGAGGTGCAAGATTACCTAAAAATTTTGATTGTGTTTTAGAGTTTTTAGAAGCCAAAATCACATCTTCAAAGATAATATAATCAAATAGAAACCAGATATTGTTGCTTTTTAACAGAAAAATGCAATATTAGGCAGGTTGGGGTCTCCATGGAAAATTAAAAGGGGTCCACGGAAAAACAGTGTTTGGAGACCTATGCTCTAAATGCACGTTAATGCAAACGTTGTGTAAGTCTTTAGATCCGGAATACTCAACCTGGTGCCCGAAAGATCGGTAAAAAGATTTTTCAAATTTGCTACAACAGTACTACTTGGGATTGCAGTAGAGGGGATAGAGTGCAAGTTCAGCAGGGAGAAGGTAGGGGTCAGAAATTTGGTTGGGCTGGCCTTTATCCGTCTTCGCCTCTGTCCAGATTAACAAGACGCGTATCCATGTCATATTTTGTTCATAATGCAAATGCGAAGATTCAGCTCAGTTCATCTTATCTGGGTATTAAATTCCCTGTAATCAATGACAGAATGCTGCTTTTCGGAATGCAGCAGTGCTCCTGCAGAAATACCTTCATACCAGATTTATTCCCCGTAATCAAATCGTCTTCGAAGATAAGGACTTTCTCACGTTGTGAGGTTGTGATGGAATTATATACGTGGTAATATTTTCGATCTTATTTACTACGTAGCGTTTTTTCAAACAGCCAACGGTTAACTAGTAAAGTGATAATATTTCCAAGGGTGGCCTGAATATCACCCTGGATGGAAATGTTATGTAGTGCCCGCTTCGCTTTCGGAAGCGCCCTTTGGTGCGACAAACAAGGTTGAGTAATCCGGGTTTAGATTGAGTAGTTCGTTAGTTTTGAGATCGTTGACTTAAAATAATCTGAAATATCGACAGACTATCAGTTGACGAATAATCAGAAAGACTTCACCATATAAGATAAAATAACAATACTTCATACCGTACTGAACAATCGTGCTCTGTCTTCTGCTTTGGCAACATGACACACAACACCTTCAGCTGATAATCCCTCATCCTTAAGTTTTCGCAATGATTCTTTAACATTTTTCTCTTTTCTACTACTTACAACTACATTCGCTCCGTCCGCTGCTAAACGTTTCGCAATAGCAAAACCTATTCTGGAAAATAATTTAAGATACTCGAGTAAATTATCTCATACAAGGTGTGAAATACATTTTACTGATAAACTTTCGAAGACTTAATTTCGCATTTAATGAAAGAAGACATTACCCATCAGTTGAAGCTGTCACAACTGCAACTTTGCCATTTAGCTTTGACGTTGTTGATAGGATAACATTAGACATAATCAATGAAAAATACGTTTACACTCCAACAGATTCACTTTATAGGGAGTTCAAATAGGGTGAAGAGAAACCAAAAGTAGACCTCGGCAATCTTCCTAAACGGCGCGATAGTTTACCAACGCTTTACTAAGTAAAACTGCTCCCACTTACACGAAGGACTCTTTTCGCGCAACCTTAGAGATAAAAAATTGTCCCTTGTACTACAAATCAAAGTCCTCTCATCCGTGTATGTTTTCACCGCTCTTTTATCTGACCTCTCAAACATATCCCGCCAAATTTTCAAACAGCAATGTAGGGAATCTCACTGATCTATATGTTTTATATTATGAAATTGTTTAGCTTCATGAGATTTCTTTCTTGTATGAGAAAAACCGATACAAATCTAGAAGGAAAAGTAGCACTGAACGATAAAATTGAGAGTCTGTATTATGCAAATTTGAAAAATAAAATTCGATCAAAAAGTCTCCAAGTCTCCAATTATGCAACAATTTCCCAGTTAACTGGGAAATTGTTGAATAGTTAAATTATTAAATTAAATTTTCCATTTTCATACACTACTAAAATAGGCATATTAAAAATTTTATTATTTTCCCATAGTCAACATACAAAATTAATACATGAAAAACCAGTCAATAAGAGAAAATGAGGGTCATGGGGGATGTAAAAGATTGAAACCAGCACATTTGGATGACATAAAATGTATTCATACCAAGATAATAAAAATTAAATACAAACAAAATACAACTGTACAGTGTAGGTAGGCATCCCAAGGCCAGTTACAGTCAGGTTAAGCCTCAAGATCAAGATTCAAACAAAGATAATAAAAAATATAATACAAACAAACTACTACTCTGCATTGTAGGTAGGCATCCCAGGGCCAGATTACAGGACAAATCTCTCATAGAACAACGGCTGCACTATCATGACACAGCTGCTGGCTAATATCCAGCATTGGAAATCAGTCACACTTCAATCCAGGAAACAGATGCATCATCCAAAATATCCTTGAAAAGGAGAAGCACAAGTTAAAAAAACATCTACACAAAAATATTAGTCCCTTTTTAAGATTTGAATAGGAATTATTGGTCTTTGAATAAGATCTGGAGTCATAGTCATATCTTAATGAGGACTTTATTTATTTATTTACCAACAAATATACAGGCAGTCACACCTTTTAAAAGGAGAATTGGTACATTTCTGAGGACTGGATTATGAATTCAAATGAAAGTTGCTCTCTTAATGAGGTATAAGTCTGTGATCAATATATCACTAAGTGAATTAAATGCTTATATTGAGTATATGGAAATGTATTCAAAGCAGTAAGGTCATGCGAACTATGATGAAGTCTTCATACAGTTAATATGACAATTTGAATTAATGTAATGCCTCTAATGAACTTAAAGGTATATAATGGAGAATGCTCCAAATGATTCAGGCCTATAACAAGCTTTCAAGATAATACAATAATTTTCACTTTTAGGAGCTCATTACTGATCAAAGCTATCCATAAAAACAGAGTAATATTTTGTCGTAAATTTCTATATGCAGAGCGTACAGACACACAATTTTAACTATTAGAAGCAGAGCTGCTATGCAACCTGGCATTCCACCATGATTATAACTATAAAAATATTTAAATTAGGTACTTACATTGGGACCAGCTGAAGATTCGAGAAAGCAGAAGGAACATGAAAAAAATAAATCATCATTAATGACTTTGATATACACACGTTATCGTTCATAAAATGCACTACTTCAATAAGAACGTAAAGACTTAATTGAATTAAGGTTTAAGATACTTATAAATCAACTGGTGCCTGTAAAATCAGAAGAAAGTTTTTAGCATCAGTGGACTTCCCCCACTCTGATTTCCATATCCACTTACAAATTGCCCTTATTAACCTATCAATGATTATGCATATAAGCTGGAGCTGTTACATTATGAAACTCCACCTCAGTAGCAACAGAAAAAATATTAAGTGTCTCAAATAACAGTTTATTTCAGTAACTAGTTTCAACTCATTGAGTCATCGTCAGGTTCTAAAATCAGAGTAAACCCAAAAAAAATAATTTGAACTTATACTTAATATTGGCACTGACACACCCTCACAAAGAACTCAGTAGACACCATATTTATTAGTGTGCCAGTTAAAAATTCTTGAAATGTATCCAAACATAAACAGACACCAGTAATAATTGCATATGGAAACCCAGCTTTAGTTTCAAGGAACATGTAAAGTATATAAACAATAAGATTGTTTTTCTGTATATATTCAGAAAATTAGTGTCTAAATGCAGTAAGAAACTAATGACTAATTTAATAAACAATACCGATTCAGGGCTACCATGGATTGTTTACCATGGATTTTTTACATGACTGATTTTATCTTGAGGCGATATGTAAGTTACTGTTCTTCAGTAATTACAAGGGTGAAGGAAAATGATACAGTAGAAGTATCCCTTAAGGGGATAAGATATAGGAGACAAGATACAATTGTATCTTGTTTCTTTTCCACAATGATCCCTCTAGTCAGCAGTTTGAATTGAGTTTTCATTTTATTGGCATCCACCTGTGGGATTTGTTTTCATTCAAGACTTGGCACCAAATCGTCTAATAGGAGGGAATATAAGATTATTGGGTGGTATAAGATCAATTTTCAGTGCATTTATTTGAAATTTAATTTCTATCTCCAGAATTTTGCGGTTCAGTTCCTGAGGATTGACTTACTTGGTGACGAAGTGAATGGAGAGCAACATCTGCTTCATCAGAGTAACACAGAAGTAATTTTTGAAGGTAATTAGTTTTAGAATATTTTCTTGATGTTGATTCAAATGTTGAAAAACTTTGTGAAGCTGATGTTTTTCCCTAACCTAAATATTTGTGGCTAAATTTACTCACCTGGAAAAATCTCTGGCATTAAAACTAACAATTCATAGAAGTTTTTCTATCATTCAGAAAGCACATGTATCAAACATTATTTAGAAGAATGTAGAAAATGCATTCTAACCCTCTATTAATGGGATATGCCCTCCGGGTCAGTTTTTAAATGGGTTATAATCCAATGAAATATGGAAAAATTAGTATGAACTGGAGGTTTGATCATTGGTTGATTGAGGAAGTTGATCTAAACCAAGAATTTGAGGTAAATTTAACTAATAGAGAAAAGGAGGATAGCTGTAATTATGTTTAGCGAACCGTATTGAGGTAGTATGATGTACTCTTCAGCTGCTGTATTTTGTGATTTACAAGAAAACCTCTTAATTGAAATTGGATTTGGGGGCTGGTGGTTTTCAACCAAAAATTTCCAGGAATAGAAATAAAAAACACTGTATCGAAAATTCCACTTAAGTTTAGTAAAATCAAATTTTCTTTAGAAATAGAGAAGAACAACAATTTGAATTTCCTGGACTTAAGCCTCTCAAAGAATGCAGATTCAATAGAATTTTCTATCCATCGAAAACCGACATATACGAACCACACTATTCATGCAACCTCTAATCATCCAGTCATACACAAACACGCAGCTTTCCATTGTTTAAATTAATTCATCGCCTCTTATATATCCCTCTCTCTCCATCAAACTTCTCTCGGGAATTAAAAACCATAAAATGCATCGCTCGTTCTAATGGTTATTCCGATAAACTTATAGATACCATACTTTCACATAGACAAAGGGAACAAAATATTTTTAGGATTTATCCCGTTTGCTCCAATTCCACGGAGGTACAACATTGGGGGAAACTACCTTTCCTTGGTCACATCAGTTATCATCTTGCCAATTTTCTTAAATGCTCCAACATCAAACCAGCTTTCTATACAACGCAGAACATAGGGAAAACTATTTTAAACAATAAAGATAAATTTGATAAAACACAAAAATCTGGTATAAATAAATAAAATTGTAAAGACTGTAATGCAATAAACATAGGCCAAACTAGCAGAAAATTACACATTCGAACAAAAGAACATAAACAGTCTTTCCTAAATGGTTCCAATGCCTCACATTTCGCCAAACATTTCCTCGATAATAAACACCATTCTGATTTTACCAACACCCTCCTCCATAGCCATTCTCAAGGAAATAAACTTAATTACTTGGAGCAATTAGAAATTCTACACCACATACACCACAATTATACGCTGACTAACATTCACCTCTTTCCTAATCACTCTCCACTTTTATCTACTGTTTGTTTCCTTCCGCTGCTTCCCTCACCTAATATCCCTAATCCTTCCCCCCCTCTCTGACCTTGCTTCCTTTTTGGCCATTGTTTTCTATATATTCAATGCAGTTGCGGTCTCTGTGCCTGATGATGGACAGAATTGTCTGAAACCATACATTAAAAACTTAAGTGGAATTTTCGACACAGTGTTTTTTATTTCTATTCCTAGTATGGAATTCCACATTGTTAAGGCTTCTTCAATCGATTTTACAAAAATTTCCATTTAAATTATCGGAGCTTAATTATGAAACTGAAACATTTGTTATTACTCAATCAATCTCTTTTCTGTTAGTGCTTGTCTAGATTTTGCCTAATTTTCTGTACTAGGAAAAAATGTAACTGTCTTTAAAGGTTGAGCTAACTTTTGTTCTCTAATTAGTAAAATGGATGCTACAAGAACATTACATTTCTTTTATAGAATACAATTATTATCTTGAAATTAACCTAATACTGATCACATCTGAAATCAGCATATTAAAATTAGTTAATTCTTACTATGTACTTTTATTACTCCAAACACTTAGAATAGATGTTTTTTCTTCATTTTTTTTCTAAATGTGACTATAATAGAAATGGGTCTGTAATTTTATTTACGGGCACTGTGGTAGGTCGCTTCGGGCACCAGGTTGAGTATTCCGGATCTAAAGACTTACACAACGTTTGCATTAACGTACATTTAGAGCTTAGGTCTCCAAACACTGTTTTTCCGTGGACCCCTTTTAATTTTCCATGGAGACCCCAACCTGCCTAATATTGCATTTTTCTGTTAAAAAGCAACAATATCTGGTTTCTATTTGATTATATTTTCTTTGAAAATGTGATTTTGGCTTCTAAAAACTCTAAAATACAATTAAGAATTTTAGATAATCTTGCACCTCTATTTTTCCATTGACCTCTGGTGGTTTCATTCAGAGAGACAGGGATTAAAACCGAGGAATCAGTAATGCTTCCATATGATTATATGCAAATTAAGATTTTTTTATAATTATACCTTTTTTCAATAAAAATGTAAACATTTAAATTTTTCCATCGCACCTGCTCGACAGCTTAAACTAAATTATGTAAATGAACCATAAAATAACAAGGTAAATTTGCAGTTTGGCACCGTTAGCCATTATTTTTTTTACCCCACTTGATGTAGCCCGATTTCGATGATATTTTCAGGAATTATTCATCAAAGATGGCGGCTTATAGTTATATTTAATGCAAGTTAGTGCCTACCGTACCTACTATAGTGACTGAGATATCTCGATTTAAGTGACGGACAGACAGGAATGGCCTCCGGAGACCATGTTTGAAGTGTTAGTTATGTTGTTTTGACGCCTGATGTAGCGGTGATCGTCGAGTTTCATGTCTCGGATAGCCTATTATTCGTAACTAATTACTATGCCCTTTTTCCGAACTGAAGGCGGCTGAGCCAAGATTCCCTTGCGGGCCTTTCCCTTTTCTAGCCAATCACAGAAGAGGGGAACGTGAGGGTGTGGGGGAGGTCACAGTCTCTCTCAGACCTCCAAACAATGCACGTCGCTCTTCAGCATTCAGCGTTGCCAAATTTCCTAACTTAGGAGTAGCGGAAAGTCGTCGTTTCGCCCCTAACGTGCTTCTATTTCCAAGTTCTGGCAACACTGGTCGACCGCATGTGGGGAAGGAGTGAGTAGGATGAAGCCGAAAGTCGAGGTGGCAGGGGAAATGCCTCTCATTGGCTACTCGCTCTCTCATGCCCAGCCGCCTTCAGTTCGGAAAAAGGTTATAGCATATGGGCACCCTGATTAAACAGGGATGTTGGGTGGGAAGGTACTGAAGTATGAAAATGCCGAAAAAACACCAAATATTATCCAATGTAGCATGTATACGCAGTATTTAAGATACCGGAAAGTCTGACTATGCAGAAAATCAGTGAGCAATTATAATTCGATGAATTTTTTTTGGGAATCATTTATGCTATGCAATCTTACGGGTCCATATGGAGTGAAGCGGGGGGCTAGGGGGGGATGTTCGGGTAGAAATGCCATTTTTTGTAATTTTACTGTAAGAAGAGGCCAATTTTCTTCAATATAACGAAGGAAACCCTTACCACCTAACTCATCGGCGCCACGCAAATTTCACAATTTTTAGCGGATATTGGGTGGAGGAGCTACGTAGTGGTCTTCATAATAAATATAAGGCATAATAAAAACCTTTGAAACCGAATAACCTTACAAACCAACTGTAGCTTGCAATCCGGACGGGAGGGTGACTATCTTTTTCATAACACAAACCCACTTTTGCGACAAAAACAATAATTTTGCATAAAAAAATTATGGAAGAAGGTATTCTAGCGACCGTTGAAATATTCGGAACGGGCAGAAGGATGCCCTGTTTTAGAAAAGGTTTTTGTCGCAATTGTTGCTTTGTGTTAAGAAAAAGATAGTAACCCTCACGTCCGGATTAATAATTACACAAGATGGTAACTATAGCAAAAGTTTAAGAGAATAATGAGTTGGAAAATATTTGTGATAAATTGCGACGAACAGCTCAAGGAAGTCGTGAAGGTCGGTTATTTGAAAGAGTAAAATGAAGATTCTTAATTACTACTCGAAATTCAAGTTGTACATTTGCTACATAGCCTTGTTGCTTCTTTACATTTATTTTACTTCAAATGATGTTTTGTCTTCGAAATCTGCAAATCATGGCTTAATTTACGTTTTGTCACATAATACATTTATTTTTCTAATACATGGATTTCTAAATCAATTACTGAAATGGTTATGTATTTATGGTTTGAGATAATGAATTTACTTCAAATACTCTTTCGAGGAAGCTTCAGCGATAAAATATAAATTTGGAGTTTAGGAATTTAAGAAAAAATCGCAAATACTTAAAAATATAGTACTTTTGCTTTGAGGAATTGAAGTATTGATTGAAAAACAAAGTGAAACTTATTTTAGGATTTCTGAAGTTTCAAAAAAAATATGTTCTAAAAAATATGTTCACTCTAAAAATGGTAAAAATACAATTTTAAAATTTCAAGGTCTGTTGATAATTTAAGAAAATTAGGAGTTGAAAATTAAATAAAACCCGTGCTGTCATCTCTTGCTGAAAATTGGAACTTTTGTTTTTTAAACTTTGATACTGCTGCCATCTCTTGAGGAAAATTCGAACTATTGTTTTTTTAAACTTTGCCGCTGCTGCCATCTCTTGAGGAAAATTGGAACTTATGTATTAAACTTTTTCGCTGCTGCCATCTCTTGAGGAAAATTCGAACTATAGTTTTTAAGCTTTGACGCTGCTGCCATCTCTTGAGGAAAATCCGAACTTTTGTTTATACTTTGCCGCTGCTGCCATCTCTTGAGGAAAATTCGAACTTTACTTCTACACTAGTGCCATCTCTTGAAAAAATTTGGACTTTGGTTGTTAAATTACGCAGATTTTTCCTAATTTTAAGGAATAAGCAATTTTTGTTAATATATTACAGATACTTGAAATATATCCGATATTTTTTATGTATAACCTCCTCTTTCCTAATTTCTTTTGTACGAGATATTATTGAGTATTCGTTACTCGTCCCGTATTTTTCATAATGGAAATTGTCCTTTCTATGGATATTTTTAGTTATCTCTTTTCCAGTGAAAACAAACTCCAACCTTTTTTCCGCCTCTCAATAGCCATAAGTTCGACGTAGATTTTTTCCATCAGAAGAAACCTTAGAAAGTTTCCATCCATTCGAATACGCTAACCTTTAAGTATTCCATGAATTTACGATTCATTTTTACGGAAAAATGCGTGAGGTAGCTTTCAAGAATCGCGTTGTTGGACTTGGAGACGACCACGACCAATTTCAACCACGAAATTGCATTTATTTAACCGCCAATCCCGTAATTTTGTAAACAAAATAATATTCCGCGGCCAGAATAAAAATCTTTATTGAATATCACTTCATTTTGTAAATGTCTTGATTGTATACGAGTATTCTTTCTCATATTCTAAGTTAAGGATTTCGTGCAAAATAAGTTATTTTAATGAAAAAATCGCATTAGAAAATTAAACTACTTCGGAAATTAATTTCCTTCACATTTAATTAAATATATTTAATCTTTTTATGTAGGTCTTCTTAAGTCAGACAAGACTTGTAAGATACTTCTCTAGTGTAGAAATCGATCATTCGATTATTGATTTGAAACAGTTGTAAGTTGATATAATGTGATCATGTTTGTCAACAGCCAAATTAGCCTTTTAACGTTGGTTATTATTGATACTTTATCTTATTCTAAAGGTAATGTGTTTAGCATCTTAAGGACAATATGTTTAAGTGAATTATTTTTTTGTGCATTTTAAAATTTCGGTACTATTAATGTTGCAGTTCTAGATTACCTATCATATTCTATTCCTGGTCTATTTACTTTATTTTTCTTTGAGTAGTAGTTATCCACTATTAATATGAATTCAAAGAGTAAATTAATATTCACTTTTTAAATCATAAGTCATACTAGCATTCCAACAGACTGTATTGTAGATGTGTTGCTGATTTCTTCCTGGTTGATTATAATTTTGATAATCGTATTTACAAAAGTGTATCATAATGAATATATCTTGAGGTTGATTCAGAAAACAGCTCCTGGTATTATAGGACTGTTGTCATTCACTTGAATGCTCTCTGTACTTATTCTAACTTACTTAACTTCCAACCTTTTTGCCTTTTAGTTTTTTCTGTTTCTAAGTATGCGTCTAGATATACACTACGTCCTTCTGTCAATATTTTACTGTATTAGACTCAAGTGACACTGAGGTCTATCTCATTTTCTCGTAATTGATACATTTGTGGTTATCTATTCTTTTGCATAAAAGTTACTGTTTCTATATTTCTTTCATCAGCTTTAATAATTTTTATTTTATTCATTCTGTTGTCCTTGGTAAAATAGTTGAATAATTCAAGGAAATTCTTCTAGTAAACCACTTCTGTGTGAAATCATTTTTTATAATAATTTTTAATTTATGATATCATATTTATTGATTTTTAACTAAAAGTTAGGTATTACATTTCATTGTTAATCTGTGAAATTTAATTTGATTATATATATCGTAGATAATATTATTTTCCTTTTTTCAATTAATAACTATTTAAAACTCTTTAAGACTTTCATAAAAATTGGATCCGAGTTGTTTTTGTCTGCTATTTCTGAAGGACTAATGGTTAATTATGATGTATTGGTCACTGTTTTTAAATATTTGATATATTTGAAGATATATATGAATGTATATGTTAGGAAAAATTATTTCCTTAGCTTTTCATTACTGCTCAACTGAGGATGCAGTTTTTATTTTAATTTTTATTCATTAAAATTTCAGTTACTTTATTTGACTTTTGTTTTCATATCATATTTACTCTTTCTATCTCAGGTATTGTGCAAGATAATCCAGTCTTTGTGCTGAATGAAATGCTACCCCATAAAGACCAGGGTTGAGTGTTCTGTCACAGATGCAACGTTGAAGAGAACTATGCCTCTGTTGGACTTTATCTGTTTTCCATTGCCATGAAGCCTTTCCTGAATTCCAGAATAATCTCAGCTTTGAAAGAAAGCCACCATAAATATCCCCAGGTAAGCAATTTTTTAGTATTATTATGTATACTTGTTATTGCATTCACATTTATTGCTTGGCAATTTCCTTACGAATGAAACAAATGCAGTGGTTCTCTACTTGCAGGGACGTTTATAAAAAAGTATCTCTCCTATTTTAGTTTTGTATATTTAATAATAATCCCTCCATAAATTAAATTATTTCAGCCAGAAAATTTAATTGTTTCAATTTTATTAACAATAGAAATCAATCATTTACTGGAAGGGTTGCAATTAAAATCTCAAAATCTAAAATTACTTGAGCCATCACTATACTCAAATATGAAGTTGTTTCATTTCCCTTTCTTTGCATCTTCCTTATATTTTGGTTAGTAGCACATTGAACTTCGTGGTTTCATGGCTATTCATCAGCAAACTAAGTGTTTGTGAAATATTAAATTACATCAAAAAGTAAAATTTGAGCATCACTGTAGGACTTTGTTGTCTTGAGGTTATTGAAAGACAAACTTGAATTCATAAGATGGGAAACACTGTGGTACAGGTCTGGTATTATTTAGATTTAACTGCATTTTGCAAGTTTTGGCTGAACTTAGGACTTGACTTTCTTTTATTAAAGAAGAGACATCTCCCACCATTTCATTTAGCACCAAATTAATCTTTTAACATATTGATTTGATGCTGTGTTTTTTATTTAATTATTTGCTGCTTTATGCATAAATTATTTCTTTCACATTTTCAATTTAATTGTAATTGATAATAATTATTAATTTAATCCTTCCAAACATTTAGAGATAATTCATATGCGGGCTAACTTCATTCTTATTTAATTAATTTATTTTTTAAATACTGTAATGGAAGAATTGATTTAGATTTTAGCTTTTTGGATGTAGCTTTCCAAGGAATTACTCTTTAATGGTTGTTACTGCATATCTTAAAATGTGCAATTTTTAGGGTGATTCAGATGTAATTTGCATATAGGTATGTCAAAGTGAATTGCTGTGGAATGTCTCCATGATACAAAGAAATAATGCTATGTAACTTGCACATAGGAGTTTTATTGTGGTAGACTATCAAAAGTTGACTGATGTGCATTAAAATCCCTTATGTGCAAATTATATGAACTTATTCCTTTGTAGCATGGAGACATTCCACAAAATAACACTTGAAGCAATTCATTTGAAAATATTATAGTTTTATTTCTTCAAAGTTATATTATTTTGGTTCATGTTGAATTTATATGTGAAAAAAATAGAAGATCTTTTGATCTTGTGACTTTATTGCATTATTTAAAGGTACACTTTTCGTTCACAGGAGTGCAGGCGAAACTGCCATGGAGACTGATCCTCAACATCCAGATGGCTTCCAGGGCTATCGACAACCTGCATCAATGGACAGGATTGGGATGACAACAGCACTCAGCCTCAGCTGCAGCAGACCAGGGCATTGCCGCTGGCAACCTGCTGTACCTATTGCCATTAAGGTTGAATATAAATTAGAGGTAAGAGGTTTATAATATCTCTGCTAACCATCTTTGTTGGTACTCTGCACCCTGTTGCCACCAGTTTTGCAGAAGCAACAGAAGGCCCCAATTACCAACTTTGAGAGTCTTTGGATAATTTAAATTATCCAAAGACTTTCTAAGTTGGTAATTGGGGCCTTCTGTTGCTTCTGCAAAACTGGTGGCAACAAGGTGCAGAGTGCCAACAAAGATGGCTGAAGGAAGTCGATTAAACCTCTGATTTATTATTAATGGCTGTACTTCAAGTTTATTTCCTCAGTGACAAATAAATAAATACCACTTGACTGTTTCAATTTTCATTTGAAAGATGTTATACCCTACCCCTTTCAAACTCCAGAAGAGCTAGACTAAGAGAACCTGACTGGAGGATGTTGAAGTTCATTCTTTCCTCCTGCTGCAGCATCCTCCTGGACCATGTTTGACAACTATACTTGTATTCTCAGGAGGGTAGTTTCATAAATTTTCCAATACAATTTTGTTCATATTTCGTAGAATGATAGAACCCAAAGTATCATTGAACTTTGAATGTGAATTGGAAGAAATAAACAACATAAACTGACATAAACAGAAACTCTACTGTTCATAGGATCGACTCGAGTGGCGCAACTATCGATTTATATCGAAGAGGGATTTTCAAAACAAATAATAAACATAATGTATAACACATTGCATCCTCTCATTGATGGCTGTATTTTGAACACATTCAGTGCGGGTGTCGCTCATGAGTGACCCTGTGAGCACATGCGAGGGGCGTGTGACTCACATGAGGGGCGGAGTTTTCCTTTCTTTCAATGAGAGCTGGAAGGGACTAGGATGCCGCTGGTTGCTTTTCGATGTTATCCCTTTCTCCCTTCTCTAAAACTCGGATGCTGCTGCGGCCGTTCTTTCTGCATCAGCTTCACACTAATTGTTCTTTTTTCTGACTTAATGGGTGCAGTTTCTGATTTTTTGCTATAATGTTGTTAATTGTTCTATTCATTTGGAATTAAGGTTTTACCTAGTATTACAGCTGCATTGCATTAATTTTTGCGTATTTAAAGTTTTACTTTTATTGAAACTTCTATACCTATCCTTGTAATTTATTTATCTTTTCCCTGAATAAACGTTTTTATTGTTAAAATTTTTAACATTTAGAATTCTTTTGCTAATTTTGAAACTAATTTTTAGAGTGCGTTCACTGACCCCTTCATTCTGTTGGACTATGAGTTTCCTAGAATATCAAAGCAGCCATTGCCCGAGAAATTGTATGGAAAGGAATATTTGTCATCTGTCTGTTGTCGAGTGTGGATGTGCAATTTTCCAGTATACGAACCACCGTCAAAGACTGTTCCCGACTTTTTGCCATTCTGCTGCTGCTCCTGATCTTAAGAAACATAATTTTGGTTTTCTGTATTGAATAGAATACTTTATTGATAAAGGTTGAATTGATAAATTAAATAAATTGATAGAGGTCTAATAGAGGAGAGGACAAGGAGAAGCCGAAATATGTCGTGGAATATAACAAGTTTATGGGTGGGGTGGATCACTCTGATCAATTACTGTCATAGAATACGTATGAAAGGAAATCTTTATTGTGGTATTTAAAATTAGCTACCCATATAATGCAGCTGAAATTAGTTAATAGTCATATACTATTCAATAAATACAGATGAGGAAATAAAATGACCATGTATGACTATCAGTGTGAGATAATTCAGTCCCTAGTCTCATCAAAAGCAAAAAATGCTGCAACCCCATCCTCCCTAACCTGTACAGACCATTTTCCGGACAATATAAAGGAAAAAGATGAGAAAAGTGGTTGAGTGAAACGACGACGATGTAGGATATGATCTTCAAATAATGTAAGAAAAAACTCCACAATTTATTGTCCTGCTTGCCCGGAGAAACCTGCTTTGTGCCTTAGACCTTGTTTTATGAAATATCACTGAAATAATTAAATATTTGAGTTTTGTAAATTGTAAAATGATTTAACAGTTAATTTCACGTATTTTTAGGTTTTCTTTTTATTTATGTCCAACTACAATGATCATGGTATGATTCTGTGTTTGAAGTTTGAATATTCTTTTTTGCTTGCTTTACAATTTCCGTTTTGTATATTTTATATTTTCAATCTGTTTTATGCGTTTAATGTAATCAATTATTATTCCATGCTTTCCTAATAATGTCCTCCTAATTCAATTATATTTACTGTACAGAGATGATATAATGCTGACAGGAAAAATAGCTGTATACTATGGTTAGAATTGTATGCAGATATTTACATTGGAAATAAATGATATCTTTATAATGAAATAAAAAACACTTCGTATTTCTTTAGTTATAAGTTTATTCCATAACAGATAGTCTTCATCATCATGAAGCATGTATTATTAGCACAGCCTAAATAAATGAGACTGCGGAAAACCATGAGACAAAGGGAGTTTGATAGAGTAGAGATGTGGAGAAAGAGAGGGTAAATAGTTTGCAGTGAAAAATGTTGCAGGTATATCCTTGGTTTGTAAATTCATTGTGATAAGACAGAATCTATTCACCACAAGGTGGGTGAACAGAAAAGGGACAAGATATGGTCACTCTAGGGAAGGGAGTGTTATGGGTAGGAGAGCAACCCACATGGCAATCCAGGAGCCCAAAGACACTATTCTGCATATATTTTCATCTTATGAATCCTAAGAAAGAAATGAAACTCTATTGGGCAGTTGCTAATATTTTTAGGCAATTGGAGCTAAAGAGAAGAAGATTAAATCGAGGAAAGATAAGATTGAACTAATCATTTTGCGGGTTGCATAATTCGTGTAATTTCCCAGAGGCGGGTGACTCTCATGAGTGATGGCCAGAAAATATTCTTTTAGAACAAAACTAAAGTGGGCATTTCAAATTCCTTTCTTTATTTAAGCATAATAAGCTAATCTATCACCATTAACTGCAAAAATAGAATTCAGGTTCTGGGTATGTCATATTTTTAGACCCGCAATGAATGTGTTAATAAAATATTCCTTCATATTATTGGTATCTAAACGAAAATCTCAATTCTGAATTAGTATTTGTTGACTGTCAAAATCATTCCTCATATGCCATCAATACCTTTAGTAAATTTTTATTTAAATGGCCATGCCCAATTTACAACATATAAAATTGGAAATGCATGAAGAATAGATGATTAGAAAAGAAAACTGCTTGAAGGTGATGGAAATGAAATTTAAAATAGCACAAATAAGAATGTGTTTTGAGCACCTTGAGAACTACTGGCAATGTTTGGTGTCACTATGTGAAACACCGTTGTTTATCTCATAAAGCACCTATTTAACGGAAATGTGATTGATGTGACATGGTAGTTTAGTGTCGTGAATACCCGTCTAGATAATTGGTGACCCAGGTTTGAGTCCCAGTCATTTGGCAATTTTTCACTTCTGTATTGCTGGAGATTAAAAATTAATTTTTGTTAATTCATCATTGCTTATTTATTTATAAATAATAAGAAAGATGTAACATAGAAAAAACTGGTAAGAGCTCCCAAATATTCTCATATGACGTTGCAATGTCTGTAAAGGTATTACATACTCATTCTACAGGTCAACTAATGAAAGTATTTTCATAATTTTTATTTCATCCTATCAATTGGGGAATAGCTCTGCTATATGCTTAATGAAAAGTACAAATGTAGAAGGTAAACTTGGAAAAAATTTTGATTTATATTATCAAGTTGGATTACTGACTTAAATTTAGGATTAAAATTATCACTCAAGCTCATTGTAGTTTCATTTTTTATCTAACTTTTGTTATCTTAAAGATAATTGTAACAGACATTGAAACTGCGGTTGGAGAGCATATACCAGTCTTGCATGCTATGCCTATTTCAAATCCTTTGACATCAGCTGTATGAGCTTTTGAGGTATTAAAGTCAGGCCAATAAGGAAGAAATTAAGCAATTTGTGGCAGGTTTATTTCCTCCGTATTAAATTGGCTGATTATGAATTACAATAAACATGAAGAGTTTCTTGACAACAATTGTCAATCATTAATCAAAATCTTACTTATATGGTGGGTGAAGATGATACCTAGCTAATACCTATTTGTATTAAATAATTTTTAGTTTGTGTAATAATGTAGTGTCTATGTAGCTACAATAAAAAAGAAATTTTGATAGATTCACAAGTTTTTTGATTTTTTTTTAAATATGTAAGAGGAAGCCCAACTGGTATATTTTAAAATAGATTTAGAAAGAGTACTGAATGAAAGTAATGCACTACTTATTCACATTGAGGATTGCTTGAAAATCTTTGCAACAATACACAAAATACAAATGAGAATAGAGTAGGTTATATCATAGAGTAACTATACTATATATATATATATATCAGGAAAAAATGAAAATTTTTATATGTTATAAGGACCACGAACTTTAAGCACAAGCCGTTGACAGATTTTGAAAAAAAAGTTTTTTCGATCCATCATGAAGTGCATTGGATTTTGATTTCTTTGTGGTGTAAAAGAAGGTTTTCTAATTCTCAAGTCATCCATTGGAATCAATCAGAAATCAGTTGCAACAATATTAGGCAAATGTAGAGGGTTATCAAGGACTGTAGTTCTTTTTAGGGCCAAACATCTCACACAATCTTCAATTTTTGGGATAGGACAATGCTGTGGAGAGGTAATCAGAAACCTTGATCTTGACAATCAAACTAATCGAAAAAATTCCAGTACAAGTTGATGAAGACTACAAGGTAATAATTAGAATTTACTGTTTATCCTTCTGCGCATATTTTCTTGTGAGTGAGTGGTAATTCCTTAAGAGTCAAAGATTGATACATAGCAAATTAAGTATTTAAAAAAATTCTTTTGTCACAGCTTCTTCTACAAACAAAATTATGGTTACCTTGTTTATAATTTGCACTGCTTCGTTTTTCATGACTTTCATTGCAAGGTATATGACAATCTTACTAACATCACAACATCTCTGAGATGATTGTAATATTGTGAAGAATAATCTCAGAATTGAAGTTCACCACCTTTTCTTAATAAAGGACAAAGAAAATTAAGGAAACCTGAATTTACAGAAAACAGTTAGAGACAGTATATTGAATGACTGAATTAACAAAAATGATTGAATTTTGAATATTAAATATAGATTGGTTATTGAAGAGAATGAATTCAAATATAGGTAAAGAAATTTTGATTGTAGAAATTATGCATAGAAAGAATTTGAGGAATGATTCCTGCATGAAACCAACTTTATTCAAGCTTGAATGAAAATTAATATAATATCGACTTCCATCTAACAGATGAGTCATGATAAGACTAGATAACTCAAGATCTTCAGAAAGGAAAATTTCCTGAAAATTGCTCCCACAATGATAACTAATTGATTTACCCATTCATCAGATGCTCATTTGATGCATCAGTCAAAGTATAAACTACTATCATCAAATTTGAAGATATGATGCACCAAATGAAAACAAGTCAAGTGGCATGAACGGGGTATGAAATTTTTGTCCACAACAAATTTATTCAAAAATATAAAACTTGTTCGTATGACCGTTAAAATCTGAAATCTCTAAATGAAATTCCTTAAGGTTTGTTTTTAGTACGTACTTTGTAGATTTTCCCGGTATTATTACACCGTAATCGCAAGTTAACTTGTTTGTGCAAAGATTAATTTTCCAGGAAAGAACTGTATGCGTTGAAAGCGAATAAATATTAATGCTAAATTTTCCTTGAATGAAATTGAATTTTCTTTATATCATGCTCTTTCGAATCTTTTAACAAAGACAAATAATACTTAGCGAATGATTATTGGAATTCACTATTTCTTATGCAATTTAAAATATTGTATAAATAGCAACCTTTGAAAGTTAGCATTTTGGTTAGGTTTTTTTCTTTCAGGCAAGAAAGCTTTAATAGATCAGCGTTAGCATGTATGCATTGAATTCATCTTAACATGCATGGCTAATTAAGGTTATAAAAAGGTCTAAGAAAATATCTAGAGTATTTCATTTCCAGTCAGAATCCTTATAGAAGTTTTGTGTAATGGCAGCTAGTATAAAGTTAG
The DNA here is from genome assembly GCA_947579665.1 of Sympetrum striolatum. Classification (NCBI taxonomy): domain Eukaryota; kingdom Metazoa; phylum Arthropoda; class Insecta; order Odonata; family Libellulidae; genus Sympetrum; species Sympetrum striolatum. The sequence goes on from OX388350.1 coordinate 17,783,990, forward strand.
CTTTCATTGGTCGTAAATTTTGCGAAGTTCACTTTTTGTGAATAGCAGACTTTGTCAGTCTAAACGAATTTTTATTGCAGCACCTTTACAGATCCACATTAATAGATATAATGTTTACCGGTTTCGGCATAAAATCATGCCATCCTCAGAACTGAAAGAAGTGGTATCGAGCAAGGGTTAAAAACAGAGGAGGAAGGAGGAGGAAGAAAAAGAGGGGGGGAGAAAAAATTGCATGAAGAGAGAGTAAGCAAGTCAATTTCTTGAGATGGGAGGAGGGGGCAAATGAATCAAAAGTCCCATTAGAAGTGGTGATCGTTTGCTAGTGAACACAACCTCATTATGAAAGTAAACTGCAGACTTTGTATTTTCCACAAATTTATTAAAACACGACCGGTTTCGGCCATACAGCCATCATCAGGTCACCTGATACGTGGCACGTGTTTTAATAAATTTGTGGAAAATACAAAGTCTGCGGTTAACTTTCATAAATGGCGTTCCACCAAGTAAAGTCGGTTCATATCGATTTTACAAACTCATTAGCTAACTCAGGAGAATAATGCTTATGGAGGTGGATTTGCAACTCTTCTAATAGGTCAAGCTTCTTCCCTCTTGTGCCTCGATGCAATATAATTGGGATTTTTATTTATTTAGACATAATGTGTTAGAAATCGGCTATAACGAGTACTTTATATTTATACCTATATTTATCAGCTCACGTTATAATGGACTTCTACTGTATATCAACATTACTATGGACCTTAAAGAAAATGTAAACAATATACTGAAAGAATTTATGTGGTAACATTTAACTTCAGATTGAAAAAGAAAGCACTGCCGGTTTGTATATTAAAGAGTAATAGAATATCCATTAACATGAAACTAGACTGGCTGGTTAATTTCATCTTGGAAAAAGTACCCAAGGGAAAATACTGTATGTGGAAGTTGTCTGAAGTAAATACATTAGCCATGGCAATCAGTAAATAAATACAAATTGGTAAAAAAGTCACAAAATCAATCTGAAAACTCCTTTAAAAAATACTGACAATTGTTAAAGATATTATATCATTGACCCGTGTATCTCAAAATCATCTTCCAAAACATGGCCAGCATTTCAATGACTTAACAAAGCTAGTATGCATTTTGAGTCTAAAACATTTAATTATTTCGAATGAAAGCAATGCAAAGTTATTTCCACCAATTTATTTAATTATTTCATTAGACAAAGTTGATTTCTTGGAGTCTTTCATTTCATGAAGCTTGATTTAGTAATTGATCTGTTTGGATATTTTTCCAAATAAAATCAGTTATAACTACTTTAAATTTCTAAGTGTACAAATCAAGGGAGAGCAACATTAACAACTCATGATAATTTAAATATAAAATATATAAACCAATTGCATGCTGGTAAGAACTGCATTTTTGTATGATAAGCTTCCTTAGAAAATAATTAAGAAACAATGGCTTACAAATAAAATAAATAGTAGAAAATTTAAACCCAATTGAGAAAATGATCCCACTTTAATTTAGGAATTTTTCATTTATTCATTCATCCATACATTAGCCATAAAATCAATCGGCTATAAAATTCGGCATTGTACTTAATAATTTAAATTACCTAAATGGAAAGCATCCTAATTTTTTTTCTTCTTTCTCTTTGAATCTTTGGTATTTTTCTTTGCACTATCAATTGGAAAATTTTCTACACAGTCATTCGGCTCCTCATTATCTAGATAGTTTACATCCCTAGTTTTACTTTTCTTCTTCTTTTTCTTCACTTCCACTACACTAGATTCCACTATGCAGCTTTCACTTTTATGCTCAGGTTCCATTTCACAGGAATTTTCACATCTTCGCTTCTTTCTTTTTTTCAATTTCTTAGAATCCATTTTAATCTCATCAGCATTTTCAATTACAATCTTTTCATTATCTACATTCGCATTTTCCACCGAATCTTCAGAGCTGTGTTCATGTTTCCTTTTCTTCTTTTTCTTTTTCTTAGGCAGGCTATCATGATGCGTGTTTTCTAAAGAAGGAACGACTTCTTGTTGATCATTTAGTAATTTTTTCTCCTGCTCTATCACCCTAGCAAGCTTCCCATCAAGTTTGTGGCCATGACGTGCAGCCCTTGAGAGAAAGAAATAAGGTTTCTATTAGAATTAATGCGTGAATAATACAAATTATTTACACACAGGTTCAAACTTCATATAGACTTACTTGTGAGCTGTCCTACCACCACAAATACGAAACAATTCTTCATCTGATAAAGCTGGAGTAGGATCAACGAAAGAAACAGGGTCGTCGTCACTTATTAATGATACCAATTCTCCTCCACTAGTTAACTTTTCCGTCTGAAAATTAAAAAGGTGACAGATCGTAATTTATTTATAAAATGATTTGGCTGCCTTTCGTTAAAACTCTTATAAAACAGTTTGAGAGATTTAAAAGTTATTACCTTAACAAATGATCCATATTCAAGACTGTTTTTGCTCTTTAGTTTAGCTGTCCATGGTTTTTTCGTAGAAAGGTGTAGTTCTTTAGTCTCGTCAGTTTGTATCACCGCTCCACCAGAATCGGATTTCTGAACTTCAATACGGCTCGCTGCATCATTAAAAGCGATTTCCCACCATTTGAATGTAAACTGATCTGAATGGTCATGTCCTATTCCAGTAGTATCAAACTTGAGACTTGGCTTTAGTGCCTCAGAAATTCCTGTCTCGTATTTCCCTAATCCCTTTCCTAGCAAAAACGGAGAGGAAATAATAATGACAAGACTAAAATCTATAAAAATCGAACACATCTAACAATGATTATCATACCTTCTGTCCAGCCGTATTTTTCCAGTAATCCACGTGCATAATCCATGACAAATTAATTCGCTTTTCAATTTTCTATACCGTCTATACCACAGTTTTCCATGGCGGCCACGGCGGCACTGGCACTTTCATGGAGGACCATTGAAAGAGGCAAGTTCAATTTTAATTATAACCTGCGACGTTCTTTTTATTTAAATATCACCTAAATATCTACATCAAGTATATTAATTAAGTATGCCTTTATGCAATATCCAATGAATATGATTTTCCTGGCTTCTTTTGTAGGAGTCCACAGGTCTGAAATATCTGGGGCCAAACTTAACTGGTTTCAGCAAAGGAGATTAAAATCGCCAAGTTTCGCCAAATTTAATACATCTTCCAAACGTTTTCTTGATGCTTATAAATGACTCAGCTCATCTAGTACCGTCAGAGAAATAAAAAATAACATGCTCTGATGGTCATTTTTAAGTAGCTCAGCCAAGAACTCAAAAGTACGGTGTTTTTTTAGTGGAACCTTATCAGTCACATGCAATAATAAATTCATAATACTATACAATAATAAAAATAAATAATTCGATGGCTTAACAGAATGTGTGGTTGTTTAGGATATCTATTGGCAATATATATTGCATATATTACTGGCCTAGGCTATTATAACAGCCTATGCCAGCAAGGGCGTCGCCAGCCACTGGGCTGTTAAAATTAAAAATGCCTAACTTACAGGGGCTAGTTAACCGCTTCTTACTACAAATATGTCAAATCTTTTAAAAACTAAATGCATTGAAAACTAGAGGAGTTGAACGCTTTCATGGCAATGCCATATCTTGAGGAAAATTGGAACTTTTGTTTATAAACTTCGACACTAATGCCATCTCTTGAGGGAAATTGGAACTTTTGTTTATAAACTTCAACACTAATGCCATCTCTTGAGGAAAATTGGAACTTTTGTTTGTAAACTTCGACACTAATGCCATCTCTTGAGGGAAATTGGAACTTTCGTTTATAAACTTCGACACTAATGCCATCTATTGAGGGAAATCGGAACTTTGGTTTATATACTTCGCCACTAATGCCATCTCTTGAGGAAAATTGGAACTTTGGTTTATAAACTTCGAAATTTACCACGCTGGTAAATCTTCTGCTGTCCTCGCTGCTTTGTTTACCTTTTGAGGTGTTTGTTGCTTTCAAGCTTTCAGTTTCGCTCTCGATCCAAATCACATGGACAAGTTTGCGAAATGTAAAACCGACGAATAGATATGTAATAAAACGGTATGTAGATATGAAAACCGCTTATGATTATAAATGAAATCAATCGAGTTTGACCATCATCTTGAAAGGATATACTGAAAATGAGCACCGTCGATGGAATAACAAGTTTTACTACCTAGTGTATACTGTAAAAGTTAAACGGAGTACACGTAATACAGGCAAAACAACTCTTTAATGCATATTATTCTTACTCGTAAGTTTACACAGTTTAACCTTTAAAATTGTTCACGAGAATTATACTCACGTGTGATAAGAACTTAGAATATTTTTATCACATTTTGGACCATTTATATTTACTAGTCGTCGAAATTCAACCGTAATTCATTGAATTTTTAAGTCTGAACTTTACTGAGGTTCTTTTTCAAAGAGTATACCTATATAATCATTGCTTATATATTTTTTCATTATTTTTCTATTACGTCAGTTACTCAGGGTGTGTTGTTAGCCTTCTTCGATACCTACGAAATTTAAAATTTTAATGTTAGTAACAATAAAAAGGACAATTACAGCCTGCAGTTTCATTAATTTCTTTATACAATTCATTGTCGCAGTTTTCAACTACTACAAAGTATTGTTGAAATATTTTTGCTGCGCTGGATGTATAAATGAATTTCCTACGAGGAAGTACTTTTCCCATCACTGGTATTTACACGTGCCAACACTTGACTTTGTTTTGGGTCTAAATTCTTTTCAAATAAGCTCGTGCCTAATAATTGTTTCTACAACACATCCCGAACCAAAATACGACTGGGTCTCCAGGGGGGGGCAGCTGCCCCCCAATACAAATTCCTGCACACTCAATAATCTTTACCTCAACTAGCCATAAAGGTAGTTCAATTTTTTTATTATTAAACTTTGGATTTCAGTGGCACTGAAGTTTGCCGTAAGAGTTTAAGGTTTTCACATGGATTAATAAGGAAATTACCTATATCTAAATGCTGCCAAAAAATTACTAATGTTGGGACTTTCTGTGTAATTATACTGTTAAATCAGACAAATTCTACACCAAGATGGGATTTTGACATAATAATACAATATTTTTCAACACGAAAGTTAAAAGTTCATTTTTGTCTGAGGAAATGATAGATACAGATTATTTCAGGTGACAAGGAAGTCTCAATCCCACCAATTGATCACTAATATGTCAAAGGCATTCTTAGGAAATACAAATACTTTTTGATGAATTTTTTAAATTTCTCAGTTGTTTAAGGTAAGGAACTGGAAATGCTCCTAAATTTTATATTTTTTCTTTGAAGTCTTTATATTAGACGTAATTGATATACAATCTTGGGTTGGATTCCATAAGATAGGAAATTGATTAAATATTTGTTTTGTTCATATTAAATATTGTTTTAGTTTCAAATTTGATAAAATATAACCACATTTTTTAAAAATTCAGTATGTTTCTCAAATTATCACCCTGACAAACAAATACATTGTTGAAATAACTTCTCATATTAATATCATATTGGGGAGAAATGTATTGTAAGGTATCAAATTAGAAGTATATTTCAATCATATTGAAAGTATTTCTTCTTGTTATTGGAGATTGGAATCAATAGATTACATGGAACTAAGATTTCCAAAGATAAAAGGGTGGTGAGTAACTGATTAACCCCATGAAGTACTTTTAATTAGTTCAGTGATCTTTTGTAAACCCACACAGCTCTTTCCATTTAGGACAGAATTCTTCTTCTCTCTTTTCGGTAAGTATACCTCACTACTTTCTTGCAAACTATAGCATATTTCTGTTTCTTCCAGCATCCTTCACACCCAACCTGTCTTCTCTTATTTCATTTGTTGGCATCTCAATGCACATACTTAAGAACAATGATGATGCGCATCATTCCATTATTAGTCCTTTCCTTTCCTTATTCGAGCTCTTATTTCATTGTTTTATTTGATCATCCCCATTTGCTCTTTATAAAGAACATAATTCAATCTCCACTGATGGTTATGTACTCCTTTTTTTGTTGACACTGTAAAAATCTTTCTCTAGATCTATATAGGCAATAATAGTCAATAGATCTTTAATTTCTTTTAGGATCACATTTTTATCCAGTTGAAATTTTTCAAGGGTATAAGCAGGCAGTGAGAGATTGTTAATCTTTTGGTTCTTCTCACACATTGTTTTTAAGTGTGATTGAGATAGCACGATTCAGTTGTGCAGGATAGGATTGTCTGCGTGAATGTGATAGGATCCTGAGCTAATTTCAATTTGGACATTTTTAAGGAACAAAAACTTTTCAAGTCTATTCTTCCTTGTGATTGGGCATTTTTGTCGAGCACAACCAACCAGTACCAATAGCAGGTAGATGTAGATTTATATATGTATACCCTGTGACAGTGACACATGGTAGAGAGTGAAGTAACACCAACATAACCTTACCTTATCTACCCTATTAGCTTCTCTAATAGACTGGGGTAAGAACGACCAAGAGTAACCATCGCTTTTTGCGATCTCCACCTTTTTACATTCTGGCAATGCTTCTAGGAGATCCTGTTTGTTCTTTACTGGAACTAAAACATCAGTTACTTCGTCTAAGAACTACAAACTGATTGTTGACAGTTAATTAGTCATAATTTGGGGAAAATTCTTTAAGTCATGTTGAAAAAGAGTGAATACTCTCAAAAACTTTTAATTTTCAACGTTTATATGGATGAGTCTGTCCCAAATGGATTTAGATAGCAAGATGGAACAAAGGAAAAGCCTTTGTTAATAATAATCAACACAGGTTTGAAACGCCACACTCTCGGCCTGAGTCAAGACCACTTGACTGGATCGTACAGTTCCGATCCTCCTTAAAGACCATATGTGTAAATGCCTCTATTCACTGCTTTTAAGGCAAGACTCTTTTGCATCTGTACTTCCTCTGACTCTAAATTATTCTTCATCCAAGATCTCTTCTGTTTTCCTATTATTCTTGAAAGTATATTTGACACATGAGGCCAAGCTGACAATCTGAAATTGTTCATGGTTGATTGCACTCTTCTTTTATGTCATTAGGTTCATGTTGTTCATTCATGTGGTTAATTAGGTCATGTTCCTTTAAAACTCCATTGGTTCAACCCACATATCAAAAACCAATTTGTAAGTAACAATAATAATATGGACATGTGAGCTTGCCAGTGATGAAATGTACATGTAATGGTACACATAAATGGTAAAATTTTGATCAATCAAGCAGATTGGGGCAAGATTTGTACAAAATTTTAGGTTTATCTACATGCTCCTATTGTAACTTCTCTATCCAGCGGATACTAAGTAAGCATAGTCTGTTGATGTTCAGGATAAATTTATGTATTGTATAATTAAGGTAAAAAATACAAGGTTTTACTTTCTATAGGAATACCTTTGAATGTTTTTTTAAATATAGTCAAATTGTTTATTAAAAAATCACAGTACATTGACATTCACTTTATTGTCCTTGTTGCAAATATTCTTTTATTGCAGAAGTTAAAGTAATATTTAGTAATAATTTTAGCTAATTTCCGACTTATTTCATGATTATCTGGCAGAACATCATGATTATAATTTGGTAGCTCAGGATAAAAGGTGAGAGGAGTAAGACATTTACTGGTAAGGTGAAGAGTTTAAAGGGAACTAATATGTTGTATTTACTTCTCAAAAATTACAGTGAGTTGTTAGTACTCGTTTGACAGAATTTAGGTATCCTTTACGAATCGCCAAGTTAATCATTGAAATGTGCAACGAATTGAGCATTTTTTCTTCTTGGGAGGTCACTAACAAGAAAAAACATTGGATTTCAAAGATAACAAGAATCACTCAAAAAAATTCAGCCATTTTTGCACATACAAGTTAAGATTTTGGTTCCACAAACCAATTTTGAGAGCTTTCATCCTCTGAAATACTTGCATAATGTCAAAGGTTAAGGTAAAATATAGTTACAGGTATGCTGGTCTAGTACCGACGTTCTGACACAAATAACAAATTGTATTGAGGTTGTTATAACTGTTAATTTTTACTTAAAATCAAGAATCACAACCAATTTAAAAGAACATTGTACAAAAATTTCCCCTTGGATTCATAAATACGTTCACTCTTGAGTCCACACTCTTCATTAAGTCACGAGTTGTTGAAAAACTAAACAAAGAAGGCACAATAATACTAAAAGAAAGGAATCATTCTATTCACTTAAGGCAGTGGCAACGGAACACACCATGTAGAACGGATAGTCAATTTTCAAGTCATTTCCCACAACACACACAGACAAAAAATACTGCAGTCTTTTCAGTAGACTGTCCCCTTATGTACAGAACTGTGTCACACACATCCCTAAGGTTTTTCTCATCAACACTTCACAGAAATTTTCTGTTTCGATGATGCAGAGGAGACTGGTACACACTGTTGTTAATGGTACCGTAAACAGGCTCAGATCCTTCAGATAAAGTAGGGGAGTGCCGACTGCTGAAGCTACTGTTGACTGAATTAGGTGAGACCCTCAGGAGTGGAGAATGAGTAGGAAAATGAGGCGAACCAGCAAGAGGAGATCTCATTGGCGAATAAGCTGAAAAATGAGACATCAAATCATTGCAGACTAGCTGAAGTAAATGAGGCTTTTATTCATTTAAATTCAGAAAGTGATCATTAAAATTGAGAAAAATATTTTGAAAATTTTACACCTCTCAGCATGATAAGTAACTTTCCGAATGGATGAAGAGAAGTGGGTTAATTTCAATCACGATTTAAAACTCAGAAATGCATTCTAAACATATTACTTATAAATACCATTTTCATTATAATTCATTAAAAATATTACTGTCAATGTCATTTTACAAAGCAAAAAAGTAAAATGTAATCATACATTAATAAGTAGTTGCTATGCCACATGGCAAAGGAAAGTAGCATACATCAGGTAGACAAATATTCAATCATTTAATTTCACTAATATATACTAAAATCTTCACTAACATGCACATTAACTATTTGCTTTATCAGCAATTTGTGACATCAAAATAGTGTACGTAAAATACAAACTAATCATAGTCAGTTATAAAGGAAAATCAAAACTTACTCATTGTGACTTGATTCTGGTTCTGGATTACTGGTTCAACATGAACTTTATAAACTGAAAGAATAATGACATTATTAGACAGTTTAATAGAATAACAACCGAAAATCTTACAGATTGATTAAGTAGAATCATGAAATATGAAATGGATACCATATTTACTTGAGTATTACAAAGTTTCACAGTGATACATATGTTATAGTTATTTTAACTTATGAGATTATACTAATTTAATCAATTCTTAGTTCTATCGAAAAAAAAAAAAAAACCTAATGACTCAAAATTAAGTATTGTATAATACGAGTAGTATTGTTCCTGAATCTAGAGCACTCTTGATACTAATCAAAATAAACCCTGATTTTTGAGGTGAATGCAATTTGTGAGTAAATATGGTAATTTAAATTAAATGTTCATAAAGATTATACCTGGCTGCAGAGTTTTATCAATAATGATATTGTGTGTTTACAAAATAAAGAACAGTGACACTAAATATGATCCTCCAAGAATTTAATATTTTATGAGGACAGGTAGAACCTTGAAAATGAGTTATTTCAGAGTATGTATTTAAATTTCACTGGTATAAGGAACTAAGAAGAGGAAACATTAGGAAATCCATCGGCAACATGGAAAATGAAAGCATTAAGAGTTGGATCCCTATATTACTTATGTAATTAGTATTTATACAAATTAAAAAGTTTCATGAAACCTGATTAATCTAAGAGGGAAATTCCAGTAAGTAAATACTAGGATGAAAAGATTTTCAGTTAAAGGAAGAAATAAAATTTAGGTCAAAACAGCATTAATGCTGTAATTGTATAAATTGGTCAGTAAATTACTACATCATCTAAAGATTAAATTTACAAAATTAAAATTTTAAAATAAAACTCAAAGGAGGATGGATTGGATTTCAAAAAAGTAGTATGTTGCATCAACAATGAATAAATTCAATCTTACCATAAAGTGAAACCAGAACAATTAAAACTGTTGAGATCACAAGAATCACTGAATTGTGATAATGATAAACAAAATCAAGGAGGGAATATCCGACAGCATTCACGTGCGACACAACACAGGGAGCAGGAGCAAGACCATCTGCACCCTCCCCACCTGAAAGTCGGACTTTAACAGGAACCTGCAGAGAGAGAGAGAGAGCATCTGAAATAATCTGATAGCAACAAAACTGGACTATTTTAAATAATTATAGCAAAATTACCAATTTAACGGATTGTTTCTGCCTTCACTTGGTGGAACCGTCTAATATTATCCATGGTGAACAAAATTTATTGAAAGCTAGGTATTTTAAGTTCCATTCTTAATTAAATTGAATTAATAACTTTAAGGAAGAAAAGAAGTACCACCAATTTTAAAAATACATATCACAAACAAATTGAGATGTTTATACCACCAATATAAGGCAATTTCTATTTTGATAGTTTCCTACATTTAAAAAGAGTTGCATTTTTATAAAAAGCTATATGGTGTTAGAGAATAATTGTTAACAAGCTTGAATAATAGAATTTTAGATTAAAATACATGGATTTCCTACAGAAAAAATCTGATGTGGCCAGCACATGACTTTCTCCATATATAAGATGTAAATATTTATCTACGACAGTAATTTCGAACTCTATATTCCATCTAAACTTGGAAGATGAGTGATTAATTTATATATTATTATCTTTTACGTCACAAAAATTATAAATAATGTTTTTCGGGACATGCTCGATGAAAAACGATGAATTTGGACTTTCGCCCATAGAGCCCAGAGCGCCCGCAAAGTACATAATCAGCAACTTCCAGTTTATCAGTATTTCATGAATAACTCCTAAAAAATCAATGATACAAAAATATGTTTCGTAAAAAAGTTATAGTAAATTACATTTTCTAAAACATTTGTTAATAATAGTATATACCTAAATATCATATTTATGGAGATATTTTGAAAACCGGAAATGAGCTTCGATGAATGAAGCTCAACTTCCGGTAAATCAATTCACTCCAAAAACTAATCAACTCTAACAACTGTAATAAAAGTTCTATATATGAAATTTGGTGTTGATCCGACAAATAGCTTTCATGTTAGAGCGCCCACAAAGTACATAATCATCTTCTTCCGGTTTATCAGTATTTCACGAATAACTCCTAATCAACCGGTGATACAAAAATATGTTAAATACAAAACTTATAGTAAATTACATTATCTAAAACTTTTATAAGGTATACAATATACCTATATATCATATTTATGGAGATATTTTGAAAACCGGAAATGAGCTTTAATGAATGAAGCTCGACTTCCGGTAAACCGATTTACTCCAAAAATTAATCAACTCTGACAGCACACACCACAGTACTATATATGAAGTTTGGTATTGATACAACTAATAGTTTTCACGTTAGAGCGCCCACTATCACACACACACACATACACACAGACATCATTCCGAAAATGGTCAAAACGTGTTCTAGGGACCCCAAAACATGTATTTCCGTTGAAATCTCGAAGTCGAATTTTTTCATGAATACAATACTTTCTCTATACTTCGTATATGGAGAAAGTAAAAAGGCCCCCTTTCATCCAAATTTTGACAGATTTCATACCTCAATCTTTTGCTGCGTGGATTCCGATATGACACTGACAAACAAAGGACGACTCAGTTCATCGGATGACCAAAATTCTTTTTTTAGGTGAACAGTGTAAGTGTGAGTTGGAACAGCATTTGCAGAAACAGATGATTGAGAGACAAAAGTTGGAGCCTGCACCCATAAGGCTGAATCATCACACACCTGAACCTGGAACAGTTTATAATAAATTGTACACATAGTTTTGTTGACATTTAAACACAAATACAGTAATCAATAACTATTATATGATTGGTAGTCTGTGATTTTTCCATTTCGACTGTAAAACTAATTCATACTGATTAGTTGGCAACTGAGGGCAAGAAAGAAAATGTACTAAATCTCAGAACATTACGTCACTCTAATGGTTGAATTGTTTTTACTCTGAACAAAGGTTTTTCATCAAATCAAGGTTTACTAAAATGGGAAACTAGTTTCATTTGAAACCATAAAAAACAAAAAGTTAAATGTATCAACAACTGTAAAGTCATAAAAAATAGGAAGAACCTTACCTCCACATTTGATAAGACATGAGAAGAACCTGTGATTGAAAGAGCAGCAGAGGGTTTTCTAAGACTTAGCTGGATGCTTTGAGGGTGCACCACAATTGCAGGATAGAAAGGTAGCACCAGAGGCTGAGAGGATGGCAGAGATGGATGAGAGAGGAGGGAATTCCCCCCACCAGAACCTAGGTCAGCCTGTATCAAGGCACCTGGTGCCTGGTGAAGTGACGTGGCTACAGCCAACAGGACAAATTCAACCTGCAGCATTGATATCTCAACTGCTGATGCTGCTCCAGACACAGGAGTGATCTCACAGACATAAACACCTAAAAAAAGAAAGGTATCTTAGTTCCATGAAAAATAAAAGTTAATACAATTATTTCTAGGCACACATATATAAATTAGGTTGTCCCAAAAAAATCGAAGTCATTTGTTTCTAAACTTACGCTGCTGATAACCTACAAAATATAATAGAAGCCAAAATTCCGATGTCTGAAATTTTACAACATAAAGTATGCAAATACCCAACTGTGATCATTAAAATCAATAGTTGTGAAGAAAAAAGTGCAGGTTTATAACATGGTGTTGTGCTTATTCAATAAATTTCCTCTAATGGGTTTAGCATTGGTTTGAACTTGAAGAATTTTGCAAATAATCGATGACTGGCATTTTCGCAAAATTAGTTAACCTTCGACCTCCTATATAATTTTAATGTGCAGGAATTAAAGTATTTACTTAATAATAATAGTAATGGCTATATACGGAATATATTCAGCAGTAACTATGCAAAGTGTCAAAGTTCACACAAACAACATCCACTTTTGTATTTTTGGCCAGCTTTTATCTATTCTAGTCCACTGTACATGTGCATTAAAATAAATGCTAACTAAAATTAGAGAATACTTGGAAGGTAATGAGATGAAATTTAATCACAAAAATAAAAGTTATCAGTGAAAGAAATGTAAGAAAATAATTTCCTATGAACTCGAGATCTATATTGCAATGCACCTGTGTGGCGTGGTCGCTTAACTCCGACATTCAGTTGCTATTTTTTTATTTAAAAAATCCCATTGGGTTAAACGTTTAATTCCACAATATAAATTAATCTTACCCTTTTTAGGATCGAATCCAGGGCGTACTGTAAATATATTGTCAACCTGAAGACCAATAGGCACATGAGATGATTCAGAGAACTGAAGAATGCACCGGAACGGATAACTCTGCAGAGTGCCATCGTGTATAAAACAACTGCTATCACCATTCACTGCCTTATCCCATACTTCTATTGGAGGAGGAATAACATTTGATCTTTTGGCTAAAGCAGAATCTTCTGGACCAAGGATTACCAATGGCACACGGTAAGGATGATCAGGTTTTGAGTTGGTAAGGTTGCCTGGTCCGCCAGATGAAAGGAATACAATCTAAATGAAAACAATGAGAAAGAACATTAGCAGAGAAATGCATGATTTTCCAGATGAACTGATTCTGGATTAAATAGTATCAACAAATTTCAAATCAATCTTAGATGAAATAAAATAATTAAATTGCATCCTAGTTGATAACTAGCATCACCTTACAGTATCTTCAAAGAATAAAGCTATACTATTATTACAGAAAAATTCAGAGCCTTCAATACAAGGTAAGTTCAGAAAGTATGTTCTGTTTGGTTATAAAAAAACAAGCTCACATCCCAAAAAAAATTTACAAAATAATTTCCATACTTTGAGAATTAATATTATAATATAATATAATAAATAATTATTACATTTTAATTAAAATAGCAGGGTTTGAGTTTTTGTATACCCTCTTCATAAAAGTCGTTGCATGTTACTTTAGTCACATAGACAGTTTCTTTTACCATATCATCATACTTGAATTTCAAGTGCAAAAAGAGATGTGCAAGGTTCCAGGGATGACCATTAGGAATTGTTGTGTAGTGTTTGTACTTTGAGGACAAGCATAGGCATATATCAAAACATTACTATACTAGTTTAGTCATTTCAATACAAATAAATCACTCATAGCAATATCACCATAAATCTCACAGATCTATATGTATACGTAGATTAGTATACAGCGCTTTGAATTCAGGAAAAGACTATAGATCAAATCTTGCAGTAGCTGGACTTTCATGTCAATCAAGCAGAATTAAATGCATATGATAGTTGGCTACCAATAAATTCCAACAACTTTTTTCATGGACCCAGTATAACAACTGTTCATGTACTGAACTGCAATTGCTGCAGCAAGGAATTGATATGGAGCTTAATTTATGGACATACCTTGTGAAATTATTAGCCAAGAATATGTATTTCTTGGATTTCTGGGAACATAAGGTCAACACTTAAAGCATTAACGCTTTTTTGCCTGCTTAAATTCAAAGTCTCTAAGTACATGACACCGTTTTGGTGCCACTCTTTATGAAAGCATTGAAGATTGTGTAGAGATATGAAAATAGTTAATATAAACCATATCATAAATCAATGTATTAACCCTTTGAGTGCCAACATAACTGGAAAATGTTTGTTAAAATACCGGTGTCGTCCTGAGCGACTCTTATTTTGAAAGCTATTTATGTAAAAACATTTACTGTAATAACTTTTTTGATTAATTTCTGAAATAGAGATTGCATAATAAAAACGTATATGTTTTTTATACCCGTAAAATGTTAGCAAATTATTCAGAATATTATTAGTTTAATAGATATTTTTCAAAAAGTCTGCAATTCTCTGTAAAATAGCAGGCAATTTTCGCATGATGTTAGGAAATTCTGAATGGCACTCAAAGGGTCAAGAAAAATACATATTAGATATTTTCTGATTTCATGTTTAAAATCTTACAGATTCAATTGGTCTGACATCCACTTCTGTGCTGGTGGTACCTCCAGAGGAAGTCAGTTGTAGTTTCACAAGGGCCCGACCAGTGCCAACTGCCCTGCCAACGCCAGTCTGTTCATCCAAACGCAGAATGTCCCCTTCCATTACACTCCGTCCCGCACCCGCACTCAATGGCAGGACCTTCCAAGGAGCAGATCCACCACTACGACGGTTTAATGAAGATGGATGAAGCGACGTTGCAGCTTGGAAACAAATTATATCACCAACTGTCAACACTGGCTGTAAAAAATAATATAAATCAGTCTTGGAATGAGGAGGTTAAATTTCCATAAGTTTATTGTGCTGACCAGCATGATACGAAGATAAGATTGTTTATTATGATGGAAGTAAGACATCATAATTCATACAAAATAGAAACAAAAGGGACCAAGAATGGTCTATAATCAACAATATTATATATTATGTACTATAATACCAAATAAACTAAATAGTAAAGGGAGTTACACTAAAATAATAAAACAAAATATATCTTCACAGAAACAAAGTGCTTGATTGCACAGAAAAACTAACAATGAAAATATCCTATATTTATTTGATTAATAGATATTAACAAGAAATATTTAATTAATAATTTTAGAGTAATAAGCATACCATTTTCTTTCATTAAGTTTATTTGAAAATAAAAGGTTTGAAAAGATTGAGTCACATTAACTTGAGAAAATAATTATCAATTTATGACATAAAGCTCAAATAATTCCACTAGAAATTACCTTGGCAGGTATAATAACTTCTCCAACATGAAGCTTGACGTAATCAACAACGGGAGGCAGAACCACGGTTTGGTTTTCTCCTCCTTTCTCCATTATACTTTCTCCTTCTCCCACCACTTTCAGCATAGTTTCCCCTGACTGAATAAGGTCCACCAATAATGTGTCATTGGCTTCACCATCTCCGTGAGTTATTCTTGTGAGGTCAAATCTACAAATAAAAATTATATTATAAAATCTTATAACCCAGATTAGAAAAGTCAATGAAAAATTAGCAGTCCTATCATACTATGATTAAAACGTAACTAAATATAGTTTTATGTGCATTATTCTCCAAACATTGAATGCATGTCTGTAAATCTAGAGGCTAACTTTGTATCCAAGAGAAAAAATATTAAAAACTGGAAATTACATAAACTGTTTACATCTCATGAAATCCAAATGCAACTCTGAATTATGCTTCAATGGGAATTAATTCCCTTTTAACAGAGTTATTAATGATAAATTAGGTTGGTATAAAATTCCATTTAATGAAGATTAGACATGAGAGGTTTGTGAAGAAAACTCTCAATTATTCACCTATTGGCTCGAACATGAATGTTTCGCTTTGCTGCAGAGAATATGGCACCAACATCATCATGATATGATAGCCTCAGACCAAGATTAAGTCCTTGAGGTAGCAAACCTTCTTCAGCTCCAACTTCTTCATCAGAATGCCTTCCACTCAAACCGCTACCTTTCAACGTCAACATCATGTAGTGAATTGGTTTAACCTAAATTAATGAAAAGGAAAGAACAGGTTTTACATTACAACTAAAATATAAATCCATTCAATTTGGAGGCTGATTTGAAATGAAATTCAGTTGTGAACCAGATGGAAAGATTTTTTAAATGAGAAAATATGACAAAAAGAAACATTTCCTCACCTCTACATTGATGCCAATGAACTGCTTGGTTCCGGATTCATCCATAGAAGTGGCAAGGATTACAGCCACTCCTAGTTTATCAGTGGCAGATACAAATCCACCAGGACCAAGTTTTAATAAAGCAGCATCTCTAGCAGGATTGGCTAATTTGTACAAAACATTACTGTTGTCATTTAAATCCTTGTTAGTTCGAAGGCGAAGTCTAGAACCTGGAGCCATGAGAATAGGCTTTCCAAAACGTCGATCAGAGCCTATTGGAGGTGGTGGAGGCAAAGTTAGCGACATATCCTCAAAAACTTCTACCTCAAATGAGTCTTCCAGGATGCCCCCAGCCAACCAAAGACTAGGCAAAGACGGCAAATTAACCCTCAGGTGAATAATGGCCCTGCAAAAATAAAGACATTTCGATTATTTAAACGAAGAATAAATGACTAAAGAGAGCAAGACAAAGGCGTTGAGAGTTTTAAATATTTCATTTCAGTCATTGTTAAGTATCCCATCAAACTCTAAATATAATGTACTCTTAATTTAAGACTAAGATGATCCTTTCAAACTTAAGGGCTTATTCCTGAATAAAAACTTCACATTTCCCAGTACTTAATTTCTCAAGTATCCAAATATTGAACATCTTTTATGCGTGTATTAAATATTTAAATATTTATAATAAATATAATGATGGAAGGCCACTCTAAAATAACTTAATAGATCCATAATATATAATAATTCAAAATCATTTGGTAAGAACGAATATAGAAAAATAATAATAAATACATTGAGCTATTTTTAGTTATTCTTAGAAAAATAAAGACATTCCATTTTCAAAACAATTCTATACCATGATGGATTTACAGTAGATAAAACAAGAATCTTCCTTACCTTCCAGGATTAAGTCCTTCTAATCGCACTGACACTCTGTCTGAATCTCTCCCTTCAATGCCCATGCCTGAAAACACACCATGAATGGCTATGATGTCCCGTGGAATCACACTCCAGGAGAACTCAGGAGCAGGTTGCACAGATCCAAGAATAAGGGGAGAAATCGGAATTGGGCGTCCACCGCCCTGCGGCCCTTGACCAACTCCCTCTACCCAAGCGGGCATAGCACAATTGGCACAAATCTTTGATAAAGGAGCTTTAATCCGTACACCTACCAATGACACAACACGTATTTCCACTGAATCTTGAGATGCTGACTGTGGTGCAAATATTGCTTTCCCCCATACTGATGCCGACCCTACCGTTAAGCCTTCTACAATGCCAGAGGACCCAACGGCAGCCACCGAGGAACTCCCAAAATCTCCTCCCATGTAAAACTCTACTCCTGGGTCTGGACGGGGTCCTCCTGAATGAGTTATTTGGAAAACTGCACCAGGAACTAGGGTCAAGGAGCGTGGATGGAGACGCAGTGGGAGGAAAACTTGGATTGGCAAAGGAGCGCTGACAACAGGACTAGTTTTTACTCCAGGGTTAGTAACAGAGAATCTCAATGTCGTGTCCCCTATAGCCAAACCAGAAATGGAATATGAGTAGTGTCCCTCAGCTTTCTTTTCCACTCTTTGAGAAGCTGACGGTGCCACACTTATAACATCAGACCCTGGAAGAGCCTTAAATCCGAGAATTACTTGAGGATCAGGCAATGGGTCAGGTACAATCCGACCAAATGTATCTATCAGGTGAATTGTAGCGTTGATAGATTTTGATAACTCAACTTTATCTGGCATTTCAGCTTCAATAGCAGCAATCCCATACACCTCTACCTCTGCATTTGCAGGAGCCATTCCAGGAAGGCAGAGATCAACGATATCCAATGTTAAAGTTCCTGGAAATTTAGGAGAAACTCTGATCACACTTCCACCTTTGGATGACTCGGTTACTAGAGTTGCATCAACAAACTCCCATGCGCTTTTGAGTAATTCAAAATGACCTGAGCCATCAGATATCTTCAGGGTGGTCACGATGCTAGGATGATTGAAAATCACAGAGCGGTTTGGTGATACTTTTGCTTCTGAAACGAGTAAAACTGAAATACTTGCATCAGCTTTCAGATCTGAAGTAGACTGAGTCAGCCACATACCCACTGCTCGAAGATAACTTCTTCTGTAGTCAGTAATTTTACAAGAAATCTCCACCGTTCCAGTTTTTCCATTAGGATGTAAAGTTCTAAAGGTATCATGGCCAGGTTTAGTTTCTCTTAGTTGCCCAAGAGCTTGGGATGACACATGCCAGTCAAGGATTAAGCTGGATACATTATCGAATCTCCTTCCTTTAGGATCCAAAATGAAAGCTTCCAAGTCGGTATCTTGTAGTATGTGAGACACTGCACGCCCAGCAGTAGCATCTAAGGGGCAAGGACGTGCAAGTGAAGAAGCAGAAGATTCTTTAGAATGCACTATCTTTAAAGAAATGGCATTAGGAGGTGAACAGATTACATCCACAGATGCAGATGACTTTGAACCAGGAGAGCCAGATGGGGAATTGAAAACTGTCAAATGCAACTTCCCTTCACCCAATTTTCGACAGAGAACACGGTAAGTATAAAGTCCAGCTGCAAACTCACTCTCTTCCCCTAATGCTGAAGCATCTACTAGATAATCTTCCTCACTACCATTTTCCTCAGTAGTTACTTCAAACTCTACCTCTCTAATATGTTCAGATATTGGGCGTCCAGGGAGAGGTCTAGGGCCTCCTTCAAACTGAATCACAGCAGATGTGCCTACTGTTAAAACTACCAAACCAAATGCTGGCTGAACAACCTTGAGTGGTTCATAGGCAACCATAATGCAGGTATCATCCATTTTGCCACTTGTTACTGTGACCTTTGTTGTACCAGGCACCTTGGCAGTCATTGAGATAGCCGAACAAGGGCTTCCAGACTTATTTGAAAGTTCTCTACTCATCTTGCTATCAAAAGATTGAACAAATTTCTCTTCATCCCATACTCGAACCACAAAATTAAGGGATCTACAATCTGAAAATGGTACTGCTTCTTTCGTTGTTCCTTTAGATACAGCAACTGAATAAATTGCCACTAACAGCGGCACAGTGGTCCCGACTTCAGCTTCAATTACTCTATCTGTGATTTCTAATCTTTCCATTGGGAGAATCCAAACCTTTGCTGCATCTCTATTGTGTCCATTACGAGCCATTGATACACTTACTTCTGATGAAAAAGATGGACCACATTCCCCAGGCGTAACGCTTAGAAGTCCAGACTGAGCGACAGAGAGTACTCCACCATCTCCAGTAGCAGTCCAAATATAATTTCCATCTCCACCCCTAGCTTTCATCCGCATCTCTACCACGCTATCACTGCAAGGCAACACCACCTCAGGAGGACTGATTTTCACGGGAGCAAAAACTCTCATTTCAGCTCTAGCCATTGTTACTGTTGACGCATACTCTTTTGGCAGATCTATGTTTGCGAGAACTGGAGCTACTCCCAAAGCCGATGCCCTACCCCAATGCCAAGTGCCATTTTCTGTGGAACCATAGAGATCAAATATGCTGGAGGGTATCTTAGTTGCGACACGGAAAGGACCAACTCTTGGTACCATGAGTCGACGACCTCCCACATCAGAAAGTTCAACTGAAATTTCATAATCATTGCCCAACGTGAGGACCCAATTTCGGTGTGGAAGTACAGAGAGGGAGAGCGAAGCTGGGAGACCAACTTTCACATGAGCAACAGGAATTCCCCTAGTTGAACCACCCTCCTGCACACTGGAATCTACATAGCGATCCTTCAGAGTCACTTTAGTGCGACCAACTTTCTTGGCAGTGACAATGTTGGTTTTGGAATCAATCACTGCAATTTCGCTACCATCTCTATCAAGCTCAAGCTCATACTGTTCAGAGGGCATGGGTATCTCCTCAAGCCGACCTTGCTTCATCTGGAAATAACAAGTTTCACATTGCTTTCAAAAGTTTACTCAAAATTGACAACTTTTTGTAAAATTCCTGATCATGAATCATTATTAATAAATAATGTTTGAGTAAATATAAAATTAATATGGCTGCTCACTGAATACTATTGAACAATGTTAACTGAGAAAAAGTGAGTTTTTAGTCTTAGATTTTGTCTAGATCATAATAATGAACAACAGGGTAACTTCAAAACAACACAAATATCATACATAATAATAACAATAACAGCTATTCTATAAAAGTATAGAAAATATCTAGAAAAACAAGGAATACTCAAAATATCATTTGCACATAGTTCAAAATATTATCAAATGCTCAAATTAATTCAAACAAATTGATCCAGTGTGATGCAACTTAAGATCTATATCTATAAGCAACAATGTTTTAAAATAACAATGTAGAATTGAAAAGAGATAATGTCTGATATAAGTAGATTTTCAAATTCAAATTTATGAGGCCTTGAAAAAATAATTTTTGTAAGACAAAATTTAGTGTGGTGCAATAGACAAATAATTTCAAATTTTCAGCATACAAAATTTTATTTATTAAATTCAATTGAAGTAGCCTTGACTTGGTGGAACTCTGTAATCAGGATCATATAAAATAAAGATACAAATTCCATAAAACAAAAACTTTTAATGCGACCGGTTTCGAGCTAACCGCTTATCATCAACTACCCAATGGCTAAAAGAACTTGTAGCATATGTATCTTGTGCCTGATGATGAGCGGTTAGCTCAAAACCGGTCACATTAAAAGTTTCTGTTTTGTGGAATTTGCACCTTTATTTAAAATTTTTATTCTTCAACTTCAGTTACAGAGGGGAATAATAGTTTAATTATAAAAAAATAAATAAATCCATAGGCTTCTAGGGTGATTATCAACAGGAAGTGTATTGATACTGGATATAAGAGTAATTATTTCCTGGATTTTCACGAGAGAACGTCAAAATAAGGGACACACATTAAATGAAATAAATTAAACTTTTAAGTTTGTATACTATTTAGAACCAATCAACACTGAATATTCTTTATCATTTTCTTCTAACGTAGATCTAGATCTATTTATGATAAAATTACCTGCAAAACTCTGTACTGAATGGTACATCCAGGAATCACGTAGATATCGGGTGGATCGATCATGAGGTTGGCAACAACCACCAAAGTCACTTCCACAGGAGGAACTGAGGGTGCAGAGGACATTGTTGGCAGACCACCAACAACTGCTGACCCCTGCTGCCGAGGCAAGCGCACAGATACCTGAAAAGGCAAGGAGAGGAATTATTAAGCTAACCACTGAGAAACAAGCTAATTAATTAATTAGGGATATAACAACTAAATACAATTCAATATTGATTACAGTATTTCATACCCCAGAGGAAATCTTATCTGAAACAATTAAACAAAAAATATCTCGAGGAAAAACTTTCTAAGACTTACCTTCAAGAGCATGAAAGAAGTATTCTAATGTTTTGGTGGTTTACTTGATTACAATAAAAGAAGAAAAATCGAAAAAGAAGTGAAAATGAAAAGGGTGCATGATAATCTAAAAGTTAACGTGATTGGGAATGATTACTTTAAAGGCCAAAATTGAATGATCTTTGAATTGGCAATGATCAATTTATTTTGAATAAATATTATGCCAATCAAGCAGCATAATTGAATCTGAAAAAGGAGCTTAAATTAGAACTGTAATGCAAGTTAATGCCCACGCACTTCACTAATTGAGGTGAGATGTAACAAGACTTCCTATATTTTTTTGAGTAATTATTCTATATATTATATATTTTTGCGTAAATATTTCATTCAATTTAGACCAAGTTGTTTGAAAATAATAAAAACCAACACAAACATAATATTTTTCTGGGTTTAACATGTAACACTGAGTTCAGTAAAAGAACATTCTGGCTTCCAAAGACTGTGATTAGTCAATCCTATAAAAAAACCTTTTAAAAATTATCCTACCCTCTTTTAAAGCCAAAATGAAATTCTTAAATTTGTCAAGCTAACCTTGGCAGATCCAGTCTTCACACCTTCGAGCAGAACAGTGTTGGCACGCAATCCTCTTGATTCCAGTAACTCCACCCCATGTGGAGCTTCATAGGGTGAATCGTGGAAAGAAATAAAACGCAACACAGATCCACCAGTTGCTTCCTCCGCAGATCCAGTTGCTTTTTCCCTTTTCTGCCCTCCAATGCTCCATTCAAATGCAACATTTTCAAGGGTTGAGAATTCATTGCCTATGAAAAAGGATTAAAAAATCATTAAGCCACATTCACTCGCCAAAATAAAAACAAAGAAAAGTGTGGAAGAACACCTCTTAGATATATTAATTTGACTGGGGTTTTATAGCAAACCTTCTATATAAACATATTACACAACTGGTTTTGGCAATAAATTGTAGGCAGCATATCAAAGGCTCTTATGAAGGGGATATTGGTGTAAGCAGCATACTTAAAATACAAGATTAAAAATCTGACTTCATGGAGACAGAGATCATTAATGATGTACACCAAGGGGCAAAACAAAAGTTACCACCCACAAGGCAACCGGTTTAACTTGCCCAGAGCGAGTCTTTGAGATTCTCTGTTTTGAGCAGGCATTTTGTCTTTCTCTTTATGCCTGGAACGTATTGAAGGCTTTTATGATGTTATAAATTTTATAAATACTCGCTAAAAGTGATTGCTTTTGATGCTGTAGAAACAGTATAGTATTATGAAAGAATTAAGTTTGTATTTTATTAAATCGCCTCGAATGTCATGCGTTATTCACTCTTCTTCAAAAATATTGGACATGAATTACTTTGGCTGCTCATATTTCCTCCTAACATAAAACTTTCCATCAATGCAGACTTATAATGAATTTGGTTATTTTGTTTAATGCTCCACATGCGCGCAGGATGAACATTTTTGTAAAAATTATGCTTAATTATGATATGATAATTGAGAAAATATGAACTACTGCAAATTAGGTTGATGAAAGAAGGGAAAATTAGAAAAAAAAGTAATAAGAATAAAAATTGAGTAATAACAAAATAATACCAGCTATTTAAAATAATAATGGATGATAGTGGACCTCAAAGAGGAAATAAGGTAAGGGGAATTGATTCCCGGCCCAGTCAGACTTTTTTCAAGTCCGTATTTCTTTGGGATTTTTCCTGGGTGCACGCCCTTATGTGCAATTTACCCTTTACCCTTCCTCAGGGCTTGTTTTCATTGAAAACGAATTTGTAAAAGTGGCCAAGTTGTTTGGGCGCCATTGATATAAGCAGGGAATTTTGATTTGTCTGATTTGCAGGATTTTTACTTAAATGATCATCCAAGATGTGACTTTTCACAGAGTTAACTATCTATCAAAATTATTGAGATACCTCAATACTGTGAAGGTTCTTTGCAGAACCATTGTTCTATGAAATTAATACATAATATAGTAGAATAAATAAACAATCAATAATGAGGAAACAAAGATTTCTTGAGGAATTTGTATATTAAAATTCAAAAATTGCAATATGCTAAAGACTGTCTTAATTAACAATCGTTTTCGAACTTGCAGTCATCGCCATTTGTCTTAGAGTCCACACTATTTTCCCGAATTTATTTTGTTCACACAATACATTCTGAAAAGCATGTCCAGTTTATTGGAAAATTAACTAAAAATTGTTGAAAGAGCTATAGATGAGTTTGATAGAAAAATCTATATAAATATTCATATTAGTACAATTAAATATAGATTTCGGCAACAAAATTAGAGCTTTAAAATATTATTAGTAATTGGATTGCCTGTTCTGTTGAATTAAGCAAAGATGAAAGATATTAGATCCTATTCTGAGAAAATCTACTTCTACAACAGAATATCAATACACAACACTAAATATATGAGCTATCCATCTCCAGCAAAAGCCCCTACAACACCCTTTGCACACTACAGAATAAACTTCCCCTCTAAAACTAAAACAGAAAATCTCAAACCATTCAAGGCAAAATTAAAAGAAAGAAGGAAGAAAAAACATATAACCATATAACATATAAATGTAACATACTACCTTACTGAATACCTATATAATTAAAAACAGGCAGTAGACATAACCTCTTGAATTTATAATTATAAATGTGTTAATTGAAAAGTAAATTGACATTGAAATAAAATTTTAAGATGACTGAATGATTAAATCTGAATTAAATGTGTAATTTATAAAATGTAAATACCTTGTAGGTATTAAAAAAGTGTACATATTGTAAAATTTGACTTGCCGTATGACTGGGATATACAGACCTCCATGAACAGTAAATATTATTATTATTCCCTGATGAGAATCAATGGGCACTTCAGCTAGTAGGTAATATTTTTACACTCATTAAACCGCCATGAGAGACATACAGAAAAATGAAGTTATGTTTTAAGTTTATTGGATATAAAATTAATTAATGTACTTTGTTTAGGCGAACTCGAGTCAGAATTTTTTTCCGTCAAAACTGCACTCTACTAGTAGTTATTAAGGTAGAGAGTGTTTCAATTTACCTTGATCGTCATAACCACGCACTTCAAATGCTTCAGGGGCTTCTTCAACAAAAAGTTCTCTCGTTGTTGTCACAATACTCAATGAATGAATTACATCTACTATTACATCACAGCGAAGGATAAGGCCAGAATGTACTTCTTCAGCCAAAACAATCGCTGTAGCCCTTCCAGTTAATGCTGTTCCACCGTCTTGTGCAGAAGCACTTCGAACTATGGCAGAAGAAGAACATCCTAAGCGTTGGTCAACATCCAAAGGGGACAGTGTGAGCACATCTGGACGAGAAGTAACCCTGGAATAATCATTAGCACAGTCATTTATAGGACATGTTTTCGAAATGAAACACTTATACAATTTGAGGACATGTTTTTGACCATAACAGAAATGCAAGCAACGATTCACAAGGAAATAAATCTTGTTTTCAATCGTAGGTTTAGGAGAACTTATTGCAAATCAATTATTTTAAATTATGAGCATAATTATACAAGAAAAACCAATGGTAGAATTTTAGATAGTAATCAGAGAGCAAAATAACATTAATTCCAAATTTTAAACCAACTTACCATTTGTAACAGCCGCCTTCCGTAACTTCTAAAGTAAAGTTAGTCGATAGGTGAGTAAATAAGGGAAGCAAAACTCTAGGAACGTTGAGTTTAGAAGCTTCACAACCAGCAAATATTAGGATTTCGATTAAGTACAAAAATTTCACCGAAAATCGCGCCATAGTCACCGCATTGGTCCACATGTGACTCGAACCAATCTTAAGTTTTAAGCTGCTAAATAAATTACCGCCTTCGACCTTGTGGAAAATTTCAATTTAACTCTTTCATTATTTACAAATATTTGCGAACGTTAGAATATTATCAAGAAAATCAAGCCTGATGGCAAAGTCAGGCAAACCGAAGTTATTTAAAAACTCATTGCGCATCTACACCTTCACTTGAATCTTCTAGCATATTCGCAATTCTTTTCCATGAAAAGTGCGCGAAAATGGTGATGGAAGTGTTTGCTTTCTATGTTTTTATCGGTTTTTATACTCTAGAAGGAATATTATGTGCAAAAGTTTCGTAATTTATCTGCCAATTAGATAAATCATGTCACTAATCATTGCGGTATAACTCAGTTATCAATTTCATTATCAATGAAGTTAATAGACGGAAAACTTAGTGTGTTAACACGAATCCTGTTTACTCAGCTCAAGGGTTTGGACGCTATATCATTTTATTTCATTCTTTAAGTTTTCTAATCTTCCTCTTCTTTTTCATAGTCTTTATGTTCCTAGTTTCTACCCTCACATCGATGAAGCCATCTTTCTCTCATTTGCATTGGCACTTAGTGGTGGGGAAGCCACCTATCCCGGGAGTTACTCAGTTCCTGTGTTCATTCGACATTTTACATACATTGCCCCGCCCTACTCTGTGGAAGTAAACATCAGGATATTCCCTTCATCAAGTCTATAATGGCATTGCCTAGGTTCTACAATACATTTAGAGGAGATGTTATAATATGTACATTGAATTGCTTCATCACCCAACATCAGATCTGTTGATTTACTATCCTTTTGCATTGGCAAGCCAATTCACTCGAATAATTTTCCATTAAAATTAATCACAAACCGTACACTCGATGATTCTGAAATATTTAGGAACATATACCGCTTGAAGGACTCGATTAAATATGCTAAAGTTTCCTTGTCTCTTAGTAGAACAATGAGTGAAAGGAATTATTTGAAGTGTTTATGTGAGACTTTGAATAAGAGAATGGAAAAGGATAAAACAAACTTTTCTAAGAAATATATCATTGGTATTCTTAATATCGTTCTGAATTAATAAATATATTGGGGAACTGTGTACGTTTATTCAAAACATTGAAAAATGTTAGATAACAAAAACAGGAGGGCAGTCCACTGTTTGATTTAAACAGGAATTGTCTGACAACGTCAAACACTTACTTTAACATTCCCAGAATTCCAGAGGATTTTGTACGAAACTTGAGAATCTCCAGTTGAATTTTGCTTTCTTTGGTGGTGAAATCATTTTCTTGTGACTAACTATTACTTCTACAAGGTTAGGTTTCGCTCAATTTCACAACATCTACAAAATGGTCTGATTTTATATCTTACCATTTAGGAAAATTGTATTGGTGTTGTATTCATTGCTGCAGAAAATATTAAAGTACATGTGTTTGGAAATGTAAACACAAAGATTGAAAAAGTTTTTGTTAGTGCTAAGATATCTGGTGCAATTTTAATTTAGGGCTGTATATATCTTCCTCCTAATTCTCTAATTGAAACTTGTGTTTCAATTGGAGTCGTGCATTTACGTAGCATGAGTCCAATTGACTGCTCTGTTGAGTCAATTGACTCCACTAATTAAGCTTAAAGGTTCATACCCTTTTTATATAAGTAATAATCTTCCTCTTTTTAATTATGATTAATTCATCTAATTTTATATTTATTTTAACACTAATTTCAGTATCATCATCCTCTTGATTAGGGATATGAATAGGGCTCAAAATAAATCTCTTGTCATTGATAATTCTTATTAATAAAAAAGAAACTCCCTATGAAACAGAGTAGAAGTATTGTTAAAAGTGCTTCAACAGCTTAGGTCATTTTGCATGTGGGCTCCCACCTGGAATCAAACCCAGGACCACTTTTGCCAAAGCTGAATGTGCTGTTCACATGATTATGTGGGAGCCCCCCCATGAAATGGATTTCGTCAACAAAATATTTCCTAGTTTATACCGACATTTATTGGGTTGGTTGTGGTGTTAACAATTGTCGAAAATAGCATCCATTTTATTTTGGGTTGCCATTTTAACAATGGAAATAACTGATTTTTTTGTGGACATTAAAACCACTTACTTATTCTCAAGAACCTTATTAATAAAGGCAGGAGCTTCACCTTTCCACTTTTGATTTCCTGGGGCTATGGAAGAGATTGCATAAGTTGTTTTGTGTTAATAACATTACAAAAGCTAGAATTTTCAATTTTTTATAAAAAACTTTATTATAATTTCCTATAAGATGATGGGAAATTTAACTCAATTAGTGTGTTCTAGCTCTACTTGTGGAACACCATAATGAAATAAAATGAAGACTTGGTAATTTCCGTATGAAAGTTTTTACTTCACGACCTCCGTTTCAATTCTTGCGAGTTATCTTCAGGTCCTAAAGATGGCTTGTGAGAGTTGAAACCGGTAGTACAGTAAAAACTTTCATGTGGAAATTACCAAGTCTTCTTTCTATTTCAATAAATTAATTGTAGCAGTAACCCTTATATCAACATTTATTGGGTTTGCTGGAGGGTTTAATCAAAATTCCATTAGTAAGGTTATAGCAATCTCATCCATTAGACATTTAGGATGGCTATTAACTGCAATAATAATTAGAAATTATTTATGACTAATATATAGAGACTGGAATTTTTTAGTGTTCGAAAAAGCAGAAATCCGTGATTTAAAATCCAAAAAATGCTGGTGCTTTTCAATTGGTGCTTTTAAATCATGCTTTTTTGTATCCTAACATCTCCTTTTGTCATTTCAATGAATTTAAATACTTAATATCATTAAATTACATAGTTATTATGCAAAAATGATTGTATTATGTGTCATCCACAAGTTTAATTTTAAAATAATTACTAATAACCTACAATAAATAACCAAATGTGGTTATGGAACATAGATGTACATTGGTGCATGTCCTCTCAGAACTTATATTAGTATTGCCTGAGTTTCATGTGATGGTAGTGAAAGAGATATCATAAATGGTTACAGTAACCTTGCAAATATATATAAAATAAATTGGTAAATGATTTCAAAAATTTATAAACATAGAAATTAACATTTTAAATCATTACTATTATGTTAAAGCTGACATTTTACCTCTCAAAGTACATTTCAGAGAGTAATTCCAAGTTTTCTTGTTTAAATTATGACGTCTATCTGTTAAAACATCACTATACGATGAAAAAAATCTTTCACAGTCTGCATTAGCACATGGCATCCATACTGTTTTGAGAGCAGCCTTTGCAAATTCAGGATGCTTCACCGAAAGGCCTTCCAAAATTACAACAATATCCACTTGTCCTTCTTCTGAAAGCTGTTTTTTAACCAAAGTCTGTAATTGTTTGAACGCTTGGAGTAATACATTCTCATCCATTTTTGAGAACAAGAACAGTTTTTTTTACTTTTGAACATAATTGCTTAGAAACATCAACTCACAATTTCACAAGGATCAAAAACATTCACTCTTTTATAAAAGTCTTTAGCTGGGTCACTTGATATTATTGAAACCAGCTTTGTGTATGCATGTGATGCTGCATTCACTAATACTGCATTTACCTTGGCTGTAATGAGAACATTTCCACAGGACTGCAGCATATCTTTTGTTTTTTTACCAAAATTACTACCTGCAGCTATTTGTAAGGAATGTTCAATTTTTCTAAGGTTACCATGAAGTGTGTGGCTGCAAGGGTAGTATGATCCCTCTAATGTTTTGATTAAATCCACTATGCCTCTACCTACTTCCACAACAAATTTTTCCTCTGTTTGAACAGTTTATTGCAATACCTCTGTTTTCATAAATTCCACTTTGTCATGCGAATGATCAGCTGCGTAAAACACAGACTAAAACCATGATGACCATCTAGTTAAAACTGGAAGTGGAAAAAGAGAAACACTTTTACCAGGATATTGATCATCAAGATATTTTCTGAACAGATGTTTCCTCTTGCGAGTATTCAAAATGCAGATTTTATTTTAGAAATAGCATTTTGTAGCTTTGGCAATTGCTTTCCAAGCACATTTATCACTAAATTTAGCTTGTGCGCCCAGCATTGAATGATAAGAACATCATCGGAAAGAATGCTTTTCAAAGTATGGAAGCATTTAACCATATATCTAGCAGAGCCTGACACCAAGGCCGCAACATTATCAAACTTAATGTCATATTTTTTCAATGTTTCTAATATAGACCTTGAGCATGTTTTTCCACAAGCAGATTCCAGAGTATGAACATCTCCAATCACTATTTGAACTCTACCAGCACCTTCAATAATTTAAAATAAGATGATAAAAATGCATTGACCCCTTATTTTGTCCGTAGTTTCATCACAGAACACAGCTAAGAGTTTGTCCTAAGTTTAATTTTTAAAGCAGTTTCTCTCTCTAGTTTTTTCTGATAAAATTTTGGTACAAGGGATATCACCAGCACCTAAAATAACAAGTGTAAATAATTTAAAATCACAAGGAATCCAAGCAAATACTAGAATTTATGACTCACTTTTTGCAACAGAGCTGGTAATAGAAATTATTTTACACACTGGGAATCATATTGGCATCGAGGAAATAGCTTTATAATTATATTTACCTTCAATGAATTCTCCTAAGAATCGTTGTACATGCTCATTTCCAATATTTTCCAATGGTATGTTCGCCTTCAGAAATGTTTCCGTGATGCGCTTCCCAAAGTACTCAGTGGTTCTTTTCTTGATCTCTACACTGTTAAAACAAGTAGCGATTGAAGACTGTAATTTCTTGCTCTCGTTGACCGAACCTTTGGTAGAAACATGTTTTGTGGATTTCAAATGTTTCTCGATCGAATCTTTTCTTTCCCAAGAGAGTTGGCAGTTGCAAAATTTGCACATAACAATATTTCTGTCGGTGCTGTAAAATCCTTGACTTTTGTACTGAAAGGCCCTATCTTTCGCACTTAGTTTTGATTTAGACATTTTTCAAAATATTTTCCCTGCGTGAAACGATTTATTTCTTTGGAGAAGTAAAAGATTAAGAGTAGCACTCACGACGCATTTGAATATCTACAGATGAAACTACCTAATCAATTCCCACTGCCAAAATATCACCGAAGTTATCAATGAGTGAAATATAACAGCTTTAATCACGTAGACAAAGTCAGCGCTCTTTATATTCCTAGTAAAACTTCGCGGCGATCACTGAATTCGCCAACCTTTCCGGCGAGAGCGGGGAATACAAAGGGAGGGAGAAGTTCTAGAGAAAAGGGGGATGCCCGGAGAAGTTACCAATAATCTCCTTATTACTTAGCGGATTAAGTATCTAAAATAACTGCATCATCTCCAATTGTTAAAGGATAAAATATAAACAAGCTTTTAGTAAAACATGATCAGATACATGAGTGAAATTACGAAAAAGGCAAAATATTTTGTCAAATTTTATGGTATTTATTTTGGCGGGTTCCCACTTAGCTGCTTCTACTCAATCCGGAATACTTTTAAGGGGAATGCTAATTGCCCTAGCCGCTTCATTTTTCATACTGTTATATAATGATTTTTCATGATGTTATAAAAATGTTCACAGCCTACGAATGATTTTTATATTTCCCATCTACAGAATAGATGGACATATTAACTGCAAAAATGAAAATTAAATAGCAAAATCAACTAAACTTAGCAGTAACAAAAGAGCTAAATACAAGAAAATAACTGTGATCAGTAAAGCGGGAAGGTGGAAAGAATAATCAAAAGTCTCTCCTCACTCTGCATACACTTCCGCTTGCAGGGGTTTCCTTCCACATAAAAGTGTGCTCTGAAAACATCTAACGATAATTTGCCAATTTTCTATATATTCCTCTTGAACTGCAGATTTTTACAAAACCTTACTGCGGAAAATTCGCAAGAGAATGAGAAATTAGTTCTTTGTGACAAGAAATTCTTTTTTGATGCCAATTTCACATTTTAACGTAAAATTCGCAATTTACAGCAAAATTCGCGTTTTTATGCCAAATTCGCGACTTAACGCGAATTTTTCGCGATCGCGAAAAATTCAAGACTCTACTAATATATTTTACTATTTATTCACAACTAACTGTAGCAGTAACATATTTATTTCACAGTCAATCTATATTCCACTTATTACAGACATATCATGCTAAAAATAACCCTTTAACTAAATTTTCAATAATATTTAGAATATTATCATTAACAGGATTTTCACCTTTTTTTCGCATTTTTACATAAATGAATGGTAATTCGAAATTTAGCTGGTCAGCAAAATTTTTTATACTAGTATTTATAGTAATAAACACTTTAATTATGCTATACTTCTCTGTGCAAGTGATATTTAGATAATTTATATTAATAAATCAAGAAGTTAAATGAAACTTAAGAAAATCGTCGAATGAAATAACTAGGCTATCGAAAACATTACCAGTTATTGGTATCCCAAAAACATGATTGTAAGTTTATATATCTGTAAGTTTATATAGTATTTAAAGCAGGGGCGGAGTAAAAAACTGGAACTTAATATCCCATTAGATTTTGAAAAGTCATTTAACTGATACTATGTTTATTGAATCATGTGAGTAAATACAAAATACCATTACAGTATCAATTATCGAATGAATAAAGGTCAAAAATGAGATAGTTGAATTTATAAGGTTGATCTCGGCTACGTAACAACGCCATTTATTCAGGATAGGCATTAAGGTAGAAAATTTCCCATATTGCTTTAACTTTCCTATCACTAAACAAAGAAGGCTTCAATAGCTAATTGAATGTTAACATTTTTATATTGTATAAACATTGTATTTTCTGTCTATTCTTAGTTTACAAATTCTAGGCATACAGTTTTTTAAGTTCAATTCATTAGGTAGTCAAAAACTCCCTCCCCTTTTTTGGGTGAATATTAAAAAGCAACTATAAAACAAGAGAGGTATAGTTTACGGTGGTCTTTGGTTCAAGCAGGTAAAGGTCAAGGGCATAAAATGAGAGATTTTCATAGGTGATTACTGAGAACTATACAGTTATAGTACTCTATCATAGTATCAGAAGTGACCGTTTATTGCCAACAAGGAAAACAGATGTAGAATTTCATGGATAGCCATTTATGTGCCCAAGGAAACTAATAATTCATCTAAGCTCAGTACAATAGGATAGGTTTTCAGTTTAAATTCCAGAATCTGATCAATGTTCTCATAATTTGTTGCAGAAATCTATAATTGATGATAAGAATATGATTGTTTGTAGGATTTCTTTCTTATGAAATTTGTCTCAAGTTTGAAAGATGTTTCTTTTTTAAAAAAAGCAAATGATTAAAATTAACTATACATTTATTTTCATGGGAACAGTTGAACTCATCAAGGATTTAACATAAAGCCAAAATACAAATGATAAGAACTCTGATACTTGTACTCATGGACTTTTAATAATGTGCATATTTGTAAGTTTCTTGCCAATTAAATCTCATTCACATTCAACACTACTGTTACCACATTGTATACAGCTGGTAGCCCCATCATCTCAACCTTCATTACATATACCTTCATTACCTACAATCATCTTACCATACAAACTAAAAGGTAGATCATTGCCGTGGCATCAGTAATTACCTAATAAATACATGGAAAGACTGCAGTATACATTCACTATTATAATTGTGTTTATTCTTATGATCTTCAATTTTAAAGACTTTAAAAATCGGCTAAAATTTTATCCCTAACCCAGATCTGGAACCTATCTTTTTATTTTAAGAATGCATTCATTGTTTGTCCCTGTAAAAATTACTGTGCCCCACAAAATGTATCATGAGGCCACACTATATGCATTTACTAAATTCAAACCCATTTATTGTAATATATTTATTAAATATTTAATAGAAAAAATCAGTAAATGGACATGTAATTACAATGATTAGCTACAACTGTACAATTGTATCAACAACAACAATTGTGATGGAATTGACTTATAAAATGCCATTCTTTTATATAGACAGGTTTGAAAGATCACTTTGCAATCATTTTTTGTTCTTAATTTTCTATTAGTTTGAAGTTTCCTTATATGCTGCAGAACGAACTATGTATACAAATCCTTTAGAAACATATTAGAAAAATTTCTTAAAGTTATAGTAATCATCTATTACAAAAAGGGAAGAGGTGTAACATTAAGGTAGCCTTTCTACCAAGAAGGAATGAAATGATTAATATTCCAAGAAAAGTTTATTTTAATATCATATTTAATGCATTTAAAAATCTTGAGATCCAGCCAACAGTGAGCAAATCATCAGGCTGGAAGAATTTGAAGAAAAACTATATTAATGCTGTTTTTCTATTAGATTTCAATCCTTTCAGAGCCTTAGTCATAGATGAGAAAATAATTTAAATAGTTTCAAGCAGTCATAACACCTATATTATATTTCAAAACATACTGTAATAGGGTTTTAAATAAACTAGAAAGTATAAAATATTCCACTTTTGATTTTGCATGAAGTAGCTGTTATGAAATATATAGTTTTCATTTGAAGAATATTTAATGTGAAAGTAGTAAAATTGTAGAATTTAACAGTTATTGGAAAAGTTATTACATTAACTTTTAGTAATACATCACAGAAATATCCCTTGGATTTACAATCTCAGTATATTGGAAATAAATTCAGAATTAAAACTTTCATAAAACACATTCAACTCTTTCAGGAATTGTACAAGGACAAAGAATAAAGCAATTACAGTAACGATTAAGGTAAAATTAATATAGCCACAAGATTAAAAATAACTGTGATTAAGAAATTTAAAGCCTGAAAGTTATAATTGGCTATGAATTTTTCACTCCTTGTTCAATTTTGGGTTTAAAGCGCACGCTTCCTCGTGCTAAGTGAAATTTCATCTTGAAGGCTATGAATTCTTACTTCTGACAATTTTAAAAATTGCCTGTTTAGTCGGTGCATCCAGTTTAAGTTCAGTTATTAATGCAGGAATTAGCATTCTAGGACACTGTGTTTTCTCAGGTAGTTTTAATGAATTAATACGTAGTTTATTGATTCTGCAAAGATAGAAAAAAAAAGTTGTTCTAAGGTAGGGGTCGTTAGAAAAGAGTAGAAAATGCAACTGTTGCTAAAATAAAATAATCACCTTATGGAGGTTGTTTGCCAACTGTATTATTTTTAATTTAGATTACTATGCTCTATCAATCAACACTAATTTTAAATTTCAAAACTGATATGTACTATGATAAATTTAAAGTAAATTAAGAGGTATAAAATACTAGAATTCTGTGTTTACAAGAAGTTACCATTACGAAAGTCATACAATGACTTTCGTATGGTGCAAAAATAATGCAAGCGTAAGTGTTAAAATCAATGAATTTATGAGCAATTGGAAAAGTTATTACATAATTAAGTTATCAATTAAAGAAATGTCCTTTTAATTTGCAATCACAGTATATTTT